>OY728136.1:732555587-733805587 GCA_963277665.1 Viscum album | reverse complement strand
TATTGCTGTATATAACCATTACTGAGAATTTTAACTCACCCATTCCATTTATTAAGCTTCAATAGGTTATGAAGAGGATATCTTCTATCGAGTTTTCATGGATAATGTTTTTAGTTTTTGTTATGTATTGTATTTTGATTCCTTTTCAACTGTAATTTTATTTCCATGTATGTATCTTATTTATTCAAGACTAATAAAATTATCATTCCATCGGGGTATATTTCCTTTTATTCTTTCAAATATAATAAGTAATACTTCATCTCCGGTCTATATGGGACGTTGCGTTACATGTTCCACCACTAGAGGTTCATCCACAACCATACCCTCAGATCTTCCTCTCAACTAGCATCATGAGGGTGGCATGACTATATAATTACAAAAACTTGTCTTTGGAATCATTACAAATCTTTTTTACAACTACATAAGATGAAAATCACAACAAAAAACAAAAGTTATTTCCCAAAAACCTCAACACATTGTCAAAACTAAGGACCGATCACTAACTTTAATGATCTTACATCTAGGTCAAGGTTAACAAGGGTAAACATATACTCCCTGTTCAAGATTCTCATTCAGACACTTTTTACTCTTATCTTTCCCTATTTATAATATTTTTCACTTTAATAATCCAAGAAATAAGTTTTATTTAATGTCTCCCCCAAACCCCACATTCCTATACATTCCAAAAATGATGCATATTCAATAAGTAATATTTAGTGTCTAGAAAGAAGAATGCAGACACAAATTTTATTAAAATTAGGTCTATGATTCAATATAAAAAAATATCAAAAACAATAATCACACCCCAAAACAATTATTTCACCCATGGTGAAATAATATTCAATTGTAATAGAAAAAAAAACAATCCCACCCAATGAACTTGTGTATACCCCATACATGGTGTAGGTACTCCCTTTCATGAGCATTGAACAAAGCCATATTACTTTCTAGTCTCCTATTTACCATTCCTAAAAAGTAATAAAATAGATTAAGAAAATAAAAGTGGGTTTTGATAATACTTTGTAACATCCCAACCTGGGTGTGACATACCTGTTCCCCAAACCAATCGACAATATAACCTCTGGCATGCCTCCCAGTACACGAGATACTATCGACTTGTAGCGAAGGTCTGATAAGTTGTTCATGGGGAGACAAAACCATCTTTTATCACATTAATACACCAGTGGAAATAAATAAATAATATTAGAAGCATATATCACTATAAACAAAAACAATCTCTCATGATATTGAATACATGAAATATATAAATCAAACTAAAATAGAAAACATGTCATGCTAATGTACATGGCAAGTATCTAAAATGAAACTCAAAATAAAGACAATAAAACTAACATGTGAGCCCCAGACCGTATCCCATTCCCTCATCCATGTTCTATCCTGACTCATACATCTAACATAGGGCCCTTACCCTTAACCTGTCATGCATCCATGAAATCGATTCCGGTACCGATTAGGCAGCCTGTGTAGGGTGTTAGTTAAACTAGGAAGTCCACCACCAATATTGTTGAAAACTAATCTAGTCAACAACTAGTGTATGTAGTTGAATAAATAAATTAATATAGTGAATAAATTAAAAGATATCACATTTTAAATTAATCTTTATTAAACCACATATACCGTCGAGTTCCTGATG
The DNA here is from genome assembly GCA_963277665.1 of Viscum album. Lineage (NCBI taxonomy): Eukaryota > Viridiplantae > Streptophyta > Magnoliopsida > Santalales > Viscaceae > Viscum > Viscum album. Next base: position 733,803,933 of record OY728136.1, on the reverse strand, counting down.
GCACCAGTACCTCAATACCTGATCCGGTCCACAATGGGTCTGAACCATGTTACTTATTCAATTCATAAATCATTTCATAATAAGTGCTCTCATTAACCATTTTATTTTACATTCATTACAATGGACACTTGGAAACATAGTATTATTTCAATGTTTTAGGTATAGAACACCATTTTTAGTGACCTATTTATCAATCATACATATTCATCATTAGAATAGAACTCCATTTATAGAACTCTCAATTATCAATCATGTATATACAATATGGTCATATAACATCATGTATATCCCTAAAATTTAAATAATTCGAATATATATATATATATATATTGTGTAGATTTACATGTCTAACAAAAAATATCAACCTTTCAGAGTGATCTATAATTGGTGTAGAACTCCATGTTTATCACCCCATTTATAAATTTTGAATATGCATCATTGGTGTAGATCAACTTGTCTAACACCAAAAATATCAACCATTTATTTATATCCTTATTTATTGGTCATAGATCTTCATTCCTAGTACACCATTTCAAAACCATGATTAGATAACTTAAATCCTCTTATCAAGATTATTCACAACAACATCCATTCATTAATTCATAAATTAATTAATCCAAGCACGTTAATTAATTTGAAAATTAATTAACAACATCAATTGTTTTGAATCAATTTGAAAATAAATTATCCATTTCAAAATTTAAACTTCCAATAATTAATTCACCAATTAATTATTCTTAATTACAATTCAATAATTTGATAATTAACTTAATAATTAATTATCCCAAATTTCCCAATCAAAATAGTGGTAATTAATTCCCCAACTAATTATCATTATTCCACATTTAATTTCTCAATCCAACCATATCTATTTCATCATAATTAATTTCCACAATTAGTGATAAAATAAAAATTAAAATGATATCATAATTAATTATCTAATAAATAGTCATGTTTAACAATCTCTAAATATCATAAGATTACAATATTTTAAATTAATTAATTTTAAACATTAATTAATTCAATTATTGAATTTAATTTTTAATCAACTCTAGGAATTATATAAATCTCATGTAAAAAATGAAATCATGACTATGTGATTTTAAATTTGGTGACATACCTTTATTTTTTGGTGAACAATTGGGAAATAAAACTCCACGAAATTGAGTAGCACAACAATGTAGATTGAATCTGGATCTATTACCCTAAACCAAGATTTATCCAATCAAGATCGAATAGATCATAGTACAGATCCACAATAATAGATCTAGATTCAACAAATATAGATCTAGATCTAGAAAAAAAATATTTCATATAATAAAAGAAAGAGATAACAAAATAGGGTTAATAAGAAAGCAATAGAATATGACACACTCATTAATAGATGATAAGATCTTCAATCCACGATTTGGATCATGAAAAATGGAGTTTGGTAGGGATTGGAATTTGTCTAGATAGCTCCAAAATCAGGAAAGACTATCTAGGGTTGAGTGGGGATTTACATGGGGTTATTTAGGGGGTTTAGGCTATTTTAATATATTTTTGGTGAAAATTTAATTCCAAATCACGGTTTCCTCGGCCAGGATGCACAGTTTTCTCTAAATTCATGCCAAATGTAGGCCATTTATTTTTAGGGTTTATTATTTGTCTTTTTTAGGTTTCTCATTTTGGAAAAATATGCACCATCCATGAAAATTCCAATTATCTAGGGTTTCATGGTTTCTTGGGATGGGGCACATGGTTTGACATAACCGTTATCCAACCATTTAGAATCCATATTTCATCCAATTCTCTCAATTTTCTCCCAAACACACCCCAAAGTAAAAACCAAATAAAAATTTCCAAACATGAGACAAAAATTATACCTGAAATGAAGTCAATGTCAACTCTAGAATAGATCAGGATCATACATAAGTAATGATGAAGAATAAATGTACATAAGTTATTTGTTCAAACCAGAACACACCATATGACATGAATATATTTTAATAGAGATTAATTAAGATGATTTGGTAATAATTTTTCATTCACGTATATCGATGGTTAATTACACATGTGTATGATCATATGTTATATTATAATTACTAAATTATCCCATAGTGATGGTTAAACTAGATTAAATGATAAATAAATACTTGGAATAATATCTACTTGAAATCCATGAAAAAAATTGGTTATATAATGAATATGTCACACCTAAATACATTCATATCATCACCAATTATAATGGTTCCTGAGTAATGTGATATATAATAAAATAGACCCATGGAAAAAAATATGATGATATTTTAAACTATGATATAATCACAAGTGGTGTTCATGAAATATTAATAGAAATGGATGAAAATGAAATTGAAACTACAGGAATTGAAAAAGAATAATCATAGAATACAATTTAGTCACCAACAATAATTTCGATGAAATTTTGGTCACAGTATATTGAAATACTCATAGTAGTCTATAATATATATAACAACAAGTGGTATCCAAATTAGGGTTATGAGTTATGCTTTATCTAAAAATGAAGATTATTTTCAAGATGAACAGGAACACCCTTTAAGTATGAAAATGGGAAAGAAAGAAACATTTTATATGAGATATTATTTAGGGACTATGGGGAATAAAACAAGATATAAAAAACCTAGAGGGAACAAGTATTATTCCTATTTACCTAAACCATTGGTTGTCGGATTTGTGAGGGAATCTGTTGTATTTATAGAGTCTTTTATAAAATACAATGAACCTAAACATTATGATAATCATGGGTGCTAAAAGTAAAATGGGGGTCCAATGAATTTTTGTGATGCCATAGAATTTCAATTCCCACAAGGAAAAATGGATGGTGTAGGGAAGAATGGCATAGAATAAATTTAATACGAATCCTCAACTAGTTTATTCAACAATCCAAGGAGATAATGGGAGAGTAATTTCTTATTCATGTGCCAAAGGATGGCATATAAATGTTATATATAAGATTTATTTGAGAAAAAATCCATATAAATTATTAACATTGATGAAAAATGAAGATCATATCATTGGTTTTATATTCAATGATGGTATGATTTATAAAGAGGAGTATCCTAATACTCATGACAATATGGAATATCTAATTGATGATCTCATATATGATGAGTTGAGTGGGAAAATTTTCATCATGATTTATATCTTAAGGAAATCAATGTTTTAATATCTTTGGGTTTTTTGGAATATATGAGAGAATACCATTATAGTGTTTTTAATTTATATACAAGATCCCATTCAACTACAAAAAATATTTCCCCCTTTAATAATATAAAAAAATTAATTTGAGACTGTGATATAAATTGTGGATAAAGACGTTGATATATACCACTTAGAGAAATACAAAAATGAATAATAAATGTGTTTATATCAATAACATATGTAACAATTAAGAAATATTTTATTACATGTTATCACAATCGATTTTTTTTTGTGAATAGGAATAAATTTCATATCACTTGTATAAGAAAATTTTTATATAGGGGAATTCATTCATAATGAATGAGAGTGGGTTCCACATGGAATATGATACATACATATATATAGATAATCTTATAAGAGAAATGTAATAATTAAAATGTAAAAGGGTAAATGTTATTCATTTTAATTTTTAATTAGGATTGTGTAGAATAACAATATAACAATCTAAATGATAGTCATATACAATTGGTTAAGAATTTTTTATATTTTATACTTTTTAAGGAATCAAAATGGATTTATATGGTTCACAGATTATCTTGATTAATAAAATTAAGGTATATGAATATATGGGAGTCAAAGAGTCTTCATAGATAGTGAACGAATCATAAAGTCCATGTTGAATAATCATTGATAACAAAGAATATTGCTATGGGAGGGGGAGGGTTAAAGAAGGATAATTTCAAGTGAATAGAGGGGTTACAAAATTTATTCATTTTTTTCCTAAAACATTATTAGAAATTATCATATAGTTCCCAAAAGGATCCAAAAATAGGAAATTCCATGGAGTGATGAAAGGAGAATTTGTTTCATAGAGTTTTTCAGTGACCATGTAAACTATAATGGGTTGAGTTTATAATAGTAGAAGCTACTTATTTAATAAATATCATTAATAGAGATTATAAGTTTCTTAAGATTTTTCATCACTAAGATTATTTATTATATTAAATCATAATCTTATAATAAATAGAGAAATAACAGTGATGATAGATATCTATGTGGAGTTATCTCATAGTGGTATTTTATTGAGAATAAAATTGGTGTATTTTGTGAAGTGGTAAGGATTTATAAAGGGATTGTGGAAAGTAATATTGTGATATAGATAAAGAATATATCATATTGGTATAGTACACAATTTATGTGAGTGTTTATCAACAATTTAAATAAAATAATTTATTTAGAGAATGAAAATGTGGAATAAGAGTATGGATAATAGTGGAGTTGATGTAGCTTGAGTAGATACATAGAAGATCCTATCAAATTGCACTATATATATCATACTTATAGGTGTGTATTAATTTGAGAGGTTTCGATCTATTTTGAGTGTGGTGGGGTCAATTATATTGAAATTAATCAATGCATTTATCTTTTTGTAAGCCTTGGGTGGTTTCCATAAACACTATAAAGAACATTGATATATAATAATCAATGATAAGATTATTCACCTCCATTTACACATTGGATTTAAATAACAATAATTAATACAATTTGATATTATGTCATATATTTCATATCTATTTTATATTAGTTTTATCTTTCTAGATATTGGATGAGTTCCAAACTTGGAAAATAATTTTTTTTTGTGACGGTAAGTACAATGAGGTTTGAAAAATTAGTGAATGTCAAACTAAGAGGGGTTTGGTTTGACCATATGGGGTTTTATTTTACGTCAAATTTTCAATAAAAAATATGATATATCACATATTGGTCATATAAGATGGTCCATAATAATGAATAAATAAATAAGCATTCATAAAATAGATGAGTGGTACTTTAGAGGATAGATGGATATAGGGATTATCTATACAATGAAACTCATTGAATATATAAAAGTGATGATAGATCATCCCTTACATTAAATATGTAAAATAATGTAACTACACTAGTGAAGAAAGTGGTTATGATGATTTCTTAAGTGAAGAAAGATAGTATATCATAGGTAGTTATATAAGTATCTCACCAAAGGTGATAAAACTATATAAAGAACAACATATCTTTTTTAGATAAAAAATTGATATGAGGTTACCGTATACCATTACTAGGGAAGGTGGGATAACATAGTTTGTGGTATAGGATAGTTCTACACCTGAATATATATCCTCATAGGTGATTAAATATTATTTTCAGCAATGAATATTTAATAATAAATTAATATGAGTAAAGTTATTTAGCCACGTAACACAGTATACAATTTTGTATCTTTAGAGAGAAACATGCCATTGTTTTTGTAAGTTTTATTTTTAATGGGTATTATAGGTTAAATGAGTGTTGATATTATATGAGGATTCATTTGGATAGAATTAGGTTCCCCAATGAAATATTTTCTATACTAATTTTATTAAGAAATCATAGGAATAATTTCATAGTGATGATCAAGAAATGGATGTGGGTATATATAGAATATATCTCACATGGTAATATTGATATACCTTTCTATTATAATAGTGCACAATGATAAAATTGAAAAATAATATAGAACCATATAATAAATTATTATAATATTATATCATACAATAAAATCTCTAGTGGCATTTATGTGATATTAACAACACCTTTTCTTTGTGTAAGGGAAACCACAACTAGTGAAAACAATATATTCAGATTTTTATTGAGTTGAAAATAAAAAGAAAAATAAAACATAAGTTGTGGTTTGGTGTGATACCTAGAAAATATTTGGACATGGATGATGACAAATAATATGTCATGTAATGATATAATTTTTTTAATAGTGACCTAGAAAAATCACCACGTGTGATATATAATATTGAAGAATCAATCCACTAATATATATTAGTTTTTTATTTGGGATATATCTATACAAGAAAAAGGGATCTATTTTAAATGAACAACAGAGAATTGCATGCTGTGATTTGAGGTCTCTCAGACCATGAAAGAAGAAATGTGATATGAGATAAAGTAAGGAATTCCTAATCAGCATAATGAAAAAAACATAATCTCATAGGGGAAAAGTAACATTCAAAATTTTAAATATATAATATTAGTTAGAATAACGGTATTTAAAAAAAATATATTATGATATTTGATATACACCCCACCCCACATGCCCCCAACCAACTACCAAACCGACCACCCAACCCGCCCCAAAACATTTCTTCACATTCATGCAGGGCACCCCCCACATCCCTGTAAAGAAAAACCCCCTCCCAAAAATTAAACTCAAATTCTACAACTGTAAGTGCATGTACCACACAACTATACATCATTCAAATTCAATTTCATGTATTCATGGTAATATTTTAATATATATGTGTGTGTGTTATTTATAAAATAGATTATTATAAATTTAAATATGTAACATACATATACATTAATGTATTCATATTTAAATTATATTTTCATGAGTATATTTTCTAATAAATTTATATGATATTAAGTATATTTATATCATACAAATATATATACTATAAATTTCACATGTAAAATAATATTATAAGAATACTACTTTAATGTTAATTCATAATAAAATTTTATTGTGGAAAATATTTATAAAATGATGAATAATATTTCTATATTAAAGTATGTATGTATGCATGTATATATTTATATATGTTTGTATGAATGTATGTATGCATGAATGTATGTATTCATATGTACATTTATGTATATATATATAAATATTCTATAATACATATTTATATGTTATATATACACATAATATATATATATATATATATATATATGATTTTACATATATAAATATATTTATGCATAATACCTCTAAATTATAAATTTATATATTTAAATAAATATGATTATATATAAATTTGTCTATACATCTTTATTACATCATCTCCAACACACATGTATATATAAATATTATTATAGTGATATTTATAAATACTTTTATATCAATTAAAAACATACACACGAATGTGTATTTATGTTTTTATTTTAAAAATTTTATTCAAATTTATTTATTTGATTGTATAAATATAATTTATTTATCAAATAAATAGATTAACTTTTTATAAAAAATTTAATATATTTATATATATAATAATATTATAAAAGTAAATATATTAAATAAAATATTTATATTTGTATATATATAATTCCTTGTAGATGTAATTTTATTTTTATATATGTATATATATAAGTTATATATATATATAATTTATTAATTTAAATTCATTTATTTATATACTAAAATCACAAGTGAAACATGGAAATGTATTTTGTAAATTAATAATACAACAACAATGAATGCAATTATATTAAATGTATATGTATTAAATATATATTTGTATATGTGTTTATATTTAGTTAATGTATTAAAATACATTTATACAGTGTGTTTAAAATATTTATAAATAATTTCAATTTTTTTAAAAAATAGTTGTTTTAAAAGACCTCTAATATATGATATTAGCATAAATTAATCGCTAACAATAATTTTTATTATTTTTTTTATGTTTGGTTTAATTTATCAGTGATTCAGGTATTACATAATCTATAATATATCAATTTTATAAAAAGTATATTAAAAAATAAGTGTTTTAAAACCACTACTAATATAAGTGATTAATATATTTTTTAAATTTCTATTAATCATATATATTAGAGGGGACTAAACCCCATAAAATTTTTATTTTTTAATAAAACTAATATATTTTAGAGACATTTTTTATATAACCACCATTAATATTTAGGTTTGTTATAATGGAGATTATTGGATATATTATACTTACAATATACATTAAATTAATGTATATGGTTTATATATGTTCTTGAGTCATTTAATGTATCATAATGAAATTGTATGAACCATGAAGTGTTCATGGATCTTGAAAACGTAGTAATTTTCTTATAAAATGTTCACATCGGGAAATAAGACGCATAAGAGGGACATTAAATAAGTTTATCAAGTTTTCCATAGAGTTAAAATAATTTTTTTACATTAATATATTTTATCTCAAACTATTATATTTTGTTAGATAAAATGTGAAATGGTTATTTTAATATAGGGGATAATGGAATGAACATAATATAATATTTGTGATTTTGAATTTGATTATATATGAGGAAGATAATTATTGAAGACAATGATTATGATAGATGTTGTATAATAAATATAGTTAGAGGAAAATGAAATCATCTTGAGTTGTTACATTGCTCAATTAAATTTGTGTGAGTCAAAAATAATCTATTAATTCATTTAGAGTCAAGGTACACAATGAAGAAACAAGTGTAGTGGTCTCATGGTGGGGATGTGTTGAGAAAAAGAGAGTTGTTGTGTTATATAACAACACAAATAACTAGCCACCATTTATAAACTATAATGTCACAAATCAAATGCATTTACATGATCCGCATAGGAAACCACAAGTGTCTTGGGTATCATATTTGTAAAGTGGGAATGATATAATCTTTAAAACAATTAACAATAAAAAAATAATTTCATCCAAAAATTATACATGGAACCTCTATACTTGATATAGGAAAATACATTTTAGAATAAAAATTGATTCCCAAATTGGCATAAATAATGGAACCAAAATAAATTTTTTTAAAAATACAAAAAAATTTATAGAAAAGAAAATATACAAACAACCAATATAATGATCAATATTATTTAGTTGATATAATGATATAACATAAATAATATATGATTAAACATTATCTCTATATGGAACCAGAACAACTCTTAATTACACAACCTTTATATCCTCACATCAGATTCTATTATTTTATCATAATCTATGATAAAATCTATCCTACACTTGTAACAAAACAACAATATACACACACACAAAAGGTGTACATGTAGGGATTGAACAGAAACCTAAGAAGGTTTCTTCAAAGTAATCTATACACTAAATTTTACAAGAAAAACCAATATTGACTACATTAAAAATAAATAATGAAAATTAATTTCATTAACATTGGGATGGATAAATAAAAAATTATAATTTTATAGACCATAAAAAATTAATATTCCTAAATATTAAAGAAACATGTTAGGAAATGGAAATGTATTTGATTGAAACATAAAATATTTTCATATTATGTATGAAAATTTTGATTGACAGTGAATAAATGGAGAAAATTATGAAATATTTAATATTCACAATAGAGTTGGAGAAATTATTTAAATAAAAATTGAATAAATGAAATAGAAGTTAATAAAGAACATAATGTATATCATCAAGAGGGTAATCACCCAATATATTATTCAAACACACATGGAGATATGTATACATATAATAGAATTACAAACATTATAAAACCCATTAATGTTATCAATTATCAAGTGTTTTGGAAATGAGGTGTACTCATAAATATAGAAACTACGAAATTTACATATGATAATTAATAAAAATCCCCCTTAACTTTCATGATATCATGGAATCTCATATTACCTTCACTAAAAACCATTTTGAAAATATGTGAATTCAAGTGTAGTTCTATGTCAAGATACATCATTAAAATCCTATTGTGGAAAACCTTGTAGGGAAAATAATGAATGGAAAAAGTATGATATTCCCAAATCCCTATAATTGGATCATTCAATTTTCTTCTTCAAGTAAAATTAATTTAATTATGTATTTGAGATATGGAATTATGATCAATCATCATAATTTAATGTCTTGTTGAAAAAATAACTCATGGGGAAGGAAAGTGGTTACAACTAATTATAGATATCCATAATAATGTATAACAATATGTTGTATTTTTTTATGATGTATACTTTCTTCATTAAAATTCCCATCATGGAAAACCATTTAGGGGAAAATATTTGATTAGGGAAAAATAGTACTATCAATAGGATGTATCCATTGGGTTTCCTTGTTAAAACCCATTTTGAAAAACTCACTGGAAAAATTTTGACTAAGGGATAAAGAGTATAATATTTACATATTACACTCGTAATGTATTAATAGACATTACAGTCTCTTAATCATAATTGTATGAATTTATTTCCCAAATGCAGAGGTTAGTAATTACTTTTTGAATATATCTACAATATTTTTGGAATACCTTATTTTATGGATATTAATCTCACCATTCTTTTGAAGATAATGATTAAAAACTATTTTTTTGTGAGATATGTTATTTTCTATATCCATTAATATACACACTCTTTAATTATTCTATAAAATAAAATTTATCTTCATAAAATATATTATGAATACAATCATACATATCAAAACAAAATTTAATTCTAAAATGTTGAAAAATAAATAGCTTCCAAATAAATTCTTGGATTGGTTAATGAATTGTAATCAATTTAACATGATTAGAGTAAGTCTATGAAGTTTTTTTGTTATAGAAAATTAATATGCAGATGTTTGGTGATATGTCAAAAAATTTAAAGCATTAGATCTCTCTTTATATGGATCAAATATGTTTGAAACATCTTCATAACCAACAAATAACTTTTTTTCAAAATTTGTTATAAAATTAATCCATGATCTTTAGACCCTTTAAGGTATCCTAATAATATTTGATAAAATTCCAATATCAAATTGTAGAAGAAAAGATATACCATGATAATAAATTTATACAAAATGATATATCTGACCTTATAATATTTACAAGATATATTATTTCTAAAATGGAACTCAAGTAAGGTAATTTAATATCAAAAAATTATTCATTATCCACTCAATGATTGAAAATATATTTATATCTATCATGATATTATACAACCATTTTCATAGTTAACGGGGGAAATTTTTTATATTAAATATTTCATGGAATTTTATTTTATATCATGATTGATGAATAAAATATCTATTTTAATATGTTTAATTGGTAAAATAAGGTATGTAATTTCCCTTTTAATTTAATTAATTTATAATTCCATCACTATATTCAAATTCTATTGAAAATTCATTAGGTGTTCCAATAACATTGAAATAATAAACATATACTACAATGATAAAAAATACATATAGACTCATCTTTATGATGTAATATTTAAAAATTGAGTCATTTATATACCTTTAGTTCATCAAAAATTCACCCAAATGGTGATATCAAATATTCCCTTCATGAGTCTACCTGAATTACCTAATTGTTTACAACCCAATCAAGTCCTAACATAGTATAAAGGGCATTCCTAGTCCCTATGTGCTAGAAAAAAGAACATGGTCATCAAAAACTACCTTTGTGGATGAACTTTCTATAATGAACATAAAATAAGGAAATATATATAATGGAAATGTCAATATTCCAAAAATATAAAACAATTAGAAGGATTTAATCATTATGAAAAATATGTGTCATGTTCCATAAATCTACTTAAGTACACAAGTTTCATAGTATCATAACTTCATGGGACACAACATCACCTCCAAACTTACACCATAATAACAGACAAACCCATCTCCACCCTATTATTATTTTATCTCTTCTATATTAGATAAATCTAAATCTACAAACACCCATTTGTGAATGCAGCATGTCTGTAAAAGAGACCAATGTGATACCACCATGTGTTAAAAAGCAAAATTTTTATAATAAACCAATTATAATAAATTAAAAAATAAATAGAAGATATATTTTTCTAAAATATTTGATTAAAAAATATATAAAAAACCATTTCAAAAATCACATAAGGCAAACCAACATCTCAAATTTCAACGAATTCCCATTAACATCGAAAATATGTATTTCCAATCTAACCAATGGAGAAGTGTAGCCCATTATTGTCACATACATGACATCATTTAAAGTTATTTTTCATTTATTTTCCATTATTTCTTTTTTTGGGGGGTTTCCCATTCAATTTTGTGGAAATGGGGGATTTTAAAAATTTGGGCCAAACCATAATCCCGTTTCCAAATTTAAAACATAATTTTTTTCTTTTATAACTCAATAATTTTTCCACATTTTACACCCTTTCAACTTCCTAGTTGGAGTCATATGTTTATTGAATCCACCACAATAATTTTTAACCCATAAGAATCCATAATAATGATGGATTTGGGTTTTTTATTAAGTTGATGGGCCAGTCTGAAAGAAAATTTTCTGATTTAATTTTTTATTTAATATATCATTCCAAATTTATGTTTTATCATTGATTCCAACTCTAAACCGAGTCCACATACCCAAGGCACGCCCCCATACTATCCTCCCCCTCTTTGGAGATCATATTCATCATGAATTATGGTGAAACCCCTCTAGATGTCTCAAATCATCCATATTTGAAAAGGAATTTTTTTTCTTTCATAACTCCTTGAAATATTTATCTTTTCCTTCCACTTTAGTTCTCATATGACCTACTCATCCTTATTCTAAATTCACTTTCATTTTTGGTTATTTTTAAATTCATATACGAGTTTATTTGGGGCGTTTTATTCTAGATATCTCAATTAAGGCAGTGTCCTCTCATGTTCCTCCCTTTTTCTTAGGGTTTATTCTACTTTTCATGAGATTCTAAATTTTTCCAGCTTCCTGGGTTCATACCTATGGTTTTATTTTGTGCCATTTTTCTGAAATCTTGTGGATTAGGGCTTGATTTCCCATCTTTGTCATGCGAAAATGGTGTGATTGATGTTTCACACAACAGTTTAATGTTTTTGGAACAAATGGTTGGTGATTCCATGAGTATGAATCCTAATATGAGTTTTATTTTTTTCATTTATATTTTTAGCATGTCTGTCTTACATTATTTTTGGTTCAGGAACCATTTTTTGTAATATTGATTAAGAGTTTAGTTTCAATGTTGCATATTTGTTTGAAAATGTGTGTTTTTCTTGTATATCATTTGTGTTATTATTTGAGGAAATTTTATAACATTTGAGATCTATTTAATAAATGCTTCTTGGGTTTACGAATCTTTTTTTATTTGTTTTGGTGTGATTTTGGAGATGAAATAGGGTTATAAAATGGTTTTTTTGTAAAAAAACAAGGTTATAACACTTGGGATTGTTTTATTAAAATCGTAAATGATTTATTGAGTTAAAAGGAGTGGGAGAATGATGTCAATGTACTATTTTTGTGTGTGTGTTCACTTTAGATTGGATTTTTTAAGGTAAATAGATGATTTACGATGTAAAACATTTTGATAATTTTTTATAAAATTATGAAATGTTTTATTAAACTATAAGAAAGACGAAAAACACATTTGTAGGCTATTTTGTGTGAGTTTGATGTGAAAAATTAATTTTTTTTGAAATAGGTATTTTGTGACACTTGTTTGGGCTATTGGAATGTGTGTGTGACATGGAAGTGGTATTATCATGTGAAAATTGTATTTTATGGCATGTGAAACTTGTTTTAGAACAGGGGAAAAAATTGAGTGTCTTTTCGGGTGGATGTATACTCATATAATAGTGATCTCGTGGGGTTTGGCCCCTCTATTTCAAGTAGAATGATTGATGATGAAAACACTAGTTAAACTAAGATGATGATGATGATGATGGGTAGCCACAAGGTTATGGTTATTCTCCCTACCAGTGGCTTGTGTGTACGAGAACAAATATTTGTATTGTTACTTTCCCTGAGATACTAGGTACCTAGTACCCACAACGTGCTAGTGTCTAGATGTTATTTTCTAGTTTCTTGAGCTCATTAGATAATTTATGCTTACCCTCGGCATATTTTATGTTTGGATGAAAAATTTGGTAGCATTGGAATTCTATTTAAAAGTGTTATTTCTTTAATGTATCCCACTTGAAAACAATTGTTTTTGATGTTACATCCCTTTAAAATTCTTATTAGCATTTCATGTTTATGGAAACTTGTAATATTTTTATCTTTTAATGTTTATCACATGGAATATTTTAGTGGTTTAATCCCACTAGGATTCAGATCACACCCTACATATACCTTTGGGAGTAATTAGACTTGGTTATTTTGTCATAGGTTTTGTTAATGCTTTTAGTGCCAATGGTTTGGGTTTCAATCAACCCTTCTGGGTGCAATGTCATAGAGATGGATTGAGGGTGGTGCCTCTTACCACGTGGAGGTTCTTAGGCTTCCCATTTTGTGTTTCTTCATTAGATATAGTCTTTGGGAATTATTTTAAATTATGTAATTCAATTCTTAATTTTTGTAAAAGAAGGTTTGTTTTGAAAAATATTAATTTGTTATGTTTGATTTGTTTGCTGTTTTATTTTTATTAACTCAGGTAAATGAATCCTAACATCCATTTATGTTATACTTGGGAACTATTCAAGCCTTTGGGGACTGGGAATTCCCTTTGGGCCATGCCATTGACCTAGTTGGGTGCCAGTTTTGATGGAGACAATATTCGGTTAATGACAAAATGGTATCAATGTGCGTTCAATGTCTTGGGTCATGTTATTCTAGGAAGAGTTGTGATAGTATGGAGTTAGGAATTTGGTGGTTTTATATTCCGATAATGAGTAGGTATCATGTCCAGTGAAACCTCTAACGTGATTCATGTTTCTAGGGGAAGTCAGGATTTTTCTGAGCCCTTTGGTTTTCTTGGTTTGATGATGATATGGTGAAATGAAAAGATATATGGGCTAATGGTCATTGTGAGATCGTAGGGCCAGGAAAGCCATGCGTATATGGGATTATTTCCCTAAAACACTCTTTGTAATGGGTAAGTGATTGGTGTATGTCTTCCAAACATATTTCTAAGTCACTAACCAAACCTAGTTTCCACTCGCATTGCCTCGTGTCTCTTCATGTTGGAATCATGGGACTTAGTTTAAAAAAATTACTTGATTTAAGAAATATGAACTTTTATGAAACAATTTTTTAGTAAAGTGTAAGTTTATTGATTTATTAAATGGTAGAAATTAATTTTCAAAATTGTTTTGAAATGGAAAATGTTCTTTTTACACCTATTTTTAAAGAAGGAACTATGTTAATGTGGGTTTTGAAAAAAGTTTTTTTAATAGAGTTATCTAAACTATTGAAAGGTGCCTTAATGTAATGGAATGTTTTGGAGGTCATGTGTGGAGTTTGGAAATGGATATTTATTTGGTAACTATAAATCATTTGAAAAGTATTATGAAATTTTATAATCCTATTTTTAAAAGAGAAGAGATGAATTCCCAATTTAATAAGGATTTATGAAATTTATTTTTCAAGAAATTAGTAGTGTTTGGAAATAGTCTGAAATGTTTTAAAATTAATGTGAATGAATTGAATTTGAATTTTTGTTGAATGATGGGTGGTATTTTGAAAATTTTGGTAAGATGTAAATTTAGTTTTGATTTCCTTGATATCAGACCTAAGTAAAAGGAAATATTGGTTGAATGTTTTGGTTTTGAAAAGTGGAAGGATTTTTTGTTTTAGTATTTGGTATTTCTGTGAACGATTTTTTGAATGGGGTTATATGGGATGATGTATAGTTAATGTAATGACTATATGAGTACTGCAATGGATATGATGAGGGTGCCCTATATGGCATGGAAACATGATTGTGTGAGGCCCAGGTGGGGGGGGGGGTACCATTGGTGGATGCGATAATTATTGAACCATTTTTTTCAATGATATGATTTTAACGAAAAACACAATGTCTGGATGAATAGTTTGGGATGGTGTGTCTTATGTGTTTTTGTAAATGTTTTTGTGGTGGGATGTTTTGAGTACAAGAACCCCTCTTGTTTGAATGGTGTTTTGGGTTTGTGTTTTATTGGTACGCTAGGTTGAAGGATAGGTTAGTGGTCTTCTTATGAGAAATGTTTTGGTATTTTTTATGGTGGATCCCCTGATGAATTCTGTTCTGGTTTGGGGTGTATCTTGACTAATGGACCAGCTTGGTTGGGTCCTTGGGTTCTCTAGTTGGATAAGGCATGCCCCATTAAGGATTAGTGCACAACTGAAGTGAAACCCGGATTGTTTCGCCATTGGAAGAACCTTCAATTGATCAATATAAGGAATTTTATTCATGAGAATTGGATATTGAGTCCGCACCATTTTTCTATTGGTTTTATAGATCCTCTTGTAGCGGGGGGGGGGGGGGAGGTTGAAACAGACCATAGTTTCTTATGGTACCTGATTCATCATAGGTGACATTAGTCTGGGGTTGTTTGTGTGGATGGGGTCTAAGAGGGCCTATGAGTCATTCATAGTCTCTTTAAAGGAGGGGTTCACATTAAACCACCAATGTGGGAAATATGGTCATTAGAGGCTGTTATGACCACTTTCTGGAATCATGTTCTTTGTGGGACTCAGTATAAGGTCCATGTATTTTGGATTTTTTATTAGTCACAATGGTCATGTTCGTTTATTAGCCGAGATGTTGTGTGTTCATTTGAATGTAAGGGTAATGGTGGTGCAATATTATGAGAGTATCTATTTTTTTAGATGCGTTCCTACCTTTAGGGAATTTTGAAATCCATTGTTTAGAGGTAGGTGTTTCCATATATCCTTTTCTCTTTCTTTTTCTCATCCGATGAAATAAGGGGTGATGTGTGTACATCTTCTAAGGACTTGTTTCAGTGAAATGTAGGATTAGGTTAATGTGATTTTGGAATGCGTTATGTCTTGGCAAACCCATATGGGATTAGGGTATAGTTTTCATGGTGCCGAAAGGAGAAGTTCCATTCAAGAGTTTTTCAAAACCTAACTGTGAGGCCAATGATGCTTCAATCATTTTATATCCTGCTATAGGTCCCTAAGTGAAGCTGGCATGTAGTCATGGGAAATCCCCAGGTTATTCAAACCATTGGTCAAAGTTCTATCCCTAGAATAAAAGATGATAATAGTTTAAACCTCTGATGTTGTCATCTTATTCCAGTTTTTTACTGTTCATTGGTAGAGGTGGGAGGACCTCATTTCCATGTTATAGACTATGTTCATGTTATTCCCTATGGTTTCCTTTAGAGTTTTAGAGAAATGGGTAAAATTTGGGCTCGGTAGATTAGAGAGCATGGTTTGGGCACGGTTAGTAGTAACTATGCGCCTACCCTAGAAACTGTGTGATAAGAGATAGTATCTCCACACTACCATGTGACTTGGACCATGTATCCATGCATAGATTCTCCATTAGACATAACAATCCTCATGTTTTGCGCATGGTTTCCCAAACCCTATGGAATAATCCTGTAGTGATTTTAAATCTTTAAATAATGGTGTTTTTTCGTGCCTTCTCATGATGGTTGGTTAGGATGGTTTGTTATTACAGTGGGGAGACTCACTAAGATTCTCATTTATTTTATTTTGGAAAATTATAATGAATGTATACATTTTTTTCGGGATTCTTCTCTGGACTCCCCCTAATATTTTCCCAATTCTATCTCGAAAAAAACAAAAATCTGAGTTGCCCCTTATGGTGGGGATTCTGTTTGTGTCTCACTATATGAGTAACTTGGTTTTGTCCATAGAGTTGGTCTGGAAATAGTTAGTCTTGTTCAGATTTATTTAACCTCTAACTTTCTCCTTGAGTAAACATCAGTATAGGAGTACACAAAACAATTTTGGTGAAGTATGATTGTGGTGACCTCGATTGTTTAGTTGTTCATTCTAGGTAAGTTTCTTGAGTCTTGTTCGAATAGTGTTTGAAGTGTTTTGTTTGAGGATGTTATTCGAAAACGATTGATCATTTTATTAAGTTGTGTGGGTTTTGTTTGGGGAGATTATTCCTTACTTGATTGATCTATTGGAGGTGTTTTTGCTTTTTGGGGGTGGGTGAAACTTGGAAAAAGAGTCTATTTTGGCCTTTTTGTTGGGCTTTGGTTTTGCTTTTTGGTGATACTGTGGCTTTCCAAGGGTGTAATGTTCTATGGTGGAGACAAAGGTCACATACATGACTTATTTTAAAAGAATTTTTCATTTAATTTCTATTATTTATTTGTTTTGGGGGTTTCCCATGCATTTTGGTGGAAATTGTGGATTTTCAAAATTTGGTCCAAACTATGACCCCATTTCCAGATTTAAAAATAAATTTTGTTTGTTATATAAATCCTTAATTTTTAACAAATTTCACCCATTATACATCCCAATTGGAATACCCTGATATATTAAAAACACCATAACAACTTAGACCCCATAGGAATCCATAATAATGATGGATTTGTGTTTTTTATTAAGGTATTGGGCCAGTCTGAAAGCCCTTTTCCTGATTTTTATTCAATGTTTAAGGGTTTTCAGTTATTCCATCTCTCACTTGAAACCACTTACCCAAGGTGCGCACACATTCTCTCCTCCCCCTATTTGGAACTCATATTCATCGGGAATTAGGGCGAAACATCTCTGGATATCTCAAATTGTTCAGATTTTAAGAGGTTATTTTGTTCTTTCATATCTCCTTTAATTTTTACTATTTTCACTTCAGTTCAGTTATCATTTGTCCTAATCACACTAATTTTAACCCCACATTCATTTTTGGCAGTTTCTAAGTTAAGATACATGTGTATTTAGGGCGTTTTATTTATGATCTCTCAATTAAGTGAGTTTCCTCTCATGTTCCTCGAATTTTCTTAGGTTTTTTCCACTTTTCTGAGGTTCTAAAATTTTTATCAAGCTAGGTTCATATATAGGGTTTTATTTTGTGTCATTTGGATGAAATATTAGGGATTAGATCTTCATTTCACTTCCTTGTGGTGCGGCGGTGGTGCGATTGATGTTTCACACAATGTTTTGGGGTTTTGGGAACAAATGGTAGGTGGTTTCACATATAAGAATTATAAGATGAGTTTTATTTGCTTCATTTATATTTTTAGCATCTTACTATTACATTTTTTGTGGTATGAAAACCATTTTTGGTAATATTTATTAAGGGTTTAGTTTTAAAGTTTCATATTTGTTTGAAAATGAGTGTTTTTCATGTGTGTGTTTTGGGGTATTATTTGAGGTAATTTTATATCATTTGAGAGTGGTTTAATAAATTTTTATTGTTTTTTCAACTCTTTTTTAGATTGGTATTGATGTGATTTTGGACTTTAAAGATGGTTGTAATATAGGGTTTTATGTAAAAAACATAGTAATACCCCTTGGGGTTGTTTTATAAAAATTGTAAATGATTTATTGAGTTAAGAAAAGTGGGAAAAGGATGTACATGTACTGTTTTGGGGAGTGTGTTTAGCTGTGATGGGTTTTTGAAAGTTAAAGAGGTAATTTATGATATCAAATTTTTTTTTAATTTTTTATAAATTACTGAAATGTTTTATCAAACTGCAAGAATGGCGCAAAACATGTTTTTTGGATGTTTTGTGTGAGTATGATGTGAAAAAATGAATTTTTTTTGTGAAAGAATTTTTATGTGACATTTTTGTTGGATGTTGGAATTAATGTGTGTGACTTTGAAGTGGTATTTTCATGTGAAAGTTTTATTTAATGTATTGTGGAAAATGTTTTAGACAAAGAGGGAAAACTCGGGTATGCAGGTGGGAGGCCATGTACTATTATGCTAGTGATCTCATGGGGTTTGGAACATGTTTAACATAGAAACTATGAATATGAAAACAAAAAATAAAATATGATGATGATGTTTATTATTGTGGGGAACCACTATGTTATGGGTATGCTCCCTACTACTATCTCGTGTTTATGAGAACATATATTTTTATGGTTATATTCACTGAGATACAAGGTACCTGGGACCCAAAGTGAGATTGTCCCTAGAAATTATTTTTTCGTTGCATGTTCTCATTAGATACATTATGCTTACCATTGGAATGTGGTGTGTTTGATTGTAAAATTCAGTAGGTTTGTAATTCTATTTAAATGTTTTTATTTTTTAAAGTATCATACTTGAAAAATGTTTTTATTTAAAGTTACATCTCTTTAAAATTCTTATTTTAATTTCATGTTTAAGAAAACTTGCACGCTTTTTGTCTTTGAATGTTTATCACATTGAATCTTTTAGAGGTATAATCCTAATGGGAATTTTATCACACTAAACATACACCTTCGGGTGTATGTAGACTTGGTTATTTTGTCGAAAGTGTGGGTAATGATTTTATTCCCAATGGTTCGGGTTTCTATCCGTCTTTCATGGTTAAGTGTCTTGGAGAAAGCTTGAGGGCAGTGACTCTTACCATGATGAGTTTATTGGGATTTCCATTTTGGGTTTCTTAATTTTTTATAGTATTTTATAATTGTTTTAAATTATGCAATTCAATGCTTATATTTTTAAAAGATTGTTTGATTTGAAAAATTCAGATTTGTTATGTTGGATTTGTAATGCCCCAAACCCTCTAGACTGGATCTGGTGCATTAGTTATTATATTGGAGTTGTTAAAAGTAATGAAATCCTGAAGGAAATATCAGTTTAGTAGTCTTTAAGAAAGTAGATACATTGATGTAACTCAAATTACATTGGGAAAGGTAACAAATAACAATACATAACAAAAACTCAAACCTGCATCCATGGAAAATCAGTAAATGATATCCTCTTTAAAACCTGTGGGAGGTAAACAAATAGAAGGGGCGAGATCAAATTATTTTTAAGGGTTACAAATAGCAAAATAATGAATTCAATTATAAGTGAATCTCAAACAATTAGATAAAATCAATAAGTCATAGTTAATAAATGAAAACTCATGCCCTAAAAAAACTGAGAATGAAACTGCATCTATGGATTTTTTCATAGTGAAAACCTCATGGATAGTAATAAATGATAATTAACATAAATAATTCTTATTAATTGGAAATCATGTATCTGGAATATGATACTGTAGTACCATTAAAACGGTTTAGTTCTGTGGGTAAAAACCCATATGATTTTCGAAACTAACTCGAACAGTTTTCCGCTAACTGATTTGTCCCATGTGACCTACAAATGCATCGAGGTGATATAGCATGCCCCAACCAATACTAAAAGTCCAAATCATTATAATTCATTGATTTAATACAAGTGAACTATGCCTTTTCTATACTTGTATAGAGTAGAGGATACAAATTCATTAATATTACCACAGTTAAAACTACATTTCAAATAAACACTATATGTCAAATTGTATATGGTTTAGACAATAAACATATCCATGATATAAAAATGTGTAAATTTAATAGAAATATATTTTAAAAATGAAATGTGACCTCAAATGGGAAGTTGGTACACCACATAATGATTATTAGGTGCACAATGCAATGTTATTCACAACAAAATGGTAGTTGAGACAAAGTCCCTTACCACAATGTAATTAGTCGTTTCATATAACCATAACTTAATAACCATAAAATGAATAATTTAATACCATGTATATAAATTTAATCATGATATTATTTATCAAATGGAAGTACACATACACAACATGCAAGAAATGAGTGTCAAACAATGGAAATATCACAGAATTAAAAGTGGGATAAAAAACCCCATACCTTATAATTGAATGTGTTCTTCATTTGTTTTAATGACCTGAGTAATAAAATTTAGCATCATTAATTGATAGGTACTGAACATCCTATAAAAGTAATTGATTTATTATAAATATATTAGTTTCATTCATGAAAATTTTTTTGGGGTTAAGAGGTTCAATTTTATTGTTTTTGAAGCATTTCATATGTGGTTTTCATGGTCGGTTTACTTGTATTCCTGAATGGAAGTTCATTTAATGTGTAGTTAAACATAAAGAATTGTCAATATAAATTATTAATGATATTTAAGTAATATAAATGATCTTATAATTATTTTGGGTTATATACCAACATGATAAATCATTGGTTAAAAGTTAATTACAAATGTTTGGATTAACTTGGCAGTTTTGTTCATAATGAACTTGTTTTGTATGATTATTTTATATTATGAGTGTGTAAGTATTATGGAAAATTAATGAGATGAAATAAATATATTCTGATCAGGTTCAACCATAAAAATGGTTTCATCTCCATAATTGATCATGGAAATGAAAATTAAGAACTCGTCGTCCTTTTATGTGATAAATTAACACATCTCAGAGGGTATTTTCATTTTTAGTATAAAAGGAAAAGGAAAGAGACATGATGATTAAATATTCCATTATAATAATATAATTATCGTTCATGTAAGGTACTATAATTATCAGAGAATTTTTATGAGGGTATGTGAGTAAATAATTATAAATAAAAGGAACTCAAAATAAAATAAAAAATGAGAAATCTCTCACAAAAATTCAGCCGCCTAAAAACATCACTTAAAATTTTAAAAATTATTTTGATGAGAGAAATGGAGTCTATAATCAATATTACATAATATATATGGAGAGAGGAATAAGGACTGTCATATACCAACATAATCTAATTGAAAATAAAATCGAAAACATAAAATTATTTTTTTAAGAAAAGTAAAGGGTGGTTGATTCTCTTACATTGCTGAGTAACTCTAAAAACATGAAAGTTGGGACCTTGTGGGTATAAGGAAACCATGGGAAGAATTCTAGGAAGGTAATAATACTATAGCTTCTAGGATAATGAGTTTTTAATGAATGAAAACGAAGGGGGTGATTGGGTATTTATAGTAAATGAGAGAGAGTTTTTTATTAATTAAAAGGGACACCTCATTAGTGGGTTTTGAAAAACCATGGGCTTGGCCATGGTATTTTACCATGTTTTTAGAAACTTGGGACACGTCATGTCATATGTTACCATACAGAAGTCTACCTGCCTTTTATATTTAATTATTACATCATTATGATGTCATTAAACTACCAAAAAACTCCAAATTGTATTTTTTACTATTCACAAGAAATTCAAGTATTTTAGAAAAATAAAAAAATTCACCCAAAACATTTTCCGAAATGTAGAAATAAAAAAAGAACTCCTTTTTTAAAAATAAATATCTATGTATTTTTAATTTAATTTTAAAATAAAATCATAGTTAATATGAAAAATAACAAATTTAAAGGTATAATTAGATTTATATCACAGTAAAAAATTAATTAAGATCTTATTATCTTTTTACCTTATGAAAATAAAATATTATCTTCATTTACTATTCATAAGGGTCATATTTCTATTCATAGTAATATTCATAAGGGTATGTTACTATTCATCAAAAAATCAAGTTGGTTCTATTAGTCTACAAATGACTTAATGGTCCCAACTATAGATGACCAATTTTATGAAATTCAAAATAGAGAAGTTGAAAATTTAATTTTAATGGATATGTTATGACTATCTACTTAACAAAAAAGTGTTGTTTCAAAGGAACAAAGTGCTTTATGAAATATTATAAACAAATAGAATGTATTTACGAGAAACATACCATAAAATGTTTTGGGTGTTATAGGATTTGATTATTTTTTTATGTTTATATTCTTGGGTAAATAATTTCCACATTCCATTTTTTGATACCTGGACACTATTTACAACCCATGGGGATCTTTAATTTCACCGGACCTTTCCATGATCTAGGTCAGGTCTGGTATTGATGGCGACCAGATTCGGTTCGTGATATGTATTACAAATAGTTCTAGGTCTATAAGGATCGTCATAATTTTTTAGTGATTTGTCGGCTACCTTGTGAGATAATTTACCTCGAATAATATGTTTTGGGTATAATAGTCCATTCCTAAGAGTGTCTCCATGCTACAACTTTTGAAAACTATTGCACATATTACCCTTAAAGAACTGTTCCAGGGAGAAACATTTCATCCTCATTGATAGATCCCTACCTTATTATTGATCAAACTCATGTTACCATTTTAAAATAATTAAATTGTAACTACAAATTTAAAACCATAAAATTAATTATATAAATCCATTTCCATTAACAAAACTAGGAAAGAAATTTATATTACAAATGTTACCTAAAATAAGATAATTTATCAAAAAATGATCATTCCCATTTAAAATTATTTCCAAACCATTTCCAACATAAATATATAATTCATTGTCTACAACCATTTTATAAACAAATTTTTGTGTCAAAATTAGTAATTTTTGTATAGTGTAGTGGAATCACAATTCCACATGCCTAAAAACACATGAAATTGTAACACTCACATGAGGTCCCCAACCCTAGTGAAAATGAGGGTTCAAGAAGAAAAGTAAGAAAAATATCAATGAATTATCAAATAGTAATATATAATTCATATCTTCTATAATAATGGGGGACTGATAAATCACATAGAATTATGATTCCTGAAGAATTTGGAACAATCAATAATAACCTGAACAACAAAACTGAATTCCATGATTCTTTAATAAGAGACCCAATTTGATCATGTCACAAACCTTAGACAATGTATCAACATCCTGAATCTATGGTATCTATAATGGGAGAAGGGAATATCTATAAGAATAATGAATAACCAATGACAATGGGAATAGAAATTCGAAAACTAGATCCATCACCAAAACATGCCAAAATAAAAATGATCAAGAAGCAAGAGGTCTTCCAAATCTCCAAGACACGTCTCTTTGGCCAAGATATTATTCCACTAGAAGAGTAATGAGAAAAAATGGATGAGTTTTAGGTATTATAATTAAATTTGTGATTAATTAAATTCCACAGAATTTTCTCAACAAATGGTTTGAAAACATGTGCACCTAATTATGCTCCACTATTTGTGTTACTGGGGAAGCCACCTAGTTTGGTTGCATGGTTTTTCATTATGTGTATCTTCCATGGGAAAAAACATTGTCCCATGATTCATTTATTAAGGAGGAAACCAAATTGTTTTTTCCAAATATGCACCTAATCATGTTCTCTCTAATGTAAACCCCAAAACAAGGTGTGTAGTTTCCTGGGAAGAACAACATGGTTTTTCATAACTATGTTTAAACATTTTATTTGACTGAAAAACAAAAAAAAATCATCTAATATTTTAACAGAATGACACAAGAAAAGATCCAAATGATATATAGTCAATATAAAGTAATGAATCGTCTAGAATGAAACATCTAATGTGATAATTATCTCCATCATATTTAATTGTTACACCAATAATCTATGTCAAAAAAGCCTACCCCCAAAGAGATGATTTCATTATCCCATCATCAATGAATCCATCACCCAAGTTTAATGAGAATCAAAACCATGGATTCCTAGAACATGAACTAATAAAATTTACATTCCATGTACAACAATAACATGAAAATCAATAACTTGAATCAATTCCTCAATCATAGAAATATGACTTCTTATATTGAGGTCCTCAAAGTTCCAAATAAGTGATTGGTTGGGGTGATACATCTTGAGCTTGGATAGAAGGATGAAATTTTGTATCAAATCCAAGTGGGGTCGTAAATAAAAGTGATACACAAACTTTCCAAAATGTATAGTGATCTCAAATGGTCCCACATACCATATAATGATCTACCCATACTTTCTGAGACATCAGTTGCCCAACAAGTTCATGAAATTCAAAAAAACATGTCCAGAACCAGAACTCTATAGAATTATAATGATGATTCACATAATACATTTAAAAAATATGAATATCCACCAAACACTGATGAATCTAATGGATCCTAGGTGTAATCCCCGGAACCAAACTCTCTATAACTAAGGAAGATTCTAAAACCTCATTCCAATTGATATGGGATCCACACGGATTACTATAAAAAATTAAAATGATCCATTATAGTTTTAGATTCGTTAATATTATTATAAGAAAATTCAATCAACCCAAAATTGATATCCTAAGAAACTATAATATCCAAAACACCAGCATAAATCATATCTTATAATATCTAATTAGCTCTTTCTATCAACCTATACATCTTGGTAATAAATGTTACGCTCAAACTAACCTCTGATTTAATTTATTCATTTTAGACCAACAATAACTGAGAGGTAAAGATAGTGTATCCGTTGGAAATAATTTACAATTGATTTCCACGAAGCATTATGATATTATTCACATATAACTTCCACATTTATTTTACTTTATTGATGTCACTAATTTATCTAACATAAGATGACATGGTCAAAAATTTTACCACCACTTAGACAAAATTCATACATGAGGGATTTTAAGGAAAAATTAAAATTAAATCAATTGAAATGTCATTCTAATTCCCTATTTGAATGGGAAGAGGCTGAAGAAAACCAGAAAGATTTTGTGTTCATCCATTATCTATTTGGACATGTAACATTGAGACACGATTTCATCTATGTCCCATATCATACTAGGACACCAAAACCAGTGAATTATATCATAGAAAAAAATTCTGGTAATAGGGTGTATAATATTCAAATAATGATTAAAATAACCTAACAATCCTTTATTTGGAGTCAATTGAACAAAGTAACAATTTCAAAAGAAAATGATACCTTCCTTGGAGAGAGAACACTCACAGATGGTCTCAACATTATATTACGAATCCCTACCATTACAAAACTATTAATATTGATATTTTTGGTTTATAATCATATTAAAGTGACATAATTTCATGTGAAAACTCATCATAACATTACTATATCCTTCCTCCATGACTCTTAGTTTAATATGAACAAATATTCCCAAAAAGATACATTCTTTATTTTTATCCTTCGTAGATTTTAAAGGAATAATATTTTATAGCATGTTAATAACTACATTTTTTTTCTAGAGTATAAAAAATTTCAATGTTTATTGAATGTTGGAATTCTAACAATATTCATTTGTGGATGTTTAAATTTTATTAAGAAAATACGTGTCACAGACTTTTATTATTAGAGTAAATGGTAAACCTTTGTCTAAGAATATTGGGATTCTTACTTTCTTGGGAATTCAAAACTGTTTCTAGATCCAAATAATTATATTAATTAATTCAACTTATGAGGTCGAAGCTATAATAATCTATAATCCAATATATTCTCCCCTTACAAAAGGATTTATCCAAAACATACACTAGAAGATTCCCAATAAACTATATTTTCTTGATTAGCCTTTGGTGTAGTCTGAATCATTATTAATGTCAATCTATATATTAGTTCATCAATGGATGCCAGCCATCATAAATACCAGAATATCTTCACCCATTTCCGCAGGAGGGAAATAAAAGGGGAAAAACCATGGAGAAATCCTTTATGAACTTTTGATAATATCTTTCCAAACCTTGGAAGCTTAAAATATTAAATACATTTTGTGGTTCCTTGAATGAAATGAATTTCATCACAATTTCAAGATCATGTAAAATACCATTTATGGATATCACATGACCAAAGAACAAAAATTATCTTATCCAATAAGGAAACTTTTACATTTTGTCATATATTTAGAGTTTCATTAGGACTCACAAAACATTCTATAAGTGAAACACGTGATCTTATTTGGTCTTAGAATATACCATATTGTCATAAACGTATGCCCTGAAAAAACGTTTGTAAAATATTTGGAAAATCTGGATAATTAGTGTTATGAAGACAACATGTCTGTGATTTAGTCCAAAAAACATTATGAGGGTCTCGATGTGGTTATACAATCTCATAAAAGTAGTCTTTGAAATATCTGATTCTTTTATTCAAAGATATTAAAACTATACTGTATATTTTATTTAGAAAACCACCATTCTCTCATTCAGCTAATCAAACATGTCATCAATGTGTGGTAAAGGATATTTTTTTAAAATCATTAAATGATTCATATTCTATTAATCAATGTATAGTAGGAGAGTTCCATCTTCTTTCTTGGAAAGGGGTTCATGGGTTTCCCATTGGGAAATAATAGGGAATATAAATCCATTTGATGTGAAATAATCAATTTTTTAACTCTTTCATCTTACCTTGTGCGACATGCTTTTATATAATTAATATCATAAATGTTTCCAAAACCAACTCGATCAAAAACTCCACCTCAAACTCTCTAGGAAAACCCAAGAAGGCTTCCAAAACATTTAAAGAAGCTCATTTATTATAGGAGGAATATCTCCATTTATAAAATATTGTCTTAACTCAACAGTAAAAAAATAATTAACTCACTAAACTATAGAAATGTTATCCCCACACTACTATAACTCAAAGACCATTCCCCTTAAAACACACATGAGTTCCCATGAGGATAAATAAAAGACACCAACCAATGATTGAAATCAATTCAATCATTTTTAGAAATCATCCAGTCTATTATGATGACAACATCGATGAGTTCCCAGTGATAATCCAAGAATACTCTCGACTATCTCTATGCTTCTTCTTAAGAAATATCCTAATTGTTATTTGAAAAGCTACTATTTCTCCTTTCCTAGAGAAATCTAAAATTCCATAACTAATGAAATCAGTTCCATTATACATTTCAAAAGGTCCAATATTTTATTAGACATAAAGAATAAAATAAACCCAATATAAAATTAATTATCCACTAATGTAATATTACTAAAAATGGAACCTTTAATAGTCATAGGACTCACTTCAACTTCCATTAGAGACTCTTCTACACCATATACATGCTAAATTTTAGAGGCATAAGGTTGGAAGCATGTATTCAATGAAGAATATTAATTCGCAATAGTTATTATTAGATCAAATAATGATGTGGAATATCATATAGAAGGTATATCTCAAAAAAATCGATATGTTAACGCATTTCCTATATGAGAAGTAAACTATTAGGGGTATGAGAAAAAATATCTTCATGTCTCCTTTCTAGAAACACTAGATATAAGTCAATCTACATTCCACTAATGATAGATTTGTTAGAGGATTTTGAGGATCACAAACACTTTATAGTCCATGAAACATGTTACACATTATTTTTTTCATTAAAATATCCAATTGAGATACCTTAAAAGGTTATAGTAACTCCCATTGAAGATGAATTATATGCCAGGGCTATATCGACCATTAATTCACTATCCACCACCTCAATATTGGTGTTTATAATTAAAATGAATACATAAGACTCGATACCAGTTGGGTTAACCATAAGAAACATATGATCCTTTATCTTAGCATTAGAATAAAACCTATGGTGATAATATAGAAATATTATAGAAATTATAATATTACTCCATCATGAAATGATTCCCTCTATCATGTTTCAAAAACTCCTTGCATTTCACCAAGGTTGTAGACTCTAGGTATATTTGATCATTGAAAATGGAATGGATGTATTTCAAACCCAATGCCTGAAGATTATGTTAAAAACCACATAAATCCAAAAAAAATCTACTAAGACCGTCTAACATGAAAATACCATACCTCACCTTGAGAAAATAAATAGTTTCATCATATTGAATGAGTTGTTGTAACACCAAAGATTATAACACCTAGATATGATGCTATAAAAAATTACTTTACATACACACATTGATACCATTTATAAAATTAAATATATAAAAATCATTAGTTTATAAAATAATAATCGCTATTTCAAATCTAAAATCTGAATGATATATTCAGGATTAGTGTATTACAGACATAGGAAAATACCTAAATTGAAAAATATCCAAGATCTTGGTATCAATTTTTTGTTCAACTTTAGATATATCAAACTACTTAATCCATAAAGAGTCTTCAACACCTCCATTAAATTATTTCACATGGGTTATTATTATAAACATTCCATGTGTAATAATATTATTCATATCCAAGGAAAATTGAATCATAAGAATTGACTAGATCATATACACAGAAAGATAATACGTAAAACTATTCGAATAATTGTATAAACAAGTAATAACTATTATATTACAAATAAGTTTACAATATGAATCCATAAACAACCTAAAACTGAATAATTATATATATATACTAAAATAAATAAAAACCAAGATATCAATAATATATATTTAATACTAATGAAATTCATAATGTCGGACATCGAAAACAAATAGTCAAAGATTTGTTCCAAGATAATTACTTCTCATCTAGACTAATGTGAAGACATATTTTAGAATAGGGTAGGTATAAACCAAATCCACAAAACTATTTTATTTCATGATACATTTCAAAGTCTTGTAGTAATATATAATTCCAAGATCCACCTGTCATCTGATTGAAGTATAATTCAGTCACAATAATATTCATTGAGATCGTGTGATAATTGGGTCCCGGTGATAGCACTGACACCCCACCCTAACATGGATGTCAGTTCTTAGCCCACTGGGTACCACCAGTTGCCCCGCAGACATGTGGTCTCCACCCTGGGGCTCGTCAACATGCCCGAACGGGCCATCTAACTAATTATTATCCCCACATGCCAACACATGTCCTTTCCGGTGTGTTTTTTCCTCACTCACACACACCCTAGAAAACATTCCATAAGGTCACTCGTCCTGATCACTACTCCTGGTTAATCATGCTTAACGATTGATTTCTTATCAGGAAGGCTCCCGAAAAGGAATGTGCACCTTGTTGTCATGAGTCATATCATTTAGTCATTTAACCCTGTATCATTTGGGGATGTTACAATCACCCCCCCCCTTTAGAGCACAATTCCCTCATTGTGGCCCCTTCATCTCAAACTTGGATGTGCATCACACTAAAGGCTGATACCACCTCTGATACGAATTGTGACAATTGGGTCCTGATGATAGCACAAACTCCCCACCTTAAAATGTTCGCCGGGTCCTTTCTCACTAGGCACTACCAGTTGCCCCACAGACATGTGGTCCCCACCCTAGGGTCCACCCATGTGCCCAAACAGGTCATCTGACTACTAAAAATACCCACGGGCCAATACATGTCCTTTCCAATGTGTTTTTTCCTCATTCACACACACCATATTAAACTTCTCAGAAGGTCACACATCTTAATCACTACTCCAGGCCAAACACGCTTAACTGTGGAGTTCTAATCCGGCAGGCTACTGAAAGAGAAGGTTCAACTTGTTTACATGAGTCATATAATTTATTCATTTAACATTGTATCATTCTAGGGATGTTACCATCACCCCCCCTTAGAGCACAACGCCCTCATTAGGGGGCCTATATCTCAACACAGGCAGTGCACCACACTTAAGTCTGTGTACCACCTCTGATACAAAATATGACAACTGGGTCCCAGTGACTTCATCAATACCTTTCCATAACATGTTCATCAGGTCCTTTCCCACTAGGTACCACCAGTTTCCCTGCAGACAAGTGGTTCCCACCCTGGGGTCCACCCATCTGCCCAAACGGGTCATCTGACTAATGAAAATCCCCACAGGCCAACACTTGTCCTTTCAAGTATGTTTTGTCCTTAGTCACACACACTATAGGAAAAATCCCAAATGGTCAGCAATCCTAATCACTAATCCAGGACAAGAACGCTTAACTATGATGTTTTTATCAGGCAAACTCTTGAAAAGGAAGGTGCAGCTTGTTGACATGAGTCATATCATTTAGTCATTTAACCCTTTATCCTTCTGGGGTGTTACATTCACCCCCCTCACCTTTAAATCACGATGTCCTCATTGTGGACCCTACATCTCAACCCAGACAATGCATCATGCTTATGGTTAGCACCACCTCTGATACCAAATGTGACAACTTGGCCCAACTGACGGCATAAACACCCCACCTTAACATGGCTGTCGGGTCCTGACCTGCCAGTTACCACCAATTTCCCCACAGACATGTGGTCCCCACCCTGGGGCCCATCCGCATTCTTGAATGGGTCATCTGACTAATGACTATTCCCACATGCCAACACATGTCCTTTCCAGTGTGTTTTGTCCTCACTCACACACACCCTATGAAACTTTCCAGAATGTCACCCCTCCTGATCACTACTCCATGCCAAGAATGCTTAATTATAAAGTTCTAATCAGGAAAACTCTTGGAATTGAATGTTCACCTTGTTGACATGAGTCATATCATTTAGTTATTTAACCCTTTATCATTTTGGGGTGTTACATTCACCCCCCCTAGAGCACAATGTTCTCATCGTGGACCCAACATCTCAACAAAGGCAGTGCACTGCACTTAAGGATGGTACCACCTCTGATACCAAATGTGACAACTAGGAAAAGCTGACAGCACAGACACCCCACCTTAACATGGTTGTCGGGTCCTATCCTTCCAGTTACCACCAATTGCTCTGCAGACACTTGGTCGCCACCTTGGGGCCCGTATGAGTTATCGAACGGGTCATCTGACTAATGACTATCCTCACAGGACAACACATGTCCTTTCTAGTGTGTTTTGTCATCACTCACACACACCCTAGGAAACTTCCCAGAAGGTCATCCATCCTGATCACTACTCCAGGCCGAGCATGCATAACTATGAAGTTCTAATTAGGACGACTCATAAAAATAATGGTGCACCTTGTTGACATGAGTCATATAATTTAGTCATTTAACCCTTTATCATTCTGGTGTGTTACATTCACCCCCCCTAGAGAACAATTTCCTCATTCTAGACCCAACATCTCAACCAAGGCAGTGCACTACACTTAAGGATGGTACCAACTCTGATACCAAATGTGACAACTAGGCCCTGCTGACGGCAGAGACACCCCCCCTTAACATGTTTTTTGGGTCCTAGCCTACAAGTTACCACCAATTTCCCCACAGACACGTGGTCCCCACCCGGGGGCCCATCAACATTCCCAAACGGGTTAGCTGACTAATGACTATCCCTACAGGCCAACACGTGTCTTTTAGAATGTTTTCTATCCCCAGTCACACACACCCTTGAAAACATCCTAGAAGGTCATACATTATGATCCCTAGTCAAGGCCAAGAACGCTTAACTATGAAGTTCTAATCAGGGAGACTCCTGAAAAGGAAGGTTCACCTTGTTGACATGAGTCATATCATTTAGTCATTTTAACCCTTTATCATTAGGGGTGTTACATTCACCCCCCTACATCACAACGTCCTCATTGTGGACCCTACATCTCAACATAAGAAGTGAACCACACTTAAGGCTAGTACCACCTATGATACCAAATGTGACAACTGGGCCCCACTGACGGCACAGACACCCCAACTTAACATGGTTTTATGATACCAAATGTGACAACTGGGTCCCACTGACAGCACAGACATGCCACCTTATCATGGCTGTCAGGTCCTAGCCTGCCAGTTACCATCAATTGCCCCACAAACATGTGGTCCCCACCCTAGGGCCCGTCCATCTTCCTGAATGGCTCATTTGACTAATTATTATCCCCACATGGAAAAACATTTTATTTCTAGTGTGTTTTTTCCTCACTCACACACACCCTAGGATACTTACTAGAAGGTCATCTATCCTGATCACTACTCCAGGCCAAGCACACATAACTATGAAGTTCTAATCAGGAAAAATCCTGAAAAGAAAGGTTCACCTTGTTGACATGAGTCATATCATTTAGTCATTTAATCCTTTATCATTCTGGGGTGTTACATTCACCCCCCTAGAGCACAACATCCTCATTTTGGACCAAACATCTCAACCCAGGAAGTGCACTCCACTTAAAGATGGTTCCACCTTTAATACCAAATGTGTCAAATGGGCCCCGCTGATGGAACAGACACCCCACCTTAGCATGGTTGTCAGGTCCTATCCTTCCCGTTACCACCAATTTCCCTGCAGACACATGGCCCCCCTAGGGCCCGTGCACGTTCCCGAATGAGTCATCTGACTAATGACTATCCCCATAAGCCAAAACATGTCCTTTCCTATGTGTTTTGTCCCCACTCACACACACCCTAGGAAATTTTCCTGAATGTCATCCATACTGATCACTAGTCCAGTCCAAGCATGCTTATGGATTAAGTTCTAATCAGGAAGACTCTTGAAAAGGAAGGTGCACCTTTTTGACATGAGTCATATAATTTAGTCACTTAACCCTTTTTCATTCTGGGGTGTTACATTCACCCCCCCCCCCCTTAGAGCACAACTTCCATATTGTAGACCCTACATCTCAACCTAGGTACTGCACCACACTTAAGGCTAGTACCACCTCTGATACCAAATGTGACAACTCGGCCCCGTTGAAGGCACCAACACCCCACCTTAACATGGCTGTAGCGTCCTGGCATGATAGCGACCACCAATTACCTCGCATACACGTGGTCCCCACCCTAGGGCACGTCCACGTGCCCGAACGGGTCATCTAACTAATGACTATCCACACAGTCCAACAAATGTCATTTCCTATTTGTTTTTTCCTCAATCACACACACCCTAGAAAACTTCCCAGAATGCCACCCATCCTGATCACTACTCCAGGACAAGCACGTTTAATTATGGAGTTCTAATCAAGTAGGCTCCCGAAAAGGAATGTGCACCTTTTAGGAATGATTCATATCATTTAGTCATTTAACCCTGTATCATTTGAGGATGTTACAATAACCCCCCTTTAGAGAACAATTCCCACGTTGTGGGGCCTACATATCAACCCAGGCAGTGCACCACACATAAGGCTGGGTACCACCTTTGATACCAAATCTGACAACTAGGTCCCAGTGACAGCACAAACACCCCTCCTTAACATGGTCGTCGGGTCCTTTCCCACTAGGTACCACCAGTTGCCTCGCAGACACATGGTCCCCAACTTGGGGTCCAACAATGTGCCCAAATGGGTTATCTCACTAATGAATATCCCCACAGGACAACACATGTCCTTTCCAGTGTGTTTTGTCCTCACTCACACCCACCCAATAAAAATTTCCAGAAGGTCACCCATCCTGATCACTACTCCAGGCCATGAATTCATAACTATGGAGTTCTAATCAGGTAGAATCCTGAAAAGGAAGGTGCACCTTGTTGATATAAGTCATATAATTTAGTCATTTAACCCTATATCATTCTGGGGTGTTAAAAATCATTCAAATCATTCTCTAAGGAACCTCTTATTGAATAAAAAATAGTAAAATATGTATCATGAAAAATAAACAGCATAATAAAATGATAAACCTACTGGAGTGTTATATAATCATTCAAGATGTAAATAATTTTCCCCAAGTTAATAAAAAAGAAAAAATTATTATAATTCATCCTGAGAAAGAACGTATATGGTCAAACAATACGTATTATGATTTCTAATAATCGACTGTATAAGTATAATAATATAAGGAATGCTAATAAATTTCCCCATGTCAATAGAAAAAATTATTTTAGGTTGAATTTAAATAAAAGTAGGTAAAATTTTATTTTCACACCATATAGAGAAATGGTTATAGGGGTAAGACTACATTTGAATAATATGATCTTAATCCATTTGGATAAATACACTGGATGGAAGAAAAATAAAATATCTAATGAAGTGAGAAATATTTCTCAAATGGTTCTTGAGTATCTGAAATATATCCCAAAAAAAGGAAAAAATAAGAAATAATTCAATATAATTCTATGATATACCCAACTTATTTGAAATATGTTCACAATAATGATAATAACTTAATGAACTAAGGTGACGACTCTGAAAGTCCATACTACTGCCCAAATAATGGAATCAATAACTAATTAAAAATAATGAATTTTATAATACCATGTAATAAAATGTTTATGAGAAAAATATATCTATTTGTAATGAATAATATATACAAATAAAAAATGGTGTAGAAAAATTAATATGTCGGAAAGGGTCATAATTCAGACCAAAAAACTGTTACGAATTGAGAATAAATAGAATAAAAACCCATTGACGTAGAGGGAACTCAATTTAATTTCAAATACCCTAATTAAAATATAATTCTAGATATGATATATCAAAAAAATATACACTACATAAATGATATTAATTTCATAAATACAATACTAGTCTCAACCAAATGAAGTTTGGATGAAATCCCTTAACTTGCTCTTAATTCGTTCAACATTTATCAAATTCATCATGAATAACTAAATTATGTTCATTAAATTCATATCGACGAAAATTATTAATAATTATAACCATTTATTCTCCAATTTTTTAATAATTATATGGGGGTGTTTGTGTTAGTTGTCTTTTACATATTTTATCATCATGTGTAAGTAATCATTATCGCATTGTACTAGTTTCATAAAAATAGCATTTGTATTCTTGATGGTTTGAATTTTTTTATTACAAGATAAATACATATTATATAATAGATATTTCAAGATATTATTTAAATAAAAAAACTCACTTCATGTTATTTTTGGATACATTCCATGTGGTTGAAATCATCAATGAGCATGTTTAAGTGTTTCTTAATGAACAAAGGGTGATTTCTTAATTAATATGTTAAATATTTATATAAACATACCACGAAAATATTATGTATATATTAATATCATAATATAATAGTAAATATGTTATCATAGTCATACATGATATAAATTCATTTTATTGTTCATGTAGGTGGTTGAAACAGCCTAGACAAGAACCTAGCATTATTAAAGAATGATTATAAGGTGTTTTTTTGTAAAATCACTATACCAAAGAATAACAATTTTATTTATTTTTCATTAGTGTGATATATATGAATTAACAATAAATTATAAAAATAATTTATTGATATGATAATATGACAAATTTTGAATATAAAAATTTCCTCTTCACCCACTTATGTGAAATAATTAAACTAATGGTGATTGATTATTGATCGTATCAATAATAGATTTTATAATTGATCATACAATAATATTAATAATATCATAAATAACATATTTATCCTTTAATACCATTCTTATATTAGGTATATTAATTTGTTGAATGAAAACAAGATGTGAGGTGTTATGGAGGTTGTTGTCCACACTACGCACTAACAATAGTTCTTCTTTATTAGTGGTTAGAGTATAAGAATAAAAATGATAATACCCATTATATAGTAACATTATAGAAAATAAATGACACTAATATCTATATATTAGTGTAGATATAATCAATTTTATATAAAAAAATTAATGCGAAAATATATATAGTTGATAATACATAAGTTAGGTACTTGTGTTTTCCATAAACATTATTATGTAAATAAATTAATTGTAATAATTAATGGGGAAAAATTATTTTTAATGTGCTAGAGCGTTATAGTAGTAGAAATGATTGGGATTTTAAAGAGAAAATTTTAATGAGAGTTGAGTCTTGAAGTGGGGAGGATGTTACACTTTGGTAATTGAAGACAAGGGTAGTTTCTAAAGTAAACCTTTAATTTTTGATAAGGGAAGGTTATTATTTAAGTAAAAAGAGAAAAAATTCAAAGGCAGAGATTAAAATATGTGTGGGATAAACTCATGTCATAAACTCCTTTTTATACGTATTCGAGTGTTTTAGGGAATTTTTTTAACAATTCAACCTTTTCTTTATTTTTTATTTTGCATGGAAATTAATATACTACCTTAGTAATTAATTCGATGAAAATTATTATGATTGAAATTTTCATATAATATAATTCTTCTAAATAAAAATCTAAAAATAATTTTATCAAAGAAATTTTTTAAAAAAATGTGAAAAGTAAATTTTAAAATAAATAAACTTATTCATGTAAGAAAATAGGTAAATAATGTTTGAAAGCATTAAATTTAAATACAAGTTAAATTAATATTGGATATGAATTTTAATTATAACACCCCATGATTTTAAACCAATATTAGGTTTAATAGTATACCCAGTATGCAACCCTGCAACTAAATGAACAATGATATTCTATTAAAATGATATTAATTAATTAAATAGTTCTCCCTTAGTCATTGAATTGAAATGTATGAACAGTGTTAACTAAATTATAAAATATATATTAAGGAATTACAAAATAAAATTTAATTTAGAAATAAGAACTCAATTTTTAGTAAAGTTATTTTATATTTTATGGTGTGCATTTTCCCCAAAAACAATGTTTAATTATTTTTAAGAAAAAATATTATAATTCTATTCGAAAAAATCAATAAATAGTATTTTATAAAAAAATATCTTCTATGATACATAAATATCAATATTAGATTAAGGTAAAATATTGTTATTTTCTGAAAATATTTAGTTTCCAGTTATTAGTGAAAAATAACGAATATAATGATTGGATATACCAATTCCCCTACACCACTAGTTCAATGAAATTGTTGGTATTAGTATACCTTTCCCAATAGTTCAGAATAACCTTAGGTATATTATAACCTATACGATTTTTTTTTAAAAAACCCAATATTATAGATTTAGCTATAACAACATTTTTAAAAAACCATTGTGAAAACCCTTCCCCTAATAGAAACCCATGTAGACACCCCACCACACATCCATATCTCATATAGAGAACAATAATAACTATGTTTGGAATTATAGTTTCATCCTATCCCATGGAGATCTATCATATACTATTGGTTTAATTTAATTATTCTTGAATATTAAATTAGTGACTCCCAAGTCCTTTAGGTATTCTATCCACTATCAACTATCATTTTCATTTTTCTTCTAGTTTTATAAAACTGACATGGATTTA
Source organism: Viscum album (assembly GCA_963277665.1). Taxonomy (NCBI): domain Eukaryota; kingdom Viridiplantae; phylum Streptophyta; class Magnoliopsida; order Santalales; family Viscaceae; genus Viscum; species Viscum album. Next base: position 733,765,663 of record OY728136.1, on the reverse strand, counting down.
TTCAAAATTTAATTTAATTAGATACATATAAATTTGGTTTGATTTAGGATTTCACTATTTTGGTTTATGTATTTTTGGGTTAGTTTACAACTGTTTGGATTGATTTGGGTTCATTTAGTTTTATTTATATTGGGTCATTTTTGTTTTTTATTCCTTTTGTATAAACATTGATTCATTTATTTTAGACCAATTTTATTCCATTCAAGTATTATTCAGTTAACTTTTCGTGATACCACTCCATCCCATATTAATTTTAAACTCATATTTTTAATGTATCGTGATAGGGGAACTAATGGTGGTTTCATTTAGAGTAACATATTCTCTTCCTACATTTGAATATCTATGTTTATGTAATTTAAAATATATAATTACATTTACAAAAATGTATGAATTATTTTTTACTAATATGTTTCATCGTTTATGGCAAATTTTTTTGGTAGGTAATACTCTATTTATACATAAAGTTTTGGTCGATGGAATTAATAAGTGGAGTTTTCAGTAAATCTTTATGTCATTATTCTTTTATTTGTTTCAAGATTTCTATTATTATATAATTTCAATGGTATATTTTTCAATTGTATGTTTATAATATTATTCTTATATATATATGAGATATATATTAATGTTTTCTTCAAAGTATTATCAATAGTTATTTGGAACTCACTATAATATGGGTGGATATATTTTTTAGAATATTCATTAAGTATATATAGATTATGTGAGTTTTTTAATTGAATTAATCGTTCTTATTTAATGTCATTAGAAACTAGTTAATTTTTCCCTAATTAAAAATCCAAACTGTTGGTGGTATTTTTTGGCTCCTTGTGAATAAGGAACACAAATTGGTTATGTAGTAGTCTAATTTTTGTAAATATGACATTCAAGATAGGCCATTTTAATGTGGAATTATTTTATTGATTGGTATTATAGGTACACTATATGTTGAAAATTTGTTGGTAATGTGAAATTAAATATAAACTGTTATGAAATTTAGTTGATCCATTTATTTTTGAATGTTATGTTATTAGGGATATTAAAATATTAAAATGGAATAATTGATATTTGAAGGTTTTTAGTTAAATATTATTATTAGATATTAGTGTAAATTAGGCCTAAATTTAAGGCCATTAAATTATAGTGATTTTTTATTTTTTAGACATCATTATTTGTGAATATTTTTAGATGAAATATTAATGAAACTGTGATATTTTTAAAATTCTATTTTCTTAAATATTGTTTTAAAAATACTGGGAAACTATTTTTGAGAAAATAATTTTTTATTTTAAGGATTTAGTTTTATAATGAAACATTATGAAATTTACTAGTGTTTTAGGAATAATTTATTTCCCCTGCCTTTCTAATCAGACCAAACTTGAATAGAACCAAACTATACCAAATTGAATCAAACCATATTAAATAACATCAAACAAAACCAAATATAATTTATTCAAACCAAAATAAATAGACCATATTTCTAACAAACAATCCCAAATTGAATTCTTCTACAATGTTATTCAACATTCACATGTACTCCAATTCAAAATTAGATCTATCAATCATGAAAAATATTACATTTTTCACACCCAACATACTAGAAATGTTATATAATCCACATCATTATACCACACTTTCTCCACCTTAAATTATCCCATTTATAGTACTTATAAACCATCCCTTTGAAAACCCCGAACAAAAAGTATATAGGGTTAGGAATCTAAATTTTCCTTTCCTAGAAACCATCATTGATTCTAAGGAACACCAACTAAATTTTCATTACTTATTAAAATCCCATGCATAATAATTCCTACAACATATATAGAAGAAAATTTCATTCATTGATATCAAAGTGATCAAGGATTCCCTTCAACATAACATATAACAAGAAACCACTAATTATAGATGAATCTAGAGTAACATAATAATTTATGGGCGATCTAAAAGATGGTTACCATGAAATAGTAATATTTTATAAATGAATATATTGAACAATAGTAGTAGAAGTTAAAAAGAGAACTGAATGATATAAAAAATGAAAACAACATTTTTAAACACAATTTTGTTTAGTATTATCAATTGCTATTACTTATTGATATATATTAATTAAATATCCTTGTTTAATATTTTAGTGTTTATATATAATGTTTTTTTATCTTTTTTATATTTTCATTCTCATATAGTCTAGTGTATCTATTTGGGAATATTCTCACTTCACACAATAGATGGATAGTTTTTATACACATTTATAACTTTCCTCTATGGATGTGTTGGAAAAATCCATTCACTTTAATGAGTATATATATATTTGGACCTTCTGATTCTATAAATAATATTGATGTGTATATGAAGTGATTAATAAAATAGTTGAAAAAAAATATAATTTGGGTGTTTTCATATACAATTCATGTTCAAAAGATGGATTTCTTAGGTGTCCTATGATTCTATTAACGATAATGAATTTTCTATCTTATGAAATTATGTATGGATGGAGAATGAAGTGAAAACTATCAATTTCTATTTGTATGAAGAATGCATGATTCTGGATACTTAAATATCTTTACAGTTTCAATTTTATGGGACATCAATGATTCTTACCAATGGATCACCAATAAAGGAATAATCTGTAATGGTTTTAAAAATACCATGGAGATCGAAAATACACCTCAGTGTATGCCTATTACAGATGTGATATTGAATTGAAATATTTTAGTCTTTTATTCTATAAGGGTTAGATGAAATATAAAAGGGGAATAATGTTTCCATTGAAACTAATTAAAATTTGAATAATATGATAATTTTATTTTATATTCCTTATTCATTAACGAATTTGTTATGTCATTTATTGGACATAATTTACATTGAAAAAAATATCAATAATGTTTTTACTTCAATTATTCTAAATTTCATGGGAAATACAACAGATGATTTACAATCTATGTGTGACATGGTGGATTAGTGTATTAGACTAGAATTACTTCCTATGTGAACTAGTGAAAATAAATTTAATGTTTAGTATGCTTATAATGTGATTAAACCTAGGCAAAAGAATCAATTTATAAAATAAATAGATACTACTCATGATCCTGATGGATATTCAACAAACATATCAAAAGATGTAAATAGAACATAGTTGAATTTTAAATCATTGATGAATCATTATTATCACATCCATCTACATGAGTTGAATCCATTATAAATTTTTCATCTATTTCCAAATAATATAACAATGTCAATTATTCGATTGTTTATTTTATATAGCGATAGTTGCGATATATTGTTTTCCAAGTCATTATTGAAATAAATGTAGGAAGTGGGATAATTAATTTTTGATAATATTGAGAAAATATTTACTCAATAATTTATCACATGTATGCTTTATCTAACTGTCCATATTCCAAACAAAATAATTCTCTGAGGACTTGATTATTTTTGTTGTATTTATCCAACTAAAATAAATATAGACCCATTGATGTCTTATCCGAAATCATAGTGAAGGATCTATAATGAAAGGTTTATTAGCTTAAGAATGTATGAATTTTTGTTAAATTTATTTTTCAAATGTTACTACAAGATGGAACAGACCAATCTAGAATGAATACGAATAGTATAATTAAATTTTTCCATGTTTCCATCACATACCGAAATTGGAGGAATTCCAGGATCATATACATTGACATCATTAATCATTGATGAGTGGGATATGGATCATCATATAGTTTTATTAACTTTTATTTGTTCAATGATTATATCAGGTAAGTAAAATAAAAATTTATATCTTATCTCATCTCATGTAATTGTATATATATGTTAATATATTTCTATAAGTTTTGAAGGGTACAGAAAGAAATGATAAATAGAAAGAATCATTCTTTAACTTCAAGGGGAAGAGGGACATTTCCTAGCATAGGGTTTTTTCTTAGTAGAAATTGAAGGTAGAATAATTAACCTAATAAATTAATAAAATCAATATTTAATTAGTTTTGGTATTCATTTATATTAAAGGTATCGAATTTTACTACTATCTCTATCTTTGAGGAATCAAGTGCTTTAACTTTTCGTCCCAATTCAGTGGTTGTAGAATAAAAATAAATTTTGATCAAGGGGTGTAGATTTATTATCACTAAACTAGAAATAAACATGAGAACATAACAAGCGATAGTTATGTTAACTACCACAAAAATGTGTTATTCCAGTGCATCATATAGTAAATGTTAATTTGAAAATGTATCTTATCATAGAGTAATTGAGAAAATACTAATATTTTTATTATTGCATTCATGGTCTAGTCACCAGGATGAAATTAAAGGGGTTTGATTCAATTAAGAGGTGTGGAAAATTTATTTATTATTGTGAATTTCTATTTATTGACATGAATCTCACTCTTGATACTGATTATACATTTACATAGGAATGAATGGAAAACCAAATTTTTTATATGAATGATCATCTACGTCCTGAATTTTCTTCCATTATTGATGTAATCCAAATACATCTTTCTAATGATAATAATGATGGAATTGACACTATCCCAACTCCCATAGGTCATGATCCAATTATTACTTTAGTTAAGATCAATATTTTAATTGTAAGAGTTTATTATTAACCTAAAGTTGTGGTGGGGAATATATAGAATCATCCATATGTGTTCTCAGTTTTTCTAGATTAGATCGATTTGGGTTGTTAAGGATGGTACTATTAAAATTTATTTTCTATTGATCATTACTAAGCATGGGTTAGATAAAAAAATATCATGTCTTGTAGAGTTGTATCAAGAAAAATTGATCTATCATATTGGATAATGAACCCTTGTCTCGCTAGGGAGATTACAACATTGTTTGGAAATAACATATCATTAATAAACTAATTGAGGTGGGAGATTTCAATATAAACATAATGTTTGTAAAGTAAAATTAATCAAATATATGGAGAAAAATTATAAATGTTAAAAAAACATGATTTATATTTAATTTCCTTCGGTATTTTATATTTTAAGGACCAAGTCAAATGTATTTTATTTTTTCTTAATCCAAAAGATAATTCATTTTTATGTAATATTATTATTTTAAAATTAATTATTGTTTTAATGATATTTTATTTTTCTATAATATCATTCATTCATATTTTATCTATTTATTACAATATAGTGAAATATAAATTCAATACTTCGGATAATTAATTGAGTTTTCAATAAATAATGATTGTCATTGAAATTAATGGGTAGTGATAACATTGGATTTTTATATTGATTGATGTTCTATATCGTGTTAAAAATTTCACTCATGAGATACATGTGTGACTTTTTATTTGGATTTTCTCCCTAAATAATATTCTATGAAATCTCTTAAAGATGATGTTCTCTAGTCCAATCACCATCAATTACCTTTCATATTTATAATCATATAATGGATTGAAGGGTGATAAAATGGTAGGGGTATGTTAAAATTAATATCATAATTCTATAAAGAGTTAACATCATGCTACTAATTGATGTTTAAAGACTATATGTGATGTTATAAATAAACCAAATTGAAAACACAAGGATAGATATAACGAAAAACATTAAAGTGATTATCTTTGACTAATCATGTGAGAATAGAAAAAATATGGTTACCTAAAGAAGATAAGGGGACATAAAAGAAATCCCATGATTGAATTATAATGGTGTATTTAATATTATAAAATGAATTTATAATTTTAAAAAACAACACAAGTCCATGAGTGTTATTTAACCCTCGGTACTTGAATTAATTTCGAGGCTGATAAGAATGTGGAAGAGGAACTATTACTGAATTCCATTGATTTTCAAATGAAGTTGAATATATATATTTCTAATTTTTTTAAAATTTTATATTCCTAAACATTTCCTTATGATGATTTTTAGAAAACATTATTTGGTGAAAAAAATAGGAATTCCTTAAAGCACCATTAGGGGAACATCCTATGTTATTTTCACCTCATGGAAATTGGAATTGTTTCAAACTTCACTTAAATTAAGATGTGGGTAGAAGGAAGGACACCACCAAAAGGGAGGATATAATGATACATGTTACAATCATGGGCGTCCTCTAGGTTTATTATTTAGCTTATAGGATGTTTAATTTCATCCATGGAAGAACACAAAAGTATAAGAAAAATATATTTCTCAAAACTAAGGGGGAAAACAAAATGTGGTAGTTTATAACCCAGAAACCATTTTGTTCATTAGACTATGGATATAATTAAATTTTCTATTTATTATATGAATTTATTTTCACTTTTCTCATATTTATCTCACTATGAATCTAACTGTAGGTTTAGTATAATGATTAAAAAGTCTTGTCACAATTATTCTTCAAATCTGGTTTTATTTTTTTAAAATTTCAATACCGGTCATCAATTTTTAAATTTGGATATTTTCTGGAGATTCTTGGAATAAACATGAAAAAATATCATGGTGAATTTGGGGATTCCACATGCTTTTCCACATGTAGTTCCATCCACTAGCCAACTTTATTTACAAAATACAATTAGAAATATCTTGATTCTGGAGCACTATAGATTTCTTTTAACATCTTCAAGATGCCTCCATAAATTTCTTATTCATGTTTTAGTTTACTTTCTTGATTTCATATTTTTCAATTATATCTTCCAATTGCTTATGTTGAGTGAATTAAATTGATAATCATCATGTAACGGAATGAGTTCTACCCTCTTTTACATGATATAATGTGATGCACATAGATATTTATAATTTCAAATAGTAATTTAGGGAAATTGTTATATTTCATTATAATCTAGATACCATTCTGTAATAAAGATATTTTAATTTTATCCAATTATATAAATTTTAATGATTGTAAATTAAGTCATGTTTTATATTACTTAATTTTGTTTAGTAATAATATATCCTTTAAAAAATTCATGTATCAACTTATTTCTTGTTTTTATTTGACATTATTTATATATTTATAATTAATTCTATATTTGTTTTCAAATTAAATAAATAGAAAACATAAAATAGATACATAGGAAAAATATTATAGAAAATAATAATAGAATGAGAGATATGGGTGTCCCTCGTTCATTTTATATTATGATTATTGAATTTAATATATATATATCAATAACATTTAATGTAATGCGAATAATTTTTTTATTAATTTTTATCATTATCCACTACCTAGGAGATAATTATTATCCAACCAGCCATGTTGTACTCGTGATTATCTGTATGATACAAGGTGGTGGTAATAGAACTATGTGCCCCACTCGGCATGCCCAATAATATCATGCCCCTTCCCATGACATACCATCTAGTAGACCATATAATCTCACAATTTCATTAGAGAAACCTGGGATATTTTTCAACTTCTCCTTTTTCCACCATTTTCATATAAACCTCTTTGTCAATATTTCCCTCATCTGATGATGTATCCTATACCCCATGCATATTATTCATTTGCATAAACCTCTATTCCATATTTCTTACCTTATACTTCCTTATCCACGAGATTATACATTTATCATCCTTTAACTTCTACTCAAATACATTTTGTGCCTCTGGAGAAAATTTTTGCTTTCACTACATCTATACATGTTGATGTTCCTTTAAGGCCTAGGGATCTAGTAACAAACAATAATTAGGCACCCTAAGGAATATTTAGAGAAACCTTGTTTTTTTTTGAAAATAATCTATTTTCATTATAAGATTTATTGATCTAATAATTATTGTTTCTTTAAAAGATGGATCTCATGCATGGTTGAGTTTGTTTACACTTATGCGTGTATTGTGAAACCACCAGACATATCTTATAAAGGAGTGAAAGAAGAAAACTAAAATGATCGGAAAACCAAGTTGAGAATGTAGCGGTTTTATTATGACACTTTTTAAATACTCCGAAATCTTTCCTGTAAGGACACTCTTTTTGTGACACATTCCAAAAGATATAAAGGACAATTCTTCCTCACAAATATGTTTATGAAAATTCATTAGATTTAATGATATGATTTTATTGAATTAAATTAATTAATAATATGGTGAAAACATCATTTTATTTGTCTTGATAGTGAGGCCATGATGATAGCATTTCCCATGTTTTTAGGTGAGTGGTTGAGAAAAAAATCATGATCTACATAGTGGATGGAATGCTCGATTTGGTATGGATTTATAGGTCACACATATAATGTATGAGTTTCCAATATCATAGTATCTGGAAATGAGTTTTTTTAGATTACTGTAATACACCGACCCCAGAAGCCCAAAGTCAGTGCATTATTTTAATAACTTGACTTGATTACAAGGAATAAAGTCATGAAGGACTGATCAGTTTTATAGGCTTGGAAAATAAATTACATTCAAGAACATAACATTACAGTTTCTAACATAAAACACAATATAAACAGTTCTTTGAGAATTCCATTATTCTCTTAACCTAAACCTACATATAAATCATAATACAATTATTGGAATCCTGGGAATATAAAACCTAAGAAAGAGGTGAGCTCAGATGCTCAGTAAGGGTAAATAATATAGAATAATATGTAAACTTTTAACTCAACTTGTATAATAAAAGAATAAGACTTTTAAACATAAACATGAACATAATATTGAAAAAATAAATCAAACATTCCCATATAAACATTCACATGGATATTTTACTAGTTAAATAATCACATGTAACAACATATATAATAATGAGGGAATGCATAATTTCGACATAATATCTACTACACCAAGGCCTTATGCCAAGTCCATTCACAAATATTCTATCAAGTCCTTGTTCTAAGACACTGGTTTGTCTCATCAGACCTACCGATGCATCAAGGGGCTATAGTGGGGGTTGCCTGTCACTTACTAAGTCCAATGATTTATTCATATGAAAAGGGTGAAACATAACATAATCATCTATATTTTTTTTGAACATTAATTTTTTATTAAAGAGGGAACGAGGCCCACCAAAACACAGAAAGCCTCATGGAGGTCTAAAATAGTGAAGTCCCAGGACATCCCCTTGGACATAACATTTACATTCCAAAGGAAGAGAACCCAACCTATCAAAAATAATAAGTGTTTCATTCAGATTTCCTGCACGAGTAAGAGCATCTATTGAGAAATTGGCTTCCCTCTAAATATGCATCAACAACTGACCACCCTTCGACTCCAGAAAATAACTTCTGGTGAGGTAAACCAACTCCCAAGGAGCGCCACATTTCTCCTAGGGAATTCTAACCAAGACCTTAGAGTCCAACTCAATTTCCAACACCTGGAGGTAAAAATATCTATACAGACTGAGAACAGTATGTAGCGCCCTAAATTCGGCACCTAGCGAACAACCTGGCCCATAAAAGGCACTAAAACCAAAACACAAAGAACCCTGAGAGTCCTGAAGAATCCCCCCGCATCGCATCCGTCCATTCAAAAGGGATCCGTCAACATTAAGTTTCAGTCCAGAACCCTGAGGAGACTGTCTAATCCATAGACCACTGGTTCTAACATCCACCAATGGTCTGTTCAAAAAACCTGCAAGGTTGACCGAGTTCTGACCGCCTTTCAGCAGGGAACACAATTCCACTAGCAACGATCTCATTCTCATCTGGATAGAGAGAAGCGAGCGACTATTACCCAATCTAACATAGTTACGGGATTCCCAAAGAGTACATAATATGTCCGTGAAAATAGTACTACGCACATTTATCTCCATGCCATTACGAACCATTCCCTGCATCCATGAAGAGATGAAAGTGTGTTAGGAGAACTCCTACTCAGTGGATTGCATCTGCAGACTCAAGGAGGACTATATAGTAGAGGCCCATTCTCCTTGGAATAAGTGGTGAAACATCAACTCAACCTATGGAGTAGCACAACAAAAATAGCGAGAGGCAATGGAAATACCCCTCCTTTGGAAATTCTCATTACGATAAATCCCCTGGTTCCTCACACGCAAAACAAAAAAACTCATTTTAGTGGGAAAATATTTTCACCATAGCCTTGCCTCCCACTCCTCAAGAACACCCGCTGTATGGTGATAGTTTATGCAATTATGAGTAGAAAAATAACCCAAGCTTCAATCCGTGAAAAAACATCTATCATCCTCATCATTTAAGGTAATCGTTTCAAAAATCTCCCACTGCTCTTGAGAGAGAAGCAGCCGGATCAAATCTGGATAACCGATCGCTTATTTGAAATAACTGCACGGGGCAGAACATCCAGGGAAGAAGAGCTTCACACTATCCCATTTCACATCCCAAAAGTTGATATTACCTTTAACCACAATCCACCAGGAAGATCCCTGATTCTCCTCCAAAATGGGAAACAAACATCGCACTAAGCAAGATGGACGACCACTACGAACCACGCCATCCTCCCATTGGTTACCATATCTGGCCTGGAAGAGGGACGCCCACAAAGAATCACCTGTAATGATATCCCATTCAAGATGGGCTTGCATGCCCTGCATCGTTCTAGTAATGTTTTGTAAACCCACACCGCCTTCCACAATCGTCTTGGCCATGCGTTTTTAGGAGGCCCAATGGCAGCGACCTATAGAATTGGCATCCCACAGAAAAGATGTCATCACCTTTTCCATATTATCAATAGTACCTTTTGGAGGGGAAAAGGATGCCAAGATATGCATTGGAATGGAAGTTAAGACACTATTAATCAGTGTAACTCTCCCTCCGAATTACCAGAATTTATTCTTCCAGTTATAAATCCTTAACTTCATTTTGAAAACAAGGAAATTAATTAAAAATAATTATAAAAATAAATCTTTAAACCATTAAAAATGATGATCTGGTTAAATATAATCTTCCATAAAACCTTAAAAGACTCCTTCTGAAAACATTTTTATAAAACATGGAAATGGATGGTAAATATGTCCGTGTAAATACATAGAGATTAACAATCTTAAATAATAATGAGATTGAGGAATTAACCCTTACCTTGTACTTTCCTTTAGTCGAGGGTATTTTTAACATCATGTATAATAACTATAGTATATTATTAAATTATACAATAGCAATATTCATTTTTATGATATCATATATGATTCTTTTATGACTTTATACTACCCATTTAATAATAATTTCCCTGTTAAAGTAACATTTTATGTAATAATCGCTTTCATTATTGTACATGTTTTGACATTTAAATCTTGATTACATCATGATTTAAATAATTATATAATATAAAACATGATTTATAAATCATATATATTCATAATATCATTATGTATAATATTTAAATATATATATGAAATGGAAACACCGTTCCTGTTTGTACATGTGAATGTTATTTCTGTTTTATTATCATATAATATAGAAGTACGTAAATGAAATATATAAATATATATTATTATAGTAGAAATATTTTTTCATATATCTCATTCTTAATCAATTAATATATTTTTATAAAATTTCTTGAATTGTGATCGTTGAAGATGAATCTCATCACGTCGGGGTGACGGTAAGACGTACGTACGCACAAGCAAAAATATCATTCTATTGATGGTGAATCAGTGTTTAATTGGATGGTATTTTATATATACTGAATAAGTACCATGTTAAATTCATTATTTAAATTAATTAATTAAATATTATACCCATACAAATAATTTAGTGTAGAATAGAGAACTACAACACGACGTGGAGACGGTAAGCCATACGTATGAACGCGTAGTGAATTTTCCATTCATAGGATGGATAAAATAATGAATATAGTTGTACCATATTTATAATAAAATATCATTATGTATAAGTTACTGGAGTTATTATTTTAGTTTAGAAACAACATAGAAAAATGATGTAGAAGAATAAAAGAACTTTGAAAGAGGTGATAAAATAATTACGTCTTCTTCAGGTGCTTCCTTTTGATTTGAATGAAAGGGATATTTAGGTTGGATTTATGATAAAAGTAAGGGCTCTAGGTTTAATTGAGGGTATTTTGGAGGATATTTTAAAATGGTTTGTCTGAGACAAAAGGCTTTAGAGGTGTTAATTTAATAGAAGGGGAAGCACCCTTTTATAAGAGAGGTGAGGGGCACTTTAGAGAATGCTTGAAATATTAATTTATTAGAAAATATTTTTCGATTTATAATTGCTTAAAAAGGATTTATTTCTAGTATATGGTGCAGATGGGTCTAAATCCTCTCATCCAATAGGTTATAGAAATGTTTAGGTCACCATATTGACCATATCTGTGAGATTTAACTGTTAGTTAAAGAGTTTAATTTTTACCATGTCTTCTAGTTTTTTTATCCTACATGGTTAATATTGTTACCATAACATGATAAGAGAATCTAAAGTGGTTCATTAATGACATATGTAACATTTTATAAGTCAATTGGACTAATATTATATTATTAAGACTATTATATAATTTAATAAAATAGTATTTTTTATAAAACACATTTATGTCAATTTTGTCTCAAGTTAGTTTTTTCTGAAAGTCATCACAACATGATTAATTCATAAAAATACAATGAATCAACACTACCATGTCTTATTAAACGAGAAAATTCATGGATGGCGTTGAAAGTGTCAATTTACATTTATTTTATTATTTATAATCACAATTATTTTAATCTTTCATTAATAAGGTAACAACTATATCATTATTTTGTTATAAATAACATTAATTATTTAATTTATAAAAATTATAAATAAAATACTATGATTTATGAGTTTTTTTATATTTCTAATGGATATTTATAGTCGAATTTATATTATGTATAACTCTATATTAAAAATGGTTTAATAATTAAAATTGTAATTTAACACTTTTTACTCTTTCTTAAATAAAACAATATAAATGTCCTAATCTTACCCAAATAGATAAAAAAGAATCTCATTTTTTTCCTATATTTGATTTTGGATAAAAAACACTTATTAAATAGAATTATGACATGTGTTGGAGTAATATTATATTATTATAATATTATTTTTACCTTTAATTACCCTATTTACTTTTAATTGTGTTAAATTAAATTAAGATGTTAGTATTCAAATAAAATTATTTTGATCCGATTGAAACACATTTTACTTACTGCTAACAACTAGTTCGATATGACTTTTAAAATTCAATTCATAAAAGTGGTAAAATTATGTTTTAGGAAAATTTTCAAATGTGCTTAGAAGGTGAGTAATAGCGTTATAAAGTTCAATATATATATATATATATATATATCAAATCATATTATAAATGACTACAGTGATATACCATGGAATAAAATTACCAAAATTGAACCCTAATATAATTTGGCTATTACACATTCAAAATGAGTATATTATTCCAGATTCAATTTTTATGAGTGTCCAAAATTAATATTATTGTTGTTCACAAAATGACATAAAGAGTAATTCTTTTAAGAAAATAGTTTTTCTAAATATATAACCATTTTAACAAAATAGAAACATTTCATTATAAATATGTTATATTTATGTGAAAAAATTTATAAAAACATTTAAAATTTAATTTTTACTATTCATATTATAATAATTAATTGTCAAATAAAAATATCATTTAGAAAAATATAATACTAATGTGTTGTTTTTCAGAACTCAATCTTGAAAATAATGTAAATAAAGTCAGTTTTTTGTGCAATATAAGATATTAAATTACTTTTAAGATATAGCGTACTATGAAATATTAGGGGTGTTACATTCTCCCATTCTTTAATAAATTCCATCCTTGAAATTTGAAATTGTTCTTCGAAAGTGAAAGGTTGAAAATAGAAAACATGTTTGTGGAAAACCCACATCAGAAATAGGGTTAATAAAATGTAGTCTTAATAATTGGGAAAAGGAAATTAAAATTCACACTCAAATTAGGATTTCGAATAGGATAACATTGGTGGATATTAGAGACACATAATTGGAGGTAAAACATAAATATTTATCATGAGAGATTGAGGTTATCAATAACAACGAAGTGAATAGTAAATGAAAAATTGGGGGCCTCAAAGCCATAAAACTATGATTATTTAAAATATTATTAGTTCAATAAAACATAAGGTATTAAAAGACACATTTTTTAAGATACTATATTTTTTTTATGTGGATTTATTAATTATCTTTCAAGATAAGAACTCAAGAAAACATACTTGATTTCATTACCTTTTATAATCACAATCTCATCATTTGGTTGTTCTTCGATCTATTTTCACTTAAACCCTTACAGTAGGAAATTAATGTTCAAAATTATTTTTTAATTCCTGAAGAACTTTTTGTAATCTATAAGTCCCATAAATATTTCCTTAATCCTCTATATGTTTTCTAAAATCCAAAAGGTTTGTTCAAAGTATCCAATAAATTGTACTTTATCCTCAAACAAAATATCAAGTGCTCAACTTACTCTATTCCAACCTTTAGACTTATCCAAAATACGTGTGTCCAAAATCACAGTCCAAAAATTTATATTTGAGGTAAACTTAAAAAATATATTTTTCTAAATAATAACATTTGAATACCTTCATCATGTATTCTCTTAAAACATGGAAACATGTTGAATTACTGTAATACATTTTTGAATATGATCATGATTACTTATTCCTTATAGAATATTGGATATACTCCTTAAATCAAAAAATGTTGTAATCTCCAATAATGATGGAATAAACAAACAATTAATTAGTTCCAAAGTAGTCAATAATATCAAATATAATATATCCAAACTAATCATATCTTATTTCAAAATCATTACCTCAGTACTAAGACCATATAAAGGTTTATCTTTCCCCTATCCATGTATTTTCCAAAACATTTAACTTAATATTGAGTCACTTTTCATAGTACCATACAATATCAAATACTTAATGAAATAGTACTGATGTAAAATCCTTATTTATTTCCATAATTCATATAACTTTTACATAATTTATACAAAACTCAAATGACATAATTATTCAATCCATAAAGACAAATACATTAATTAATCCACGTTGAATGTAGTAACAACTTATGCTTGACCTTGATCACTTGGATTCTTATAGTCTATATTTACTTAACACTTAGGACATTTATTTTCATAATTACCTATTTTACTATAGTTGAAACACTAAATAATTTTATTTTATTTCATCTTTTGGAATTCATTTCCATGGTGACCCTTTTCTCCACACTTATAACAAACTCTCAGTCATTTCGAGCCCATCCCTGAGTGATTCTTTATGTAGTTATCACATATGGGAAAATCATTATTTCCCATCTTCTATTTATCTATCTTTATCTCTTCCATCCTATTCTTCTCTATATTCCCTTCAATGCCATTGGGTATAGATAATTCTTTACTTATCTTATTAACACATGATATTATTTCCTCATATGATAAGAATTCATGGGTGGCAATTTTCTTTCGAAATGTTGGCCTAAGAACACAAATGATAGGATCCTTCTTACTCTTTGGAATATGTGCATTGGTGGAGTATTCATTCCTTCTAGTATGATTGTTTTATAAACAATATCACACATTATATTAGGTTATAAATCTTTATGCATGATTCTAAACTAGTGAAATACTTAACATAAATTGATTTTTTTCATATCTAATATCATAATCATAATGATGGATTCTCTGCAGACATATTTAATCATAAATATTTCATAATTCTTGGTAATGAAAATTTTAATTATCCTATGAATATCCCACAGGAGTGTCAAACCTTGTGGGCAGTAAGGTCTGTTGTCGTGTACCAGGTTACCCCGAGTAAGACCCAGAACACCTTTTCATAGTTTTCACCCCTAGGTACATCCATGACAGAACCACATCAACATGAAGAATCTAGACATGGATATATTTCTTGAATGACCCACATAATCTCTAAATTACCAAAATTCTAGTAAGTTCATCTATACTAATCCTCAAAGTCTATCTTAGGGTAATGTTTCTTATGAGTGTTTATCTAACTCTAATTACCAAGGTTATTTCTAAACCTTATTTGATAACAACTGTAATGCCCTGACCCAAAAATCCTGGATTCGATGCATTATTTTAATACACTAGAATGATTATAAGGAATCAAGTCCTAAAGGACCAATTAGTTTAGCAGTATTGGAAAATCAATTACATATAAAAAAATCACCATTACACTTTCTAACATAAAATGAAACATAAATATTCCATTTATAACACCATTATTCCCCTAAAATACCCCTACATATAAATCATAATACAATTCTTAACATCCTGGGAAAACAAAACATAAGAGAGGGTTGAGCTCACATGCTTAGTAAGGTCAAATAATTTTTTAGAAGCTATAAAAATTTAAGTAAAGATGTATAATAAAAACAGAAGCCATTTAAACATAAACATGAACATAATATGGAAAAATAAATCAAACATTACCATATAAACATGCACAAGGATATTCTACTAGTCATATAAACACATGAAATAACTATTTTTAAAATGATGGAATGCATAATACTGAACATAATATCTACTAGGTGAAGGCCTTATTTCATGATCATTCAAAAATATTTTGTTTTAGGCCTTGTTCCAAGACACTAGTTTGTCTCATGAGACATACCAATTCATTGAGGGGCTATAGAGGGCCCTACCCGTCCCATACTAAGTTCAATTCCTTCTTCATATGAAAATGGTTAAACATAACAAAAACATCCATATTAAAAATAACACAAGAAATGTTAATATTTTAACCATAAACCATGAATGGTATAATTTAGCATATCCACAATCAAAAATATCACAACTCATTAAATAAAATATGGATATTTGTATTATAATAAATCTACCTCAATCAATAATAATATCCAATAAAGATGTAGACATAGTTTAAAATAATCAATAAAACTCTTTGAGAGAAATACCTATTTTTCATGAAATCATTTAAAAGTCACAAAATTTATAAATTCATTTAAAATAAATTTTTGAATCAATTGTCACATACCATTTTGATACTTTTGAAATAAATTAAATTTTTTTCGCAATCATGTTCATGTAAGTAAATCCTTAAATTTATTTTTAAAACATGTGCATTAATTAGAAAGATGTATAAAAATAAATCTTTAAACCATTAAAAATGATGATCTAGTTAATGAAAAAATTCCATAAAACCATAAAACATTCACTTTGAAATCACATTTATGATACATGGACATGGATGATAAATATGTTCGAGTAAATACTTAAACATAAACAGTCTCAGATAATAATGATATTGAGGAATAAACCTTTACCATGTACTTTCCTTTAGTCAAGTGTACATTTAACCTCCTATATAATGACCATAGTATGATATTAAATTATAAAAGAACCATATTCATATTTATAATATCATATATGATTCATTTATACTTTATACTGCCCATTTAATTATGGTTTCCATGTTAAAGTAACATTTCGTGTAATAATCACTTTCTTGGTCGTACATGTTTTAACATGTTATTGTTGATCATATCACATAGATCATGATTTAAATACTTCTAGAATATAAAAAATGATTTATATATCATATATATTCAGAATTAAAATTTGTATAATAGATAGATATATGAAATGGAATCACTGTTTTGGGAGGTGGTAGTCTATACGTACGTATGAACCTTCTTTCTGTTTTCTTATCATATAGTATGGAAGTAAGTAAAAGAAATATATATATATATATTATTATTATATTAGAAATATTATTTCATATATCTCATACTCATTCAATATATTTATATATTTATAAAAATTCTTTAAGGGTGATTGTTGAAGATGAATCTCATTGCATCGTGGAGACGGTAAAACGTACATACGTACAAGAAACGATATAATTTTATGGAAGGTGAAACGGTGTTTTATTGGATGGTATACTATATATACAGAATAATTATCATGTTATATTCACTATTTATATTAGTTATACACAATATTATACTTATCCAAATAATGTAGTGTTGAATAACAAACTACACCACGATGTGGAGACGGTAAGTCGTATGTACGCACACATGGTGACTTTTTCTTTCATAGGATGTATAGAATAATGAATATGGTTGTACCATATTTATAATAACATAATATTATGTAACAGGTACTGGATTAATTATTTTAGTATGTAAAAAACATATAATATGGATTTATAAGAAGAAATGAACATTGAAAGAGGTGATAAAATAATTATCTCTTTTTCGGGTTCTTCCTTTTGATTTGATCAAAAGGGCTATTTAAGTTAGATTTATGATCAATATAAGTCCTCTAGGATTAAGATATGGTATTTGGGAGGATATTTGTGAATGTTTTCACCAATCCATAAGGATTTGGTGGTGTAGATTTAAGAGAAGGGGATGTAACCTTTTATAATAGAGGTGAGGGGAAATTTAGGAAAAGCTTGAAATATTAATTTAATATAAAATGTTTTTCAGTATCTTATAGCTTCAAATGCTTTTAATTATAGGATAAGATGGGTATGGGTTGACATCCTCGCTAAAAATAGGTTTTAGAAATGTTTAGGTCACTATATTAACCTTATGTTTTAGATTTAATCCTTAGTTAAATAGTTTAATGTTTACCATGAATTCTTGTATTTTTATCCTACATGGTTAATATAGTTACCATAAATTTCCAAGAGAACATAAAGTGGTTACTAATTAAATATGTAACATTATCTAATTAATTTTCCCTAATATTCTATTTTTATATCTATTATATAATTTAATAAAATAGTATTTATTTGGAATACTCATTTTTTTCAATTTTAACACTATTTAATATTGTTTTTTTGTGAAAGTCACAATAAGTTGATTACGTCAAAAAAAATTCATTGAATCAGTACTAAAATGAAATATTATTCTAGAGAATTTTTGGATGGAATCAAATGTTTTAATTTACATTTCATTTAGTATTTATAATATCAATTATTTTAATCTTGCATTAATATGGTAATTACTGCATCATCATTGTGTCATAAATAAATTTAATTATTTAATATCTAAAAATTATAAATAAAATACTATGATGTAGGAAATATTTTTATATTTCTAATTAATTTTTATAGTCTAATTTATCTTATGTATAACTCTATATTAATAATGGTTTAGTTATTTAAATATGAGTTTAAAACTTTTAACTCTTCTTTAAACAAAACATTATAAATGTCATGATCTAACACAAATGCATCAAAAAGGATCCTATTTTTGTCCTAAGATATAATTTGGTTGAAAAAAATTATCCGATAGAATTAGGACATGTGTGGGCATAATTTTATATTGTTTTTATATTATTTTTACCTTTAATTACCCTATTAAACTTTTAATAGTGGGAAATAAAATTCAGAAGTTACTATACACCAAAAATTATTTTCATTCAATTGAACCAAATATTAATTAGTGATGAAAACCATGTCTTTTATATTTTTAAAATTTAATTCATAGAAGAGGTAAAATTACGTTTTATTCAAATTTGTAAATTTGCCTAGAAGGTGGGTAAAAGCATTAAAATGATCAATACAATTTTATATATATCTAATATTATTATAAAATGAATCCAATGACTTAAATTGGAATAATAAAGGTATTATGTATCAATTTTTACTTTAAAATAAATTCAAATTAAAAATTACAAGTTAAATGAAAAATTCAGTTTTTATGTACTATATAGAATTTTTCAATGTTCATCAAAAATTGAATGAATTTGAAAAAATACCAAAAAATCACCCTAAGCTAATTTTGATTGTATGAATTCAAAAATGAAGTCAAATTTTCCAAATTATATTTTTATGAGTATCTGAAATTAATTTTATTATTATTGATAAAAGTTCATAAAAAGTAGTTCTTTTAAGAAAATAGTTTTATCAAAACTTGTACATTTCATTATAAATATGTTTTATTTATGTGAAAACATTATAAATAACATTTAAAATTTATCTGTTAATATTTATATTAAAATATTTAATTGATAAATAAATATATCATTTAAATAATTATTATAATAATGTGTTGTTTTGCAAAAACACAATCTTTCATATAACGCAAGACAAGCCGGTATTGCGTGAAATATAATCTGTTAAAATACCTTAATGAGATAAGTTACTATGAAATATTGGGGTGTTATAATGACTAATTAGTTAAAGCTATATCATATGAGAATTGGAAGGACTTAGAAATATTAGTATTTTTTTTCTTAAATTCATGGGATTTTTACGAGTCCGCAAAAATTTACAGTGCTTCATTCTGAGGGCCGGTGTGCCCGGAATCATGTTCTGAAGTTTTTTTCGGTTATGTCCAGTAAAACTATGAGCGGTATTTTATAACCTTTTAACCGGTGCTCAAATTTTAAACTTGAGGGCAGCGTTGAACTCGCAATACCGATATTCATTTAAGTAGATTTTACCTCGATTGTAGCTGGTCGATAATGGGTGATAGTTTTTGGGTTTTTAATAAAATTAAATAAAAATATGTGTGTACCTTATTTTTATTTTTGGTGGTTAAAACCTCCAAGAGGTGGTTATAGGTGGGGGCCAACCCACCATAACCTCCCATGAGAGGTTATGGTGGTGGGGCCCACCTGAATATAACCTCAATTGGGAGGATATTTTATCGATGGGGACCACCCGGGCTTATAACCCCTTGGAAACCCCCAATTAAGTGGAGAAACATTAAAACTTTCCTTTGTTTAATTTTTTTCGCCAACTCTCATCACTTAATTGAAACAATCCAACTCCCCTAATTTTGAATTTGAACCAATTCCACCCCTTTAATTAAATGAGTTGTCTCATTTAATTAAACACAACAATCTGTAATGTTGTGCCAAAAAATAATAGACACCTTCTTTTATTATTTTTCCCTTTGCATTTTGGAGGAGCTTGGGGAGGAGAAGAACTCTCCAATGAAGAATGCGAAGAACGCCGGTGATGCTTCTTCCTCGGTCTTCTACCCCGAATCGTTTCTGACATGCGAACTCGATTTGGGAATGCTTAACGAACGTGGTGGATAATGAATCAACGTCCTCCCTATCCCTGACATCATCAATGAACAACAATACGAGGTAGGGGGATTTGAGATTGATTTTTTTCCATTGTTCATCGAACAAATATTGCTTTACGAAATTCCAAATGTTATCAGCATAACTTGGAGAGCTTAGGCCACACGAACATGGCCTGACCCTCCCCTTTTCTTGATCTCTTTTGTTGACGACAAAGGCGGAGCAACGATGGTCGGCGTCGGGACGACCGTAGAGGAAACCATCCATGAA
Source organism: Viscum album (assembly GCA_963277665.1). Taxonomy (NCBI): domain Eukaryota; kingdom Viridiplantae; phylum Streptophyta; class Magnoliopsida; order Santalales; family Viscaceae; genus Viscum; species Viscum album. Next base: position 733,744,497 of record OY728136.1, on the reverse strand, counting down.
GAAATCCGGCCACAAAGGAACCGGCGGTGCAAGGCTGATGGGTCACCGAAAGGGCGGGGCACCACCGTGGCACACAGAAGATATGGTGCGGCACCGTTGCGCCATGCAGAGGAGAAGGGGGTCGCGGCCAGGGCACGTAGTGGAGGAGGAACAGGAGTGGGCGACGGCAGGCCGACCACCGGAGATGCGGAGCGGCTGGCCGCTCGACCAGCCGGGAGAAGCGGGACCCAACGGGTCCCGCGTGATCTGGACCAGTGCCAGGTGGTACCAGTTTGGGTTCCCACCAGAACGGCTCTCCCGTTCGGGAGCCAAGGGGTGCGCAGTTTCCCCCCGGATGTGGCTTAGGTGAACCCGTGAGCCGCTAGGCCACCAGGCCGGACCCAGCTCGGGCCGTCGGGCCGCCCTCAGTCTGGGTCGGACCCGCATACCAGGTCGATCCCATGAACCGGGTTGGACACCGTTCCACACACGAGTCGGGCCGGGTCAGTCCGACTGGGTCGGACCGGACCCAGACCCAATATGGCATGTTTCTACCTTTTAACCCATAACTTGTTCTACGGGTGTATGATCGACGAACCGTCTATGGTGACCGAAAGCATAGAGAGAGATGGTTCTTTTGGCATACCCCACTTGGGGTTTGGACACAGTTGGGGTACAGTCGGGTTGGTTTGATCTTAAAATCCAACCGAGGCACCGGGACAGAAATTCCAATAAATCATAGATCGAGCGTCTGATTGATGCACCGTCTGTTGCGTTGAGAGCCCTTTTATGAGGCGGAACATTGAGCTACTTATATATGGGACTTCGTTCCAGTTGGGGGATCGACCTATATCTCAAGGAACGGATCCTCCTGGTGATGAGTGAGTGGAGTACAGAGATCTAGTAGCTGGATGAGACCTGCCGACTACTGAACTTTCGACTCATAGTGTTTTGACTTTCCCAGGGGGAAGCACCTCTGTGTGACATGGAAGAACCACAGTGGGGAGTGCCTCTGTGTGACAAGAAAGACCCACCGTACTCGATAGGAGGAGTACCTCTGCAGGCTATGAGGGGAGCGCCACTGTGTGATGTGGCAGACCCACAGTGGGGAGCACCTCTGTGTGACACAGCAAACCCACGGTGCTTGACATTAGGAGGACCAAAGTAGTCCAGGATAGTGGGAAGTGACTCTTTGTGACATAGATCACCCACAGTACGCTATAAAGGAGGAGTACACCAGCAGCCGAGGTTTCAATAGTTTGACTGGGAGTGTTACATGATACCACCCTAGAATAAATTCCTGGTTTTGAGCTTATTCAATGACTTTTGTGTTTTTCCTCATGATTGAGATGGGTTACTAACTAACATAGGTATATGTATGGGCATAAACCTAAGTAATTTTTATCCATTGATTTCATACTTTTTTTTATCCTTGTTGGATTTTGTGAGACCTTGAGGGTCTCGGGGTCCCTACTAAGTATCATTATACTCACCCCTGCACGGGCTATGCCCACACCCCGTTGTGTTGGTTGCAGACGACGGACATCGCTGACTATGGTAGAGTGTAGCAGGACTGGTCGGTAGCCAGAGGTGGACCACTCGGCGTGACGGTGTTCGGAGCGGACAGACGAATGTGGAGTGATGAGGAGGCCATCTGTACCTACCCTTTAGGTAGGGACCCCAGAGGACGACCTTATAGATGCTTACTTTTCTTTAGTTGTACTAGAATTTCAATTGTATTGTACTTTCCTATTGGGCTTGTATTTCTGGCCCCTTTACTTTTCAGCACTCTTTTGTATGCATCTTTGTTTAGTGTTTTACTTCCAGCACGTACACTGTTATGTGTGTTTCAGTTTTTAAAGGCAATTCTTTCCCAGTTTAGGGATTTATGCCTTTGGTGGTAGTCGCCAGCCCCTGGCCTATGGAAGGCGGGCTTATGGTAGTCACGATATGGGCCCCAGGGGATGGGTCATGACAAATTGATATCATAGAAGTTGGTTCTACTGCATAACTTAGGACTCTGATCATTATTTTATATGAAACAATAGTGTTAAGGGTACTAAGTGTGGTTTTTAGTTCAGGGAGTCCAGTATTGGTGTGGGCGACCGACGTATCCATACACTAGGACACTGACTACTGAATTATGACTTAGTGCATGAAAACACTAATTGTGTGCATGTATTTAGAAGTTTTCTTATGTCAGCTCAACCTAGTCAGCTCAGCAGGTATAATATTTTGATCATGTCACATCTGTTTCTTTCAGGATGGCTCCCCGCAGAGCCCCGAGAGTCGTATGCTCTGATAGCCTGCCAAGCGATGAGGCCTTGGTGCAAGGCCCTTTACCAGGGGAGGCACCCACGGTACCACTTCTCGTTGGGCCACCTATACCACCATCCCCTTAGTAGATGATGCATGACGCTTGAGTGCGTTGCATGAGTTCCAGCGCCAGAGGACACCCAGGTTTATAGGAGAGATGGACCCACAGGCAGCTGAGGATTGGCTGGAGGTTGTGGTAAGATTCTTTAGACTACTAAGGACACCAGCATACCTTATGGTGATCCTTACCGTGAGTCTCCTTCAGAAAACAGCAGGCAGATGGTGGAGCCTGATGCTCCAGGTGCATAACGAGATGACGCTACAATAGACAAACTTTGAGAGACTATTTCAGGTGGATTTTGTCCCAGCCACCCTATGTGCAGTAGGGATACAAGAGCTACTTCATCTGCATCAAGGTATTATGACGGCGGAATAGTACTCATTGAGGTTCACCTACATCTCGCGCTACTCCACGGATATGGTCTGGGACCCATTTGTTAGGACCCAGACCTTCGAGTAGGGGCTTAGATGAGAGATCATGGAATCGATGATCTCCCTCAGCATCCCGATGCAAGCAGGGGTGTTAAAGAGAGCCCTCCTAGTGGAGAGTTTTCTTACTGAGCAGTCTCCAGCAGCAAGACCCACCACTAGTTGACTTGCAGTGGAATCTTCTGCAGCTGGCCGTAGAAAGATGACGCAGAGGTCCAAGAGTACCAGACCCATGGGTGGAAGACCGCATGACTCATGATCTATTGTGGTGGGAAACCGGGGTAGTGACATATATACAAGGAGTTGATAGTGTTACTCATGCGGCTGGCAGGGTCACATGGCTCGTGACTATCCGACCCACCGTTCAGATGATCAGTAGATAGTTGAGGGACCTCCCAAGAAGAGGTAGAGGTTCGATCGAGGTGGTTTGTAGGGAGCAGGCAGACATGGTAGAGGAGTTGGTCATGAAGCTGGCAGTGGTCGACGTTATGAGGTGCTACCGCCACCACCACCAGGAGGTCCACCCCGACCGTAGAGAGCTGGTGGATAGGGGAGAGCTCAGATTCAGGCATCTGAGGCATATGACCAAGACACTCCAGAGATGATTCTAGGTACTATCTTTGTATACACCACCTTAGCTGTAGTTCTGATAGACACAGGTTCCAGTCATTATTTCATTACCACAACCCATTTTCAGAGCTCGGAGATTCCGAAGGAGCCATTGGCTCGATCCTTATGACAAGAGACTCCTACAGAAGTAAACTCGACGATTGCGCACAGGTTCCAGTAGTGTGAGCTTACTCTAGGAGGCGAGAGATTCTGCTGGTATCTCCTCGTAGCGACATTGAGGCCTTACGATGTCATCTTGGGTATGGGCTGGTTATCTACAGTTCATGCTCAGATTGACTGTATTACGTGAAAAGTGAAGTGTGTCCACAAGGATGGGTCCAGTTTTATCTTCACCGGCGAGAAGGAAACCTTTGCAGCACAGGACGGACTTACTCGGAGGAGGGTGCAGCTGATCACTCACCAATTTTCTTGCCTTACCATCGAAGCAGTTGATGTGGAGAGTCTGACTTATCCTGTAGTGGTGGAACTTTACACAGATGTTTTCCCTGACGATGTACCAAGACTACCTCCTCACAGATAGGTGGACTTATACATTGACTTGTACCCAAGGATGACACTGATATCTACACCAGCATATTGAATTTCTCCCACTGAGCTTTGCGAGCTGCGGGTAGAGCTTGAGGACTTGCTGAGAAAGGGATTTATCGGGCCCAGTGCTTCTCCCTAGGCAACCTCGATTTTTTTCTCCAAGAAGGAGGATGGGATATTGAGGCTTTTTGTCGACTACCATTGCCTAAAATAGGTTACTGTGAAGAACAAGTACCCACTCTTGAGGATTGAAGACCTCTTTGATCAGTTGAAGGGAGCACGGTAGTTCTCAAAGTTAGACCTCAGATCGGGTTATCACCAACTCCGAGTTCGAGATGAGGATGTGAAAAAGATGGCCTTTAGGTGTCGTATGGACACTACAAGTTCATGGTCATTCCATTAGGCATAACCAATGCTCCAGCAGTGATCATGAGTCTGATGAAAAAGATCTTTCAGCCTTACCTCAATTTCATTATCATGGTCCTCATCAACGACATTCTGATCTACTCGACTACTAAGGAGTAGCATGCCAACCATTTATAGGTAGTACTAGACACACTCCAAGAGCACCAGCTTTATGGTAATCTCTCTAAGTGTCGGTTTCAGATTAGAGAGTTTCACTTCTTGGGACATGTCACCTCGAAGGCTGGAGTTGCAGTAGATCCAGCAAACATTGAGGCGGTACTTTCTGGGGAGCCACCCAGGAGTGTGATGGAGGTACAAAGTTTCCTGGGCTTGGCTGGATACTACCAGAGATTTGTTCCGGACTACTCCATAGTTTTAGCACCACTATCATTCTTGATGAAGAAGGGGAAACCCTTCTTGTGGTCTGAGAGATGCCATCAAAGATTTAATGAGCTAAGGAAGAGGTGTATTAGTGCCCCCATCTTGAAGCTTCCAGAGTAAGGCATAGGGTACGTAGTATATTGCGACGCATCAGGGACCGGACATGGGTGTGTCCTGATGTAGGAGTGAGTGGTGATCTCATATGGTTCTCGGCAGTTGAGACAACACGAGCAGAACTACACTACCCATGACCAAGAGTTAGAAGCAGTGGTCTTTGGCTTTAAGATGTGAAGGCACTATCTGATGGGTGAGAATTTCAAACTCTACTATAATCACAAGATTCTCTTGTATATAATCTCCCAGAAGTACCTAAACCTAAGACAGAGGCGTTTTATTGATTTCATCTAGGACTATGACTTTGATATAGTCTATACTACTGGGAAGGGGAACGTTGTTGCAGATTCTCTCAGCAAGAGATCTGGTATACAGATACAGGAAGAGGTGAAAGAGCAGTTGGATTCTTTATAGATTTCTTATGTGGACCAAGATGGAGAATCTTTTCTTCAGTCTCTTATAGTCACTCCTTCACTTCTTTAGTTAGTTAGGGAGGCACAACATGGAGATGCTAACTGTGAGACACGACGTGCTCAGATATCCACAGGGTAGGCAACTAATGGATTTTCAAAAAGTGGGGAGCACATCATCCTTATCAGAGGACGTACCTTGGTACTAGTTTCACTTCAGGAGGATGTGTTGAAGGGTTCCACACTTCCCCTTTAACATTACATCCAAGAGTGGAAAAGATGTATCAATACCTTCAACGACAGCACTGGTGGCCAGGTATGATGATGGAAGTAGACGAGTTTGTCTCATGATGCCTCACTTGTCAGTAAGTGAAGGTGGAACACTAGGTACCAGAAGGCTTGGTTCATCACTTAGAGGTCCCAGAGTGGAAGTGGGATGGGATATCCATGTACTTCGTGATGGGTATTCCTCGTATATACAAGATTCATGATTGGATATCGGTGATCGTTGATCGACTCACCAAGTTGGCCCACTTCCTACTTATCAAAGAGCTGGGATTAGTAGAGATCTTGATATGCATCAATGTATAGGAGATTGTGCATTTACATGGAGTACCTTCTTCTATTGTCTCCGACCATGACACACAGTTTACTTCCCAGCTATAGAAGGGGTTGCAGGTGGATTTTAGGACACAGATTCGCTTGAGCACCGCCTTCCATCCTTAGACAGATGGTCCGAATGAGCAGACCATTCAGACCCTCGAGGAAATGCTTCTAGATTGTGAACTCAACTTTGGTCATAGTTGCGAGGAACATTTACCATTGGTTGAGTTTTCCTATAACAATATCTATCACTCCACCATCGACACGACACCTTTTGAGGCCTTCTATAGTCAACCTTGTAGATCTCCACTGTGCTGGACAGACCCAGGGGAGTCAGCACTAGTGGGACCAGAGATGGTACGGGCTACCACGGAGAAGGTGTAGATCATCCAGGAGCGGATGAAGACTGCACAGAGCAGGAAGAAGTCGTATACTGATATAAGATTGATACCATTGGATTTCTAGGATGGAAGCCACGTCTTTATATGGGTCTCAGCACGACGAGGTCTACAGAGATTTGGATGAGGTGGCAAGTTGTATCTGTGATTCATCAGACCTTTCCCAGACCTCAGCAGAGTAGGCAAGGTGGCTTACTACTTATCTCTTCCACCTCAGTTCCACCAGGTGCATGACGCCTTCCACGTATCTCAGCTGAGGCGATAAGTGCACGAACCTTCCCACAACATCGACCATGGAGATCTTGATGTCAGTGATGGTGCCACTTTCACGGAGGTTCCGGTGGAAATTGATGATCGATAGAAGTGGTTTCTACGTGGAAGTTCGATACCACTTGTGTGCGTACGCCGGTAGCACGGGAACCTCCAGTAGAGCACATGGGAGTGGGAGGCTCAGATGCATGCTCAGAACCCCCATTTGTTCCCATAGTTCGATTTGAAGATTAGGGTGGTGTAAATCCCTGAGTTGGGGAGAATGTAAAGACCCGAAAATTCTGTGGAAATTTTTTTCTTAAATTCATAGGATTTTTACAAGTCCGCAAAACTTTACGGCGCTTGATTCCGAGGTCCGGTGTGCCCGAAATCATGTTCTGATGTTTTATTTGGGTAAGTTAATTACACATGTGAGAAAGATTTTATTAATCTTGAACCAGTACTCAGAATTGAAATCTGAAGGGACCGTTGAACTCGCAGTGCCGATATTCCCTTAAGAATACTTTTACCTCGACGACAGTTGGTCGATAATGGGAGATAGTTTTTGGGTTTTTAATAAAATAAAATAAAAATATGTCTGTACCTTATTTTTATTTTTGGTGGTTAAAACCTCCAAGAGGAGGTTAGAGGTGAGGGCCAACACACCATAACCTCCCATGAGAGGTTATGGTGGTGGGGACCACCTGCACATAACCTCCCTTGGGATGATATTTTATCAGTGGGTACCACCTACGCATGTAAACCCTTGGAACCCCCCCCCCCAATTAAGTGGAAAAACCTTAAAACTTCCCTTTATTTAATTTTTTTTCCAACTCCCTTCACTTAATTGAAACTCTCCACATCCCCTAATTTTGAATTTTAACCAATTCCACCCCATTTATTAAATGAGTGGTCTCATATAATTAAACACAAAAATTTGTAATGTTGTGCCAACAAATAATAGAAACCTTATTCTATTATTTTTCTCTTAGAATATTGATGGAGCTTGGGGAGGAGAATAACTCTCCAATGAATAAAGCGAAGAACGCTGGCGACGCTTCTTCCTCGGTCTTCTACCCCAAACACTTATCAACATTCGAGCTCGATTTGGGAGTGCGTGACAAATGAGGTGAACAATGAATTGACGTCTACCCTTTCTTTGACATCGTCAATGAACAACAATATGTGGTAGGGGGACATAAGATTGATTTGTTTCCGTTCTTCTTCAAACAAATCTTGGTTTATGAATCTCCAAATGTTATCACCATAATGTGGAGAACTTGGGCAACACGAACATGGACTGACCCTACCCCTTTGTTGTTCTCATTTGATGACGATGGAGTCGTAGCAATGGAGGCCGTTATTGGGCTGACCGTAACGGAAACCAGCCTCGAAGAAATCTAGCCGCGAAGGAACCGGCGGCGCAAGGCCACCACGTCGCCGAAAGGGCACAACACCGTCGTGCCGTGCAGAAGAGAGGGCGTGGAGACTTTGCGCCGCACAGAGGAGAAGGGGGTTGCATCCATGGTGGTCCACTGTGGAAGGGGGTGACACCGTCGCGCTGTGTGGAGGAGAGAGCCACATCTAGGGTGGGCTGCGGCGGAGGGATGCAGCGTCGTCGCGCTGCGCGGTGAAGCAGAGCCGCGGTAAGGGTGGGCCGCAGCGGAGGAACAAAAGCAGCCAACAGCGGGCCGACCGCCAGCTATGCGGTGCGGCTGGACACTCAGCTAGCTAGAAGAAGAAGGCATTAGTGGATCCCTCATGATCTGGACCAGCGCCAGGTGGCACCGGTTTGGGTTCCCACCCGAACGGCTATGCCATTCGGGAGCCAAGGGGCGCGTGGTTTCCCCCTGGACCCAGCTTATGCGGACCCGTGAGCCACCGGGACACTCACAGGCTACGTCGCCCCCTTGGGTTGGGATGCACCTCGGGCAGGGTCAGACCCCGGTCTGGACCCGGGTCTGGTCAGTTCATTTCAACTGGGTCGGACCAGGCCCAGACCCGCTATAGCCTATTTTCACCATTTCACCCATAACATGGGCTACAGGTGTCCGATTGACGAACCGTCTGCGGTGATGGAAAGCTTATAACGAGACGGTTATTTTGGAATACCCCAGTTGAGGTTTGGATATATTTGGGGTATGTTAGGGTTGGTTTGAACCTAAAATCCACTTGGGCCCCTAAGACATAAATGCTAATAACTCACAGACCGAGCGTCCGATTGATGCATCGTCTGTTGCATTGAGACCCCTAGGACGAGGCAGACCTTTGAGATAATTGTACATGGATCTTCAGGACAGTTGGGGGAATCAACCTATACCTCATGGAGCGGATCCTTCTGTAGACGAGTGATCAGAGTACAAAGACCTATTAGCAAGCTGAGACCTGACGACTGCTGACCTTTTGACTCGGAGTGTTTCGACTAGCCAAGTGGGAAGTGCCTCTATGTGACGCAGAATACCCACAGTGGGGAGAACCTATGTGTGACATGGAAGACCCATAGTACTCGACAGGAGGAGTACCTTAGTAGGCTACGCGGGGGAGCACCTCTGTGTGATGCTGCAGACCCACAGTGGGTAGCGCCTCTGTGTGATGAAACAGACCCACGGTGCTTGACAGGAGGAGTACCACATCAATCCAAGATAGTGGGAAGTGCCTCTGTGTGACGTGGCATGCCAACATTACTCTATAGAAGAGGAGTACACCAGTAGCTGAGGTTTCTACAGTTTGACTAGGAGTGTTACATGCTACCACCCTAGAATAAAATCCTGGTTTTGAGTTGAGTCAATGACTTTTGTGTTTTTCCTCATGATTGATATGGGTTACTAAGTAACATAGATATATATATGGGTATATACATAAGTATTGGTTATCTATTGATTTTATACTTTGTGTTTATCATTGTTGGATTTTGTGAGACCTTGAGGGTATCGGGGTCCCTACTGAGTATCGTTATACTCAACCCCGTCTGGGCCATGCTCGCACCTCGTTGTGTTGGTTGAAGACGACAGACAATGCTGATTGAGGCAGATAATATTAGGACTGGTCGGTACTCGTAGGTGGACCACTCGACGTGACAGTGTTTGGAGAGTACGAACGGATGTGGAGTGCTGAGGAGGCCATCTATACCTACCCTTTAGGTAGGAACCCTGGAGGACAACCGAGTAGCTGCTTACTTTTCATCAATTGTACTATAATTTCAGTTGTATTGTAATTTCCTATTGGGATTGTATTTCCAGACCCTTTACTTTTGTGAACTCTTTTGTATAAAGCTTTATTCAGTGTTTTACTTCCAGCAAGTACTCTGTTGTGTGTGTTTCTATTTTTAAAGGCAATGCTTTCCCAGTATAGGGATTTATTCCATTGGTTCTAGTCGCCAGCCCCTGGCCTATGGAAGGCGGGCTTGGGGTAGTCACGATACGAGTCCCAGGGGACTGGTCATGACAATAATTCTGAATGAAAATTGCTATGATTTTCACAAATAATTATTTTCATATTGTTGATAATTTTTTTATGTGTCCAAAAGAAATAAAAAAAGGATTATCTGAAATACCTCCACATAATGGGGAAGACTATGTTGTTGAACTAGGAGAGGAATTAGGTACAAAACTTGTTTATTATTTAAATAGATTGGGATGTCTCTTATGATTTATATTATTTTTCTTTTGTAAAATCACATTATTTGGTTTTTCTATATATATCATTCAATTTATAATTTTCCTAGATAAATTACCATGTGTTATATAGTTTATTATTTATGGTATTTAGTGGGTACCAAAATCTCAGTATTAGAGTTTCTATGTGTATGGTCATGTCTTGACATTTTTTATTTCATTGATTTTATAATATTGGGTAATGTTAATTTTATCTTAATGTTTTCCACCTAAACACCAATCAACGAATGATTACATTTATATCATTGAATGAAAATGTGCCTATGTAATAGAACCACTATGTGAATGACTTATTTTTAAATTTTTAGTTCCATAGTAACATTATATGTTATAAAAATTTAAAAAATTAATAAAGAACTTATTGTATACTTTAAAAGATATAACTAACCTATCTTATTGGGTACTATTATGCCTTCCATGAAGAACAAATATAATTTTACAATAGTGATGTTTTAGAAACAAATTCTATTTTCATTGATTTAATGAACTCCCTAAACCCCAATGAGATAGCCTAATATATTACATTTGATTTATTATCAATCATTAATTATGTCTAGGATCCTTCTTTTTTCTCTACATTTGAAAAAAGGATATATCAATCTGTCTAAACCTACTTATACTTTTCCATTACAAGAGAAAGATATATTAACTATTTTTTTCTTTGGTTTTTTAATCACAAAGCAACAATGTAAGATATATTCCATATATTAATATGTAAACTCTAAAAAATTAGCAGTGCGATTTCCATTTAAATTGTGTGATCTATTTTTATTGAATAGTTATCTTCACATTCTTACATAATATTATATAATATATTTGATGGGTTATTAGATTTAGTGGTTTATTATCATAGTTTGAAATGATTGTTTATATTATTTTATATGGATTTCCCAAATTGAATCATAATTTGGTGTTATTTTAAGGTGATATTGTAACTTTTCTGAAATGTGTGTTAATTATAATCACTGAGGAGTTTTTATTTCATTGAAACTATTTCAATATGACCTGCCTCTTGGTTTTGGTGAATGGGTACAATAATCCAATCATGGAACATTTAAAGGCATAATTGAATCTTTATTTCAGCATTCTTCACATTAGAGATCTTTAATCGGGAAAAAATGAACATACGTAGCTTAACTATCCCTAAATAAACCAGAACTTAATGAAAATGAAAATAAAAAACCAATAATAATGGCACAAAACCAAATCAATTAATCTTGAAACAAACAATCCCAAACATAAATAAATAAATAAGGAGAAAATTATTAATAATACCAAACATAAATGACTAGAATCTGATGAAACTCAACCAATCTAACTACAAGTGACACCAGCATGAACACAGAAAAACAAAAATGTACTATTCTGAATATGATCTAGAAAAGGTAATATAATTTGAAATAAATAATACTAAACAAATAAAATTGAATATTATAGAATTTAAATATATAATTAAAATATAAAATAACTAAATAAATACAAAGTAACATATACCAAACTAAATCATATGAGGGATGAAATAACTAAATTAAATTGAAATAAAAAAATTTAAACAAAAATTAGGGAATCAAAATAAATAAATCAGATAAAGAATAAACCAAACCAATTTAAGTTGAATAAAATAAGCCAACAATAATGAAATAAAAAAACATTAGTAGAAATTTAATATTATTAAACCAAAATGAATTGAACTGAAAGATACTTAATAAAATTGAATTATAAATAAATATGTAAAATTATACCATGTAAACCAGAATAGGAATAACAAGGAACATAACTATGATGGCCTTTCATACCCTCATTATAACTAAACATTAACATTTTTTAAACAAATAAACAATAAATACTATTCTTTAATATGTATTTTTAACAAAACCAAACATGAATATTGAATTCACATTTTCGTTAATAAGCATTAATGAAAATTTTACATTTATTTTACCAATTTAAACCCATTTCAAATTAAATAATAGAAACATTGGAAACCAAATAATAATACATCTAATATACATTTAACCATTACATTTTATTATTTTAAACATTTACTTAATATTGATCATTTTCTTTCAAGAAATACATTCCATTTACAATATTCTATAATTACATTTCCCATATATACAATGAAGTAATATAAAAAAACAAGAATACAGAAATTTCCCATTCTATTAATTTATAAAATCATTATTTAATAAACATCTCATTAAATTTATCAAATCGTTATTCAATCATTATAAAAATTCATACTGTATCACCGAGTATATAAATTTTACTTTATTTCTAAAATTAATTATTAATAACTTATATTAAATTATGGTTTTCTTCATTCAATGTAATTACATAGGGTTTTTTTGAATATTGAATTATTTTTTCCTCAAGAAGAAATATTTTTCTTGACCAGAAAGATGAAAGAAAGATGTGCTATAAACAATAAGACATAGTAGCAGAATGCAGGTTTTAAATTGCTAATTTCAAATTATAATATTTATTTTTTATGAAAATAGATCATTTTAATTTTTAATATTGAGATTTTTAGGCCCTCTATGTGTATGTAGATGACAATGTTGGTCCAAAAAATCACTAGCATCACATTTTTGGAGATGATCATAATGGAAGAGTACAATATCCACTAGTGAATCATATTAACACAAATTGGTATTGGCCCACTCTAGGTTCTAATTTTGTTAGCAATGAGTTGGAAAATGCTAATTCATGGGCATCACATTCTCATGTATGGGAAGGAAATGATGAAAAATGGTCATACAGGAGAATGAACAGAGTTACAAGTACAACCATGAATTTATGGAATTAGTGGTAGTATTATGATTATCACTCCTACTAGATAATTTCGAGTCATATGATGCATAAATTTCGAAGATGCATATGTTATATAGTGCACCATGTAGTGTTCCAAGTAGGGTTCGAGATTATGGAATTAATAATGATGGTGATGGTGATGGAGAGGATAATAGAGAGGATGATAGTGAGGTGGATGAAGAATATCATGTTGAGGATGATGACTAGAATATTTGTGATGATTGTGATGGTGATGGAGACAGTTATTGTTATGGTGATGGTAATGTTGATAGTGATAAAAAATATATACATAAATTACATTTTTTTACTAATATTTATGAAATTTCATGTTTGATGATTTCTTCTAAATAAATATCTGTGATACTTTGAATTTTTTTATCACAAATTAAATGAATTAATTTGTTTCTTATGTAAATATTATTTTTGTATTGGTTGGTGATGTTTATTTGCATGTAATTGACTAATATGGGCTTATTCTATGACTTTTTTGGGATATTTGGGAAGGTTCTTGTTGTTGTTTCAGGTTCTATATTATGGTGTTGTATATCTGGTTGTTGTCAGGGATGTGTGGGGGTGATGTAACCTTAGATATTAAGGGGTGTCTATAACAAAAGTTTCCAATCCATTGGTATGGGGATATAAAAAGTGCTATTTTGTAACTCTTAGTATATCCCAATACCAACAGTTTGAAACCATTTTTAAGGGCCATACCAATGGTCTAAACCGTTGGCACAGATCAATACTAATGGTTTAAATCCATTAGTAGGATTTTATGGATATAATTCCTACAAACCCAATGGGTAAACAAATTTATTACTATTCATATACCTAGAGTTCACTAGGAACTATTTATATATCTGTTTCCTAATAGAATATAAACAATTTTTCTAGATAACTATTAGTGTAGGGTATATCAATGGCTCTCTAGGCTATACCAATGGTTTTTTTTATATTGGTATAGCCAATTATTCTAGTAGTGAATTTTGTTTTTATAGAAAACTATAGTCTTTTTTAAATAAATTTAAAAGATAATATTTATTCTTAAATTAATTAAAAAGTTATTCCTAATATATAATGAATAATACAATTAATTTCATTATTTAATATGCTTTAAAATCATTATTATATAATAAAGAATTTTTTTAAAAAAAATAGTTTATCATTCCATTTTAAATTTTAATTTTAAATGAATTCTTGACATAGATATATATATATATATATATATGTATTCAGGAGTTTTTTTCTATATTTGAATAAAATAGTCCCAAATTTTTAAAATAGTCCCCTTTTATTTATGGTTAATATGAATAGTAATGGCGTTAAAAGTTATCAACTTTGCAGAAGGTAAATTATAATAATATTGGTAAAAAATAGTAGATAATATCATAATAATTCATCTTAATTTTTATTGGAGAAGTTAAGAACCTATTGTAACCTTATGCTACAAATTTATTTCTTTAATGGATAGTAATTCAATAAAATCAATGAAATAATATTGAAATCAAATAAGTTTAAAAAATGTCACCTTTACTTATAAATATTTTTTATCTATCCATGTAGGGAAATTTTTTTGTTATGAATGAATGTAAATGTGTATTTTCCGAATAATGAAATTATTTTCATTATAGAAATTTAATTCTATTTTTATGGATTAATTTATTACACTATATTCTTAAAAAATTTCCAAAATAGTATTTTTTATATTAATGGTAAAATTAAATTAATGATATTAAAAATATAAAATGTAACATAATATGAAATAATTATGGTGTTGAATTCATTTTATAGATGATTATGACATGTTAGTGTTTTATTAATGGATAATATTTGAATACCAACTTCTTCGTTTTGTATTAAGTACAATTAAATGAAAAATGTTGGAATTGTTATTAATGATATTATATCAAAATAATATTTTCCCAAATTATTTAAAAATAACAAATATCATAAATGTGAAAAAGGGTGATTATAATATATCTGAAACATCATACCTTTATATTTTAATATCAAATTTTAAACTTATATATAAAATTGAGGCCCTTTAAGAATGAAAAATATGTAACGACAACTTTTTTTAAAATTGGTTAACATGGGGTAACCTAAATGATTTTGTGTAAATAACCACTGAAATATTTAAACATTTTATTAGTTTTTGGGATTTATACTGAATTTTATATTATACTTGAATACCTAAATATTATTTTGAATTTTATAAAGATAATTATTTTATTGTAATTTAATCTTATAGAAAATTCCAAAAATGTTCCCCTCACCTCAATTATTAAAGGGAACCACCTCACCTCACTTATTCAGATCGTTTCATCCATTTAAATTGGATATCCCAAAAGAAAATACTATATTTAAGTCATTATCTATATTATAGAGTAGATTTTATTCCCCAAATAAAATCCCTAGTTTCCTTAAGAGGATATCTAAATGAGTTCTTTCAAAGAAAATAAATCACCATAACTTATCACTTTTGTTTTTACTTTTTCATTACCTTATATAAATCCATTGTATTTATCATGAAATAAATATTGTTATCATATTAAACCTAATTATACTATATTATGACTATTATTTCAGCCTTATCCATCCATTTCCCATCAAATTATTAATGAATGTTTCACATGTGTGTATGTAATTATTGACAGCTCCATGTAGTGATAAAATTCATTTTCTAGAAACATATTTCACAGATTTATTTTTAATATTTCTTAATTATGAAATAATTTTACTTGTGGAATTATAATATCACACTTTACTACAAACATTCATATCTATTGGAAAATGATAACACCACAGTTATGTACATGTGGACTACCACCACCATAAAGGGATGTGATCTGTTATAATTTCATTTTATATTGGATAATAAAAATGGTACAGTAAATTAAAATTTATGTCATATATTATTGAATTTTTTTTTAATAAGCTGAGTTATAATTTATATTTCTTTTTTTCCCATCGACTAAAAAATTATAGCTTTGTTCAGGTATACATATGACCCACCATCTCTATTAATGGGGAAACAAATTTTTCTATCTATAACTTTTTTAGATATGTAAAAATAAATATATTAATAAAATATATTTTGTTTTGAAATTGAAAAAATATATAGATGAATAAACCATGATCAATTTTTTTAGACCAAAACTATAAAACCAAAAAACACATGAAAAACAATGTAATTATCTCCCAGAATGGTGACATAATAACAAATTATTAATAAGCACATGATAACATATTATATATAAATTATTTAAGGTATGATATATATAAATATTTATTAGTATGTGTTTTAAAATATTTATAATATGTTTTTATTTATTATATAGGAGTTTTAGATATGTTAGATGGAAATTGAACCTTTGGTAAGTGTTTGTTTCAAAATATCCTTATTATTTGAGATTGTTTATGGATCTCTCCCATAGATAATTGTTCAATATTTATATATTAAAATAACTAACCTTTTTTATTCTCTAGTCATTCATAATATGTTCATGTAATATTTCTTTTTTCTTCTCCTTCGTACTTAAAATGTTTGAGAAGTTTTTCTAAGAAAATATAACATTATTTTTATCTTCCATTGAAAATAATATTTATTCCATATCCATTTTTTTTAAAACATATTCAGGAATGGTTTAAGAATACTCAGAATTATTTATTAATGATGTTTTTACCAATATTTTATTTTTTTAATTTTTTTTAAATGAATCTTATTTTAATTTTCCAAAATAAATACTATTTGATATTTTTACAATTGTTTTAGTGGAATGTTATTTGAACATATATAACATGTATAGAATTTACAACCAATATAAATGATCCCTATTTTGAAAATTCCTTAACACAGTTATATTATTCATTTTCATTGAAATTATTTTCCTTAAATTTTAAAATTTTATATTTTTTGATATTGATATCCAATGGAAAATGGTTTTTCCTCAAAAACAATTAATGAAAATTCGATAGTATTTATATTAATTAAAGTCAAATCCCCCATTGTACTTATGAACCATTATATAATTACTCTAATGATACTATCCTTTTAATTTTTTCAGATGGGTTATGATCAATTTAACCATGGATATACTATTTCCATTCCATTTTCCATATTACTATGAATTGTTTATGATTATGTTTATTGAGTTGGGGAAGTATTAATATTTCATATGATATTTTTTAGATATAAAATATTATATTGATTACCTTGAACATATTTTATATTATGAATGGAATGGACATAGTTTGTTATGGGTTGGGCCCTCTATAAAATATCAATGCATCAGTAAGACTTTTAAGAAAAACTAGCATGGGTATTTATCCAAGGGTTTAATCACTTATATAAGGTTTCTCTACACACGTCCGTTAAATTATTTTTTTGATGTATGAAATTATGCATTCCCAAAAAAATTTATTTGTTATTTACATCAATGTGATTATTTTATAATTTATGATATTCATGGATATGTTTGAAGACCATGCGATTATTTATATGGAATTATTTTATCAATATATATTCTATCCACATTAATATTTATTCCCAAGACATTGATTATATATAATTTGTTTTTAGATATTTAGAATGACATATGTATTATGTCTAATTTTTCATTTTATTTTAAGTTGTACGCGTAGCCTTACTTATAATATGTGAACAACCAATTCTTATTTTTCCATTCGTTTTGATGTTAGGAACTATTTTATGATTGATATATGGGGATATAATAGAAAGATAAATGTTGATTCCAAATTATATACCATGTTATATATTTTTATTGTAAAATTAATTGTGGGATTGAAGTATGTATGTAGCATGGGAATATTACTAAAGTATTTTTTCTTTTGAGATGCTTTCACTTTTATATAGTACTAGTTTAATTAACTAACCTCTAACATTGGGATATTATGCTTAGGGTATTTACAGTTGGTATCAGTTCATGTTTACTCTAACCCATGGGAACTATATTTAGGAATACATAGAATATGGAACATAACCATATAATTAACTTTGAAACTACTTCAAAAGAATCAAATATTTTTTTTAGAAAAATTTAAATTTTCATTTCATGATAACTATTTGAATCATTTTAATATTTTAAATTTTAAATAGTGGTTTATATATTTATAATATAATATATTTTATACCATTATATTGAATTGTATCCAAGTGAAATGACTACAAACTATATCCATAATTATATTCTTTGGAGGGATTTATATCCAAGGAAATATAGTGGAGATGAGGCTAGAGTTATATCTGGACACAGAAAAATAATAACTAGATTTAATAAGATGACTCAGGTTATGACTAATAACCTAGATCCAATGGATCATCCATCATATCCACAATGTAGTGAAAAAATTATAGATCATTCCATGTATTAGAAACCTCCATTATTCAATGGAACCACAAAACCATTGGTGTTTGAAAAATGGATATATTCCATTGATTATATATTTTAAACAGTTATGAAGTAATGGAATAAATAAGGTTTTATAGAAATTTATCGTCTCTTAGGGGACATAGATCAATGGTGGACATTGATTAAAAATAATAAAGATGAGGAGATAATAGAGATCTTGGAATGGAAGGAATTTAATGATATTTTTTAGTAAAAATATATTCCTTATAAATAATAAGAAAATACAGATAGAAAATTGTTGAGTCTGAGACAAATGGATATAGAGGATGATGAAAAGTTTGAATCCCACATTATTCTATTAGAAAGGTTAGTTGTGGGCTACCTA
The DNA here is from genome assembly GCA_963277665.1 of Viscum album. Taxonomy (NCBI): domain Eukaryota; kingdom Viridiplantae; phylum Streptophyta; class Magnoliopsida; order Santalales; family Viscaceae; genus Viscum; species Viscum album. The sequence goes on along the minus strand of OY728136.1, from coordinate 733,725,753 downwards.
TGTAATCAATAAAATAATATTGACCATTTATTTTATGGAGGAAATCCAATACTATTAAGGAAATTATTCTCCTAAATATTCTAATTATATAAGGAAATAATATAATATAATATAATGAAAGAGAGTAAATTCTCCAACTCTTATGAAATTTAAATAAAGACTGAAAATAATCGTATGTAACAGAAAAAATGGCCAAGTTGAAGAAGAAGAAAAATTATTTTTCCCTCATGTTATAATTACGGAATGAAAATTACAAGCACTTTTTTTAAGGGAATTGGAGTTTTCATCATATGTTCGTAGAAAGGACATCAAAAACATGCATGCAAGGGTATGAAAGAAACCTCTATTAATTAGTGTTTTCACTATAAGGAAATAGATTAATATTCAAATGTATTCCTTTAAATTCAATAGAATACTTCTTATAATAATCTCAGGGATAAATGCCAATAATATGTCATTACATCTACTGAAGTGAATTGATTAAAATTCTAGTTTATTTGGATTCGTGATTTATGTTGAGTAAATATTTTCTCAAGGATATTCTAGTTATAATAATCATAGAACATATAATGACACCACAATAGTAGATTTTATTTAAGGATTTGAAAGAATATATTGAATTGTAATGAAATATATGAAAATTGATTCAATGGTAAGGTGATATTTTTTCAATATACAATAATAATGGAAATGTAATTTTTTTTTTCAAATGTTGAGATAATAATATTCATTTGGTATAAAAGGACTATTGAAATTGAATAAGTAAATTGGATATTTTTTGGTCCTTGGAAATTGTAGTGATTAAATAAAAATTCAATTTAATATGGATTTAAAAAAATATTTTGATTCAGGAAATATATTTGATAATATGAAAATTTTTAAAGGAATTAGGAAGGATATAATTTCATGAATATGTTATTTATTTATTTTGGTTTGATGTAGATTATCATGTTTCAGAATAATATGTGATCCAATTAAAAAAATTAATAGATACTTTACATATTAAGGTTTTGTTGATTTTGAATTTGTTCACACACAATTTGGAATGGAAATATTCCTAACAATTTTTAGAATATATTAAGATGAAATTATGGTGTTATATTTGAGATTTTAGATATTAGAAAATTATAAGATTAATTTTTGTACCAATTTTGGTTTTTGAAAATATCTACATATCAAATTAATTGTTTACTATCATTTGGTGAAATATGTGATATGCTATAGGTTTTTTTAATGCATTAAGCATAAAAAATTGATATTGGGAAGTCATTTCTCATATTAGGATATAATAGTGAAATTGACCGAAACATATACAATCAGTGAAATTATGATTATAAAATAAAAATATATCATCTACGTATATTTCAATATGTTAATAATTGAAAAATAATTCCACAACACTATGTAATGAATATTGAAAAAAAATTTTCTTTTAAAATCATTTCTGATGAATTGGAATTCTTCTCATTCATCATAGATTTTTTTGGTTTTTCCCTCGTTAACTTTATCATAAAACATGTTATATATTAATAAATATTAGTCCATATGACTTAGTTTTAAGTTACAAGATAATATTAGTACTTCCCACTGATGTTCACATATGTAAAACACTATAAAATTAATATTCTAGATGACCATCATATTTCTCTTTTCCACTTTTCAATAAAATGTTTTATTACCACTTTTTATGATGTTGGTCTTATAGTAAATTTTTTTTATTTGAAGAGAAGAAAAAGATAAAATTTTTAGGACATGATTTATTAATGTGTAGAAGAATTTAACACCCTGGTATTTAAAAATAACATTATGTATGATAACATTTAAAACACAATACACCAAGTCAAAACAAAGAAAATTATACTATTAAAATATTATTAAATAGTGTTATAGTTATTTCTTATCCATTTAATTTGTGTATATGAATAGTATTAACTGAACTAATAAATATATATAAAAGACATACTCAATGAAAATCACTATGGAAACAAGTACCCAATTTCTTGTAAGATTTCATTATGCTTTAGAAATACATTTTCTTCAAAAATGTTATTTATTTATTTATTTGAGTAAATATTATATTTAATTTATTGAAAATTCGTACAATATATTTTATAAAAAATAATATCATTTCTAAAATCATAGTACCAATATTATCATAGTGTGAAATATCTAGATTTTCTAAATGGATTTATTTTCCTGGGAATAATGAAAAGTAAAATTTATATCAAAAAATAAAGATTTATTTCAGGAATTTCCAATGTTCTATTTTGCATTAAAATGGATTCAATCTAAAAATATTTATTTTATATTATTTGTAATCCAATTAAATTTATTGTAATCTATTTCATGATTTAATATCGTATAAGAATAATTGTACACATTAAAAGATATTTTTTCCTAAATAAATGTTCTTCACAGCCTTTTGGGTTTTTTTAAATTAATTACAACCACATATAGAAATTTAATCTTGAAAATAGATTCCATATTTGGAATAAGTATGTATATTTTTTTTAAATGTGAACCTTTAATTTTTTATCAACATGAATAGAAACCGTCCTAAAAATTTTCACCTCAGTAAAATGTATATCATGTTAATCAAGGATATATTATGTTTATAAGGTTATAAAATTGAATCTTATTTATTATTCGATTAATTAAATTCACACCATACCACCTTATTCAGGTTATTGAGTTTTCAATAGACATTTATCCATGAAAATTAGTAATATAATATTAAAAGCAAAGAAAGTAACAAAAAATTTAGTGTCATTATTTTAAATGTCTCTTATGTGTTAATATAAGTCAAATATGTAGTTATGAATGAATATAAATTTATATTTTTATATTAATTAAATTATTTTTATTATTGTAATTTATTCTAATTTTTTTGTGTTAAATAAATACCTTAAAGGCATGCACATTGTAAAAATATTATTTATCAACTTACTGAAAATAAAATAAAATAGATGATATTAAAATTTTTAAATGTGACAAAATTTTAATTATTTATTGCATTAAAAAAAATTATATATGATTATGACGTATTCATGTTTTATCAAATAGTTATATTTTTAACACCGTGAAAATTCTAAAGAAGTAACTTGTCTTTGATTGCATGTATAACACAAAAAACCAAGCATAGAAAGGCATATAACCTATCAAGACATTAATAAATATTTAATATTTTAAATATATTTATCATATAAACTTTAATTCATGCAAAACTAAGCGATCTTATATTAAAATGAAGAATAAATTTTTTTGGTAGATTACGTTAGGTGCAAGACCAAGTTTTACCAAAAAAAATATTATATTAAAATATAATTATATAATATAATAAGTTATAAAATAGTCATTAAATTAGAAGTTAGGAATAATATTAGGTAACATATGGATATGTATGATTTAATTAATTGGTTACCAAATAATTATAAATTAATATAAGAACCAATTTAATATAAATGGGATATTTTTATAAAGACTATTATAATGCGTTAATGGTGATGTATCATAATAAATAGTATTAATTACTATTAGAAAATGATAATAATTAAATATATATATAAACAAAAAAATGTTTTTTATATTCATCACATATATTTGATAAACATAAGTAAATAACAACACAAATATTATGCACAAAAACTAGATTTTAATAAAGCTTGTTTTACCACATTTTAAGGGATAACTTATTTTAAAAGACTTTTTTTTTGAAATTAGAATAATTTTATATTTAAAAATATACTTCATTTCTGAAATTAGAATTTTAAAACTATATTTGGATGATTTTTTTTGTGAAGTTTGTTTTTTTTGCAGATAGTGAATATTAATGAATATTAATTGAAAACTTCATTTTCATCTAATTTATTTATATAGTTAAATTATATTTTTATTTAGTTTTGTATTATATTTATATAAATTATACAAAAATTATTATAATTTAGTTCATTTTAATAAACTTCACATTGAAATTGGATATAAATACTAAGCAATCTTTTGAACATGTTTCATTTATGATTCCTCTTTTTTATCCAGTCTTTGTGATTAAATTTAAATTAATTTCTTCCACTTCTATGATTAAAATTGTTAAAAATATATTCCATACTTTGAATAATAATAATATATTATTTATAATAAATTGAAATTCGTTTTGGAAAAAAATAGTCGTGAATGTAGTTAAAATTAATTACATCAATTAAGATAAAAATTATAATAACAAGGGACTAAACCATAAACTTAAATGCCTAATTGACCTAGGAACTTTTCCAACACCCATTAGATGTAAATATTTCAACCAAAAACATTAATGTAACTAATTTATTGTTTTATGTAAGCCACATGGTTGGTAAAAGTGGGGAGGGGGAGCAGGCAATTCTTTCCAAAATAACATGTATGTTCACTCCCACCACTATGAAAAGGCACTCAGCCTACCCATTTCATTTCACATATCAGTGCCATTTTGACACAAAAACTCATCCCAAATTGTATCCCAACATACCTACCCTCATTTTATAAGACTCACGTATGAAAAAAATCAAACAACTCTATACTTTTGGTATGAATCAAAAAGAGTTACCCGAATAAGAAGTAATTATCATCAACAATCACTCTGGTTTCATTTAATTATACACACATTAAATTCATTTTATATCATAGTTATATAAAAAAATAAGTTACCATAATATAATGATATGTTTTTATTTTAATGGAACTACTTAAAACTACACACACTTCCATCAAATGAGTAACAAACATACCGTTTGTGTGTACAGTAAACTACTACCTTAGGAAACACTGTTGTTCCTTTTCCTTTTACCAACTCTAATGATTTTTCAATATGTGTAAAACATATTTATATATTAAATATTGTGATATTTTTTTTCATAATACATTTCCAATTTTTTATATAACATATACCTTAATGCATTCAATTTTTTTGTAAATACGATAACATCGTTTGTGGACATATGGACTACCTCATCCTCCAAGCGATTTGTTATATTCACACATTACATGGAATGTATTAAGAATGTGCTTAATAAAAAATATGTGAAATAAAAATTTTTTATATGATATTCATGACATAACTAAATTTCTATAAATATAACATATCATTCCATTTATTACATTTTCATTTACTAAAAAATTGGTAACGTTCTTCGTTAACATGTGCACAACCACCTCCCTGACGTGATGTGATACCATTTATATTATAATAATTATATATATAAGAATATATGATTAAAAAATAATTTATTTATTATATAATTATAATTCTTAAAATATAAATGTTTCTTAACTTCATTCCATAAAATTCAATGAAAATTTGGAACGTTACTCTAGAATACGTATAGCATACCGTCTACATGACTGTAACATTTGTTAATTTATCATAACCATTATTCATGATTGGTTTTAAATGTATAATTTATATATAAATATGATAGTTATTTCATAATAATTATTTTTTATATTATAATATAATGTACCCATTGACCATAGTTCACCTACCAATGTCATTTCTGACATAAAAACTAAATATGGTCAAAACACTTGAAGTAACCATAAATTTTTATGTATTTTTTCCAAAAAAAATGTAATAACTGAAATAAATTTAATGAAAAACGTTAAAAAAATTCATTAGAAAGAAAATAATTAACATATGTTTATTATTTAATAAGATAAATACACACATGACAAGATGAACTCAAGGTAAGTGATTTTCATCAAACGTTTACACAATTGAGATAAATGTCATATTCCCCACATAAATCTTTTTAGACATGTATCTACTTACCATTTTGATATTTTATTTCAAAAATTATTTTACATTAATGGTATTATGAGTTTAAATTTTAAGTATTCTTTCTAAGATTATTTTAATTAAAACTTCCCAATTTGTAATGAATTTCATCACCTTATTCCTTTACTTTGAGTTATATTATTTTCTCATTTCCATTTTTATTAAAATATTAGGGGTATAATAAAACTTTACAATATATTATTGTATTTTACCTATTTTATATGGATTTATAGTTTAAAAAAAATAATATTTTTGTTGATTTATTATCAATTAAGCGTTATAAACATTCAAGGGTTTACATAACTATATAATTTTATTCAAGATTATTTACACTTGAATTTCCATTAAAATAAATTATTCGATCATTATTTATTAAAACCATTTATTTTATTATGTTCTAGTTATTAATTAAATTTTAAAAATAATGTTTCAATTTTCCACTCTTTTTTACTCAACATGCTTTAGAAAATGTTTTTATAATAACATGAAATCATTTCACTCTTTACTATGAGAACCTGTTTTCATCTAAAAAAACATTTTTCTGGAAATGTTTTAGAAATTTTTTATCCTTTACAGAATGATTAAATAAATACATTTTCCCAATATTTTCTTTTAAATATTTTTTAAAAGAAATCATATTTTCTCTTTCAAAAAACAAATTTTCTAACCCTTATACTATTCAAAAGTAATGTATTTTTAACCTTGTTTATCATATATAGAGTTACCCATATTAATTTATTTGTAGATTATATTGAAAATTTAAATGGTTAATTATTTAAGGAATTTTTTTAAATGTGATTTTAAAATACAAGGAAATTCCAAATTTTTTTCTCAATGAAAATTATTTTTTCTTAAAGAATGTTTTTAGAAGATATTTTAATAGTGTTTTTTTCATCAACATCAATAACTCTTTATTTTTACTGAACGTGGGATATATTGTTTTAATACAATACTTATTATTCCTATATATGGTTTCTTTTTTATTTGTCAAAGGATAATATTGAATTTTGCATCATTGATTCATTTTTGTCGCTCCTTTGAAATATTCCCTTTCCTATGATCTTTAGACAATCAATTTACCAAAATTATCCATAATTTTTAATCATGGATAGGATTATTTCCAAAATCTTATACCATTGATACATGCAATATATAATGTTAATGTAATGTTATTAAGAGAAAAAACATTGTTAAATTTGTATCCTTTAATAAATACAGATATATTTGGACATGCATTATTTGGGTAGGAGATTGGTCGATTAAAACCACTCGATGCATTAGTAGTCACATGAGACTAAATAAGTTGGTGAAAAAACTTTGATTCTTTTCCTAAGAAAAATAGATGGGTTCTTTCAAAAAAAAATTAAACTATACTGAGAATAGATCATGATGGTAAAGTAATTATGTACTTTTGAAACATGACTTATAATAAGTAAGTATTCATTTTTTTATTCTGTAATTATTATAATCAATGATAGGTTTTCTTCAAAATTACTTATAGATGCCTTATCATTATCATTTTATTGATTTAATGGAATGTGTGTTTAGTTATTTACCTTGACATACTAATTATACCTTATCTATTTATTTCAAATGACATGCGTTCTTAGTTGTTTATCTTTTTATACTATTTATGCACTTACATATTAGTTTATTAATTATATGGAATGTATGTTAAGTTATTATTATAGTGACCCTTCCTTTTCTTACATTACTATTACATCATTTTAAAGATAAACAACATAATAGTATTACACATAGAATATCCAAAGGTTTATTGTCTTGGGCAAACTAGGACCATACATAACAAATACAGCATCAAGCATAAACATTTATTTAATTTCTTCTTCTCTAGCTTCTTATTGGCACTTTTCCCCTCCTTAATACATGTAGCCACCTGAGGATATACATCAATAGGGGTGAGATAGAAGCCCAATAAGAGGATAGATAAGAACAATATAGCATGGGGTGATCATAATCATAACATAGTCAAACGATCATGAACATGAGAGGAGCATAAATAAAAGACTTGAAATATGGTAATGCATAAAATTAAAACATCGTGTCTTAGTGGTTAAATACCACACATAATTATGAACCAAGATAGAATCGTTTTCACACATCATTTTACATTTACTCATGAGACTCATCACTTTACCCAATGCATTGGAGTGCTATATAATTCCGGACGCACCCGTCACATTGAAACATTCATATAGTGCTATATAATTCCGGGCACACCCGTCACATCATAACAATATCATCATCATGATTTCCACATAGAACACATATAAAAAATGTAAATAACTATCCCATGGAATGTAATGGGTTTAATCTCATAATAACACAATCATAAGCTTTGGGTTCCCAAAAGAAAGAGGGAATAACATATATGTTGCAAGAACCATCCACTTTGAGTGAGATGTAAAAGGGGTCCTCTTAAAAGAGGAGTTCTTTTGGAAAACATTTTGTTTGAAATAAAAACTAGTGGAAAACATTTATATCCCAGAAAATTAAAGAAAATGATGAAAAAATGATCTTTAAGGTGTGACCATATCAAAAATGGAATGAAAGAGGAAGAACCCGAAGGAAGAAAATTGGGTTCGAAATTTCCCCTTACCTGGTACCCGAATACTTCCTTCTCTTTAATGTCTTGTATAATGGCATTATATTCATTAATTAGAAATAAAAAACCATTTTTACATTAATAGGGTTCATTCTGGTTTCATTATTTCATATTATGTTCCTTTGGACGACTTATAGTGTTTAAAAACATTGTTCGGGGATGTTCATTTTTATGGTTTTTGTTGGGTGGTTCACTTGTATTCTTAAATTGAAGTTTGGGTAGATAATGTGTAAAAATATAGAAATTATATTACATGTCATAAATGATATTACAGGATTTTGAATGATCTTATAATGAATTATATTATATCCATGTGGATGAATCATTTGATAAGAATTAAATTATGGTTATTTGGGTCAATTTGGGCGGTTTTTGGATCACAATGAACTAGTTTTAACTTATCACTTAGTAATATGGACTTGGGTTATTTCCAGAGCTTTAAATAGAACATAATACATATAAAATATTATATTTAAACCATAAAAATGGTTTCTTGTCTTGATCTGAAGGTATAAATGGAAGAAGAAATCATGTCATTTTCTAATGTGATAAATTAACACCTCACGAATAACATTCACTTTAATAAAATAAAAGGAAGAGGGAAAAGGGGTTGGATGATATAATATCCCATTAGAATCATAAAATTACAGTATATGTATAATAATGGAGTTAAAATACAATTTTATGAAGATGGGAGGGGAGAGATCAAGAAATGAACTTGAACTTGAGAGGAAATTAAAGGAGAAGAGGGAGGGAAATTACCTCTAGAATCTGCCTCTTGAGAACCTCCTTAAGGGCCTAAGATTAGTTTTTTGATGATACCAGAAGCTCTTGGACGTGGTGGAGGGGATATGGAAGGTGCTTGGGCAGAGTTTTGAGAAGTCTTAGAGCTTGAGATTTGTGAGGAAATGAGGGTGTGAAGGGTGGCTTATTTAGTGGAGGGGAGAGGGGTTTCCTTAATATAAAATTCATTAGTTTTGTAATTTCCCCTAAAACAAGGAATAGTGAGTATTGAATGACCAAGAATAGTAATTTTATCATGTGATCCCGAACCAAGTGAGCTTACATCAGCAGAATATAATCGATTACTCAATTAATCCATTATTTAGCAATTATTGTGAATTATCGAATTCTACTATTCATCAAAAATTCAAGTATCTCAGAAAAATCCCAAAAATTTACCCCCACCATTTATTGACATGTAGAATCCAAAAATGAAGTCCATATTTCGAAAATAATTTTATTATTATTATTAGTTTAATATTTAATTAAAATCATAATTTACTTAAAAACAGTTTTTAAGATTAAAACTGATTTTATAGTGCTTTCAAAAATTATGTAGGGTCTTATAAAAATATCCAAAAACTATAAGACATTGATTAAAATTTTATGAAAATACATTTTCCATTAAATTTATTAATTAATTAATTATGACTTACAAAATTCTGAAACGTTTACTGAGGTCAAAATGTCAGTTTCTAGGATGTTTAAATTTTATTTAATTATTCATAGGTAATGTTACTCTTATGTTTAATGGTTTACTATTCATAAGGGTCATATTACTACTCAAAAGTGTATGTTAATATTCATAAGGGTGGGTCACTATTCACTGAAAATTATTTTTGTTTCATTAGACTCCAAAAATCATCTTGAACACAGCTGTGTACTTCAAATTTTCAAAATTCCAACCACAAAAGTGATAAACTTATGTTTAAAGGTCAATTATCACTTGGTAGTTCATTATTTTTTGGTTTCGTGTTATTTTATGACATAAATAAAAGAAGATAATTTCCATTGAAAAACTTTGGGTCGTTACATTCTTCCCCCCTTATAAAATTTCTCCCCCAAAATTTCACATTACACAAACAAGTGAGAGTGTTTCTCCTTCGTTTCATCTTCTAGTTCCCAAGTTGTTTCCTCAAAATTATGGTTCCTTGACAACACTTTGACAATATGGGTTGTCTTGTTGCGTAGAACCTTTATCTCTCCGATCGAGAATCTTTACTGGCTACTCCTCATAGGAGAGATCATCTTCCAACTGCACCACCTATTAATTTAGTACATGTGAGGGCTCTGGTATTTACTTCCTTAGTAGTGATACATTAAACACATCATGATATTAAGCCATATTTGGTGGAAGTTCAAGACAATAGGCCACAACCCCTATGAGGTCAATGATCTCAAAGGGGCCAATATACCTTGGGTTTAACTTCCCTTTCTTCTCAAATCGCACAACTCTCTACCATGAAGATATTATAAGGAAGAGTTTATCTCCAACGTTGAACTCCAAGTCCCTTCGATGGTTGTTTGCATAGCTCTTTTTCCCACTTTGAGTAGCTTTGATGTTTTTCTGGATGACATGAGCCGTCTCTGTCATCTCTTGAACAAGATCGGGTCCAAGCAGCATTCGTTCTCCAACTTCATCCCAACGGGTTGGAGTTCTACACTGATTCCCATAAAGAGCATCATACCGAGCCATCTGAATACTCGAGTGGAAGCTATTGTTGTATGAGAACTCAACCAATGGGAGATGATGATCCCATACACCTTTGAATTCTAGAGATCAGGCTCTTAACATATCTTTAAGCATTGGAATAGTTCTTTCAAACTGGCCATCAGTTTGGGGGTGATAGGCCGTGCGAAAATTTAATTTAGTACACAATGTATGTTAAAGGCTCTTCCTGAATTTAGATGTGAACCTAGGATCACGGTCAGAGAAAATTGAGACTAAAACACCGTGTAGTCCCACCACTTCCTTCACATATAACTTTGCAATTTATTCAAGCAAGAGGTCTTCCCAAATAGCGATAAAATGGAAAGTCTTGGTGATTCGGTCCTCCACAAACCATATTTTATTATTTCCCTTTGACGTCTTTGGGAGACCCATGACAATGTCCATAGTAACATTTTCCAATTTCCACATTGGTATAGGCAATGGCTGCATCATAACCTTGGACTTTTTTGATCAGCTATGACTTTCTGACATACTAAGCACCTTGATCTATATTTCGCAATATCTTTCTTCATGTTATCCCACCAGAAGTGTTCTCGGAGATCACGGTACATCTTGGTACTCCCAGTATGGATAGAGAATGTTTAGCTATATGCATTTTCCAATAGCTACTTCTTTATCCCAGGTGATGAAGGCACACAAAGCCGTGTTCCAAATCAAATCACACCATCATCGTCGATAATGAACTCTTGCAGCTTCCGTTATTTTACTGCATTCACCCTCTTTTGTATCTCCACATCATCGCTTTCTGCTTCTTTAATCTTCTCCTGGATGGATGGTTTCACAATAATTTGGGAAAGGTAGGATTAATCCCTTGCCCTTATGATTTCTAAATCCATCCTTTGCATATTCATGAAGATATGGTCTTTCTCAATCCACAACATGGAAAGAGTAGCAGGTTATTTTCTACTTAGAGCATCAGCTACCTTGTTCGCCGTTCCAGGATGATATTGAATAGAGAAATTTTAATCATTTATTAGATATAACCATATACATTGACACATGTTGAGCTACTTTTGTGTGAATATATACTTTAGGCTCTTTTGGTCGGTGTATATGTCACACTTTTAACCATAAAGGTAGTGCCGCCAGATTTTCAAGGAAAAAATCACACCTAACAGCTCTAGATCATGCGTCTTGTAGTTCTACACATGGATATTTAACTATCGTGAGGCTTAGGCTATCACATTATAATTTTTCATGAGTACACAACCCAATAATTTTTTTAAGAATCACTATATATCTCAATACTTTCTCCACTTTTCGGTAGTGTGAGTACAGGTGCAGTGATCACCCTTCTCTTTAACTCCTTGAAACTTCCCTCACATTCTTCAGTCCAAACATACTTTACCCCTTTCCTTGTTAACTTAGTTAGTGGGCTTGACAATCACGAGAATTGTCTCACAAAACGTCAGTAGTACCCAGCTAATCCAAGAAAACTATGGATTTATGTGACACTAGAGGGCATGGTCCATTCCACAATCACCTTTTTCTTTTAAGGATCCACATAAATTCTCTCACTTGTGATCACATGCCCTAAGAACGTGACTTGATTCATCCAAAATTCACACTTGCTGAACTTGGCGTACAACATCTCCTTTCTTAAGGTCACCAACAGAAGTCTTAGATGCTCTTCATGTTCCTCCTTTCTCTTGGATAGATGAGAATATCATCAATAAACACTACCACAAATTTGTCGAGGTAATGTATAAAGACTCTATTCATAAAATCCATGAAGATTGTAGGGGGATTAGAAATTCCAAAGGGAATCACCAAAAACTCATAGTTCCCATACCTTGTTCAGAAGGCAGTCTTCTAAATATCTTCCTTATTCACCTTTACCTGATGATATCCAGAACGAAGATCCACCTTTGAGATGTATTGAGATCCTCTTAACTAGTCGAACAAGTCATCAATACTTTGAAGTGGATACTTGTTCTATATGATGATCTTGTTGAGTTCCCGATAATCGATACACAGTCACATTGTTCTATCCTTCTTCTTCACAAAAAGAACTGGATCACCCCAAGGCGATGCACTATGGAATATTAACCCTTTGTCTAGATGCTCTTGTAGATGCTTCTTTAACTCCTCCAGTTCGATAGGAGCAATCCTATAGGGACACTTCGAGATAGGAGTAGCTGCATGTATGAGTTCAATTGAGAACTATACCTCACAGTCCGAGGGAATTCTGGGTAACTCTTTGGGAAATACATCACCGTATTCCCTCATGACGAGCATTTCCTCAAGGTTGGAACTTTCCTTCGACTCAACCATTTAGGCCAGGTATGATTCTTCATAGGGAATCAACACCCACACCATTGAAGGATTTTTCAAAGGAGATTCCTGATCTTCCTTACAATTGTAGAGGATCATGGGATGGTTCAAAAAATGAAAAGATATTTCATTTTACTGATAGTTGATATGCACTCTATATAACGAGAGCCGGTCCATTCCCATTATAGCATCGAATTACACCAAGGGAAGTATTACAAGATTTGATGGAATAATCTTCCCACATATGCCAATTGAAGTAGTGTCAAACACTTGGGTTTAAATGATTTTACCACTTTGTGTTTTTACATATATATCTACTTCAAGGTTTTGGGGATTTGATTCTATAGTTCTAGAAAACATCCAAGATATAAAGGAATGCGTAGAACCAGAATCGGATAAGACTTTTTCCATTCTTGAGTGAATAAAAAGTGTACGTTGTACGACTTCATTATCATGCTCCACTACCGCAGTTGTGATGGAATAATCCTTCCCTTGTTCCTTTGTCTTTGGTGGCTGCTGATGCTGACTACACTCGAGAACTCGAGTTTTAGTGCACTAGTGTGCCTAGTGCCCTAGATTTTTACAGTTTTAGCATTGAACCATGACTGTTTCTCTCCTTTCATCAGCTAAATTCTCTTTCCTTTTCATATCTTTTCGACACTCTTGAGCATGGTGTCCTTCTTTCCCACACATTAAGAATTTCCCCATCTCTTTGAGGCAGTTCCCATTTTTAAACTTCCAACATTTTTGGAATTTGGGTCTATGATTTTTCTACCATCCTTTGTCATTAGATCCACCAGCTTGAAACTCCATCTTTCTCTTCTTATCACCATAGCCATGGGACCATTCTACAAACTCCATCTTCACTTTGAGAGCACACCGAACAACTTCTTCATAACTCCAAAAGTCTCAAATTTCAAGAGCCTTTAGAAAGGTGTGGTTTTAATCCACAAAAGAATCTATCTATTTTGCTATCATTTTTTATAACAATACCCGAATAATACATTACGAGCCTTGTGAAATTCACATCATAGGCTGTGACAGATTCTCCTTCTTTTTTCTTGAGCTATATGACTTCTCTCTCCATCTTCGTGTGAAGATTTTGTGGGAAATACTTATTAAGAAACATTATCTTAAAGTCTTCCCATTCCATTTCTTCAATTTCCTACCTTGTCTTGGTATTCATAATCAATGCCCACTATTGATCGGCTTCTCTATCTAGACGATAAACGGCTAAGGTCACCTTATTTATCTCAGAACAGTGAATAAAAGAAAATATCTTCTCCATGGATTTGACCCACTATTCCACAACTAGTGGATCAGATGATCCACTAAACGTCGGTGGTCATTTCCGTATAAAACATTCGATATCCAGTTGCTCCCTCTTTGGTAAAGGAGGGTGTTCCCCATTATTATGGTTATTTTTTAGAACCTGTGATAATTGGGTATGAATCACAATGAAGTTTTGAACTCCACCTCCCAAATCATTGGGGATGTCCTTCGGGCAATCGTTGTATTGACCCTCGCAAGAGTTGTTGGCCTAATTTCTCTTGGTTCCCACTATTTTCTAAAATAGAAAAGGTTAGAACAAAACATAAGTGAAGAAGTCATGAATAAATTATTCATTTAAACAATTTATACCAAAAACATAACATATGGGATCCATATGTAAATATCCTTGTGTGAATATTTTTACTTAGTCTCATGCTAGAGATTTTCTCTAGGGTTCACTAATCCTAATCCCCAAATTAACTAAACCTTGCCTCTGATACCAACTATAACAACCCTAACTTTTCTTACATTAATATTACATCATTTTAAAGATAAAAAACACAATAGTATTACACATAGAGGATCCAATGGTTTGTTGTCTTGGGAACACTAGGACCATACATAACAGATACAACATCTAGTATAAACATTTATTTAATTTCTTCTTCTCTAAATTCTTATTGGAACTTGTCCTCTCCTTAGAACATGTAGCCACCTGAGGATATACATCAAAAGGGGTGAGATAGAATCCCAGTAATAGGATAGATAAGAAAAATATAGCATGGGTTGAGCATAATCATAACATAGGCAAATGATCATGAACATGATAGGAGCATAAATAAAAGACTTGAAATGTCGCAACGCATAAAAATGAAACATCATGTCTTAGTGGTTAACTACCACACATACTTGTGAACCAATATAGAATCTTGTTCACACATCACTTCACATTTACTCATGAGATTAATCACTTTACCCAATTCATTGGAGCACTGTATAATTCTGGGTGCACCCGTCACATTGAAACATTCATATTGCACTATATAATTCCAGGCGCACTCGTCACATAATAACATTATAATTATCATGGATTCCACATAGAACACATATAAAAAATGTACATAACTAACCCATGGAATGTGATGAGTTTCATCTCAAAATAACACAATCATAAGCTTTGGGTTTCCAAAATAATGAGGGAATAATATATATGTTACAAGAACCGTCCACTTTGAGTGAGAAGTAAAAGGGGTGTTCTTAAAAGAGGAGTTCTTTTGGAAAACATTTTGTTTGAAATAGAAAGCAGTGAAAAAACATGTATATCCAATAAAATTAAATAAAATGATGAACAAATCATCTTTAAGGAGTAACCATATCAAAAATTGAGTGAAAGAGGGAGAACCTGAAGGAAGAAAATTGGGTTCGAGATTTCCCCTAACCTTCTTCCCAAATGCTTCATTCTCTTTCATGTCCGGTATAATGAAATTATATTCATTAATTAGAAATCCAGAACTATGTGTAAAATAATAGGGTTAATTATGGTCTCATTATTTCATATTATGTTCCTTTAGATGACTTATAGATGTTAAAAACATTGTTCGGGGATGTTCGTTTTTATGGTTTTTCTTAGTTGGTTCACTTGTATTCTTAAATTGAAGTTTGGGTAGAACATGAGTAAACATATAGAAATTATATTAAATGTAATTAATGATATTACAGGATTTTTAATTATATTAAAATGAATTATATTATATCCATGTGGATGAATCATTATATAAGAATTAAATGATGGTTATTTTGGTCAATTTGGGCTCTTTTTGGATCACAACGAACTTGTTTTAACTTATCACTTAGTAATATGTCCTTAGATTATTTCCAAAAATTTAAATAGAACATAATAAATATAAAATATTCTGGTTCAACCATAAAAATCGTTTCATGACCCAATCTGAAGGTAGAAATGGATGAAGAAATCATGTCGTTTTTGAAGGTGATAAATTAACACCTCACGAACAACATTCTCTTTAATAAAATAAAAGGATGAGGGAAATGGGGTTGGATGATATTATATCCCATTAGAATAATAAAATTATATTATATGTATAATAGTGTACTTAAAATACAATTTAAATGAAGATAGGTGGGGAGAGATCAAGAAATGAACTTGAACTTGAGAGGAAATTAAAGGAGAAGATGGAGGGAAATTACATCTAGAATCTACCTCTTGAGAACCTCCATAAGGGCCTAAGCTTGGACTTTTGATGAGACCAAAAGCTCTTGGACGTGGGGGAGGGGATAGGGAGGGTTTTTGGGCAGAGTTTTGAGAAGTATTGGATCTTGATAGGTTTGAGAAAATGAGGGTGTAAAGGGTGGCTTTTATAGTGGAGGGGAGAGGGGTTTCCTTAAAATAAAATTCATTAGTATATTAAATTCTCCTAAGAAAAGGAATAGTGAGTCTTGAATGACCAAGAATAGTAATTTTATCACGTGATACCGAAAAAAGTGAGCTTATATCAGTAGAACATCATTGATGACTCAATTAATCCATTATTTAGCATTTATTGTGAATTATCAGATTCTACTATTCATCCAAAATTCAAGTATCTCAGAAAAATCCCACAAATTTACCCCAACCATTTTTCGACATGTGTTATCTGAAAATGAAGTCCATTTTTATGAAAATAATTTTATAATAATTATTAATTGAATATTTAATTAAAATCATAATTTACATAAAAACAGTTTTTAAGATTAAAAGTGATTTTATTGTGATTTCAAGAATTATGTAGGGTCTTATAAAATTATGTAAAAACTATAAGACATTGATTCACATTTTATGAAAATAAATTTTCCTTTAAATTAATTAATTTATTATAATTAATTATTTATGACTTACAAAATACAAAAATGATTACTAATGTCAAATTTTCACTTTCTAGGATATCTAAATTTTATTTAATTATTCATAGGTAATGTTAATCTTATGTTGGTTGATTTAATATTCATAAGGGTCATATTACTATTCATAAGGGTATTTTACTATTCATAAGATTAGTTTACTATTCACCAAAAATTATTTTTGTTTCATTAGACTCAAAAAATCATCTTAAACACAGCCGTGTATGTCAGATTTTCAAAATTCCAAACACAGAAGTGACAAACTTATGTTTAATGGTCACTTATCACATGGTAGTTCATTATTTTATGGTTTCATGTTATTTTATGACATAAATAAAATAGTATAATTTCCATTGAAAAACGTTGGGTCGTTATAATTATCATTCCATATTGATTATGCTTATTGATTCGTTGTTGTTTCCTTTTTAGTTTACCCTTAATTATCATTTGATCTCATTCTTATTTTTTTATATCCCCTAGAATCTTAGAAGTATAATAAAAATTATATTCTAGGATATTCTATGTGGTAATAAAGATATCCTTGAAATAAAAAATTATATTGTAATTAGTGTCTTCATTTATAATACATGAATAATATATTTTTATTATTTTCCAAGACTACTAAACCCTTTAGTACTTTGAGACATTATTCATTAAAATCATGTCAATTTAAGGGTATTAGATTCCATTTATCAGAATACTAGGGTTGGGTTTCTAGAGTTGGTATCAAAGGAAGTTTAATAGAAACCTTCAGAACATGATTCAGGAAAACATATACTAGATTTCGAAACCCTAATGTGGATCTTTTGGATAATTATAGAAAAACATCCTTTAATTTTGGTGAGGTAGAGATTATGTGAGTATTTCTAGTAATAAATCATTATCTATATACTACAAGTGGATGTGGTTCTAAAATATATATACATAGGGGTTACATATATGAAATGGTGAGTTGTCCATGACTTGATTATATCCTAATAAATGATAATGGGCCTTACTGTGCACCTGGATTGACACTCTTAGGGGATATGTTTCACAACCCATCCTCATGGGGCCCATTACATGAATCGTTAATCCCACCTCTATAGGCCTAAGGCTGGTGACTAGCATAGAGTAGTCATATAACTAACATGTGAGGAATTGAATGCATATTTGTACCAAGACACACATCTTAATGCCCAAAAAATAATTAAATGTAATTACAACCAAACAACCAATGAATGCATACAAATATATCCCACAACAAGAGTACGATGATATGAAATTAAATTAAACATGACCAAATAAAATAAAACCAAAAAGGGTCAAAAATTGAATTCAAATTTGAAAGTAAAGTGACTATTTTTTGAAAGCCACAAGAATACACCTCATTCCATTTAGTCCCACTAAGTACCATATAATACTGGTCCACTTAGGACTCTGTCAAATGGTAAACTATTCACAAGACACAACATGTTTGGGGAAAGAACTTTTAGTGGAGAGTATAACAATACTCAATAGGACACCTCAAAACCACAAAGCATAAAACCAAGGTTGTAAAATCACATATTCATTATGTATGTCTATAATATATATAACCAGAATATTCAAATATACTTTCCAATATAAATAGTCCAAATGAAATTCACAAGCATAGTATACTCAGACTTGGATTCCAACTTGAAGATTCAACAAATCACACATCCTAGAGAACACACTGTTATGTCTGATAGAACTGATAATGTATGTATGAGAGGTACTGATCATCAGTGCTCTTCATGAGAAGGACACACTGATAATCCGAATGGGAATATGATACATAGATGAGGATCACTACTAGGGTCATGGGTTTATACCAACCACTCACTTTGGATTAACTTTCTATGAATATGATCAACGCCAGTTTAGTGTTGGTCTTTATGATACCAAGAACTCCACCTAGGTCATGATGATGAATAGAGAATCTCACTATGGGCCTCTCAAAGGAATTCCAATGAATCAATCAAAGAGGTTATACTAAAGTGATCATCGTTTAAGGAGTAGGAAATGATTTAATACAAACTATTCAGGAAAGGACAATGGGAATAAACACTAAGAAAATGTGTCTATGTCACAAAGGATAAGGGTTATAAAACTTGTATAAAAGTTTATATAGCATGTATTAGGGTTATACACTGGGTTCCATGACCCCATATATTACCATTGTAAATTTACCAAGTCATCAACCCATGTTCGTGTTGTAATACATTCCATGTAGGTAACCTGTGTACTCTACCAATGTTCCAGTACATGGCTCGACACATATGCATGATCCAATCTGTGTTCGTGTGGGAGAGTATACATAGTTTAGGAATCCCTTATAGTCTACCCTATTTCATGTGTTCCTCGCAAAGAACATGATGTGCATCTAAAGGGGGACCCCACACCATATGAAAAGGGTTGCACATTGTGTGATACTTAACTCCCTTTGAAACCCTAGACAATGCTATGGAGGGCCCACATGTAGTGTAATCACAAATTACAAGCTTTGTGGATTTAGATTTTCCAAAATATTAGATCAGTGATATTCACATTTTCTCCACTACTCTGACCATGACTTACATGAGAATATTGATTCATGTTCTGATGAGCCCACCCATCACCGACCAACATCTTTTGGGCCTTCAAAACACATGAAAATTGGATTGTTTGTTGTTTTTCATTGCATGCTAAAGAACCATAAAAGTCAGTATATATATCCTTCGATTCATCTCTTCCTCCATCATTGCACCACCATCGTGTCATGTAAATCCTAGATCTATGATTTTTTATCATTATGACAATAAATGTGTGTGAAATAATTGATTGATTGAGATTTTTTGAGTCACATGACAATGTAGAACACCAATCATGGATGATGAATGGGGGGAGAATGGCATGATAACATATTAGAGGAACAAACCTAAAAATATTTTTAGGAGTATCTCGATCCATCATCGATAGAAAGATAATTTAAATAATCAATATCCCAAATAAATTATTCCTTCAAAACCCCACAAATAACCCATCCTACAATATGAATGATCTGTGAATAAATATGTCCATTGATTGGTTCATGTTCATTATAGTAATAAATAATGAGTAAGAAATCCAAACAAAAAACATAACCTACCTAAATTTTGTTCAATCACAGGTGAATAATGATTGATGCATCATTTTCATAGGGAATATCCATCGAATATGAGCTGGCTCGATCGTTGATCCACAATCCAAATGTCATTCTCCCGAGGGAGAATCCTCAAAGATCTCTCCAATGATCAGCCAATAATTATATGATTGTGTGGATAATCATTAGATTATGTCATAATATCGTTTTAATAGTTAACCCATCCATGAATAAAAAAAATAAAATGAAATATTTTATATTAATTATTTTTTCATTTCTGTTCCCACTATGTACATTCCACAAATAGCCCGAATTGATTATTGTTAAGTTGCTCATAGGGTAAAAATCACATTCTCAGCTCAACGGTGACCTCATATTTTTTATATAGGAAACTATTTAGATATGATTCCACCATCTAAGTAATGTTGGGTGCATGATCTATTTATTAGATTTAATATATTCCATACATTTATTTGTGGCACAATGACTCTTGGAATTGCACAACGTCTCATCAACTAGTCATGAAATTAATCCATATATTATTTTAAAAAATAAATTGAAAATATATGACAGTTCATTCTCCCAACCCTTGGCCTTTACAACCCCAAAAATCCAAAATAATGGATACTA
Organism: Viscum album; assembly: GCA_963277665.1. NCBI lineage: Eukaryota > Viridiplantae > Streptophyta > Magnoliopsida > Santalales > Viscaceae > Viscum > Viscum album. The sequence continues at coordinate 733,704,611 of OY728136.1, read as the reverse complement.
AAATAGATGTGGGTATTGAGTATTAATATGAACCCCCTACTCCCATGTGCTTTCCAAAATATTCCCATGTTGGCACCATGCATGCACCAAAAGAATCAATCACCCGTAAATAATCATCTCCAAAGGATCCCCAATCTCTACTAGTCACTCATCATGGTTCACTCCATCCTTGATGTCCATCTCACCCCATTCGATAACGTGGAATGTGTGATGCACGTACATCCTCAACTACGACACAACAAAGATATCATTAACCCGGTCTAACTATGGAGGTTGAGAAAATGGTATGCCACCTCACCAACTCTGCAAAATATCTGGAAAGGGCCAATGAATATCAGTGATATATTGCCTCCCATGCCAAATATATGAAATCCATGTCAATATAATACTTATATGAACACATTATCTCCTTTCTCTAACTCTAAAGGCCTCCTTCGCATTTCTTTATAATACATCTAACACCTCTGTGTATTATTCATCTACTCCTAGGTGATTTTCACCATCTCTATTGGTTCTCACAAAACTTTGGGTCCCATGAGGGATGTCTCTCATGGTTTATTTTAAATAATTACTAACATATAGTGTCTCCTATACAAGGCATCGAATAGTACCATACCGATGGTTGAATGGTAGTTATTGTTGTATAAAAACTTCACTAGTGGTAGTTAGTCCTCCAAATTTATTCCAAATTCCATCATGCAAGGACATTGCATGTCCTCCAAAACCTAAATGGTTCGCACAATCGAGCCACTAGATTTGGGGTGAAATATTTTACTCAATCATAACTAAGTACCAAAATCCTACTACAATAGCTTCCATATTGGGGATGTAATGCAATCATCACGATCCGAAACAATCATATATGGAGATCCATGGAGTTGGACTATCTCCAGAACATAGAGGCATCCTATGATCTATATTGAAATTTTCTCAAATATTTCTAGTATGTGGGCCAACTTCATGAGCCATTCTAAAATAACCTAGATGACATCATGTCCCATGAAATTATATGTTTATACCACTATAACATCTAGTAATATCCCATCCAACTTCCATTATGGAAACTCAAGGGGTTGAGCTTAAACCATGGGAAATTAGTGCCCAACCTTCACCTACTGACATGTAAGGCATCAAGAGAAAATCTCTAAAAATCTTTTCTTCATACATAGCCACCATAAATAACATCAGAGTTCTTGGGACATCTTTTCCACACCTGGATATAATGCCATAGGATATGTATAAAACTCTCCCAATACCACTTATTGTAATGTCAGTGGTACCGTTGTGCATCATCTAAAAAGAATGATATCATCCCCACTATTATAATATCCTTCAGGATCATGCCCTATGGATATCTATGTATGTAGGGTTTAATAGTTAGTGTTTCTTATCTCTTCCTACCTAGATTTCTATAAGATTGAAGTGGTGAAATCCATCAACTCAAGGTAAGATATTCCATATTCATCCACAATGGATAACTACAACAAGTCCACATACTATAATGCCTCCTTCCACAACTGTGAACATGATCTCCTGCTAGGAGTATCTATGTCCAAATTCTCATTCCTTGGAGTATAGACCATCTAGAAATCAAAATCATAGAGGAACTCTAGACATTAATTATATTTCATGTTAAGATATTTTTGTGATAAGATGTACTTGTGACTATTGTGATCAGATTAGATGATAAATCACTTGACCATTAGGTAATTTTACCACATCCTTAATGGAGATACTACCAATAATAAATCTAGATCATAGGTTGTGTAGATAATCTCATGTGGTAAGAACTGGTTCGAAACCATGGAAATAATTTCTTGCCTCTACATCAGATCACAACCACGTCTGGTCCCGGATTTATCAAAATACACTACAAACTCGATACCCTCCTTTTGAAATGTCAACATGAAAGAACTCATCAATCTCTGCCTTAACATATGGAAAGCTTACTATAATATCTCTATCTGTCTAAAATGGTTCCCCTGTCGAGCCAAATCAATAATGGGTGATAAATCCTAGATAAATCAGTTATGGATCTCTTATAATATCCTGCCAACCAAATAATGCTCTACACCTCTGTCATGCTCTTAGGTGGCTATCAGGATAAAAGTGCATCGACCTTGGCTGGGTCCATTACCACTCTTTTGGTAGAGATTACATGTGCATTATAGGGTACTTCCTGCATAAATAATGGGAACTTAGAGAGATTTAATTAAATCTAGTGCTCTCTGAGTTGCTCTAAAACAATCATCATGTCTCGCATGTGGTACTCCTGGGATGGTGAGTACAAAAATATATCTCTTATGAAAACAACCATGAACCATTCTAATTATGGATGGAGGATCTCATTCATTATTACAATGAACACTTATGGGGAATTCATCATGACATGAGGATTTACCATGTACTCATAGTTCCCCTAGTGACATCTGAATTCTGTCTTTGGTATATCTTTATCCCATACTCGCAGCAAGTGATAGCCTGATCTAAGTTAAAAAAATCGAGAACCATCATGCCCCTCTCAAATAATCAAATAGTTCATCAATCATCAGTAGTGGGTACTTGTTCTTCAAAGTCACCTAATTCAATTTCTGGAAGTCCATACACAACCACAATCTCTTTTCCTCCTTTATGAAAAAAACTAGTGCTTCCGGTATTCAAACATGGGGTTGACCAATATCAATCCTCTTCAAGTCCTCAAACAACATGCTCCACTCATGAAGAACTACATGATGCATCCAATATGCTCATATATATATCAGTGCCATCTTGGTGTATAGAGAAATGAATAAGTCTATCTCTCAGTGAGGGGGTAATCCTATAACATCATCGAGTAAGACATCCACTTACCCCACCACCAATTTAGGAAATAAAAAAACTCATAACATCCACTACACCATAAGATAGGCTATGAAAATGACGATTATTCAACTTCACCCTCTTATGAATTAGTCAATCTCGTTCTACCTGGGTTAAATTTTCACTCACAAAGGAGAACCTTGTTCCATCATCACAGACACCCCACACCTTTTTCCTAAAAAAATCAATACAGTCATGGACTGTAGGGAACCAATCCATATCATGAACTACATCATAAGTCCTAGACACTACTACCAATATATACCAACCAATAATACTACCTTTAAGAGTCAGTTCAAACTACTGACATAAGTGTGTGATTACCAATTCTTCTCCAATATGAGTCTCCACTTGTATGGGTTGAATAAATGATTCCACCAGAATCTTTATGTATTAAATCAGATGTATAGAGAAAAGGAATGATGAGAGCCTATGTCTCTATAAACTAAAACAGTGTTAGAAAATTCACATATCGTACATAATATAAATTCTAGAGCCCCTAGGTCATAATATTTCAAAGCCTACTTCTAAACATACCCCTATCCACTAGCTCCATGAGCCTGGCATGGACCACCTATGGGTAGTGGTGGTAACAAGTAAAAACATCGACAACCTCTTCATACTCTATGAATTACTTGGAGACTTCCAAAACCTTAAAAACCATCCTTATCATATTGCTGAATCTTCCTCGGCGTCCCATCTACGATTCCACTATCAGCTGTATAGTGGGTTAAAAAATCTCATGAAAGATGTCCCCTACGATCACATGAGTAGCACCACTTCTCTCTAAGATTACAGGACCCATCTTGTGATCCCTGAACTATAGATCATCTATCTTATTAACTTCTTATGAAACTTATCCCTTGTCTTAATCCCAAAGACCGACATCAGATCCCTTCTACGAAGGTATCTTCTCATGCTTTCCCACTACAAGCAACCATAGAAACTCTCAACCACCAAATCTCTCTTTAGCACCCCAGTATAGGTAGGAATTATTAGAGTAATAATTCCACTAAAATATCTCTATGTAAACCTCACTCTAAGGTTATATCACACAAAAATAGATCTCAAACAACAACCATTGATTACCTAGGGAGGATGGAAAACCTTGAAAAATATTCAAAAGCGACCATGCTTCTCTGTTGGAGGTGTGAAATGTCCTTGATAAGTACAACCCTCAACATACCTAGTGAGAAATCATGACTGAAAAGGAACTAAAACTCTATCCATGAATGATACACTACATAATAAATCTAGGTGAATAAACCCCATTATCTCCTTATTAAGCCAAGAATAAGGCTCATGAGCAGGACCACCATATGTTCTATTCGTGTCTTGAATGGATGGAAAACTCATTTTAGTGCCACAAGTCGGTCCTTATGTGCCTAAGGCTCAGGCTCACCTATAAATCATAGGGGTTTCTATCTCTAAAACTCATGAAGTGTACTCATCTTGAACACCTTATCCACTTTTATTGTGGGTACCATGTTCTACTATACATTTGGTGGAATGGATGGTGCACCACATAGAGGTAACATCACTAGAACTAGTCTTTAAATTGATGCTTCCTCACTAAGGTAATCATCCTCATGATCCTCATGATGAATTATAATTGGCATAATACCCAGAGTAATCATGAAATATACCTTATGTACCACTATCAATGATTATATAGAGAGAGATTACTCATGATGTACATGGAAACCAAAACACATTCCTGTATGATGCATGTACCATTATTTTTTCGACACATAATATTCTTATGTACAGAGTGGAAAGTATGATTATTAGAGTTTTGGTGTATTGATATGTTGACTAACACACAAACATTAGAGTCCCTTACATGAATGTAAAACTCAAAATACTCAAAACTATTTCCCCAAACCAATATCACAGACTCAAAATCTTAAAGTAAAACTGACTACTTTGATACCACTCAATCATGACCCATCCCATTAGGACCCTTACCATGAAACCCCATGCCCATATCCAAAAGGTCGTGGGATGGATACTAGAACTGAGTTACCATATCACTAACATGAGATGAATTTCCTATATACTTATAAATATGAACACATCTCTATTCCCACAAAATTCTAGAATGTAAAAAGAGTTGAACAACTGAAAAATCCACACATATATATACCACAACTGTAGTAAGATGGCAAGTTATTAATGTAAATGAACTAAATGAATGTCCACCAAAAAGAGTCTAAAGCAAAAGTCCAACCGGAATAGAAAGGAACTAGTTTCAAAAATCCTCAAGAACAATCCTCGGTCTCTATGGTATCACTATGCACCATCTGGTCCTGGACCACCTAGGACACTGGAAAAGGGTCGATCATCTACAAAAGATCCCACATGTGTAGTAAAATACCATGCAGTGGTGAGTATAACTATATACAATTGGACCCCCCAAAAACACAAAGAATATTACCATGTAATTACAATAATATCTAAAGTGGTATATGTCTACCTCACATATAATAAGAATGCCCATATATGGTAAAAAAGACACATAGTTTAATGGTAAGTCACAACAACAGTATACCCAGCCTGTGATTCTAGCTTGATGATTCCTCAAAGAACTCATCCAGGGGAACACACTCTTGAGGTTGACTGAACTAATGATGTCTATCTAAGAGGTACTTATCATCAGGTCTTTTCATGAAAATAATACACTTATAATCCAATGAAAATATGATACATAACAGAAGATCACTATTAGGTTCATAGGGTGATTCCAACAACTCAATCCATATTAGCCCACTAAGTAGATAATCAACGACTGCATTGTGTTGGTCACGATGATCCCAAGAACTCTATCTTGGGAAGAAATATGAATAGATTACCTCATTCTAGTCCTCTCAAAAGGATTCTAACAACTATATCAATGATTTCCTACTGAAGGGATCATTGTCCTAATAGTAGGAATGATTCAATACTAACCTTCTAGGATATTATAAGGAAAAAACCTTAAATATCATTTCCTAGACATTGAGGATGAGGAATCTAATCCATTTAGAAAATGTTAAATGATGTGTATAGGGGTTTCACACCGTGTTCCTAGACCCCGAGTCCTTCCCGTGTAAATGAACAATGTTTGTGTAGTAGTACATGCTGTGTAAGAATCCTGTGTAAAGCACCTATATTCCAGTACATGACTCAACCAATGTACTTGTTCCAATCCATATCCTTGTGGGGGAGTAACTTTTGTGTAGGAAACCTAGGTACTCCACCCCTAGTCTATGAACTTTACAATGTACACATCGAGTATCTGGGGAGGGGCCACATGTTGCGTGAAAGGTCTCACATGTTGTGTGATAATTAACTTCATATGAAACCCTAGCCACCTGCATGGAGAAACCACATGATGTGTAATCATGGATTACACGCCGTGTGGATAAGGATCTTCTTGAATCCCAGATCCATGATATGCACATCTTCTCTACTGCTCCAATATCCAGATCCGGCCACGTCCTACCAGAAAATTTTGATTCAGGTTCTGAAGAACCAACCTATTAATGATCAAAATATTTTGGGGCTTCGAGCCATCCAAAAATCATAATTTTCAACATTCTTCATTTCACTACAAATAACATGAAAATTAGGTATCTACATTGTCCAATTCATCGCTACTTCCATTGTGGCACCATCATCGTGTTGTGTCGATTCCAGTTCTATGATTTTTTATCATCAAACCAAGAAATAGGTGGGAAATGATCGATTGATTGGGATTTGTAGAGACGTGGTCCAAATGATGAAAACACAATATGAATTATGAATGGTAGGAGAAAATCACAGGAACATATTAGAGGAATGAACCTCAATTTATATTTGTGTTGATATCAAGCTATTTCTACTAGAATGATAATAAAAATAATCAATATCACAATGAAATTTTCCCCTAAAAACCCCAAAAATAACCCGTCCCACAATACACATGATCCATGAATCAATCGTTTCATTGATTGGTTCATGTTTGTCCTAGAAATAAAAAATGGGCAGAAATACAAACAAAACAAACACCCTACCTTGATTCGGTTTGATCACCGATGAAGAAGAATTGATGAGTCATTTTCATATGAAATATCCATTGAATCTGTGGTGTGTTGATTATCGATCCATGATCCTACTGCAATTATCATGAGGGAGAATCCTCTATGATCTCTGCAACGGTCCTCCAAGAATTCTAGGGTTTTGAAAATAACTAAGATATTCTATCATAATAACCTTTTTATAGGCCAACCAGTAACCACGTTAATCAAATGAAATGAAATAATTTATTTAAATTATTTTAATCCTTTTTTTATGGTGATGAACATTCCACAAACACCCTTTGATGACTAATTTTATATCATGCCTTGGGTAAAACCCACATTCTAAGCTCAATGATTCCTAATTATTTTTTATTTGAACAACATTTTTTATATTATTCCAAAATTTTAGGAATATCATTAAAACATGATATTTAATATATTTAACATATATCAAAAATTTATTCTAGGAAAACCAGGCCTCGTAATCGCACATCATTTCAGCACTTGGTCTCAAAATTAATCTATATAATATTTAAAAAATGCATAGAAAATATGTGATTATACAATATTCTAAGGACTCTTTTTATTTTATCCACAAACCCTTATGAAGGATTTGAATAGATATTGAATATTAATGACCAAGGATAAACATTACACCAAGGAAAACTTATGTTTAAATAAAACAGGTGAATCATTTATGTATTAAGGTGTTATTGAAAACCATAGTTAAAACATTTTTTTATTAACCTTATTTTAAAGACATACACCATATATATTTTTCCAAATTATACTAATAAGGTTTTACTAAAAGAAAAATATATAAGGTGGTGAATCTTTAACCCATGACAGAATGTCGATAAGGGTTTTGCACCTAACATTGGCCTACACGATGTCTTGGTTAATGTGTTATTATTTTTTATAAAATAATTTCAATAATAATTGTAAATAGAAAATTATTTTTATCACATTTAGATATTAATATATTAACAATATTGTTTTTGGAAAATAGTTATTGAAAAATATAATGACTTGTTTTATGGGTATTACGATCCATTAAAAAAATTAGTTCTTAAAAATGGTTCATTCAAGGATACTTATTTCATGGAGTCAAGATCTATTAGAAATTGATCAATGTAAAAATAAATGATGGAGTTATTCAATTGAAATTGAAATGTATCACGTATGAATTTTTCCTTATATTCCTAGTCATTAAAATAATTCTTCAAAATTAGGAAAAATATTAAAAAAAGAAATGATATCTAAATACAATAATTTTTTTGAACTGATAGTCTTTTAAGTCATCATTCATTTATGGATTTAAAGCCCTAAACATTTAATTGATCATTTAATTATTTCTGATCAATGAACTCAATCCCTACATATAATTATTTAGAATATTCCTCCTACAACGTATTTTTAATTTTAACTAATGTTCTTATATGTAGAAACCTATTTATATAATATTACATGTAACCTTGGTACATATCATTATCTGTTATTAATTGGATATTTTACAAAGTCATTATATATATATACTTTTCAAGAAATTAATTTCCAAATATTAAACCTTTTAATACTATGAAAATGTTTAAATTACGAAGATGTAATTTATTTACGGTGGGGAGAATGTAAAACCCCAAAAATTCTAAAAGAGTAACATTAATTCTTATTCATGTATAACATGAAAAACCAAGAATAAAAATAAATAAAACTTCTCAAAAATTTAAAAAATATTCAATATTTTTTAGAAATATATTATATAGATTTTAATGCACTCAACACCTAGTTAGCTTGTATTATACATAAGAACGACTTTGTTTTGTAGTTTGCGTTATACGTAAGAATGAGTTTTATTGAATAATAATATATTATTAAAATATTATAATTTAATATAGTAAGATATTAAATAGCTGTTAAATTAGTAGTTATGAATAATATTAAATAACATATGAATATATAAGATTGAATTTATTGTTTACCCATTAATTATAAATGAATACAAGAGAAAATTGAATATAAATTCGATATTTTTATAAAAACTATTGTTAAGAACCAATAGTGTTCTATAATAATAAATTAAATTAATTTCTATTATTGAATTATATTAATGAATTATATATATATATATATATATATTTAAATTCAAAATTTTTCATATTCATTCAATTTATTTTAAAATATTAAGTAAATAAAAAACGTAATAATACGCACAAAAATCCATATATTTTTAGAAGTAGTTTTTTCAGCCTTTTAATGTCGAACCCATTTTAAATCCTATTTTTGAAAAATTTATAAATTTTATATATCGAAATAAACAACATTTTGGAAATAAAAATTTTAAAATTATATTAGGATTAATTTTTGTAATTTTTCTATGATGTTTAATTTTTAAATGAATAGTGAAAAATACCAAATTTTAATTGAAAGGTACACTTCCATCTAATTATTTTATATTTAATATTTATTTTAATTTTGTTTTTAATTACAGTTATTTAAATTATAAATAAATTAATCCAATTTATTTTATTTTAATTAGTTTTACTTTGAAATTTGATTTAAAAACATAGCAAACTATTGAACATTTTTACCTTAAAACACAGCTTTTTTGTCCCATCTGTGAGAAAAATTTTAATTTACTTTCTCCCACATCAATAATTTTAATTATGAATAATTAAATAAATATTTTTAATTTTAAAAATATATAATTTCAAAAAAATTAATCTTATTTTTTTATCTAAATATATTATTGAATGTAATTAAAATTAATTACACCAACTATGAGAAAAATTAGCTTAACACAGGAATAACCACAAACATAAAGAAATACGAGCTTGAAACTTGTCCAACACCCACTGGGTGTCAATATTAAGACAGAACTCCTTCATGGATATTATTTAGTGTTTTATTTAATCCTCAATGTATGTTAAAATGTGGGGATCACACAATTCTAGTAAAAATTTCTATGTGTGTCCACTTCCTCCACTATAAAAAGGAATGCACACTCTGCCACTTCTTCACAAATGTTAAGATATTTTCATCACCTAAACTCTACCCAAATGTACTCCCAAAAAACATCACATCATTCTATAAGGATAATTTATGTAATAATTCAAACCAATGAATTCTTTTTGTATAAACCAAAAGAGTTACCCGAATAAGAGGTAACGTTCTTCAACATCACTTTTGTTTAATTTACATATCCACCCATTAAATTATATTTATATATAGATTATATAATAATATTAGTATAATAAATATACTAAGATGTTTATATGTTAATTTTTCTATATACACCTACTCACACTTTCATAAAATGGGAAAAATCTTACTATTTCTATGTACGGTGAACCACCGCTTTATGGAATGATGTCGTCCATTTTTTAATTTCCCAACTATAATGGACAGGAATTATGATGGAGAAATTATTTATATATGATACTTATTTCATCATAACATTTCTGTATTTTTTATATTACACATAACATAACACATTATATTTTTTGTAAATCTGATAGTATCATTTGTTGATCTGTGGACTACCACCCATAAAAGCGATTTTATATGCTAATACATTACATGAAATGTATTAAATAATTTAATAATTAAAAATATGTTACCTAAAAAACCATTGGGATATTATTGATATAATTAATTTTCTCGAAATATAATATATGATTTTCATTATTACATTTTCACAACATAAAAAGTGATAACGACTTTCTGGTGATGGGGACTACCGCCTCCTCAACATGATGTAATTCCTTTTAAATATAAAAATAATATATATAATTATACATAATTAATTATTTTTAAAATTATGATATAACTATAATTCAATGAAGATGAATTTTACTTACCATTTTTCTGTAATAATCATTGGAAAATAGGAATGTTACTCCTGTTTTGTACAACCTACAATCTCCCTGATTATAACATTTGTTCATTTTACATTACCATCATTCATGATTTCATTTAAATGTATAATTTATATATAATTAGGATTATTATTTAATCATTTTTATGATTTATATGTTTATATAATGACTTTTTTCAGATATTTGACCTACAAAAGTCATTTCTGATAAATGAACCGAATATAGTCAAAACAACCAAATTAAAGCTAATTGTTTAGGTATTATGTTACAACATTATAATAATTGAAATCAAAATATATATAAACATATTAAAGGTTATTAATAATTTAAATAATTATCATCATTTTATTACTTAGGATAATAATTATGCATGTGATAATTCAGACTCACGGTAATGGATTTTCATCTCACTTTTTACATGTGTGGAATAAATGTAATATTCACAACATACTTCTCTTTTGTGGTGTATCTATTACCCATTTTGATATATTATATATTTAATTATTTTACATTCATGGTATTTTGAATTTCAATTTGAATTATTCCTTCTAAGGATATTGGAATTAAAATTGAACACATTGTAAATAATTTCATAACACAATTGTTTTCCATTGGGTTAAATTATTTCCTTGTTGTCCTTAATATAATCAGATTATATGTGTAATCAATTTTTTATTATATATTTTTATATTAAAAATATTTTTATGCAGATATAATGTTGATACACTTAATATACTCATTGATTGATTCTCACTTCAACGTTATAGTCTTACAAGGGTTTACAACCCAATCTCATTTTGTTCGAGATTGTTTTCAATTAAATTTCCATTAAAAGAAAATTATTTCATAATTATTTAATAATCCATTTTATTATATTATTATCAATTTATTTAGTACCTTTTTGAAGTAATGGTACCATTTTCCCACTATTTGGTACTTAAAACATTTTAAAAATGTTTTAAAGAATCCCTAACTACATTTCTCTCTTTGGGCGGAGAATATTTTTCCTTATAAGAACCCTATTTTTTAAAAATGTTTTCAAAAATACATTCTTCCTTTTAAAGATGATAAATTAAATAAAATTTTCCCTTTTTGTTATTTAAATATGTTTTCAAAGTAATATTCACGCAACTTTTATAAAATGACACTTTTTTAAACTTTTGTCCTTCCAAAAGGAATGTTATTTTTATATTTTATAAAATGTATGAATCTACTCACAGTTATTTCTTTGAATATTCATTTATAATATCAAATGATTAATTTTTTTCAAAAAATATTTTCTAAAATATAGTATTATATTAAATTACATTCAATTTTTAAAAAGAAATGTATATTTTCTTCTAGAACATTTGTAAAAGAAATTTTTATACTTCTTTACTTTAATAGTAAAAAAAAATTTATTTTTACTCTAATTGTGATAAATTGTGTTTATACTATTTTTATTCATCCTTTGAATGGTTATTTATAGAATTAGAAAATTTTAATATAGACTTTCACTTCCTGGATTCATTTTTTTAGTCCCCTAAAAATATTCAATATCATTTGATCACTCAACATTAAATTTCCCCAAATTTTCTATATGATTTATCATGGATATAAGGGTTACCTAAATTATATACCATTGTTATGTATGTTGTATAAATTCAATGTTATTCGATTAACTGGGAGAATAGGGTTAGATTTTTATACATTACTCTAAATGTATCTTTGATAAAGCACATTTTCATTAATTAAATTGTTTATTATATTTTTTAGAGATGCATTTTAAATTCACTAAATAGGTTGGTGTCTGGTTAATGAAATCCCCTTGATACAATATTAGTCTCATTACTCAAAAATAATTGGTGACAAACCCATTGAGTTTGTATCCAAGAAAACTATATAGGGTTTTACCAAAAAATTTAAATTATCTTGAGAATATATCTTTATTATAAATGTATCAAGTGACAAGAAACATAAAGTACAGTAATTAAGCAATGAATTTATTTATAATTTAGTTATTATTATTATAATTAAATAGATTTTTCCATATATATTTTCTACCGAATCATTTTCATAATCAGTTTATTGATTTACTAGCATGTGTGTATAGTTATTTACCCTTCAATGTTAATATTTCATTATCTAGTTATTTCAAAAGGAATGTGAGTTAAATTATTTTCCTTTATATAATTTTTATGAACAACCTTCTTAGTTTATTAATTATATGACATGTTTGTTCAATTATTACCTTTCTATATGGATTATTCTCATTAATTAATTATGGATATCACTTTACATTACAATTATGGTCATCAGAAAACAACATTATTTTGTTTCATTTCCATTGGAATACATGAAGTATACTATGAATAATATTAACAGATATTCTAGGTGGTAATAAATTTATCCTTAAAAAATATGTTTTAATTAGTGTATTGATTTATAATACAAGACACATGTACATATCTAGAATATCAAGACTACCAAACTCTTCAACCCTTATAGATTTTATTCCTTGTAATTATGCCAATATAATGGTACTATAAACTGAATATAGACATACTAGGGAAAGTTAAATACATAATTATAATTCAAAAATTATATATTTTTTCTTTTATGTCAAATTAATTGATTAGTTTCGAATTTCAAATTAATGATATTTTATGAAAATAATATTTTATTAACTTAATTCAAAATCATAAAAAAGTGGGAAATGTGGATAATATATAGTAAGATATTTCATCATTTGGACATTTATTAGATAAATTTCACATTATATTTAAAATTATAACCCTTTAATTTTGAAGAAAATGTTACCATGATTAATGTTAAAATAGGATAACCAAGGGTTTAAACCAAATACAAGTTTTAAAATACCACTTAAAGCTATAATTTGTTTTATTGATTGCTGTTATTTAAAAACCATATTATGATATCCCTGAATTCATTCCCTTTTATAGGCATTTTAATGGTCAAATTACTTTTTTATATTGATTCATTTATGAAATCACAAATTTTCCACCACAGGAATTATAAAAGGGAACGTCAACCACTCTATTTATCACCCATTTTGAGCCATATAGATTGACCATACCAAAACAAAATACCTTTTATTATTCACTATACACATTATAAATGAACTATTATTTTGAAAATACCAACTTTAGAACTATTTTAGTGGATCTAATGGAGTTCGTCCAATGAAGAGTTAACCGCCTTAAGTGATAAAATTATTTTTTATTTTCTCTTTTACCAAATATAACTCCTTGGTATTTAACATGAAGTAAAAAAATTTGAATAATAAAAATACTAAAATGTTACTATGGTTATTAAATCACAATAATCCACCATTTTTTTCATCAAATAGGAAGTAAAATTATCACCTGTTCATACGTACTACAAGCCATCTTCACATATCAATACAATTCATTTTCCAGAGCCATATTTCATTGATGATTTTTATGATTGTTTTAATATTTATATATCATTATTATGAAATAAAATTATTCCGGATTTATAATATCACATATAAAATATATCCTTCCAAGTCATTGAAAAAAAATAACGTCGCTCATGCATACGTGTGGACTACCACCTACACAGAGTGATGTGTTTTTTCATCCCGATTAACTTTGATGGTAATATTGATATATTTTAGGAATATGTATCATATATATGATAAAAAAATTATCTTTTAAATTTGTTTTTAACTTTATTTAATTCCATACACAAAAAAAAATACACATTCATGAATATGTACATTCTACCTTCTATATTAACACTCTAAATAATGTTTTGATATATCACTTTTAAGGATAACTGTTAATATGTATATAATTAAAATAAATGATGTTTATGTCAGGAAAAATAATTCTAGATATTATAAAACCATGATCAAATTACATGGAACAAAACTAAAAAACCCAAGGATATATGATAAATGAAGTAGTTATCATCTGTAAGAGTGATTTAATAAGTAATTGTTAATAAATGAGTAATAAAAGAGTATAAGTAAATAATATATTGTGTGATATATTTTGGAATGGTTATATAATATATTTAATATAAATATATATTTATTACATAGGATATTTAGAAACTTATGAAGTCAATCGGACATGAGGTATGGGTTTATTTCTAAATCTCATCATTATTGAAGACTGTTTATCATTAAGTCTCACTTAGTGTAATTTATTTATATGTTTATCATAAAACCATTAATTATTATTTAAATTCATGTTACTGTTTTCCTCTATTTGTTACATAAGGTTATTTAGAAAAAAAATTCAATAGAATCTTATTTTATTTCCCTCTTTAGGTGAAAATTAGTTTTTCTTCCATAGCCAAGGTTTCTAAAAATATTATGAAAAATGTTATAAAAATATATAAAACAATTTATTCAAAAAAAATTATCCATATTTTACTTTCTTAAAGTTTTTTTAGAATTTAATCTTCTTATTTTTTTCTGAACAAGATACTTTTTTAACTTTTTACTATAGTCTGAAATGATTATTTTTTAACAAATACAACATGTTAAAAATTACCCTCCAACTTGAAAACACATTGATTTGAATATAAAACTAAAATTTTAATGATTACTTTTAAAAAACAATTTTTATCCTAATATTATATAACTATTAATTTTTTAGATGTTATTTTAATTGGAAAGGGTATTTTTCCCAATAATGTTTTTAATTTCATTTTATGGTATTCATATTCATCAATGAAAATGATGTAATTTTTGTTATGCTCCATTGTGGATAAGTTTTAATGGTATTAACCTAGTTTTTATACAAATGGTTTTGGATTAGTTTGACTAGGGATATACTAATTTGATATCAATATCCATATAAATTTATATGGTTTATGATTCTATTAATTGATTGTGAAAAGTATTAAAATTTCATTTCAAAGTTTTCTAATATATATTTGAAATTGATTTTGTTTCACCATGTTCAATGAAGAATTAATTGGACATTGTGAGTGATATTTAGGGCCCATGATAGCCCATCAATGCATCTGTATGTCCCATGAAACAAACAAAATTGACAATTTAGTCGATGTTATGACCATTTTTACAAGATTTCTTAGAATGACGCAATGAGGTTATGTTTAAAATTTAAATAATTATTTCTTCCATAATTTTTACAATATTGGTTTTTATTTTCATGTGATTATTTGATCTCTTATGATATCAAAGGATAGGTTTTTAGTTTATGTGATTTTTCCTCTGAAATTATTTGATCATCATCAATTACTTCCATAGAATACATTATGCTTAAGTAATTGATTATACTTAATGTTTTTAAAAATATTTACATATTAATATCGATTATTCCTTATTTTTCCATGATAACTTATATTGTACGCACAAACAAACTAAGAATTTAAGATCATCAATTCCTTATGTTTCCTTTCCCATGATTCATGTATATGACTTTGGATTAATATTCCAGAATATATTAAGGGGAATAAGGATGATCCAAAACTAAACACTATTATAAATTTTATGGTTTCAAATGAAATTTGGGATTTAATTATTTATCTAGTATACCCATACATCTAAACTATTTTTCATTTTGGGATGTGATCACTTGTGTCTTTTAAAAATTTAATAATGGAACCACAATATCATAGCTACATGGGTCAAGATATTCACACAAACAAAATAAATTGTCTTTATAAATAAATAGTGGAAATTATTCTTACAATGCAATGAAAAAAATAATTTCCCTTTATAATACATTATTCAAATATAAGGCCACATGTTGTATTTTATTAATGTAACATTTTAATTTGTTCTAAAAACATTGGTTAAAGTATTTATAAGTTAAAAAAATATTTTAAAATTAATTATTTAATATATTGGATTCATTTTTTATCACATAAATGGTTTTGTAACCACATATATCATTTTCATATAATGATAATGTCTTAAAACTTAATGTTTTATGGGAAAAAATATTTTTCAACTCAAAACAAATATTTTTAGAAAAAAACAAGAAATTAATACTACAACCATTTTTATATTTGGAATTAAAAAAATTATTTACTTTTTATTAATTCTAAATTATAAAATTTATAAATTTATTTTTTTAATAAAATCACATAATACATTGAAAAACAATTTTTATCAGAAACAAATTTTTTTTAATATTAACTATTATTATTCTTATTTTATATATTTTTCACACTAAATTACTATTAACAAATTACTAATATAAAACATAAATTTCCAATATTCATCTTTTTCCTTAAATGGAAATTTGTATCACATAAAAAGTGATTTAAAAAATTCTATAAAAAATGATCACTATAGTTATTTTTGGTAAACTAATTGATTTTAATGATGTTAAAAGTATCCCATAATTCCGATATACATAAATTTATAGGGTATTTAATGCTATTTTGTTATTCTAAAGTGAAAACTAGGTTTTAAATATCATTCTTAAAAATATCAAGTTTTATTTTATGTTTGGTGTTGTATGGAGAGAAAGATATCGAACACATTGAACTATTTATAAGTGATCATATATTAAAATATTTGGGTGTTATAAACAATTTATCTTTCCCAACAAATCCTCCTCTACATAGGTTTAATTCACCCACTGGATGGATGGAACATTATAATAAAAAAATATAGGATTTATTCTTATAGTAATGAATTCATAATTCCACTTCTCTAGCCTAAACATTAGAAGGTGGATCAAATTTTTCAATAACATAGATCTTACAAATAACTGATTCGATTAGATTTAAATAAATTGGGTGGTTTTCCTTCCATGGGTGTTTGTGAGTACACTCTTATGGAATTTTTGAATATATTATAGGGAAATTGGACGATATATGAACTAAAAAAGGGACACAATAACATTGGATCCATGAAATAAGGAATGTTTTGAATTATAGAATTCATCTAAAATTATCAAGAGACATTCACAAAGAAATACTGGGATTAAGACACTTTATATCATAAATGACACAATTCCCTCAAATTGTGGTAAGTTTAGGATCATCATTATTATATATGGATAGTAACTCACTTATAATTTACTCATTATGTTTGTAAATTACATTCTTCATACTCTTAAGACATACCATAATATAAACTAACAACCAAAAATATGAATGATTAACTTTGATACTAATTTTTCTTGTACTATCCTTGATTACCCAAATATCCATAACCAAAGATAGACCTAATACGACACAAATGAAATTTCTTATACCCATGGGTGAAGAAAATTATTTGGGAACCATGAAATAACTTTAGTAATTATTTTTCAATAAATAATTGAAAAAAGGTAATATAGATAATTTAAATTTGCATATTAAAAAATTAAGATATTTCATGAATGGAAAAAATCACCAAGAAAAAATAGGTTCCATGATCCATGAAACAACTAAACTAAATAAGTTTCCTAAACCCAAATACCTATGAAATGAAATCAACTATTGAATATGAAACCCTCAAGATGAACAAAAAAATTTCCATCCTTGGGTTCTATACCCTTACCCGTATCAGATAAATCCAAATATAATTAAATAGAAAGCTGAATACAAAATGTTGAAACACCCCAATAGGGTCCCATTAAGAATTTTATCAACAAGAATTATAAAAAAAATAATTTTTATCATTTAAAAAAAATAATGAAAGAAATAAAATTCTACACAGTCTAATATAAAACATGTATAAATAACCTTTTTTAGAAAATAATTAATGCACACCAATATCCAAGTTTACTAAGAATTTCCATAAATCACCCCAAATATGAATCTCAAGTATAATCAATTGAAAAAAGTCCCTATAGTATCAATAGTTACCAGTCAATTAAGATCCATGTAACATTATAATCATTAGTAAGCCACATGTTGTGAACATTTCCCTAGTATGGTAGGTCTATAGGGCATGCTTTCGCTATTTATATTGGATCATTTCCACAACAAAGGCCACCAGGTGCTTGAAAATACCCCAGAAATTCTTTCTGTGGGAAAAGAGTTCATACCCAAGGATGGATCCAAACATCATCACCTATCACATATGGGTTTACAATATTATAATGATTCAAGGTGCATTTCATATTTGAATCCAATCAAGTGATGATTCAGAACCTTTTCTATTAACAACACTATGAGAAAAATCCAATTCATAAACATTACCCAAAATCAACACATTTGTCAAAAAAAAGTCCTTCCATTTTTATTAACATTCCATGATAAATACATTATTATGAATTTAAAACTATTTTAGAAAAAAAATGTTATGCCAGAACTATGAACGGTTTATAGAAAAATAGAAAATTTCAAAACATCTAACTCAATGTACATGGAACTACAACCCATTCATGGGAAACCTTATCCAAGAGAAACTGGGGGTTTAGAATGATAAGGAAGATACCTAATCAATGAATTAAAAAAATAATCTGCAATTAAGTATGTATAGAATAATGGGGGATAGGATGATCACAAACCATAATGATTTATGAAAACACACAATGATCAACACAAATCTTAACATAAAAACAAAATTACTTCTTGGAGATATGAGAACCCTAATTTAATCATGTAAAAAACATAGATATAGAATCAAAAACTGTGGTATAATGTTTTGTTTAATATTAGAAGATAATATATAGAGGAATATTAATGAACAACCATTAATCAGAAATATATCTTTAGAAAACCATATCCATTTCTCAATTATTTTTCAAAAATGATACCTAGGAAGAAAGGGATAACTGTAATATCTAAGAGGAGTCTCCTTAGTTATGAACATATTACATTAAAAGATAAATGAAGAAAAACACCTGATTTTATAGTTTTACCAAGAAAATTTAGATTCATTAAATACAAATACATGGTTTGGTTGAACAGTCTAAAGGAATTTGAGTCTCTTTATAAACCGATTATATTATAATAGATATGTTTTATGGTTTAGAATAATGGTTTTGAAAACATTGAAATAACTACGTGAAATTATACATACAATTATTTCCCATTTTTATGAGAAATCCACATAGTTTGGGAAAATCAAGAACCCTCTGATGCAACATGAAAATAAGGCTCATTTTTTCTATATATACCCTCAACAATTACCTTACACTTGTATCAACTATGTTAGGGCCCATAAAACATTATAAATATACCAAATCAACCAGAAAACATAATAGAAGACACAAATTAAAATGATGAATACTAATGAATGTAATAACTAATTGAAGAATCACTATGTGACACACCCTAACTTCTAAAATACATATAATGATTTAATCATTTCAACAGAATAATTATCTCAACGATTTGTGATATTTTTCCATCATTTTTAATAATTTGTGGATTTTTATATAAACATCATTAAAAATGTTACCATAACAGAATTCATTTACAATATCCATTAGGCATTGATAATGTTTCACATGTATAATAAATTTCATGTGGTATTGGAAGGTAATCACATTAATTACTACAATTTATATTTCATCATAATCAATATCATGTATTTGAGAGAAATGATGAGAAATATTTTTTGATTTATATCTTATAAAATATTTATTTTCATTTCCCTTTCTCTAAATTACCCATTTATAACCAAAATGTTTAATCCCATTAGAGTTTATTTGAATTTAACCAAAGGCCTCATGTTTATCAAGTCGGTTTAATTCAAACTGGGTCATATTTTATAATTATTCCAAATATCTTATATCAAGATTTTTTTAATTTTTTTGTTCTTAATCATCACTAACAATACCATTCTTCATGTTTAAAGAAAATTTTCCTCAAAAATGGTCTTAACTTAGTTCCAACAAAAATCTAGTACTAGAAATATTTATTGAAATTTTCTCTTGATCTTCATCAATTATTTTTGGTAGAATGATTTCACAATGAATTTCATGATCATGTGAAATTAAATTATCCTAAGGTTCATTAATGTCGACCATAATGGGTTATATCAATTTAATTTGATGAATATTTTTCTCTTGAGCTGAGAGATCTCCCACACATTAAGCATGGATTAGAAAAATTGTCTGTGACACCTTCATATTACCATTTAAGTATATTTATTCTTATATTATCATTTTAATGTGTAAATATGATTTATTGAACCTTTCTGAATCATTTAATATAATTTGAATCTAATTTTATAAATTATTCCAATTTAAAATTATATGAACACCATGTTCACCCTTATTCATATAAGGATCAAGATGTAATAATGCTGTAATTTTTCTTGATATTTCTATTAATGTTGATTTATTTACCAATTTCACTATTGGTAGCATCTTTTCATCTAATGGAATTTAGAAATTCCTTTTTATACATCTAAAATTATTTCCTCAATATTACTACTAATTGAGGGAGAATCAACTCAAAAATAATTACACAATATTCCTTGGGGTACCATATTTTTTATATTGTGTGATTTCTATAAGAAATATGTAATGAAAAAATATTATTAAATATGGGATATTTGGTTTATAAACACAAGATAATTATGGAGGAAAATATTCAAGATATCTTGATAGTGTAATTTGAAATAGTGATTCGGCATGAAAATTTTCATTTCCTAATGTTTGATTTTGAAATTTATAATTCATATGTTTTAGCCGAGTGATATGTTATATCCGCATTATAAATTATACTTCTAGAACATTTTGACTGTGAACAGGAGATATATGTTGTTCAAAAATCATTCCCCATGATATAAAATAATAATGATAAGATTGAGATACATATTAACCATATTTCCATGTCTGATATTCTTGGTAAAATAACTCAATTATTGTTCCCTTAACAATATTTTTTATTCCAATAATTTTTCAAATTCTAGTTTGGGAGTTGGAAATAATAACACCTGATAACTCTTTATTGAAACATTAATAATGATTATAAAATATCGGAATGGTACACATGGTGGGTTAATATGACAATATATGTCACCATGAATATGTTCATAGAACACACAAGATATAGTATTTATTTATGATAGTGATGGTATTATTATCAATTTTCATTGATAGAGAGTAGTGTGTGAGAAAATATTTGTTGTAAGAACAATTATATTAATTGAGGGAAGTACATGAGTATATTTAATGGTTATCATTATAATTATTGATCATGGATATCCTTAATGGTTATACTATTCAAAAAATTAATAATCGTAGTAGTAGTTAGGGTTAACCATATTTTTTCCAATAGAAAAAATATTAACATAGTAAATTCCCATGGGAAGCATTAAAAGTTTAACTAAAATAGAGTTGTTATCATTATTAATGCATGATATATATATATATATATGTTTGTATTTATCACACTGTTCATAAAAACTCTCTATCTGATATCCATTTTTATAAATATAATTAATATTTATCAAATTTCATTGAGTGTAATAATGATGACTCTAGTAGACTCGATCCAATGGTTTCACTATTTCATTATTAAAAGTTAAAATAAATTATTTCCCATAGAACGAAATAGTTAACTAGTATTTGTAAACTATTTATGTATTTGAAGTTCACATTACATTTGAAAACATAAATTACAATATAGTGAAGTTAATTATTCTACATCTTTAAACTCATTTAAAGGGTCCTTCTCTATATACTGTGAAAGGAAAATACGGGTGGTATCAGTTGATCCGTAAGGGTTATGTAAAAAAAGATATCATGAATCTATAATTAATAATTGATATAATATGGAAAATAAATGAAAAAACATTCCTTTTAATATATAACTTGATCAATAATAACCTTATATTTGGAATACAGTCGGAGTAATGAAATCTATATGAATAATCACATTATCTTGAAGCTAATATATTGATTTTATCATTACAATAATCTAATAGAAAATAATATATGGATTCTCTAGGAAAGATTTTTTTTAATTTTATACTTTAGGATCTCATATATTAGAATATCTATACTATAAATACTTTCAACAAAGATAGTTTAATCGATGGGTATGTATACACTATAAAATCATTGAATGCTAGATTACAAATTTGCCTCATTGTACATGTTGATTCATCTTGGGGATACATAATTCTAGGGACTACCCATCACTATATTTACAAATCATTACTCATATTTAAAATTATTTATATAATTCATGAACAATATACCTTATAAATAAATTTATATATTGAATAATGAATTCATAATTTCAATATATTCTCAATCAATCATATAAATTTCAATGTAATAATTATTATATAGAACTAATATATGGTTTTTGAAATTAGAATATCCATGGTGATGAATATGGATATTTAGGGGAAATTTAATGTAAAATTATAATAAGAAGTTGAATGTTTCAATAGAAAGTTAATGACCATCAAATTAATAAGAGGAAAAAGATAACCATTAGATTATTAGGAATGTAGGGTGGTATTAAAATAATATCACTTGGAAGAATAATTTGAATGATATTTAAATATTAAAATAATATTTCAAAAAATAATTTTCATTTTTTAATCATTTGAAATTTTTGAAGAAGATAAATTTCATAAAATGGTTACCATAGTGGGGAATTCCATAATCACCATACACTTTAAAATTCATTCCATTATATTTTTGTAATGTATTTCAAAGACACATCTTTGGGGAAAAAATAAATTTTACATTAAAACCATTTATAAAATTAAAGGATAAGATAAATTTCCAAAATAAATAAATTTTATGAATAAATGTACTTTATTAAAATAATTTTGTAAAATATGGACAGGAAAGGAAAATATATCTGATTAGAAGAAAATTAAAATTAGTTTTTGTTTCAAACATTTCATTGCATGATTAAAGCACCAAGTATATGAAAGCATGGAAAAATTGTGGAAACTCTTAATATATATTTTATATAAAAAATTGTTGTTTTTATGACAGATAAATGAAATAATTTTATCCATGAAAATTAAAGTGAACTCAAAATAATATTATATTATAAATTAGATTATTTTATCTTTGAAAATTTAAAAATAATAACCCAATTAAATAATAGACATGAATTTATCTTTTAATCACAATAAAAAATAACAATATATATTTATTATACTGAAATGTAATAATATCACTCCATAAAAGTTAATAGGTTCATAATTAAAATTATAAATCAAATGAATTACAATTGAGATGACATCTCATACAATCATCATACTGATAAATTGATGATTAATGAATGGGTTTATTATTTGTATAAAATAAAAATGAACATAAAATTATTGGTAATACAATATAAAATATTCAAATCACATTTCAAAAATAACATTACAATATCAGAGTTAATGAAGATGTAATATAACCCACTGAAATGAAATTGAAATACGAATTTCGTTACCACTTGGTAACATTTATGTCAAATGACCTTGTATAAAATAATTCAATTTCAAAATTAAATTACAATTAAATATGAATTATTCGAGATAATACATGTATAATTGGAAATATATAAACCATATAAATGAAATTTGATGCATAACATTAAAATATGCCTCAATTATGGTAAATTTAGACAAAGTTTCATACTTCACATCTCCCTTTAGATGAACATGATATAACATTATGGGTAATGGTTATAAACATTTTAATAATTTATGATAATAATATTCACATTTATAATTACATATATTTTCTTCTTATAATATCTTATCACCAACTAATTAATAATATCTAATTATTACCATTCATTCAGCGGTTAACTATTTTGATTTCTCATGCATATTTCACAAAAAAAATCTAATTCCTTTGCATGTGGTGTAGTTAGATAATATCTTAAATAATAATATTTATTTAATATCATATTTATTCATTGGATACTTTTTGGAACCATTCATAAATGTTGTACATGGATAATGGATCACATCACTTCGTGAATATTGTAGGTCATACGTGTGCCCAAGTGATGGTATCATTCACGTAATACGTGAATGGGTATGAAAATGGATAATATATTAATTTCGTTGAAATAATTACCCATTATATGTATCATATATAATTATTATTTTCTATATTATTACTTCTCGTGTGATTCGATGATGGAAAACAAATTGCTTTGGCTAAGGAGGTGGTAGTCATCCATACACATGAGCAATGTATTTATTTTCAATTTGATTGAGAGTGAGATGGAGAAATTTAATTCCATATACAAAATGACTTCTCACTATATGGGATATACTAGTTTTTTAATATTTCAATTTTGAAGGAATATTTGAATTTGATAATAGAATAATTAAAAAATGAAATATCTCGGTGATGATGATTTCATTCCCTTAGAGAGATCTCATTGGGATCTCTTAATATAGAAACTAGGATTAGTATTTTTAGAATACCAACACCTCAAAAATGTTGATGAGCATGTTTAGGATATAATAGTTTTATGTTTTGGCTATAGATTTATTGATATAGGTGAAGAATTATGGGGTGGAGAATGGTGGAGGTGACCTTCTGAGAAACCACATTGAAATTTCATAAACAAATTCACAATTATAAATTCATTCCAATGAATAATGTTTCTAATTTATTATTTATTTAATAGTGGGATATGGTAAAGTAAAAATATGTCCATATTATATGAATTTTTCATTTTTATTGCAAAAATAACTTTATTATTTAGTTTAACCCCTTAGTATAATTGTTCATACCTTAATAGGGGTAATTAGTTTTTATTTTTGTCACTAATCATTATAACCCAAAATTATATTGACCATATTAAACAATTTTAATAATGGTGATTCCAAATATGTAATCTAGTTCATCATATTTAATTAATAGATTTGAAATTATTTTATTTAAAACTAAACATGCATATCTTGGTAAAAAATGGGTTTTCATGGAATTCATTTCTTAACCATAAGATGATCGTATATTAACTATATGACTAGTAAAAAAATATGGATTAAAATTAACATAGATAGATATAAAACTTATACATTTATTTTATATCAATCACTATTAATGATATTTAAATGAATTAAAATGGCGAAACATTATGGATATAAAAACAGTTCATGTAAAAATGTTTTTTAAATATTAAAAATAATCTTATAACAAAATACTATATAAATATGATTAAAATTTAACTAATCTGATTACATATATTCCAAAAATACATATTTTACATTAAAATAAAATTCGAATCCAACTAGTACTTTGAATTTATATGTTTTACTGAAAATAAATGAATGTTTTAAAAAAAGTGATATTTTTCACAATTCAAAGAATAATAAAATTTTTAGAAATATCCCAAATTTATATCCAAAGTAAATTTGGAAATTATGATTTAAAAAATGATTTTCATTTTTTACATTAAAATTTGTATAATTGGAAAAATTATTTATATAATTTTCTAACAAATAGAAATAAAAACATTCTTAATGTGAAATATACTATGGAACCACATTAAAACTATACTAAAAATTGGGTCATTATTAACCAATATATTAACATGTTTTAAATATATATATATATATATAATAGGTGTAATTTCTATTTATACCACAAAATTTAATGATTATTTCATGATGGTCACTTTTAGATAGGATATTATGATTAGTTTAGTATTGGTGTTCCTCATCATATACAGAATTAAACATATTGTTATTTTTTTTAATATCATCATCCCATATTCTACTCATATTCAATAAATTACTACCTCAAAATGCTAGAATGAAATAAAAAATAATGTCTTTGATATTTTAAAATAATTTTTTTAGAAATTCCTCATCATTAAATGTGTTAATGAAAATTCCTCATCATATTTGTAAAACAAAAGTACAACGATTATCTATAATAACACATAACATAGTATCCAAGTAGAGAAGAAATTACTACGTAGTGAAAATATTGAAACAAAAGAATTCATTAATGCCAAAATAATTATTAATAAAGATATAGATAGTAGATCATAGGAAAATTTATGATAAAGAGAGTGTTAATGACCACAAATCAATAAAACATTGATGTTTTGAAAAAACCATTTATTTCACCAAAAATGACGGTAAATGTATCAAATTATTATGTCAAGATATTTTAACAAAAGTATGTGGATTATATTAAAAAAATATATAAAATGTTATGAAATATACATTCATGATATCTTTTTTATTTCATAAGAACAATTTAATTATTTGGTTGTTTTTAAATCAACTTAGAAATCATTTCTCTCTCCATGAAATGAATATCAGAGAATAATTTTTTTCTAGTGTCGCAATATAAAATTATAATAGATCATTGGATCCTTAAAAGAGTGAATATTATTTTAATATTTCACTAAGTATATATCAAAACCAAAACTTTTAGCAAAAGTCATCAGAATATAATAAATTAATCCTTAAACCCAAACAGTAACACATAATGTTCAAAAAAATCCATTCCACAAGTATTTATTTGTAAAAAATTAATCTTACATCTCCATCAAAATATTATAATAAATCCAGTGGTTACTATATTAAATTTTCATAAGAAATAAGAGATGAAATACCAAAGGACATAATATTTTAGTAGTCAAATTAAACAAGATACATACATGAATGTCACATTACATTTGAAATAATAAACTAAAATATAATGAAGGTAAGTTTCATTTACCTTTGAACTCATTTCGAGATTCCATATTTAATCAATAGGAAAGGAAAAATAGATAAATAGTGAGATTTTTTTCTTTGTATGGTTTATGTAAATCGGTAGTGATAATAATCAATTAATTATTATCAATATCTAATTGAAAATAATTGAAAACCATTCCATAAATTCAATTACATGAGAAAAAATAATAATTTGGGTGGAATAAATGATGATTAAATAACGGAATATAAAAATAAACTTATTGTTACGTTAATCCATAGATAGTGTAAAAAAATACCTCATGGGTAATAATTAGTAAATAGTCAATAATGTAAATCCATAATACTATGTTTCACGATCTCACACATCATAATATATATTCATTGAAGACCTGACACCATGTCACTTTAATTTATGGTTAGGTATACACCATGAACCTATTTAATATAAGCATACTAAATTTCTTAATGATACCTATCAATGCATTGAGTGTATATATAATTTGAGGCCTGGCCCTTCATTGATTCTCTATATAATTACTCACATATCAAGTGATCAATTTAATTCATGAACAATATAAATTGTGAATAAATTTTCATATTTATTATGTAATATTGAAAATAAATATGTACTCATTCAATCAATTAAAATTTAAAGTAAAAATCCTTTTGTGGATAAGATATACAGTGTATGAAATTATAATAACCATGATAAAGAATATTTTCATTTATGGAAAATTTAGTGTATAATGATTAAAATAATGTAAATGTTTTAAGATAAAGTTAATGACCGCCAAATAATTAAGAGACCCGATATTTCTATCTATTTATGAGGAATTTTATTTGTAAAATACTATGTACTTTGGAAGAAATAGGGAATGGATGTGAAATAATAAAATATTTTTTATTCGAGTTTTTTTCTTTGTAAAAAAAATTAAATATTTTATAAGAAACTAAACTTTATAAAATTATTATGGATATGGGGAAGTCTGTTATCACTATATAAATTAAAAAAATCATTGTATCTATTTATAATTAAATTTGAAATAGATCATTTTGTAAAAAATTAGAAATATTTATTTAAACCCCTTTTTAAAATTCAATGATGATAGTAAATTTTCATAATAAATAATTTCATTAAATAAAAATAGTTTTGTTAAATAACATAGAAAAACAAAGATATAGATGATACATATATCCAATTAAACGATAAGTAAAAAAAATTTAAAAATTTCAATGCAAAATTAAAGTACCAAATATAAGAAAATACGGAAGAAAATTTTGAAACAAGTTGAGTCTATATTGGATAAGAATTTTTTTCTCTTATAATGAATAAATGATAATATTCCTCCAATGAAAATAAAATAAATCCCAAAATATTTTGATATTTTAAAATAAATTCCTAACTAATTGGAAGCATTTAAATTGCAACCACTAGAAATAAATGAAATTAATTGAGTCATTAATCATTATGAATAAATCAGTATTCATGTTAAATACATCAATGTTGAAGAATATAGAGAACATAAAATTGAATAAGTGAATAATAGTAATTATGTATCAAAGAAATGGAAATTTATACGAAACCCCTTACAAGGATCCTAATATTGAAGTGAATACTAATCAACAGATTGATTATTTACATTGTTTCTTGTTTGAACTATTGAGTTTTCTCATGCATGTTTTGTCAAAAAGGTTCAAATAATTGTTAAGATTAGATAGTACAATAATATCTAGAATTATAATATAGTTATAAACATAATAGTAATTAATTTGAAATATTTTGAACCATTATTTAAATTTGGACATGTAAAATTAATCACAGATATTTTTGAAGAATGTAGGTCGTATGTACATATGAATGGTGGTATCATTACCTCAACGGGTAAAAGGATATGAAATTGGATGATATATTAATTTTCTAGTATATATATCATTTCACATGAATAATATAAATTACTTATTCAAATTATTAAAAATATTCATGTATGTCAGTGATGGGAAATAAATTTCATTGGATGGCGAGGTAGTAGTCCCCCTTACCCATGAGTGATAGATTTGTTAAAAAATTTAATAAAGAGGGAGACAGATAAATATTATTCCATAAAAATAATAAAAATGAACAATATGTTAGATACTTTTGTTATTATATTTTATTTTTTAATACATTATTTAATGTGGAAATATAATCTGTAAAAAAATAAATAGGTCGATGAGGATGGTTACCATCGCTTAGAGAAACCTCATTGGCGCGACTTATTAAGGTCAAAAAGATTGATTTTTCCGGAAGACCAAAACTTATAGAATGTGTATGAAGATTTTCTGAAGATATATTTTTTTAGGTTTTGGTCATTTTAAATTATTTTATATGTGTGAAAAATTGAGGGTAGGGTGTTTTATTTTATATGTGGGGGATGAGACCTCCTTGTAAACGATTTGATTTTTTTTTGAAAAGAATACAAAAAAGATAAATTCATTCCCAATGGAAATGATTAAAAATGACATTATATTATTTGATGGGATATTATATTCCCAAAATAATTCTAAACAATATTATTCTAACCATATTAATTTGAAAACATACCCTTATATTTTGGTTAAACCCCCTAGTAGACCTGATTTATCCTTAAGTGGGGTAATTAATTTCTACTTTTTTTACAATTAATTATCACCAATAATTAAGTTCCCAAATTAAAAAATATTAATTATGATGATTCAAAAAATTAAATCCTTTTTATCATATTCAATCAATTTAAGTGAAGTAATTTAATTTTAAAATAATCCCTAAAATCATGTTAAAAATGTATTTTTCAAGAAATCTATTTTTAATCATTGGATGATATTGTTTTAAAT
The DNA here is from genome assembly GCA_963277665.1 of Viscum album. Taxonomy (NCBI): domain Eukaryota; kingdom Viridiplantae; phylum Streptophyta; class Magnoliopsida; order Santalales; family Viscaceae; genus Viscum; species Viscum album. Next base: position 733,674,450 of record OY728136.1, on the reverse strand, counting down.
TTATGAGTAGTAAAAATACTTATATAGAATTAAAATAAAATATTTAGATATATAATGTATAATTTTTCTCATTCATCATAAAATATAGTTTTAAATAACTAAAATGGAGAATCATTATCCACCTAAAAACATGTCCCATTAAAATGTCTTTTATAACTAAAAATAATCTTTTTCCGAAATCGTTTATAAATATGATTGAATTGTAATTATATTTTTTAACTAAAATCAAAATAATAATATTTTTAATTTGAAATTAATTTCAAATCATAATGGTCCTTTTGAATTACATTAAATATTAAATATAAATGAATTTTTAACAGAAAACTATATTTTACAACGATCAATGAGAAATCATCATTTTTAGAAAAATCCAAAAAATATCACACTAAGTTATTGTTGAAATAATTATTTATAAAATAGGGTTCACTTATTCTGGTTTAATTTCTATAATTGGATAAAATTTATTATATTATATTCTCACGCATAACAATAATAACATTTTTCTGAAAATTATATTTTTGAGGCATATAATGAATATAATAAAATTGTTCCTTATTTACCGATATATTTTCATTACATAACATATTTATACATAATTCTCAAAATTTACTTATTCAAATTTATTCAACTAATTTTAATGGTTAGTTTATGATAGTCACATTTAAAATTTATATAATGGTTTGTTTAGGTTGAGTGTTGTGTGTAGTAGACTCTATTGAACACAATGTAATTCTTTTAAAATATTAGAGTATTATATCGGGACGAAGAAAAAAAGAATTATTTATTACTATATCTATACCACCATGTATGAATATTTTTTCTATTCCATAACTGTCAATACTTTTTTTACTACAGGTTAATGTACCACATTAGCATGTCCCATTTTAGGGTTGATGAAATATTTCACAAATTAATAAATTATGTGCATCATATTTTTATTCAGGATGACATAATAATTAAAATTAATCACGATGGAGTGTTCTATAACATTCATTTATATTGAGATAAGATAAGATGTTTATATACGAAAAAAATAAAAAAAAATAAAAAAAATATTGTTATCACTTGTGTTCATGAATTTTCAAAATTAATTATACCTTCAGGGTTCAAAAAATATTTATATATGTCAGAAATTAGAATTTTACCATTATGATTCAATTATAGGTCAATAATATTTTCCTCACCTTTTTTTTATTTTCCATTTAATTATTTGTGATAATGGCCATCAATATGATTCAACATACAATATGTTTGAGTCTAGTGCTCCATCATTCCACAATGAAAAAAATTAATTTTCATCATTATTTATTTTTATTGGATGTGGTCATTAATTATTTTTACAATTTTTGTGGTTCCATTTCATATTTTCATTTACGTGTTACCTCATTAGTTAGATGATTTTATTTAGCCTCATCTCAATCAATTCTATCCAAAACCATGATTATATGTAGTTTAATTTTCTTTTTTGGGAGGGTTTTATTCTAGTTGGTCAATATTCCTAAATTCTGATTAGTAGTTCTTTGTTTTTGTACAATAATATGGAAATATATTAACTCTAAATGTTTCTCAAAACCCTTCTCATGTTGTTTCATAGTGACATCTCAGGAAATGAAGACAATGGAAATATTTTGTAACTTATAAATTTCTTTGATGTTATCTCTACAGAATTGTAATTATGATGTTATTTTACACATTATTGAGTTATATTGATGAAATGATTTAATGTCTTGTAATTGAATATTACTCATATATTATCTTTTATTTCGAAATATCACCACTCAAAGGTGATCATACCACTCCTTGATGACTTTCTAAAAATATTAAGAATCTTTAGTTGATGGTACTTACTCATCAAATCATCTAAGAGGAGTTCATTAATGAATATTAGTTGTTGGGAATTTTCTTGAGAAAAATAATGGTTTCCATATATAATCATATATCTAAGTCATTTTACATCATGATACATATTATTATACAAAATCCTTAATATGTAGTACCTTTTGAAAATATCAAGAAATCATAAATCGGTATTTTGAATATTCATCATGAAAAAAAAAACATTCCAAATTCACAAACCATTTAGCCCAGGCAGAACAATTATGATGGAAACATATGCTGTAATAGATCGAAAACTAATTAAAATGATGAATATTTTTATAGTCTATAAATATATCAATTAATGGTGAAGTGAAAACAAATATTATGAAATATTGAATATTTAGAATTATAATATTGAGAATAAATGAAATATAATAAATAAAATAACATTATGTGTATCACTAGGTGGGTGTTCTCCGATTATATTTTTCTAACATATATATTAGATGAAATTAAAATTGGTGAATAAATCCATTAATGTCATCTATTATGAAATTTTATGGAGATGTGTAATCATCATAAATATGGAGATTATAACTTCAAAAAAAGATAATTCATAATAAACCCCCAAATAATTTATATTTAAGAAATTATAAATATGAAAAATGTATAATCATCTTAGGGAACTATTCTATTTTATCTATGGTTTCCTTATCATTTCCCCCTTTCTCTTCTGGAAGATATCACTTTGCTTGGAGGTAATTTAAGGGTCTCATTACTCATTGGTGAATCTTTTCATGGGTGGTGGTGCCACAAATCATAACTATGGTCTGGAAAATATTTTATCTACATATCAACTCATTTGTATTGCTTTTTGATGTCTATTTAAAATAATTCTTTGAGAAATTGGTTCACTGAATTTGATTTTTAAACTATAGTTCTTTTATACTAGATCTTTCCCTTGATATCGAATGATCATTAGAAATCATCCTTAGTATAGTCCATTGCATCCATCCCTTAGATGAATTATGGCCTCTTATCATGTTTCATATCCTTCTTCATACCTATCACATCTTTTTGGATGGGTTCAAATTGTATTCATATGCATTCATTTGTATAACAACTTTTAGTGTGAATTATCCATAGTGGGTTGGTTAATCATCATGTGTGGTATCCCTAAATTTGATACTAGAAAACCTCTTTTTTATGGGTTTCCCCATAAAGCTCATTGAGATCTATTTTACTTTATTTATGGAAACTAAAAACAGATGTTCCATTGATTGGATGATATACCAATTTATTTGTTCTTATTATGTTTATTTTTAGTCCTTTGAAAATTCATTGACTTCTAAAATCCTGATAAGAATATCTATTTATATACTATCTATATATATATATTACACCCTTTAGTAACTATTTATATTTCCTAGAGTTTTGAATAGTTTTTAGGGGATTATGGTTGATTATTTTCGAAGGTGGTCCTCTTATGTGAATTCTTATTTTTGTTTTATTTTCAATAAATGTTCCTATAGATTATTATAAATTCTAATAAGCCCAATCACTACCCATATATATCATTATTTTTACTCATAACTCCCCCAATCATTTCATCTATTTGTATCTCGAGCATATATCCATTTTAACTTTAATTGTAGTTCAATTGAATATAGTTATTATCTCTTTAAATTTCACGAAACAAAATTCTATATAATACCATTAAACCCCATATATATTTTCTCTTAAATTAATCTCAGTTGTGGTCCTCCCCCACCAATGAATTTTCCAATGCAAGGGATAGACTCAGACCCCTACTGTGGGATTTATTTTTGGGACTTCGAGTTTTTATCATGTCACCACTATACTGTTATCAACTATACTCTTAGGAAAGATATAATATAGTTCATTGGTGATAAAATTTATGTAATTTTTTTTTTCTTAAACCCCATTATTTTTCATTTCAATTATAAATGTATTTTTAATCCATGTGATGATATTAATAAAAAAAATTAGTATATGTTGACAGAAAATTCAATTATTATAAAATCATGAGGTAAAAGGATCTAGGGTACCTCATACATACATACACTAAATAAAACTACCATACTATTATTAATGTTATCTTACTCACTGAAAAAATTTATTCAGTGTGGGAAATATCAAGTGGAACCCTCTCGATGCACATGAAAACAGAATAACTAGTGAAGTAAGACCTCTAATGTACCCACTAAGACCAAACTACCCATTTTTTAATTACACTCTTAGATGTGTTTTAATGATTATAATCACATTTTGTATTTCTAATTATTTCATTTAATAAGATTTTATTTTTCACATTAGATCACGGAGAGAGGATTTCACTGAATAAGATGAAGGAATCAAAAGAAAAGTGGTGAGTCACTTTTGGGACCTTCAATGTGTAATAATAGTTATTACCCAGTAAAAGAGTAGCGATTATCCATTCAAATTATAAAAAATCACCATTTAAAGAAGAGGTCCAATAGATATAGGATGGAGTTTCACTGACCATCTAATAACCCTTGAGAAATTTTATGCTTATTAGACGCCCATAAACTACCCAATATATGATAATATATAGCTAGTGGAATTGAGAAATCAAGTTAAATTGTTCATTTAATATGGTCCCTCCTTTAATTAGTCAAATTCTATTGGGTCTTATAACCCACTTTCAAAATTCGGTCAGTTAATGGAAATTTAGAGGCTATAAATAAACATGTTAGGATTCTTGGAAATTTAAGGCAGTGTGATAATTCTATATAAAATCAACTTTGATCATTCTCCTTGTTCAATTCATTCAAAAATCCATCCATCTCAAGAGACATACCTTATTATGAATCATAATACCACTTTATTTCTATATTCAATCCATCCAATCCTTTCATATCCATTCATTTTTCTTGATTTGTTTTTAAATTCAGTTGATCTTAATTTAAGGATTTAATTTTTCTATTTTATTTTATTTTAATGTTTTATTAATAAATTTATTTTTAATTTTATTTGGCATTTGATCTACCTAGGAGCTTATTATTCAACTGGTACCTTTCACTAGCTCACCGGTGGAGATAGGGCAACCATTATTATTTCCCTTTAGAGATGAACTATTTTTGATATTAAAACTCTTTTTCGCAACTCTTTGTTTCCTTCCCTTTACCACGATCCTTAATTTCATACCATTAATCACTTATAATAGATATAAATCATTTATTTATTACAGTTATTTAAATAATTTTTCTAATAGATTACATGGGAAAATTATTCTAATTTAATTTTTATGAAATCATCTAAATAATGTTTCATGTCTTTAAATATCTATTTTAGGATTTATTCATGCATAACATTATAATATATGTATGATTACTTCCACGGATTAAAATAAATACATAAATCCTTTTAATTAAAATTATTTTTCAAATTATTTTAATTATATATTCTATATCAATATCACCCATTTTACCTAGGTTGTTTTATCATTAAAAAGGGAATATGTTTTGGTTTCTTTAAAAGGGAAGAATAGAATAGAGTAGTGGATTGTTTTCTCTAAAAATTTTCTTTATCTTATTATTGAAATACTTTTTATGAAAAAAAATATATTATAAATTAAATGATTTCAGAAAATATGTCAATTTTATATTCAAATCCTTTTTATAATCCCACTGAATATCATTATGAAATAATAAATTTACATTGGTTTAATCTTTATGGAGCGTATTTAATGAAATATTGATTTAATTAGTCTTATAAATTCGTTGAATTTATATTATAATTTTATATGTTTTGATATTGATTTCATTGTTACTCATTTATAATTTAAAATTTTGTTAATTTATTTTATGTTTGATTTTCCTAGTAGGAAAATCCTATTGGGATATAATCAAATTGATGTCATTTTATAATAGATGTACCTGGATGTATTAACCTAGAAAATTGTCGGTTATGTATTAATTCTATCTTCACATCAAGTATGAGTAGTGGAACATTACCACCAAGTTTATTTAATAGTCCCAATCAATTTTATTTCGATAAATAACATAAACATTAAAAATATAAACTTTAATTTACTAAGAATTCCTTAAAATGGGAATTTATTTAAACAAATTTCAAATTTATTTCAAATGTTCTTAAATTTATAATTTATTCAAAAATATTTTAAGTCATGAATTAATTTCAAAATCTATTTAATATTTTATTTTTTCGAATTCATTAAATCTAAAATTTATTTGATGAATTTATTATCATTAGTTTATTGTAAATTCTATTAAATTTTGAATTAATTGAAAAATCTGTTAAATCATATATATATATATATATATTTAAAAATCATTTTTTATCATGAATTTATTAAATAATATCTCAAATTTTGACATTATTCCAAAATATTATAAATAATAAGTTTATTTAAAAATCTTCTAAAATATTGATTTATTTGAAAATTATTAAAAAAATTAATTTATTTCATACTAGTTAAATTTTCAATTTATTTGAAAAATTTTTAAAACATAAATTTATTAAAAAATAATTTAAATGTTGAATTTATTTCAAAAAAAATTAAAATTTTTAAATTATTAAAAAATATATAAAATATTACATTTATTGAAAAATCAATTATATCTTCAATTTATTTGAAATTATTTTTAAAATTGGATTAATTTAAAAACTATTATATCATGAATTTGTTGCAAATTTTTTTATAACATACTAGAAAATATCCTAAATTATTTTATTTTTCAAAATATAATATTTCATTAATTTATTTTAAAATATCTTAAATTTTGAATTTATTTTAAAACCTTTTAAATCATGAATTTTTTATGATCTTGAATTTTTTATTTTATTGATATTTATCTCTTGATCTTAAATCATTTCAATTCATTATTTTTCACAGTATTTAATGATTCTATGGTTTTGTTTTTAAATATTTTGTATATTTTCATTTTCCTATTACATATAAATTTTTCCGCCTTATGTTTTTAAATAATTACTTGAGTTGATGCCAATGACCTTCTAAATTTAGAATTTTTTTTAGAGATATTATTTTTAATGAAAAATTTAGCATATTTGAAATATTTTTATTCTACAAGTGTATGGTTTCTTTTCATGTTTTATAAGAAGAATTTAACAAGGGATATCTAATTCCAATATTCATTTTGTCACTCTTATACAGTACATCCCTTTAAATTCACCTATATTTATTTAAAAAAATTTAAAAAAATTTATTGATAGTAATAGAGGGATTAATTTATTTGAAATTTATGGCATCAATGTGATATTTATAATATCCATTGTTTTAATATGATTTAAATTGGGGGAGATTTTTATTATAATTTAATTTTTCAATATGTTCCACTATTTTAAAAATATAGATAATTATGGATTCAAAGAATCATCTTCTATTAATTTCATTGAGAAATATTTAGAATTAATTTTTAAAACACCTTGTTTGTATTCAGTTGAAAATAATTTCATATTTATTCTTGTTTTATGTTTTATTTTCAACAAAACAAGTTATTTTTTAGTACCTCGCTCTCTTAAATGTATTTTAGTGATAAAAAATTCCTTTTATGGTTATAAAAATTTTGATCCATGTGATTTAATTGTTTTTATTTAAGCATAATAATTGGTAGTCATTGGACCAAACGATGGTATCAAAACTACTATGGAAGGTTACATTCAATGCCTTTAGAGAGGAATAACCCTTGCTAAGAAGTTGAAAACTACTTACTTGGCAGTAGAAATAAAATGAAGCTCCCTTTTAGAATGATGTAAACTATTAAACTATTAATGTGTCTCCATAAACCCAATGTAATTAGATAGGTTCATTATTTTAAAATTTGTTCCATTGGCTACATAGTGGAGTTTCATTGAACATTTGTTGGCACTGGATTGAACTTCAGGCTAACATGATGCCCACAAAAAACACCATTTAGGTAATATTCTAGCTAGTGAAGTCTGAAAAAAATGGAATGCTATAGTTTTCTCACTAGTAACCCATTGGAATCCAGTGGCTACTTAGTTTCATTGCGACAATAATTCAATGCTTTAATTTAATGTGGTCCATCTTTCTTTATCATGGCCTCCAACGAATCCTATAACTCATTTACACCCCGTAGAGGCTATAATTTTACCACATGAGAGGCTTGAAATCATATGATAATGTAAAAAATCATTAGGAAATATACTATGATAAATATATAGGATAAGTTCTATAAATAATTCATCCTTCCCTATAGTCATTCTTTGTTTAAAAGTGAAAATCCTTTTTTTCTCATATACTCCTATAATTATTTTTATTCCATTTCTTTCTTGAATTTCTCTAATTGAGAGTGTGTAATTCAACTATTTTTCTATAAAACCTTCTCTTGATCTTTTTATATTGGTTCTTGGTTAACCACTATAACTGAGGTTCATTCAGCTTCATAATTTATTTTAGTAAAAATTAAGCGGTAACCTAAATTTAGTTTCTTGCTTTCTTCTATTCAAAATCATGAGTATTAGTTTTTTTTGATTTTTTTTTGATATTTCTAATTTAAAAATATTAGTTTCATAAATCCATATTAAATTTTGGAGGGGGATGTATTGGTTCATAATTGAACTATTTTTAAAAATCCATAAAAAGTTGTGTTCTTTATCTATATTCCATATATTTTACTTCTCTTCAATATATATAATTTAATTAATCAATTAGTCACTCACCATATTTATCTCATAATCAAGTAATTTATATCGTTTTAACGGTTGATTAATTTATAATGTTCGATGTTCCCTTATTCATTTTTATTTCAATACTAATATTAATTCCTTTATGATTACTGTTATTATTTTAATTTATCACCCAATTTCAATATTTTCCCTCAACATTTATATAATTTCTGAATCCCAATGTCAATACATAACTAAAATCCAAGACATATAGTGTAATATAGTATTTAATTTAAACCTTCCATCTATGAATGGTATTCCCTTAAAAAATTTAACACACAATCCAATAAGAGATTTTATATTCTCAATATGTTTCTTTTATTTTATTAAGATCTCAAAGGGATCCTGAATATAATTGTTACTATATTAAGATCCAAATTCAACGTTCTGCCACTGAGTTCATAGGGGTAATCATTGGTATTTTATAAATAATTTTCCAAAAAACCCACAATAACATTATAATTTTTGTAATCAAAGTTTCAATAATTTCTTAATCAATCATATATAACCAAAATTTTAAATAATGAATGGAAACATTTATTTTCTTTTAATATTCTCACCCAATTAGACAATTTACTCCTTGTTAAGTTTATTTTTTAACCGAGACATGTATTATATTATTTTTTAAACATATAATGATTATAAGTTAATACCAATAACAAAAAATGGTACTGTATGTATCATCAAAATCCTAGGGTAGTTATCATCCACTTACTGAATGTACTAGGAATTTATTTATATTATTGTCAACAGTCTTATTGAATTTATTCTATAGTAGTATGTGAATAGAATAATTTTTATTTCGGTAGATTTCTCAAAAACCAAAAATATGATCAATTTTTTGGTTACGTCTTACAATTTTAGGATGATAACAACCTAACTACATGACTATCTACCTTACTCATTAGCCATTTATAATTACTGATCAATTATTAAGAGCATATAAACACACATTATTCTGATAACTTCTCGAAGATATTCCACCATATGATCAATAATATAATCAATTTTTGTGGATAAGAATAATAAATAGCTATATATAGAACTGATCGATCATATATTCTCTATTTTAGATGAAACTCCTCCATAGTATTCACCAAATATCTACTTCTCTGTTGCTAATATTAAATAATCTATCCATTTTCACTTCTCTATTTTCATTTTCATAATCATATACTATCATGAAGAATATTACCATATTCACAATGAATAATACCTCTAATTTTAAGCATTCTTATCTTCTGGTCAACTATATCCTTAAAATACCCCATTTTATCCTCATTTAAATAAATTTCAAAATCCTTGTTAAGATATCTATTTAATTATCCAAGATACTCAATATATTTTCCTCTTTAGATGATTAATGAAATATGTATATTTATTTGATTTTTTATACAATTTCATGCATTTTCTTAGGCAAAAATCTTCAATGAATTTCAAAAAATTCACTAATCAACTGCCATTCATTCCAAAGAGAGAACTTTTTTTTTTCTCTATTTTCTATAGGAACAATAACCCTTTCAAAATAGGTGTGCTTTTTAAAACCTGGTTTTTTAAATATCTAATTTAATATTTTATAACTCTCTATAAGTTTCTCTGTTACCCAAATCACATTGTCCAAGAATGTGATACCTATGGACACATGTGTGAATCTCCATGTATAAAAGGTTTTGGATATGAAAGTTGGGTTTGAATGGTTATTTTAGTAGTCTTTTCCCTCAATTTTTATAGATGGACATCAGAATTGTATCAAGAAATTAATTACAATAATAAATTGGTAGCATAAAAAAATAAAGATAATTATTTAACATATGAAATTTTAGGTATCGTAGAGTCAAACAAAATATATATACCTAAGAACCCCCTTTGTGTTAAGGAAAAATATAGTAAAATCATGGAAAAAACGAAAATAAATAAATACATTATGACATCACTATAGTTTCAATCCTAGAAAAAAACTTGATCACCATGATATATCCCCTACGATCCCAATCATTAGACCATTTTCCCTCTCTAGGATTCCAAATTATGAAGTCTGCATAAACATCAGGATAACTATGAAATGTGTGATTATAAACCCAGAATTACACCACCAATGAATCCTCAACATAATTTCTATTGCATATGTTGTGTATGTGATGACAGTAAATAAATGTTCAAGAAAAAAATATCATGTTTCAATAGGTAGTTTGATAACAATGCATGAATAAAATCTGGTCATACCTATTTCGTCACCCGTTTCAATAGTCACAACTAAATTCATAAACATTGGTCTGCCACAATAGCAACACATATGGTTGTAATAAGTCACATGGACCCAAAGGCTCGTGTCATGCCATAAGGTCATAAAATATAATATTAATCATGAATTAGTCTTTATGGATGTTGTTTCCCATCTATTCAATGGGATAGGATATAAGACCTCATATCCCACTACATCCACAGGTTAGGACTCAAGGAAATCACACCCCAACCCTTTATATTTTTTGATCATCTTCATCACTGCATGTTTCAAAGTCTCTACCTATAAGAACTTGCCAAGCTATGATAGTCTACCTGTTATTTTTTACGTTAATAAAAAACAACATAGGGAATACATTCACACACAACAGGAATAAATTTGATAGGCACAAATATTTTAAATAATTCCATATTTTCAATGGCCACACACATAGAGACAAACAAAGACACACACAAATAAGATCAACACCAAACATGGGTCTCATTGGATACACTAGCACACACATGTGATAAATATCAAACACGGGTATCACAAGATATACATGCACACACATGTGATCAATATCAATAAAATGAATTTATACAAAAGATACATATGTTAAGGAACATCCTACCATAAGAGTGATGGAAACCAATATCCATGAATGAACCACACATAATGATCATCACATTAAAATTCTATAATGATAATATGTTGAATGATAAATTTTTGTGTCAGTGAATATTCTAGAATTCAATGTTTTTGGAATATAAATGTTTTACAAAGAGAAGTCATAAACCTAAAATACATTAGCCTTCATCATTCACTTTCCTTCGACCACACCATTCATCTATTTTCCTTGACTATAGTCCTATCCATAATGAAATGAGGGGAAAAATCACAAGATGATAGGAGTAAAATCAAAAGTAATGGGAGATGAAGTTAACTCAAATAGCAACATTTTTATCCTCTGATGTTTAGGATAGATCCTAGATCATGGGGAATGGTTGTTCCATCATGGATACCCTATACAAAAACATATACTTTGAGGAAATGATGTGATAGGTGGGTTTTGTGGGAGCTCGATCATTTATAAGAAAACTGGGAAATCATGTGTCATGATGTAGAAAAATAACCTTTTCCATAATGGGTACTAAAACAAATAATATAATGGTGTAAAGGATATGTTCATAATTTAAAGCTGGTTGGTAAAAACCTTGTTTTGAATCTACGTTGTGTTTAATTATGAGCTCCTAGAAACCGTGGAATGGCACTATGATGAAATGGTCATAATCATGCCATAACCTCTAAGAACACAAAAGAATAATTCAATTGAACCACCCTCCACAATTTAATGATAACAAATTTTTCAAAAAAATCTAGCACTCCACTATTCAAGACATTATTCCACCATGAATATCCCACACTGTAGTTATTATAGAATAACAAAATCCCTCAGAATTGATCACCATGATATAATGCCTCAACCATGTAACAACCACACAATCCATGGAGAAGAATACGGACCATGTAACTGAATATAGATCCATATAAAAATAAGTAAAATATAACACTTAATCTTATAAAACCAACATTATTCTACTTCTTATAATATTGAAAGTGTTAAAAATATCCCCCTAAAATAACTTCCCATCATCTAGAACTACATGTATCAGAACTGATCAAATGAATCAGGCTATTGATATTAAAAATCAGACACCCACTCTAGTGTCTCCAATTGGATCTATATATTCAACCACAAGACTTGAATTAGTTTCTTCATCTTCCCAATAAACCATTTTTCACTCTGGTCTATAATTTTTATAAATCACTCCTTAAACTATGATTCTTATTTTAACTCAACTTCCTCATAGCAAAACTTATGTGTAGGGTTTGGACCATTTCATTCAAATGGAAATACAAGGAACACATTATGCGTACTTCAATATCATGGAGGGAGGTATAGTTGTTAATCCACTACTCCAATACACATAGTGATCCAAAATGATCCCATAAACCACAACGCTAGTTTCTTTTTAACTATGTAAACTATTGTGATGACATGTCCTAGTGGTGATCATGCCACGACTCCCTAATCCTACCTCTAATAATCCAGGGATTGGTGACTACCACCATGTAGCCTTATCACTAACATGGGAGGCAGTACGTATATACCTATATGAACACACACATCTCCAATCACACAAATTATGAAATGTAAAACCACTAAGAAATAAATGCATTCATACTACTATAGCAACCAACACAGTACCATAGAATGTAAAGTGAATTAATGTAATCTAGGCCATAATACATTCCCACCAAAAGATAGAGTTTTTAAACTACAAAGTCCAACATAAACGAAAAATTGGTACTGAGAGAGCCTCTCAATGTTATTGGAACACCTCAAACTACCTAAATACACAAATCTATGTTCAGTCTTGGAATGCCCTAGACTTAGTAAAATGGTCTCTCATTTTCAAAAGACATGACACGTATTGGAAAATCCCATGCATGGGTGAGTATAACAATTATCAATAGGACACCCTGATCCCATAAAGGAATACAATAATAAAGTGGTACAATCATCTCTACACAGTATATGTCTACAACACATGTAACAAGGATATCCAAATATACTCAAACCAAGAAATGCAGTCTAATGGTAACTCCCAACTACCCCATACCCATACTCGGGATTCCATCTGAATATTCCACGAAGCAATAAATTGATAGAATACACTCCTATGTTTGATAGCACAGATGACATCCATCTGAGAAGTAAATTTCATTAGGAATCATCATGAGAGAGAGATACATTGATAGATATGAAGAGAGATATGATACACAAATGAGGATCCCATCTAGGGCCATAGAGTGATACCCACAACTCCATCTTGATTAATATAATATGATGATGATCAACTCTTAGTGTTTTTGGCCACGTTAATACCAAAAAATCTACCTTGGGAAAATTTAATGAATATAGGATCTTATTCTGGGCCCCTCAGAGATGATTCTGATGAATCAATCTAGAAAGTCATGTTGACGGGATCATAATCCAATGAGTATAAAACAATACCCACAAAACTTCAAGGAAAATATCACGGTCAGGAACCCTAGAGAAACATGCCTATGATATAGTGGAAAAAAGATCCAAGACAAGTTGAGCGGGGGTACACTGCATGTAGTAGGGTCACACACCTCATCCCATGACCCCAGGTACTGCCCATGTACAAAATCCAGTGATAATAGAACTTGTTGTGTAGTAGATGGGTACACACAATGTATAAGGGGAACACACTGTGTCCCTACATATAGGGTCCCATCATATATTATTTCCACGTTCCGGTACATAGTGTAAACTTGTGTCCACCATCACATGTACTAGTACTTGGGGTAACCAATGCAAAGGGTCTAGGACAACCCATGTAGTGGGGTACACACCATGTAGGAAACTTCTATACACCACCCCATGTCCGTGTATCTCCCAAGATATAGATTGAGTATCTAGAAAGGGAATACATGTTGTATAAGGCCCCAGCCTTAAACCTTACTTAATCTCGAGCTATTACAAGATTACACATTGAGGATCTTTTCAGGTTTAGAGTTTTAGAGACTTAGATCATAAAACATGCATTACATCCCACATTTAAACAAAGTGGCTACAATAAAAGATAGTATTCATTTTTTCCCATCAACGGAAACATATTTAAAATAAAACATGGATTCTTTCCTGAAACTTCCTTGACACTATCATCATATCATGTACCCTTCCCTTGACCTGTGAAAACATTACAAAAACATGGGATGAGCATAAAAAGCTCAGTAAGGGATATAAAAATATGGAAAGGAAACATGGGTACATATATACATAAGAATCAATGAAATCATACTCTACTCATAAAACATAAGCACTTTAACATACCTCATCAAATCATGAATAAATCATAGAAATCATAATACATAAAGGTAACTTAAGGCATTGATAACATTCTTACATAGGGAGTAACCCTCTTGGTTACGTTTGGAATACCCATTACAGTATATTTCCTAAATCACTTCAGAGAAACCTTAACATTTAACTCCTTCATGTTACCAAATGCATTGGAGAGCTATATCGGGCTCACCCGCCCTTAATTTATCACGGAACCACCTGTCTTCATAACAATGCCCAAGAACCATAACATAATCGTACCACATAATACATGTATAAAGGAACCATAAAATTTCTACATTTCAATCACAGGATATCAATACAATACATTGATATAAAAAACATTATGAAAACCATTTTCAATAAAAAAATAAATGAAAAGTAAAACATGGTATTTATTTTTCTTTAAAAAAAATGGTATGGCTTGTAAAGGAAGCCGAAACTCAAATAATGGTCATGGCAGCGGAGAAGTTGCTGTCACCACATACGTACGACAAAAACATTCCCTTTTTTCGTTTAGAAAAATGCTTCGTATAAAAAATATTCCTTTTGGATAAACATAAAAGTCAAAGGGGTTTATACACATTATAAATTAAGGTTGTGTATAAAACAAAATATGCCTCAATGAAAGGAGATTGATACGAAGTCCCATACAAAGATCATTTTTAAATAAAATATATCTATTATGTGTTTTCAGTATATGTACAAATAAAGAAAGTACAAATACAAGATAGGACAAAATAATATCATGACATAATTTGAAAGTAGGAGATTAACCCAAAGAACGGAAATTGGGTTAAGAAGTTCCCTTACCTCGTATCTGACTTGACTTGATCGTTCTTTAATCTCCTGAATAATAAACTTGAATTAATTTATACATGCATAAAAACCTTTTTCATGTTCATTATTCCTTTTATATAATTTATTACCATTTCATGAACACTATGTTAATATTTATTTTTATAACGGTCATTTTAACGAACATTGGTACTTGAGTCAGAAATGAACTTCTTATATTTACAAGTTGTTCACGTAGTCAAATATCCATTATCTCAAGAATGATATTCATTATTTAGATGCCATATATATCATATATATCCAGTATATACATGCATTTATAATATTACATTATCATTTAGAGGTAATAAATGGAATGCACCGTTCATGGAGACGGTAAGCCGTACGTACGCATGAACACTACTTTAATTTCTATGCCATATTAATGGAATTAAAAATAAATGAGATATATGTATATTTTAATTCCAGAATTATATTCATCATTTAGATGTAACATAAATCATATATATCCATTATATATATGTACTTATAATAGTACATTACATTTGGGGATAAGAAATGAAATGCACCGTTCATGGAGACGGTAAGTCGTACGTACGCATGAACGCTACTTTCATTTCTATCTCATATTTTAATGGAATTAAAACATAATGATACATAATAGTATTATAACTCCAGTATGTTATCATATTTAATATCATTAAATATATCCTTTATACGCACCACATTTGGTATTAACGAATCAAATCACTTTGAGGGGGCGGTAGTCTGCACTTCCTAAAATGAAGATATCGCGTATACCCATAATGGAAGCCATAATGGTATTCCATAAATGAAAAATATAGAAGCTTAAGGAAAACATAAACATATTATATATCATATATAAATATAGTGACATCTTAATGGCCACCTTTGAAGGTGTTAGAAGAATATTGAACAATCATCATTTCGTGAGGCAGAAATTTTCCATCCACAAAAACATAATGTTCTTTAACCATTAGATGTAGGTGTGTGTAAGTGTAGTTAGAATGATTCTTATAAAAACATACTAGTATATTGAAGATGCTGGAGTTGTTACAAAATAAATTAATAAAATGAGTTTAGGGGGTTGGAGAAGAAAAATAAAACATAAGAACACAAGAGAAGACACTACCTTTAAATCGGGTAACTCTTTTTGATTTGATATCAATGGATTACTCGGGAAGACTTATGCCCAAAGTGAGGATTCTAGGACTAATAGAGGGATGTGGAGAGACAAAAGGGGCAGGGGTTGGCCGAGCCAAAGGCTTTGGAAGTGTGGGTATGGAGGTAGAGGTGGGAGCCTTTTATAAGAGGAGGTGAGGGGCACTCCTGGAAAGGTATAAAAGGATACTTTATTATAAAATGTTTTTCAGATTTAAAAGGTCCCAAAATAATATATTTCGAGTATAAGGTAATAATAGTTCTAAATACACCCATCCAATAGGTTTTTGACAGGTTTAGGTCTTAGATGTTACATTATCTTTTCATTTTATTTAAATCGTTAAATAATGAGGTCATCACTGCATCATCATGGTGTCATAAATAATTTAATTTATTTAATGTATATAAATTATAAAAAATATATCATGATTTATTAAATATTGTTATCTTTATAATGAATATTTATAGTCAAAAATATGACTTTTATAACCCCATTTAAAAATTGTTTTAGTAAAATAACTCATGTTTGTGACATTTTTACATTAACATTAAATAAAAAGATATTAATGTCATTTTCCTTCCAAAGTGGCTCCATGGGGTCCCCAAGATGACCCATTGATTTTCTTGGTCGGCCATGACACATCCAATAAGGTTAGGACATGTGTCTAGGTATTTTCATTTTATTATAATATCATTTTCGCCTTAAACTGCACTAATTACCTCTAATCGCGATTAAAAACTTAAAAGTTACTATTCACCAAAAAATTATTTTAATCCCATTGAAAAACATTTTAATTATTTATGACAACCATGTATGTCGGATTTTTTAAATTCAAAACACAGAGGTGGTAAAATTTCATTTAAATGGAAAATCAGTTTTTATAAGTACCACTTAGTGGTTTCACTATTCATCAAAAAGTGATGTTTTTTCAGAAAAATACCAAAACTTCACCCTAAGCTATATTTGATATTCCGAATTTAAAAATTATTTATATTTTAAAAAATTCAAAACATATAAGTTACATTAATTAATTTAATAATTAATTCCCGATGTCAGAGTAAATAGCGTGTTTTTATGGAACAATAAGTATCAAAAGATTGACACTAGTTTAAGTCCGATTTCAAAATGAAATTAATTTCAATGACCACTATTGGATTAAATGGTAAAAATATATTCTAATTTAACTTTAAAACCAATTCAAAATATAATCTAATCATATTAATAAATTATATTAAAACGCGATTTTGAATTAAAATACAATATTTTTTACTATTCATTTAAAAAATTTACTTTATACGAAAAATAACAAAAATTTACCCAAAGTAAATTTCAATGTTACAATCATAAATAATATGTTTATTTTGACAAATAGGGCATATATAGTTATCCAAAGTTTGATTTACAAATGGTTTTCCATCAAAAGGCAGTAAAATAATCTTTTAAAAATATTAGTGTATTCCATGATTAAGATTGGATTTATACTCATTTTAAGCCTCTAAAACACTATATAATTCATTAATAGACATAGATAAAAATATCTATTATTCATTACTTACTTGGGATGTTACATCCTTCCCCCCTTTAGAAAATTTCATCCGCACAATTTATTTACTTATCAAATAAGTGGGGGTATTTAGCCCTCATTGCATTTTCAGATTCCCATGTTGCCTCTTCAATCAGGTGGTTTTTCCACAAAACCTTTACCTGATGAATCACCTTATTCCGTAACACTTGCTCCCTATGGTCAAGAATCTAGACCGGTTGTTCCTCATAAGATAGGTTCTCTTCCAACTGAACTACCTCTGGACTCAAAATAAAAGATGGATCTGGCATATAGTTTCTCAACATCAAAACATGAAAAACATTGTGTACCTGAGATAAACTCGGAGGTAAAGACACTTGATAAGTAACTGATCCATCTCTCTCTATAATTTCATATGGTCCATTGAAACCATGGACTCAGCTTTCCTTTCTTACCAAACCACATCATACTTTTCCATGATGAGGCTTGGAGAAAAAACATGATCACCTACCTAAAAAGAGAGATCCTTCCTCCTATTGTCTGCATAACTCTTATGCCTGCTCTGAGAAATTCTAATGTGTTTCTATATCAGCACAAAATTTTTTGTCAACTCTTCTACCAATTCTGGTCCCATCAGCTTCTTTTCACCCACTTCATCCCAGAAAGATGGAGTTCGACACCGCTTCCCATATAACGCCTCAAATGGTGCCATCTGTATACTGGAATGAAAACTGTTATTATAAGAAAACTCAACCAAAGAAAGATGTTGGTCCCAACTTCCCTGATAATCCATCGAACAATCACATAGCATATCCTCCAAATTCTGAATTGTTTTTTTTGACTGCCCATCTGATTGATGATGAAAATATGTACTAAAATTTAATTCAGCACCCAACGACTTCTGAAGGGCTTTCCAAAAGTTAGAAGTAAACCTAGGATCACGATCAGATACAATGGAGAGAGGAACTCCATGTAACCTTACTATCTCTTTAAGATACAAACGAAAAAGTTGATCTAGGGAAAAAGTATCTCATATAGCAAGGAAATGAGCAGATGTATTCAAGCGATCAATAATAAACCAGATTGCATTATTACCTCGAGGTGTCTTCGGCAATCCCATAATGAAGTCCATGGATATATTTTCCCATTTCCACTCTGGCACTGGTAAAGGCTAAAGAATCCCTTATGGAAACTTCTGCTCTGCTTTAACCTGTTGAAAAGTCAAACACTTCACTATAAAATCATCAATATCTCTTTTCATTCCATCCCACCAGTAATACTCCCGAATATCTCTATACATCTTAGTACTTCCTAGATGAACTGAAAAAGGAGAACTATGAGCTTCACATAACAACTATCTCTTCAACTGTGAATCACAAGGCACACACAATCTCTTCCAAAATCTCAAAACATAATCATTATCAATGTTGAATTCAGGCAACTTACCCTTCTGAACCAGCTCTAACTTTTTCTGCAACTCACTATCTTGATTCTGTGCTTTCTTGATTCTGTCTGATAGAGAATATTTCACTGATACCTGAAACAAAACTGAAGAACATCCTGCACCAAAAACTTCTCTTGAAAAGTTCATCAAATCCATAACCAAAGGATCACATTCCAAATGTAACATTGTTAATGAAGCATTACTTTTTTGACTCAAAGCATCTGCCACTTTATTTGATTTTCCCGGATGGTAATGAATTGTATAATCATAATCCTTGATTAATTCTAGCCATATCCTCTGTCTCATGTTCAATTATTTCTGAGTGAATATATACTTTAAACATTTTTGATCGGTATATACTTCACACTTTAATCCATACAAATGATGCCTCCAAATTTTTAAAGTGAAAACAACAACATCTAATTCCAAATCATGTGTTGGGAAATTTATCTCATGAGTTTTCAACTGTCGTGAAGCATAAGAAATTACCTGATGATTCTGTATTAGGACGCAACCAAGTCCTTTCAAGGAAGCATCACTATAGATAACAAACTCACCATTCCTAGAAGGTATTTCCAAAACTGGATCATTCACCAATCTTCTTATCAATTCCTGAAAATAACCATAACATTCTTTTTTCTAGATAAACTTAACACCCTTCCGAGTTAGCTTAGTCATTGGACTAGATAACCATGAAACATTTCTAACAAACCTTCGGTAATAGCCTGCCAAACCAAGGAAGCTAAGAATTTCAGTTACATTTGTGGGTATTGGCCATTCTTCAACAACATTTGTTTTTGCAGGATCAACAGTTATCCCATCTTTAGAGACAATGTGAACAAGTAAAGAAATTTGTTGCAACCCAAACTAACACATTCTGAACTTCCCATAAAATTTCTTTTCTTTTAAGGTTTGCAAAATAACCCTTAAACGACTTTCATGCTACTCTTTACTTTTATAAAACACTAAAATATCATCAAAAAAAAAACAACCAAAATTTTTCACCTGAGTCAACTGGGCCATCAATGAAACAAACTGTTTAGTTCTGATTCTGACCATCTCAGGATACAGATTTGAAAGGTCATTTTCCTCTGTATGCCTTCCTAGAAAATCTATTCTGTTTTCTCTACGAAAAACCATTCTTAACACAGACATATCTTAAGAGAAGAAACATAGTAATCATCAAATGCTATATCATTTCAATTTGACCATTAAAAAAAATATTTTTGGATAATCATTTAATAGAATTATAACTCAAAAAGTTATCTAAACCATCCTCTGATACCAACTATAAGGCCCCAGCCTTAAACCATAATTAATCTCAAGATATTACAAGATTACACATTGAGGATCTTTTCAGGTTTAGAGTTTTAGAGAATTAGATCATAGAACATGCATTACATCCCACATTTAAACAAAGTGGTAACAATAAAATATAGTATTCATTTTTTCCATCAACGGAAAGATATTTAAAATAAAACATGGATTCTTTCTTGACACTTCCCTAACAATATCATTATATCATGTACCCTTCCCTTGACCTATGAAAACATTTCAAAAACTTGGGATGAGCTTAAAAAGCTCAGTAAGGGATATAAAAATATGGAAAGGAAACATGAGTACATGTATACATAAGAATCAATGAAATCATACACTACTCATAAAACATAGGCTCTTTAACATACTTCATAAAATCATGAATAAATCATAGAAATCATAATACATAAAGGTAACTTGAGACATTCATAACATTATTACATAGGGAGTAACCCTCTTGGTTACATTTGGAATACCCATCACAGTATATTCCCTAAATCTCTTCAGAGAAACCTTAACGTTTAACTCCTTTGTGTTACCCAATGCATTGGAGATCTATATCGGGCTCACCCGCCCATAGTTTATCATGGAACCACGCATCTTCATCACAATGCCGAAGAACCATAACATAATCGTACCACATAATACATGTATAAAGGAAACAAAGAATTTCCACATTTCAATCAAAATATATCAATACAAAACATTGATATAAAAATAATTATGAAAACCATTTTCAATACCAAAATAAAAGAAAAGTAAAACATGGTATTTATTTTTCTTTTAAAAAAACTGTATGGCATGTAGAAGAAGCTGAAACTCAAATAATGGTCACGGCGGCAGAGAAGTTGTTGTCGCCGCATATGTACGAAAAAAACATTCTCTTTTGTCATTTAGTAAAATTCTTTGTATAAAATGATTCCTTTTGGATAAACGTAAATGTCAAAGGGTTTTATACACCTTATAAAAGAAGGTTGTGTATATAACAAAATATGCCTCAATGAAAGGAGATTGAGACGAAGTCCCATACAAAGATCATTTTTAAATAAAATATATCTATTATGTGTTTTCACTATATGTACACATAACGAAAGTATAAATACAAGATAGGACATAATAATATCATGATATAATTTGAAAGTAGGAGATTAACCCAAGAACAGAAATTGGGTTAAGAAGTTCCCTTACCTCGTATCCGACTTGACTTGATCATTCTTTAATCTCATGAATAATAAACTTGAGTTAATTTCTACTTGTATAAGAACCTTTTCAAGTTCATTATTCCTTTTATATCATTTATTACCATGTCATGAACACTATGTTATTATTTAAGTTTATAACGGTCGTTTTAACAATCATTGGTACTTGATTCAAAAATGAACTTCTTATATTTACAAGTTGTTCACGTAGTTAAATATCCATTATCTCAAGAATGATATTCATGATTTAGATGACATATATATCATATATATCCAGTATATACATGAATTTATAATATTACATAATCATTTAGAGGTATGAAATGAAATGCACCGTTCATGGAGACGGTAAGTCGTACGTAAGCATGAACGCTACTTTCATTTCTATGTCATATTAATAGAACTAAAACTAAATGAGAGATATGTATATTTTAATTCCAGAATTATATTCATCATTTATATGTAACATAAATCATATATATCCATTATATATATGTACTTATAATAGTACATTACATTTGTGGATAAGAAATGAAATGCACCATTCATGGAGACGGTAAGCCGTACGTACGCATGAACGCTACTTTCATTTCTATCTCATACTTTAATGGAATTAAAACATAATGATACATAATATTATTATAATTACAGTATGGTATCATATGTAATATAATTAAATCTATCCTTTATATGTACCACATATGGTATTAACGAATCAAATCACTTTGAGGGGGCGGTAGTCCGCACTTCCTAAAATGAAGATATCACGTATACCCATAATGGAAGCCATAAAGGTATGCCATAAATGAAAAATACAGAAGATTAAGGAAAATATAAAAATATTATATATAATATATAAATATAGTGACATCTTAATGGCCACCTTTTAAGGTGTTAGAAAAATGTTGAACAATCATCGTTTCGTGGGGCAGAAATTCGCCATCCACAGAAACAGTATGTTATTTAACCATTAGATGTAGGTGTGTGTATGTGTAGTTCGAATTCATCTTATAAAGACATCCTAGTATATTGAATATATTGGAGTTGTTACAAAAGAAATGAATAAAAAGAGTTTAAGGGGTTGGAGAAGCAAAATAAATCATAAGAACACAAGAGAAGACACTACCTTTAAATCAGGTAACTCTTTTTGATTTGAGCTTAAAGGATTCATTGGGAAGACTTATGCCAAAGGTGAGACTTCTAGGAGTAATAGAGGGATGTGGAGAGAGAAAATGGTCAGGGTTTGGATGAGCCAAAGGCCTTGGAAGTGTGGGTAAGGAGGTAGAGGTGGGGGACTTTTATAAGTGGAGAGGAGGGGCACTCTTGGAAAGGTATAACAGGATACTTTAAGTTAACTTATTTTCGGATTTAAAAGGTCCCAAAATTATATATTTCTAGTATAAGGTGATAATAGTTCTACATACACCCATCCAATAGGTTTTTGACATGTTTATGTCTTATATTTTACATTATCTGTTCATTTTATTTAAATCGTTAAATAATGACGTCATCGCTGCATCATCATGGTGTCATAAATAATTTAATTTATATAATGTCTAAAAATTATAAAAAATAAATAATTATCTAGGAAATATTTTTATATTTCTAATGAATATTTATAGTAAAAAATATGGCTTGTATAACCCCATGTAAAAATTGTTTTAGTAAAACAACTCATGTTTGTGACATTTTTACTTTAACATTAAATAAAAAGATATTAATGTCATTTTCCTTCCAAAGTGGCTCCATGGGGTCCCCAAGTTGACCCATGGATTTTCGTGGTCATACATGACACATCCAATAAGGGTATGACATGTGTCTAGGTATTTTCATATTATTATAATATCATTTTTTCCTTAAATTTCACTAATTACCTCTAATCGTGATTAAAAACTTAAAAGTTACTATTCACAAAAAAAATAATTTTAATCCCATTGAACCACATTTTAATTCTTAATGAAAACTATGTATGTCAGATTTTTTAAATTCAAAGCACAGAGGTGGTAAAATTTCATTTAAATGGAAAATCAGTTTTTATAAGTACCACTTAGTGGTTTCACTATTCATCAAAAATTAAAGTTTTTCAGAAAAATACCAAAAATTCACCCTAAGATATATTTGATATTCCAAATTAAAAAATGATTTCTATTTTACAAAATTCAGAAAATATAAGTTACATTAATTAATTTAATAATTAATTCCTGATGTCAGGGAAAATAGTGTGTTTTTATGAAATAATAAGTATCAAAAGATTGACACTAGTTTAAGTCCAATTTCAAAGTGAAATTAATTTCAACGACCACTATTGGATTAAATAGTAAAAATATATTCTAATTTAACTTTAAAACCAATTCAAAAGATAATATAATCATATAAATAAATTATATTAAAAAGAGGTTTTGAATTAAAATACATCATTTTTCACTATTCGTTAAAAAATGAACATTATCGGAAAAATACCAAAAATTTACCCAAAGTAAATTTCAATGTTCCAATCATAAATAATATGTTTATTTTGACAAATATGGCTTATAAAGTTGTAAAAAGTTTGATTTAAAAATGGTTTTCCATCAAATGGAAGTAAAACAATCTTTTAAAAATATTAGTGTATTCCATGCTTATGATTGGATTTATTCTCATTTTAAGCCTCTAAAACACTATCTAATTCATTAATAGACATAGATAAAAATATATATTATTCATTACTTACTTGGGATGTTACATATTGTGTGATGGATTCACACACTGTGTGTAATTTATCTAACTCTCGAAACTCTTGCTATCTCCTAGTTGGTGCCACATTCCATGTTGCTCAGAAAACACACCATGTTTGTTTGAAATTTCGTGAACCTATATTATTCTTCCACATGCCTCTACCAATCCTTTAGTGTTTTATCCAATGATGTTTTCACCTCAAAACTAGATATCCAAGGTCATCTCACCATTATAAAACCAAATTAGTGGGTTTCAGGAATTCAATCAATTTTTTAAATCCATTCTGATCACCCTTAGAAAAATTGCTCGAAGAACAATAGATTTTTCAAATTTATTCGATCCACCCATCACCATCATCATCGCACCTCCTCTAGGTCATCCAGATACCAGATATTTAATTTTAGATCATTACATGGTTAAACAGTGGTACAATGATCAATAGTTCATACCCCTAGAAGAATGTGAAGAACATCGAGGGAGAAATACACAATTAATAGCATAATGAATGCACCTCAGTCGATGTTCATTTGGCCCTCAATCCATTCAAAAAGAATGATAAAAAAAACATAATCAGATCTCTATAATTAAAATCCCAATAAAAATCTGCAATCATAGCCTATCCTGCAACAACAAGAAAACAGAAAATAAACCTATTTCTTTGTTGGTCCATGATCATATTTGAATCTATGAACGGTGGAAAGAAATTCAAATAAGAACATCTAACAGCAGGGTTGGAGCATTCCCTGAAGGGGATCGATCATCTTATCACCACAATTGGTGAGATCCATAGAAAACAATATCTTTCGATCTCAGATGCAAGATCATTCATCGTTCACTATCGAGAGTGTTATCTAGGGTTATCTCTAGAGCCTCCATGAAGATAAAGGGTCATGATCTTAACACAATATCCCCACCTCGATTCATATTTTGGAATAATCCTCACTATGTCGCTGCATCGATGAAACGTCAAAAAAATAAATTCTCCATTTATTTTATTTATTAAAATTTTAAAATATAATTTTAACTAATGACCCATTCCGGATGATGTTAGGACTTCTCTAGGGTAAAATCCCTACATGGAATAGAATATTTTCCTTATATATCTGATCTAGGAAACTATATAGATGTTATTTCATTTTTTCAATAAAAATGTGAATGTGTGTTATTTAATATATTTAATATATTCTAAACATTTATTCTAGGCACCCAGGGTCTCATATTTTTACACCACGATAGATCCTTGTGTCAAATTAGTTATATGTCATATTTAAAAATAATACACAGAATGATCCAAGACATTACATTCTCCCCCTTCTGGATTTATGTCCCTGAAAATCCAAGAAACCAAGGCTCTACAAACAGATGTTAGTATTTTGCATTAATTTTAGCCTCCCAATTCAATGTTCTCTCCCATATATTCTCATGATTCCACCAGACACAAACCACAATAATCTCTCACTCATGAAGGATCCTCTCCTACTGATCCTCGATCTCCACTGGGTAATCCTAAAAAATCTCTTCATCATCAATGTCTGACTCACCCCAGTTGATGATGTGATATGGGTCATTCATGTAACTCCTTAGTTGTGACATGTATAATTTTTCATGTACCCATTCCAACTTTGGGGTTAGAACCATGTGGTATGCCACATCACCAACTCTACACAATATCTAAAAAGTGATGAAAAACTTTGAAGATAACTTGTTGCCCTGACCAATTCTTTGTAATCCCTATAAAGGTGAAACTCGAAGGAACACATGGTATCCTTAATTAGACTAAAAATGAATCTTATACCTATCATAATAATATTTATAATGTATTTTCTCAATCTTCATCTGATCATGGATGACCCTCACCTTCTCGTTAGTATCTCACACCAACTTCAGGCCTATAAGTGCTGACTCTCCAGGGTAGGTCCAGCAAAGTTGTGAACGGATGGGTTTCTTGAAAAAAGCCTTGATTGGTGCCATACCAATGGTTTAAAGGTAAATATTGATTTATTTTAACCCTACTTGAGTTATATGATCTTAAAAACTACAAAATTCTCACATGAAAGCTCACAGAATTTCCCCTAGGACCTGAATGGTCTGCTTCGTGTGACCATCTGTCTCTGGGAAAAACACTGTTCTCAAGCCTAACTGAGTACCAAAAACCTAGTATAATCTTTTCCCAAAAAAGGGATGTAAAAATATAATTATGATATGAAAAAATCTACGTTGGAACTCCATGGAGTCGAACTATCTTATGTATGTAGAAAAATCCCAAACACTCTACTAATCTCGACTCTTGGATAGCTAGGAAGTGGGCTGACTTGGTGAGTTAGTCAATAATCACCCAAATGAAATTGTGTTACCAAGATGTACATAGAAAACCCTTCACGAATTCCATCTATATCCCATACCACATACATTTTGAAACCTCAAGAGGTTGAGATAAACCTACTGGAACTTTGTGTTCATCCTTCAACTACGGCCATGTGAGGCATCAAGAAACAAACCTTGACACTGCCTTCTTCATCCATGTCTGCCAAAACATACATGATATGTCCAGGTAAATCTTCCCCAATATATTATATACCACAAAAGGTGACATATTATTATCCCATATAACCTAATCCCACAACATCACTGATGAAACTGTGTTTCCAATGATAAAGATGTCATTCTCCCCACCTTGTGAATATCCATGAAGAGCATGTCCAATGGACATCTAAGCATGTAGGGTCTCATTGTCGGTATCCCCTAACTATGGCTCCCTAAATAAATATATGAGTGGATGGGTGAAAACCTTAGAATAGATGTAATATGCTCTATCTCTACCCACAAAGGATAATTATAATTAGGCCAACTGTTCTGATGCCGTATTTAGAAACTACGATCTAGATCTCCTGTTGAGACCTTCTTCCACCATGTTCCCCTTTTCATGAGAATTGAAAATATCAAATTTATAGTCCTAAAGGATCTATATTCGTTGACTCTATCTCAATTATAGATCCATATAAGAAAACATATACTTTGGACTCGTATGATTGAAGGAGATGATAATTTTTTTTCCCATCAAGAAGTGTCACCATGTCTTCCATGTGAAGGCTACCACTGCCAACTGAAGACTATAAGTTGCATGTTTCTGGTCATGTGGCCTCAACCAGTTTGAACCATAGTCAATCACTTCATTCCTCTGCATTATGGAAGAACCATATCTGGTCCCTAATACATTATATAAAACTATGTACTCGACACCATCCTACAAGGATCTCATGATTAGAGCACTCGTTAGTCTCTTTGTCAAATACTGGAAGCCCATTTAGAACATGTATATCATAAATAATGGCTTCCCCATTAGAGCCAAGGCTATCATTAGTGGTGATATCTTTTACAAATTTGGTATGAATCTATGCTAATATCATGTAATCCTAAGGAAGCTCCACAAATCACACATTTTCCTAGGTGACTCTCATAATAACATTTTCACCACCTTGGTTGGGTCCACTATAACTCCATACAATGAGATAACATTCCTAGAATGTGGAACACATGAAACTAGAACTAGAACATCGATAATAGCCCATAAATATTGTGCTCTCGAAGTACGTCAAGAACCATCCTTAGGTGTCTCGCATGCTCCTCCCCAGATGTCGAGTACACAAGGTTATCGATGATGAAGAAAAACATGAACCAATGTATGTAAGGTTCAATGATCGAGTTCCTAAGTCCCAGGAACACTATGGGGGTGTTCGTCTCACCATAGGGAATCACAGTGTACTCATAATGACTGTAGTGGAATCTGAAATCTGTCATCAGTATATCCTCATCTCATACATATAGCTAGTGAGAGCCTGATATAAGGTAAAATAAAGAGAACCATCATGCCCCTCTCAGCTAATATAAGAGATCATCGATCTATGGTAGTGGATAATTTTTCATTATAGTCACTTTGTTCAAGAGTTGGTAGTCCAAAGACAACCAAAATCTCCCATCTAACATTTTGGAAAACAAAACTGGGGCACCCAAAGTGAATCACTGTGTCTCATAAAATGATTCCACTTCAAGTCCTCCAACTTCATGCCTAGATCTCGAAACTATATGGGATCCATATAATTTTTTGTTATTGATATCGATGTTGTTTTGGGGAGTAATTCGTGGTGGAATCCTATCACTCAGTGGGGATTTAATCCTAGAGCATCATCTATAAGGACTTCCTCGTACATTTCCATTACTAATAGGAATTGAAAGCTCATAACATCTACTATGCTGAGGGTTAGTCAAGCCAAATCCTGAGTAATTAGCTGCACCATCCTATTCATGAGTTCGTCCTATGATGCCTGGATTTTTGTTTTTCAAAAAAAGGAAAACCATGTTCCATCATAATAGAAACACTGTACCCTTCAACTAAAAAGTCAATCTAGGCTTGTTTTGAAGATAACCAATACCTAACAAGAATGACATTGTAAGGCCTCTACACTACCCCTAAATGGTTCCAAAATAAATTCAGTCATAGAAGGTTCATGTCACACTTTCGGTACAAATGTGTGATCAATGAGTCATCTCTGGTGGGTATTTATAAGCATTATCGTAGATTCAATGATTCAACTAGAATCTCTAGGTCTCAAACAAGATATGTGGTGAGTTGAATAACACCTATGTTTGTCAGTAGTACCTCTAAATTTTTAAAAGGCACAGATCATACTTCAAATCATTATCAAAGCCCATGGGTGACATAACTCATCTTCATGTAGTTGTTCCTTCCCCTATCCACCATCTCCCATAGCTGAGCATGGGCCACCTAGGGATAGTGGTGGTAACAAGTAGAACTGTCAACCACCTCATAATTCTCTCCCAACTCCTCTTCCATGTCTTATTCCCTGTGGATCTTCCGTCTCTTACCACTTCCAGTGCCTTAGTGGTCCATCCAATTTCTCCCTGTCAACATCTTAACAGGTTGGACAATCTCTAGTGAGATTTACCCTACCATCACACAAATATAACCACCTCTCCCAATGATGACTGTACACACCCAATTAGACCCGAAATTAATATCCTAGGTCAGGAGATCTCCTCCTAAAATTTCTCCCACATTTGGATCGTAGAGACTAACATCTGCTCTATACTACTGAGGACTCATCACCTGCCTATCTTCTAGTGATTTTCACTGGATGCATCTACTCAACCAATAATCTATCAATCAGTAAATCTCGCTTAATCACTCTAGGGGATGTTGAAATTCACGGTGGGATAATTCTATCTTGGATGTCTCTATGTATACCTCACTCAAGGGTCTGACACATGATGTACTAAAATCTTACTATATCTATTGAGTACCTAGAGAGGATGGTGAACTTCAATAAATAGTATTCCATCATCATGTTATTCTTCTCCTGCCAAAGAAGCTTTCATATATGAACTGATCTCCTTGTAACCGATGAGAAATCCTCTTTAAATAGATTCTCAATGTTTTTTCATGAAATAGTCACAACATCGTGAATCTGGATATTGCAAATCCACTATCTCTATACCAAGACATGTGGAAGGCTCGCCGCCAGGACAACTATATGATCCGCTGGTGACCTAACTAGACAAAAAACTCAGGTCATCACCTTAAGGATCAACTACCTGAGGGTCGAGCTCTCCTCAAAACCTAATGGGTATCTATCTTTGAAACTCATGAATCACTCTCAGCATGTGTTTCTCGTCCACTAGTCTTGAGGGTACCGTAAACTACTCCATATTTGGTGGTACAGCTGGTGCACCACCGGGAAGGGACATCTAAGGAGATGGTCCCTATATCAAAGAATCACCACATAGGGGTCATTATTATTATTGAGATGCTGAATACTAGTTGATATGAATCTTAGGGGAATCCTTTAAAAAACAAGATATAATTTAGTCATTGATTATGTCTAGAGAGCTGACTCAAGATGAACATATAACCAAAACACATTCCTATATGATACACGTAACATTAATTTTCCTACAACCAGTGTTCTCATGTACTGAGTCAAAAAGAATGTTATTAGAGTCATGGTGTATGGATACATCCGTCACCTGAAGCAACACAAGAGTCCCTGGTATGAAATCTGAACTCGAAATACTTAATATTATTACCAAAAACCAATCTCACAGATTATTGGTCCGTAGGTAGAACCGATAAAATTTGACACTACTCTATCGTGACCCTTCCCAATAGGTCCCATTCCATGACTCCGTAATCCCACCATCAATAGGCTAAGGGATGGTGACTTGAACTGTGTGGGAATATCACTAATAAGAGAGGCATTGCCTATGTATATGTACACATTCACATATCTCCAAACGAACAAATGATGAAATGAAAAAACCACTATGAAACAAATGAATGCATACCACTATCCCAAAAAATAGAGTACAACAATATGTAAAGTGATGTAAAGTAAACTGGGCCATAATACAACCCCACAAAAATAATGACTTTGTAAACTAAGAAGTCTAATCAATATGAAAACTTGTTACTGGGAATTCAACTCAAAGTCAAATGAACACCTCAACCTTCACGAAATTACAAATCATTATCCATTCATTGTCCTCCCTAGACATCATCAAAAGGTCACTTGTCTTCACCAAACACGATATGTGCGAGAAAATATCATGTCGGGTGAGTATAACAATACTAAGTAGGAATCCCCCAATCTAAAATGAAATTTGTTGATAAAGAGGTAACATTATCTGTAAATAATATATTTATAAAAAAATATAATAATGATAACCAGATATACTCAAACAAATACATGAAGTCTAGAGGAAAGTCAGAACAACCACATTCCCATTATAGGGATTCAGTTTGTAGATTCCAAGAAGAGCACATCCTGGAGAACATAGTATTATGTCTGATAGCACTGATGATTTCCATATAAGAAGTATTATTAATCATGAACCTTCATGAGTGAGAGATATATAGTGATACAACTTAAAAGATATTTTATACATAGATTAGGATCACATCCAGGGACATGGGGTGATACCAAAAACTCCATCTGGATTAACCTGTTAGTTATAGGATCGAAAATTAGTGAATTTGGTCATTTCAATACCAAAGAATCTACTTAAGGAATGAATAATGAATAGAGGATCCTAATTTGTGCCTCACGGAAGGGATTCCAATAACTACATCCATAAATTATTGCTGAAGGCATCATACTCCAATGAGTAGGGAATGATACCCAAAAAACTCCAAGGAAACTGTCACGTACAAGAACCCTAATGAATCATGTCCATAATAAAGTGGAAAAGAGATTCAAGCAAGGTAGAAAGGGGTTAAATGGCATCTAGTAGGGTCACACGCCTCATCCCTTACCCCATGTACTTCCCATGTACAAATGAACATGAAAATAGAACATGTCATGTAGAAGATGGGTACACACCGTGTAGAAGGGTCACGCATGATGTCCTTCTATATAGGGTCTCCTCATGTATTCTGTCCTTATTCCAGTACACGGTGTAAACTCATGTCCACCTCCCCATGAACCAGTACATGGGGTAACCTATGTAACTAGTCTTGGACAAGGCATGTGGTGGGGTACACGCCGTGTAGGCAGCCCCATAATCCGCCCCATGTCTGTGTATATCCCGAAATACATGCTGAGTTTCTATGGAGGGACTACACATCATGTGATAGGGTCACATGATGTGTGTTGTTTAACTAACTCCCAAAACCCTAGCTCTTGCTCAGTTTGGGACACATCCTATAGTGCTTGGAATACATGCCGGGTTCATCAAATATTTCAAGACCTTCCATTATTCCTCAACGTGCCTCGTCCAATCCTTTGGCGTTTGATATAATGCTCTATTCACCTTGAAACTAGATATATAAGGTCATCTCACCATTATAACACAAAATCAGTGGGATTCAGGTATTCAATTGGATTCGATAAACCGATTCTGATCACCCACACAAAAATCATTCGAAGAACAATATCTCCTGAATCACTTCGATCCATCCATAACCATCATCGTTTCACCAATACTAGGTTATAGCAATATCGGATCTTCAATTTTTGTTTATTGTAAGTTTAAAAGGAGGAACAATGATAAATTTTCCATAACCCATGCAGAATACAAAGAACACTAGGGGATAAAAAAATAATGAAAAAATTAATGAATGAACCTTGGAAATTGATCGTTTGGGCCTCAAAACATTATGTATGAATGATCAATAAAACATAATCAACTATCAATAATCAAAACCCAAGTAAAAACCCGCAATCAGAGCACATCCCACAAGAATGATCAAATCAAAAATCAACCAGTTTGATGGGTTGTCCATGCTCATCATTGAATATAAGAATTATGAAAATGAGTCTGAATAAAACCATCCTACCTCGAGGTTGGATCATTCACTAAAGAGGATCGATCATCCCATTTTTTTCATTGGCAAGATCTATCAAAAATAGCGTTTGTCGATCTCCGATCCAAGCTCTGTCATCATTCACCATCAAGAGTGTTCTCTAGAGTTATATCCCGAGCCTCCAAGGATTTAAAGTGTTATGAGATTAACCCTAGATCGCTACATAAAGTTTTATTTTAAATAAAATCATCACTGTGTTAATGCATCGATGAAACTTCAAAATAAAATAAATTCATCAATAATTTTATTTATTAAAATTCCAATAAATACTTTTCACAGATTCCCCACGTCAGCCAATGTCAGGCCTTATCTAGGGTAAAAACCCTCCTTTGAACACAATGGTACTCTCAGATTTAAGAAATGGGAATCCCTAGAGAAGTTATTCAACATTTTCAGGAAAACATCCCCCATGTGTTATTTAATATATTTAATATATTTCAAATAGTTATTCCAGGAACCCCAGGCCTTGGAATCACACAACTTCTTAGTTCATGGTCTCAAATTAATTATATATAATATTTAAAAATAATACATTGAATGATCCAGGGAATTACAGTCTCCCCAACTTGGGGATTTATGTCTATGAAATGACAAAAAAAAAGGCTATGAAAACATATGTGGGTACTATGCATGAATCAGATCCTCCTACATCAATGTTCTCTCCCAGATATTCAAGTGTTTTTATCAGACACACTTGTAGGGAATTGGTCACTCATGTAGGATCCACTCCTATATATCCTTATTCTCCACTGGGTAATCATGAAAATTCTCTTAATCCTCAATGTCCAGCTCTCCCCTATCGATGATGTGATATGGTTCATAAACATACCTACTCAGCTATGACATGTTGAAGATTTCATGTACCCAGTCCAACTGCGGAGTTATAGCCAATCGATACACTACCTCTCCAACTCTATGCAAAATCTGAAAAGGGTCGAAAAACATTGGAGATAACTTGTCGCCCTGAAAAAATCTATGTAATCCTTATAAAGGAATATCATGAAAGAACACATGCTCTCCTTCATTGAACTCTAAAGTCATCATATGCCTATCATCATAAGATTTATAATGGAGTTTTGCAGTCATCATCTACTATAGGATGATCTTCACCTTCTCAGTAGTAGCTCACACAAACTCCGGGACCATGATTACTGACTCTCCTAGGTCAATAATGCAATGTTGTGATCATCAGGGTTCCCTATACAATGCCTCAAATGGTACCATACCAATGTTACAATGTTAACTATTTCTATACCTAAACTCCACTTGTGGTATATGTTCCTCCCATATATGGCTAATGTATAACCTAAAATCTCACAGCATATCCTCCAGGACCTGAATGGTCCTCTCTGTTTGGACATTTATTTCGGGGTGAAACACTATTCTCAAGAATAACTGAGTCCCAAAATACTCCTATGATCCCTTACACAACCAAGATTTTAAACTAGCATCATGATATGAAACAGTCATCAATTGAACTCCATAGAGTCAGACAATCTCTTGCACATAGAGACATTCCAAACAATCTACTAAACTCTACTCTCAAATATCTTGGAAGTGAGCTAACATGGAAAGTTAGGAAATAATCACCCTAATTACATCATGTTCCCTAGATTTATGTGAAAAAACCTTCACCAAGTTCATCAATATCCCATCCCACTTCTATTATGGAACCTCAAGAGGTTGAGCTAAACCCACTGAAACTTTCTGTTCAGCCTTCAACTACTGGCATGTAAGGCATCAAGAAACAAACTACTCCACCACCTTCTTCATCCCTATCCACTAAAAATGACATCATAAGTCCAATTAAATCGTTAACACTACAGGATGTACCACTAAAGGGGGATTATGAAACTCTCACATAACCTACTCCTGCAATAACACTTGTAAAACTCTGTATCCAGTGAAAAAGATGACGTGCTCCATGCCATGTGAATATCAATTAAGTGTTTTCCCTATGGACATATGAGTGCATAGGGTATCAAAGATGGTACCCATAGATATGAACCCCCAATTCACTGTAAGAGTGGAGGGGTGAAAACCATCAAATGGAGGTATGTTGTTGCCTCTTCATCCACAATGGATAGCTGTAATGAGGCCAACCATTCTAATGCGTTTTTGAACAACTGTGAACTAGATCTACTATAGAGAGTATCTATATACAGATTACCCTTCCCAAGAGTTCCTAAAATCTCAATGTAATATTCTGGGAGGAACACTATCAATAACCTATACAACAAGTATATGTCCTTCTGAGAGAATATATATGTGAGAAACGTATGATCGAAGTAGATTATATACTGCTTTCCCATCAGGTAGTGTATCCACACCTTCAATGCAAGGCTACCACTACTAACTCCAGATTGTGGGTTTCATAGTTATGCTCATGTGGCCTCAACCGCTATGAACCATATGAAATCAATGCTTTCCTCTATGTTAGGACCCAACCAAGTCCGGTCCAAAATAATTCACAAAACACTACGTACTCGACACTATCCTATGATAATATCATTATCAGAGTGCTCGTAAAAATCTTCCCCAACTACTAGAAGATCATTTGGAACTTCTCTCTCCACATGAAAGGTTTACCCTTTTATGTTATGGTTGAAATTAGTGCTGATATCCTGGAGAAATCAGGTATGAATCTACGGTAATAGCCTTTTATCCCAAGGAAGATCAACCCCTATCTAATGTTCCTAGGGTACTTAGATGCTAACACTGAGTCCACCTTGGTCGGGTCCACTATCACTCCATTTGTTGAGATAACATGTCCTCGAATGCGGATTGCTAGATTGTAGAACTATAACATTCATAGTTTCCCATAAAGTTGGTTCTCTTAAAGTATATCTAGAACTGTCCTTAGGTGTCCCACATGATCATCCTCGAACGCTGAGTACACAAGGTTATCATTAATGTAGTAAAACATGAACCTATGTAAGTAAGGCCGAATGATCTAGTTCATTAGTGCCATGAACACTGCGGGGATCTTCCTCACTCTAATGGGAATCACCATGTACCCATATTGACTATAGAAAAATTTGAAATTCGTCTTTGGTATACCACCATCTCGTACTCGCAGCTGGTGTTCGCATGATCGAAGGTCAATGATCGAGAACCATCATGACCCTCTCAACTTATTGAAGAGATCATTGATCCTAGACTGTGGATAATATTTCTTCTCGATCACCTGGTTCAAGCATTGGTAGTCCACACACAACTGCAAGCTATCATCTGCCTTTTGGTAAACAAGACTAGGGAATCCCATGGTTAAACAATGGGTCTCATGAAGACCTTCCTCTTCAAGTCCTCCAATTGTAACCTTAGCTCTCAAAGCTCTATGAGATCCATCAGATATGATGGTGCTGATATTAGTTCTATCTTTTGGTGTAAGTCAATGTATAAGTATATATCCCAGTGGGGAGGTAAGCCTGGAAAATCTTCTATAAGGATGTCCTTGTACAATTCCACTACTACTGGGAATTGAAATCTCATAACATCTACTTCTACTAGGATTATGCCAGCCAAATCACGTGTAATATACTGCACCCTCCTATGAATGGGTTTTTCCAATACTGTAAGGGTTTCCCTTCTTTCAACAAAGGAAAACCATGTTTCATCATTGCAGACACACTACACCCTTTTCCTAAAAATCCAATCTGGTCATGGACTGCAGATAACCAATTAATACCAAGAATGGAATCATCAGGCCTCAACACTACCACCAAGAGGTTACAACAGAAACTCTCACCTATAAGAGTCATATCTCACTGTCAGCCCAAACGTGTGAATGCTGACTCATCTCCAGTGGGTATATCCAAGCGTAAGGGTCGATTATATTATTCAACCAAAAAATTAAGGACTTAAATAAGTTATTATGTTAGATGACTAGAACCGGTGTCTATTAGTACTTTATCAAAATTTTAAAAGACAAAGATCATACCTCTAATCATTATTAGAGGAACTAGGTCACATGACTCAAATTCATGAAGCTATACCTTACCCTTTCCTCGATCTCTCAGATCCATGAATAGACCAACTTGGGGTGGTGGTGGTAAGAATTCGAAATGTCAACCACCTCCTGCTTCTCTCCCAACTCCTCTTCCACATCCTCTTCCCTATGAATCTACCTGATCTTACCACTGCCTTGACCTTGGTGGTCCATCTAATATCTCCCTATCAATAGCTTGACAGGTTGGAAATTCTCAAACGAGATGTCGCCTACTGTCACACGAACTGAACTACCTCTCTCTAGGATGACTGGACCCACCCTGCGAGCCCTAATATATAGATCCTCTGTCCCGAGATCTCCTCCCATAATGCCTCCCACATCCAAATCCCGGAGGTATACATTGTCAACCTAATACCAAGGTTTATGCACCTACATGTCTGCAGCTGATTTTCACTGGCTGCATCTACTCAACCAAGAATCTTTCGATCACCAATGCTCACTCGAGCACTCTGAAATAAGTCGTAATTCAGGGAGGAAAAATACAGGCTCGTATGTCTCTATGCAGACCTACCTAGAGGGTCTGACCCCAGAATTACTAATATCATAACATATCCATCAAGTACATGGAGAGTTTAGTGAACCATGATAAATAGTCAACAACCATCAAGCAATACTACTTGTTCCAAAGTAGATTTTGTATATGCACATATCTCAGAGTAACCGGTGAGAATTCCACTCCGATGAGATTATCAAACTCTCTCCTTGAAAGATTCACCATGTCGTGGGGATAGATATCCAAAATCCACCATCACCCTACTAAGTAATGTAGAATTCTCAATTCCAGGACCACCATATGATCCACTGGTGACGTAACTGGACTGAAAACTCAGGTCACCACCTCAAGAGATTCCTTAACTTCCAAAGGGTCAATCTCAACTTGGAACATGGGGGGTCTCTATCTCTGAAACAGATTAAGAGCACTCATCTGATGACCCTCATATTCTATTAATGTGGGTACCGTGCACTACTCCATAAGTGGTTGTTTGTTTGTTACACCACATGGATGGGAAATTGGGAGAGATTCTCCCTGTATCAAAGAATAATCACCAAGGGGGTCATCCTCATGATCGAGCTACTACATCCTTGTTTGTATGCATCTTGGGGAAATTCTTTAAGAAATTAAGATGTACTAAAGACAATTATTATATCTGGAGAGCTGACTCAAGAAGAAAATAGAAAAAAACCCATTTCTATATGATTCATGTACCATTATTTTCCATACAACTAGTGCCCTCATGTACAGAGTCGAAAAGATGGTTATTAGAGTCCTGGTGTATGGATACGTCAGCTGCCCACACTAACACTATAGTCCCTGGAAAGAAATCCAAATTTGAAACACATAAAAATGTTTACCCAAAAAAATCTCGCAGACACATTTTCCGTAGGTTTAACTTACCACTATTTATAACACTCTATCACAACCCATAAAAATAAGGAACATGCCACAACTACCCAATCTCACCTCTAACTAGATAGGGTCTCATGACTAGCACCAAGAAGACATATCAAAAACAATTGATGCATTACCTATATACATGCATGCATGAAAATATCTCTAAACACGCAAATTATGAAATGAAAAAACCACTAAGAAACAAATTAATGCATACCACTATCCCAACCAACAGATTTTGACAAGAAGTATAATGCATTAAAGATAACTAGGAAATAATAAAAGACCACCAAAAGAAAGAGTCTGTAAACTAATAAGTCCAACTAATAAGAAAATAGGTACGTGGATTGATGCTCAAACCCGTAGGAATACCTCATACTTCATGAACTCCTAAATCTCTATCCAATCCCGGTCCTCCATAGACTCCATCAAAATTTGTCTCAACTGCACCATACATGACATGTGTAAGCAAACACCGTGCAGGGTCAGTATAACAATAATAAGTAAGAAACACCAAAACTACAAAAAAATACATAAATAGATAAGTAAAATCCACTCCAAATAATATAGGTATACCATGCAATTAATAATGATATCCATATATACTTAATCCAAGACATGCAATATCGATAGATGTCATAACAACCATATATGCATATTAGGGATTCGGTCTGCATATTAAAAAATTCACTCATCCAGGTGAACACACTACGGAGTTTGATTTCATTGATGATGTGCATCTGAGAGGTACTATTCATCGGAAACCTTCATGAGAGAGATATAAATTTATAACTCCGAAGAGGGATATGATAAAAAAGATGAGGATCATAGCTAGGGCCATGTGGTGATACCAAAAACTCCATCTGGATTAACCTACTATGTAGAGGATCAAAACCTGGTGAAGCTGGTTAAGCCAATACCAAGGATTCTACCTAAGGCATGAATAATTAATAGATGATCTAAATCCAGACCTCTTAGAGGGGATTCCAATGATTTTGTCCATAATTTTTAAATGGATTGGTCATATTCCTATGAGTAGGAAAAGATACCCACCAACCATCAATGAAATGATCAAGGGCACAACCCCTAATGAAACCTGTCCAATATACTATTTACAGGAGATTAAATCCATGTAAAAAAGGGGTACAAACCATTTAGTAGCGTCACATGATGTGTCCCTTGACCTTGGGTAATTACTATGTACAATGGCATGTATCTGTCCATCATGTCGTGTAGAATATGGGTACATGCCGTTTAGAAGGGCCACATGCCCTGTCCTTATATCTGGGGTCTCACCATGTTCTCATGTCATGTTCTAATACACGATTTCAACCTATGTATACAAACACATGTATCAGTACACATGGTATCTTGTGTAACCAGTCTGGTTCAAGCTATGTGGTGAGGTACACACCATGTAGGAAACCCATGTACTCTACCGTATGCCCGTGTTTCTCTTAAGATACACAATGATTATCTAGGATGGGACTAAACATCGTGTGATAGGGTACATTCCATGTGGAATTTTAATAACTCCTGAAACCATAGCCACCACTAAGTGGGGGATACATGCCGTGTTTCTCAGACTACACACCATATTCGTCAGAAATTTCTGGAACCCCTATTCTTCCTCTGCACACCTCATCCAATCCTCTCATGTTC
This sequence comes from Viscum album, assembly GCA_963277665.1. Lineage (NCBI taxonomy): Eukaryota > Viridiplantae > Streptophyta > Magnoliopsida > Santalales > Viscaceae > Viscum > Viscum album. Next base: position 733,634,141 of record OY728136.1, on the reverse strand, counting down.
TATCCAATAAAATTCACACATTTAAGCTAGAGATAAATGGTAATCTCACCATTATAGGACTGAATTAGTGGGATTTAGGATTTTAATTGGCTCTAAAACTGATTTTATTTGCCCACATGAAAATCACTTGAAGAATGATATCTCTCTAATTGATTTGAACCATCCATCACCATCCCCATTTCACTTCCTCTAGGTCATCACAATTAAGAATCTTCACATTTGAATTGTTTCTCCATTAAATAGTGTCTTAATGATATATCTTTCATAACCCACAAAAAATGAGAAGAACATTGGGGGTGAAAAACACAATGAACAACCAGAGGAAAGAACCTCGACCATTTTTCCAGCCATGATCCATTCTGTAAGAATGATCAAGAAAATATAATCAATTCTCAGTAATCAAATCCCTAATAAACATCTTAAATCATATAGCCCATCCTGCAAGAACGAGTTAACATTAGATCAACCAGTCTTTTGGTTGTTCTACGTTCATCGTTGAGTATAATAATGGGGAATCAAAATCCAAATAACAATATCCTTCCATGAGGTTGGGTCATTTAATGAATAGGATCGGTCGTTGCATTTCCACCATTGGTGAGATCCATCTAAAATATTGTTTGTTGGTCTCTGATCCTTGCTATTTCATTGTCCTCCATCATGATAGTATTCCAGGGTTATCTCAAGAGCATCCAAGAAATTATAGGGTTATGATATTAACATTACATCCCTAACTAAAGTATTATTTTACAATAATCATCCCTTCACCGCATTGTCAATTAAACATAAAAATAAAATAAATCCTCCATAAATTTTATATATTTAAACGCAAAAAAATTCTTTTCACAATTGACATGAACTAGTGATGTTAGACCTCACATAGGGTAAAATCACACTCTGAACAAAATTGTGCCGTTAGATTTCTGATCTGAGCACCTGTATAGAAGTTATTCCAATTTTTCATGAAAATTGTGCACACATGTAATTTAATATATTAAATATATTTAATATATTTTAAACATTTTTTTTGGTCACCCTTGGCCTCGAAATCCCACGTAGTCATAGTTCCTTGTCTCAAAATGATTCCATATAATATTTAAAAATAATAAACGAAACAATCAGGTTCATTAGAATTATGATACCCCAGCTTGGGTGAGACCTGAAATATAATAAGATCACCCACAATGAACAAAAAGGGTCATCTACTTTTATTGGTATATAATTGTTCTTGAATTATATTAGTAAAATACCACTTTCTGATCAACTAAACCCTGTAAAAAACACTTACACTATAGTTTTCCAAACAACTATGACCTCACCATCCTCTTGCCAACACTATTCGTAGTGATAAGACTAACCATAAAATGACACAAAATGATCTATCATAATTGATTCATGGAAATTATTGTTTTATATGAATTCCACCATGGATATAAGATCATTACATACACTACAAATGTCATGGAAACATTCTTGAAGAATATACACTGGGATCTTGATAGTCTTCTCCAACAACCCATCTTTCTATGGATGAAACACCATACATTATTTTAACTGGGCCCCAAGATTAATCTGCAAGACATTCCAAATCCAAAATGTAAATCATGTATCTAAATATTATATGATAATTGAAAGAACTAAATTAAGTCTAACCATCACTCTGACAAAACTTATTCAAAACTCATATACTGAGTGAGTTTCTCGTGATGATATGAAATGTTATGATTTTTTTACTTGATCAACTATCACAAAAACTGTTGACTTTCCATGTTCCTAGAAATTGCATCATGATGTCTATTTTCACATAATAACACTTAAACATAGGCTTGGGAAGTGGCTAAATTAATCGTATTGACCACTGATGTTTTACTATTATCCTTTGATTGGTCATGAAATGAGAGAAAAAACCATGATATCCCTCTTCAATTATAGCCACCTGAAGTGTCAATTGATATCCATATACATCTTCATATATCCTGGGTGAACTACCAAATCATAGGAAAGTGATTCCCACATTAGATATTTCCACATTGATCCAAGAACCATAACCCTCCCATGGATATAGATTTCATCATTACTATGCTTCCTTTATCCTAGAATTGGTAAATTCTCATCATCATTCCTGGCATCCGGATGATTTCAAGGCCTGACGCAAGGAAGGTATTTACTTAGTCCACTATATATATGAATTTTTCTAGATCAATGTAATTATACCGATTGGTTTCACATCTATAACACACAATTACTTGCAAAATGGAAGCCAATAGAGTGAAATTAATGAATTGATTATGTAACTTACGTATGAAATGGATTCATTCCTAGTTTTTACATGTCACATTAATGAAAGGAAATGGACTCAACCAAATGACTTATTAGATGGAATTATTAATACGTGGACTAATTTATATAACGAATCACTTATTAGGTTCCTATTTAATATGGACCATGACACCACTCCAATTTGGGGATTTCAGTTTCCATGGGTGATACCAACCTTGGAAACTGGTCTTTTTCTAATGGTGGGTGCCTAAAATGACACCATAGGATCCCTAAATTATCATTATAGGATTCTTTGGATACACTCCATGGATCCATCAAGACTTCTATGAATATATGGTTCTAGTTATACACCCATTAGGCCTAGTCATTTCTTATTCTGTTTTATCTTAGATGAATTCTTTGGACTCGGTCAAAATTATATTACAGTAGAATTCCTTGTGTGATGCCCCAAGGATTACATGTAGTCCTACTTATCAAGGCTACATATTGTTGCTGATATTTCTTGAACCCTATGTTCATGGGTGACTTGGTTATAACATTGAACCCCATTCATAGTTATGATAATTTAATGATTTTTAGTTATGTCTTGGATCCTTCCTTACTACTATTGTCATGACATGATGTTAGTTTGGATTAAACCTCACGTGAAGTTGTATAAAAAATAGAATATAATTTATTAATGGAAAGGTTACATGTTTACACACTATCTGAGTTAGAAGAACGTATTGGGTATTTACATTAGTTCACTTATTTACTTGTATATATTCATGATTGCACCCTTTTTTAGTTTGTCTTACAAAGACTGGATATTGTCAATTCCATTGGTGGTTGTATACAAATATTTATATCAAATTGTATCCAAACATCCATTGATACCCATGAATATTACATTAATGATTGTTTTGACAAAGGGAATCATCCATCCTTGAAGTCCAAATAGTTCTTTCATTCTTAGGATGGTTCTTAGAATTTGATGACTGAGCTGGAGCTCAAAAAAGGGGGATAGTTTTTTATGTTTTTTGAATAGAATGTGTTTGTTTGCTACCATGTATACCTATATTTAGTTTTTTAGACACACGAAATATATTATCATCAAAATTATAGAATTATTTTCAATTCCTTACATTATTTATTATTCATGTCTGCTTCCACTATGGTGGGTTACTGGTCCAATGTTTATAGTAACTACTTCTTCTATTCCATTGGTTTACATGACTGCTTGCACTATTTACATAATTTCTTATTTCTCCATTGTGCTTCACTCTTGTAATCAAGGCATTTTCTCCCCAACAAAACACCATAGGACCTCATTTCTAGTCTGAATACTCTAGAATTCATTGAGATGTGATAGGGACCATGTGGGAAACTAGGATCGATCCACCTGTGAGTGTCACCTGGGATCAGAACATCACAATGTTTTTTCATAGTTTTTTTCTTTCATTACTATTTGAAGACAACAGAAAGGTGATAAGAAACACTTTTGAACATGGTTATATTCCATTATTGAGTGTTGCTAACCAATCTTTTAGGTAAATGTTGAGATGATTGATATAATGAATATTGTTTTTCTTTTTTGTATTACGATTGATATACTATAACCATTTTGTGACATGAATGTTTTGTGATAGTTATTATTATTATTTTACCAATCGAGTATTTCATGTTATCCTTGTAATAATGACATGAAGTAAGGATCATTGTTACATGCATCATCTGAGGAGCATATAATACGCATTCCATGCTTATTCCATGTCATATAGGTGTATTTCACTACATGCATTAATTTTATTTCCTATGATTCACTATTTTTCCTTATATATATATATATATTCTAATGATTCTCTTTAAATGTGGCTGAGTGATTTTCTATTTAAACTCACGAGGTGTATGGGCCCTTGTGGGTTGGAATGGGTAGTTTACAAAGTCAATACATCATATATAACATGTTACAATTTGATACCAAATATAGAAGGGCATAACTAGATATTAATTCTATGTCAATTTTATTGACACATCGTATGGTCCAAGATTGACTAGGAAGGGAAATATATGGTAATGATTCATTTATATACGTTTATATGAATATAAAACATAAAAATCCAATCATAATATAAAATTAAATTGTTGTGAGTGAATGACATGGCAAGGAGTTATTGAATCTTCATATACTAAGACCCCTATAATTTAAAATTTCAATCTTTCAAATACCTTGACTTCTAAGAGGGTAGTTGGGGTAGTATACATTGGGATGTGAGACCTTCTAAATATGTTCTTATTCCTCAAATGTATATATATATATATACTTAGAATTGTTCTAAATAGTATTCTAAGAATTTGTAGAATTATGCCTCATAGATTTACCCAAGAAGTGTGTTGGGAGGGTGGTGATGACCATACTCCAAACATGGTGGGCCCTGAGCCTCGAGTCATACCATAGGGAGTGACACTTGTGGTACCACCTGTTATTCCTCATAATAGTACTAACACTCAAATTTATGAGAGTTTTCTAAATCTGATGAAGTCCATGTATGGTTCTCCTCTCCCATCACATAAAATGGACTATCTAACTCATGACTTCCATATGCACTATCCCATCATATTCTCGGGGAATGGAAGTACACATGCTGTAGAGGTTTGGCTATAATTCACCCAATATATCTTTGAGCATTTAGATATTCCTTAAGAGTGGAGGTCCAAAATTACCAATTATATTCTACATGGCTCAACCATGGGATGGGGGATGTGGGAATGTGTATACCAACGCTGGACATCACCATAGAATTGTATAAGTTGATTTAGAAACTTCCTTCTATGATCACTTCCTTCCTCATTCACTAGAGATGACTGAGTAAGAGACTTCATGCATCCAGATTAGGGTGCTTTGTTTTTAATGGATTATAAAACACTACCTTTACTATGTTATAGTTCTTTTCAAAACATTTAGCTGGTGATGAGGTTTAACATGAAATATGATTTGAAGATGGGATTTAGTATTCAATCTATTCATAGGTGAATATCTTTCAATTTCCAACATTCTCTGATATTGTCAATCATGACCTCAAAAAAAAGCACAACCCAAGGGAAGGTGATAGTACCCGACAAAGAGGGTTAGTTCCTAGGTAGGCATGTAGTTTTTCTAATAGTAGGAAATGTTCCCTCTTAGGATTTATATAAGATAAATTGTAGTTTGAGTAACCGCATATGCAGCTTCATTTTATGAAATCCATGTAGACGGTTGGGGAATATGAAGTCTTAGTGTGAAAGAGATCAAAGGGAGTGGTGTTCTTGTTTTCATATGGGTAATCTTTAGAGATTATATGATACCTTTACATCTTATTCTTATAGAAGAGGATATATCGCTGCTCCACCTTCAGGTATAGGTTCTTCTATGTTGCGTCAATCGAGGAGTTAGAGAAGCACTAGAAAGACTGTCCTAGGTTGAGGTTGTGGCCATGGTAGCCAAAATTCATTTCATCAGTACCAATAGAGTTGAAATACTTAGGGTTTTCCAACTATAGAACATGTCTATAGGTAAGTCTAGTTGCATGCATTACAACTCAAACCAAAGTATCAGAGTCCAGGACAATAAATAGTACAAGGTACTATTCTTATAGCCTCCTCAAAATTATCTATTTAATCTGACACAAGTGCTTCACAATCCTTCCTATTTATATATATCATGGAATGTATCATGATGTAAATTTAGTATTACATTGTTTTAATGACCCTAAATACACTATTTGGAGTATGGTGAGAGGGCATACACCAATGTAGAGATTTTCCCCATGAGGTAGGGAGATAACTTTTCATGTGGGAACTATTTGTTCTGGATATGAAAATCATCAATGTAATTATTGGGATGTATTTTTTAGTTTTGTATCATTCCTTTGAAGACAATTATCTCCCCCAGGAATCATTTTCATCACTATAGGAATGTAGTTATCTACACAAGTGTGTGTGGGTTTTCCCAATTAATAGAGTTGGACAAGAGCTTCATGGGCCAGTTGGATGACCACACAGATTGTTAGTCTCTTGATATAGGTTTTAAGAGTACACCTATAATACATTCCACCCATAGTAGATCATTTTTTGGATGTCTTCCACCATGATTTTTCTAGCATTACAATTGAGAGATATGTAATGTTTCAGAATGATCTTGTATATAGTATAGCGGCATGGTCCATTACATTGTATAGGATGACACCTACCGAGCGGCAAGGTCATAAGGGATAGTTGGAGGATCTAGAGACCAAAGGTTTTATATGGAATATCAAATCTTCTTGAGGTTCTCCCATGATTTTTTATAAGATATATGTGAACCTTCATTTATGTTTGGAATACTTATGGTCAAACTAGATTATGGTCAAGAACCAATATCCACTTCCTAGAATATATTATATATTTGACCATATCCATAGTTCTAGGGTATTCTCCAATATTGTCTTGAGGTCTGGTTATCACTTGGTATGAGATAGGACATCATACATACATCTTACATCATTCTGCAGCTTGTATGGTCAGCATGAGTATTTTCCCATTTCATTCGGACTTACGAATGTGCCATCCATTTTCCTGGAATTGATGAATAGGGTATTTTCACCCCTATTTGGATACTTTTATAATGCTATATTTGGTTGACATATTTTTTTTATTCCCACACTCCTAGAATCCAAGATAAAAAACTATGAAATCATACAGAATACACTAGGAGAGCATCATATTTATGCAAATCATGTTATGATCCACTTATAAATCAACAACGTTTACTTCTAGGGTCAAATTATCATGAAAAAATGAGTATTTATTAACCTATAGATAGTCGGTTCTGTATTTTCCTAGGATTATATTGGAAATATTATTGATATATAGAGTTTCTCAGGGTTGGAAGGATATTAAAAGTCCATTATACAAGACTTCACATGAATTTTTTCACCCCTGTATGGTATTAAAGAGGAGGGTGGTAAGTACCTATAGTCAGAAGAGTGTGAGGAATAATTTTTGGAGATGAAAGATAGGATTATATTATCATTGATTTTTATATTTCCAAGTCCTATAAGAGTGTATATAGTGTTCTGTGATGCATTAAGTATTGGCCTTTGAGCAGTGCTGATGTAAGATAATAGATTATTTATGTACCGATCTCACATGTTGAGACCTCATGAGAGAAATTACCCAATGCATGACCTTGATCTAGTAGCGGTTGTCCATTCCTAATGTTACTCAGGACACAATATGATGGTTTCATACTTTTTCATGTATATAGATAAAAATAGCGTAAAATATATCTTTACACAACACAACATGAATCTCAGGTTGTGGATATGTGTTGAATATCTTCAGTCATTCGATTTGGATCATTCTTATATTCTTGGAAAGGGAAATATTTTAGTATATGTTATGAGTTAGGTTACCAAGTAACATGCTATATGGGATGTCTGTGATCAATGGATATTGATGTGACTATTCTCTATGATGCATCTAGAGTTTCATGATATTCACAAGTAGTTTTATATCCCATCCTTAACAGTTACAACCTCACTCCATGATTAGGTGGAGATTAGGAAATTCTCATATCCTAAAGAATTGGTTCTCTAAATAGTATTTCTGAATATTAACAATCTCAAAATTGGTTTGTGGTTAGAGACAACATCTTACACATATATAGATGTGTCATAGTTCATAAATATATGAGATAGAAACTCATCTGAGAGGCCAAATATTCCATGTGAGCAGTTCAACAAGGCATCTCCAAGATGTATCAAGATAAGCAATGCCAATATTTGAAGATTATGATGAAACTATAGATATAAATCTTTATCAATAGGTGTTCCACCTGTAAATAGTCGAAGTAATATCACTAGAGACCAGTAATATAGTTACAACCTATTCCAATCCCAAAATGTAAATGTGAATATGTTACTATTGATTTTAAAGTTGCATTAACGAGTTTATATCAATGTATTAATGTTTTTTTCATTAATAGACTGATGTAATTAGACAAATTGTTTCCTATCTAGGAGACTTTCTTAGTCGATTAGCTTGAAATACTATATGTCTGTGATATCACGTAGTTACATAGTGTCCCTAATAATATCATTTTAGATTAGGATACACATTTTAGATCAATTACATGGATAGGTTATATAAATCTAGGGTTACATAGGTGCTTCTTAGAACATAATTTCACCCTCATACCAATGGGCAAGTGAAACAGGAAATACCAGTGTTATTGGACATGCTCTAAGCTTGCGTCCTTGATTTTTGTAGTTATTTTGAGAATAATATCCCTCTCATTTACATCTATTATAATAATATATTTTAGGAGATATTTCATATTTCTCATTTCAAGGCCTTATATTGTAGGTCATTCCATTCACCCATGTACTTGTTAGAGGTAGTTGATGCAGCGCCACTGGGTCCTCATCTCATTCAGTAGACAATGGTACTGGTTTAGCTGATTAGGAATCATATGTATTCTACTCAGTCATGAAATAAATCATATTTCAATCTTCATCTATGGCCCCAATAGATTGGGTTTTGATATATTTTTTCGGATGGGTATCACCTAGGCTTGGAAATTGACAGATATAGTGGAATGGTAAGGTGCCACCTCGTTATCTTGGGTCATTTGAGATTATAGAAAGAATCGGGAAGGTAGACTATCAATTGTTTCTTCATCAAAGTAACCATTCTAGGAAGGCTTTATTCCATATTTCACAGCTTCTCCGCTATAATATCTACTTGTCACGTAATTTTGATCATAGGGAGGTTGATATTGATGTTGATTCTTTATTTGAGGAGTATACTATTTGATTCTTTAACTAGAGAATAAAGGATCTCTAAGGCCATTCTATTGGTTTTCTATGGGTGATATGGAAGAACATCCATGTACATGAGGATACGTGGAAGTGGGAGGCTGATGTATATGCCCAGTGTCCATTGTAGTTCCCTGATAGTGTCTCAGCTCATTGGGAATGTGACCTTGGTGATGAGTTCCTTTAAGGGGGGAAGACTGTAAGAACCTAGTATTTATCTCAGATATGGATCCTTGATATTTTAATATTTCTCTAAATTTGGACCTAATATGGATTCTTATGGAGGTTATAATGGTATTATGGGTATCTAGGGATTTTTCAGATTTCATGACCCCTACTAGTTGAGAAAAACACTAGGCTGTAAGGTATGTATAAACTATGGGAACCAGCCCACATGGTGTATCCTAACAATGTGGGGATGGCTAGTGGGATGATGTAGGGATCATGGTTTTCCCAATCTATGTGCTAGGGGATACACACCCATGTAAAATTTCATTAAATTTAATCAATGGAGATTCACATTGTTGACACAGAATTTCCCTAACCATGTATCCTAACTATGTAGGTTCCCTTCAAAGGTTGTGATCCTTGCACGATTGTCATACTGTTTGAAAGATAGTGTGGACAAACTATGAACCTCTATTTTTTGGATGAAATTAAAAAATAAACATAAGGAAATTATTAACTCACCCTTCATCCTCCTTATATCATTCTCATAGATAACAATATCTCCCCTCATCCACATTGATCTCTAAAACCTCAATTTAATATTTTTTTCATCTTGATCTCCGATCTAAATTATGTTTTGATCCCTGTTTGTCACGTTGAATGTGAAATGGTAAGTACTCCATTACTTTTTAGTCATTTATCATTTGTCCTTACCTTAATGATGCTATGTAGATATGGGCTTATATGCCCTATATTCATGGTTTTGATCCATTATTCAGATTTCTTCTGATATAGGTGACACTAAAGGATGATACTGGATGATGAGATTCATATGAGCATAGGTAGTTTATAAGTCATCCCTTATGTTTTTTACGTTTAAAAAATATTTTAGTTGTTTTCTTATTGATTATATTAGGCATGGGAAATAAAATTCACATTACTTTCTAATATTCAATAAAATCATATTCCATGATGCCTGTTATATTTTTTATCCATTGATGGCCATCCCAATTAAGGTGTTTACATTAATTATGCATTTTGTTGTATTTTATGTTGGTCTGAGCCACCATTAAGGTGCTAGGTATTTTACCTATTAATGCTAATATATTCATTAATTAATTGAATTATGAATTGTAATGGTTAGTATTGTATATGATAATGTCACTTGAACAATATAATTTATGTGTTTCAACATAATTAATGAATATTAAATATGAATGGAAGGTATACTATATATATTACTTAGACTACATGAATGTAATTAACTAGCCTGGTTTAACATTTGTTTCAAACCTTCAATTATCAATTGATGGAAGTATATTTAACGTAGTGAATTAATTATGTGACTTTTGAAATAAATGGTTTCATATATATTTATGAATTTTCACACTAATGAATGGAAACAAATTGATCCAAATGAATTATTAAATTTCATCTGTAATACATGTATTACATTATATACAAAAATTAAATATAATTTTCCTATTTCTTTTTAACATTGACATCATTATATGAGTGGTCATACAATATCTATATATAGATTCCTGAGGGAATGCCTAGATCACTTGTGGATTATTTTCTGATTTATTGTTGTTGGTTTCTAAGGGTGATACACACCTTGGAACCCAATCCTTGCCAACATTTGGATTTCAAGAATGAAGCCATAGGATCCATCCATTATCATTATAGTATTCCTTGGATACACTCCATGGATCCAACATTATTTTTATGGACACGAGGTTCCACAGATACACCCATCGGTCATAGCTATTTCTTATCCAATTTTACAATGGATTAATTAATTGAACTTAGTTAAAATCATATTAAATTGAATTCATTTTGCAATTCTCCTTGGATTAGATGCAGACCCAATTTCCCAGGCTAAAAATTATTATTGAGTTAACCTAACCCCTCAGTTTAAGGGTGTCATGTTTATTAACTTATACCATCTTGGTTATTATCATAATTACAGAATTAAAATTTCTATCTTGGATCCTTTATTATTAATATTATCATGGCATGATGTCAGTACTGGTTATATATCATGTGAAAAACTATATAATAATGAATATAATTTATAAATGTAATGGTTACATGTTTAGACATGAAATGAGGCCGAATCATGTACTGTGTATTTTCATTTCTATAGTGTTTTACTTTTATATATTCATTCTAATACAAAATTTTAGTTTACAATTCCTTCAATAGATGTTATAGATGCCTTTGGGGGTGTCCTTGTGAGATTTTTATCACACCCTATTTAGGCCACCATTGGTACCCGGTCCGATTAGAAGTATGCATTTGTTGATAAAGGGAATCATCCTATAATGGACACCTGATATTGATTTCTATTTAGAATAAAGATTTCTAGTAGATGATTGATAAGGAGATATAGATGCTTTGATAGATTTGGGAATATTTCTCCTTACTTTGTGTATCGTGTACTGTCTTCTTCTAGGTAGACCTATTTTCAGTTTTGTAGACACATGAAATACAATATCATCATATTTTGAGTATCACTATTAGTCACTTGTATAATTTATTATTATTCTCTACTTCCACTATGCTGAGTTACTTATCCAATATTTTTAATGTTTAATTCTGTTGTGCATTCTGTTTACCAAAATTATTCATCTATTTTTTCTGATAACCTATTTATCCTTTGTTATACACTCTGATAATGAGTTCATAGTATCCCCATGGACACACTGTAGACCCTAACTACTATTTGAATGAATCTAGAATTCAAGGAGAAGTTGATGGTTCCATGTATCTGTCCTGGCTCGAGGCACCATGGAATTGAACATGGGTTCAGGACATGACCAAAAATTCATCCAATATGATTTCTAACCACCATTCCTTCTCTATCTTTATGCCTGCATGTTCTTGGGTTCTATTTTTGAGTGAAATTACAATGATATTACCTTTACCTTGGCCATATGCCTTCTCAAAATAAAATATCTACAGATACTACCCCTAATGAATCTGCTTTTGAATCATGTCCCTCTTAGAGAATATGTAAGACATTCTCTTATGTTCTGTAAATATGATAAATCTCCCACTAAATAGATAGTTGTGAAAAAATAGATATAAAACTCAACACCAAACTCCATGTCATATGTTAGGTAGTTTTTCTTATGAGTTCATAGATTAAAATACCCATAATCTATTACGAAGTCCATATACAATAAAAAACACACAAAACAGAACCAAATTCTTCTAAATAAAACACAAATCCAATCATAGTTTTTTGAAATGTTAAGATATTGTCAATTTAAATCTTATAATCTACTTCAATAAGGATACATTACATTATTTAATCCATTCACACATCACCCATTATTTTTTTACCAGTCATTAGTGCTTCCATAGAGGAGAAATATTGAATGAACCGTCAGTAGTAGCTCTTCGTCCTGAAGAAAACTCTTAATCTCAAACACATTTCTAGAATGTGAAAAATTATCAAAATCTATGTCTTCTCCATATTCATAGAAATTTCATCCAATGAGATTACATTCACATGAATACATACCTACTAGATCCATAAAGTTACACTTTGGAAAATTAGTATAAAGGTGATATTTTCAAAGTGTAGTCAACACAATCTCATAGAGTCTTGAATCTGTCACTATGTTTTATGAGTATATTAGGATACCATGAATAGAAACCATAATCAGGGATTCAATATATGGATGGAAGATCCAATTTAAGAGATACATGAACACCATTGTAGAATTTTTAAACCATGAATTCTTAAAAATACCCTCATTCTATCTATATATACTCCAAAAAATTCTTAAAAATTTCCTCCCCTATGATCTAAATCTAGTGGTAGAATAATCCTAGGTCGATCTTTTAGAAACATAGAGTTCTACGAAATTGATCAAAAAAGTAATCAATCAAAGGAAAAATATATATATTCATAATGGTAACCTGACTCAGATTTATATATACTACACACAACCATCGTCTTAATTTTTGACCAATATAAGGACACCCCAAAGAGATGTGCTTCGTTTGATATAACCATTCACCCCCAAATCCAAAATTTTCACTTTATGTTCTTTTAACATAGACATTTACATAAAATATTAGTGAATCGATATATATTACTCCCTCAAAATGAATTTATTCTCGAACTATACCCCTCAATCAAGAGTAATCCCAAATAATCCATCAAGGATGGAATCTTAATCTAGGTCCACTACATGAGAAAAAGTGTTGGAATATACTGTATTCTCTTCAATAATAACCATTTTTAGGCTTATGTTCTAATATATCGATGATGACTCAGGTATAATCTCATTATAGCCACTTGAATATCCTATTAACTGGTCAAAAAACTCACCCCTAGGAATAGTAAATGATACTCATCTCATGTAGTGGTTGATGTGTTCTCAGAAACTAGTCAACTGGTCCATCCAGAAAAGAAAAAAAAATCTAGTTGCCTCAGGAATTTTATAATGTTATAGATTTTCATAACAAGAAATATCAATAGGAAATTATTTGCATCTGTGGGGAAAATAAAAATTATTCCCTAGTGGTGTTTCATGATATAAAAACTCATAATATTACATGATCAACAAGAATATACTAAAAATAACATGAGAGAATATAAAGTAATTGGGAACTTATTCTTCAAACAAAGAAAAATATAGTTTATATGTGGTCAAAACTACATCTAGAAGAGTCTATGGTACCTCTCCACCATTATCTTTGAATGGTTCAACTATATATAATTTTCTTACCATATCTCCATGGGCCTACCCCTGAAGAGAACAACTCTACTGCATCACTGATGTCATTTGGGTCAACATCTTCTACTAAGGACCCCAATTGGACCACTTGGTCATTGACAACATCTTCCCTATAACTAATTTAATACCTATCAAAAACACCCTAAAATATAACTGATAACAATTATATATATTTTCAAAAATATAAAACTTCATATGTGGTCCAAGAAAAAATATGTGATAGTTCACAATTTATCCGTAGTTTAAACACAGTGGACATTCTGCTCTCATAGAGGCGGTAAGGGAAACTATTCATTACTCTAATTTCTTGATGTATCCCTACTAAAACACTTATACCTTCTTCTTCTTTCTTCCAAAATAACCACACACTACACCAGTAGAAGTTCTTTTAAATGATCTACACTTATTTTCAAGAATACCAATAGATATATCCTCTTCAAGACTTTAATTGAATTCCAAGGCCTCCTATAGCACCTCGAGATATTTTTTATGGTTAATTATTGTAAACTAATTTATGTTTTCTATATAAAGGTAAATCTAAATGATTATGTATTTTTATGACCCATTCCTAGTTAAGATTAGAGAAAAATGATGTAACTCAAAGAAATTTGTAGAATACATCAATAAAAAATCATCCTCATATAAAGATTTTATAACCTCTTATGTGTGTTAAAACTTCATTGAATATGTGAAATCACCTTTATGAATAGATTCATGATGGTCACCCCTGTAATACACTCACATATTCATTACCTATTCATGAAGCTACACCATCTCCCATAAGGTCCATTAATCATGAAAACTACTAGATTTGCTAATCGGTCCTCTAGAGTCTCCACAAGATAAAATATACCATCAATGATATTGATATAGTTCTCAAAATTCCAAAGAATTCCAGTTCCTTGGACTGATGGAGGATGGTACATCATGAAATCCTGATCATAATTGAAAACTATCTTAGGATATCCACTACCTTGAACATAATCAATCTGAATGATTATAATCTAAATCCACATCACTACCTAATAAAAAGAATCATGTATAAAATAATTCAAAACATCGTCATTATTCAAACATCATAATAAGATTGTAACTTTGTCAATTTCAGTGAATTTCTAACAATGTTTTCCAGGATGGTGTCGAGGAGGTATCATCTAAAATTTAAATACTAACTCTTAAAATTTATTATTTCATTTTACATGAGATATCTACTCAATATGTTTATAATTGGAATTAGTTAATTTCTATAAGATAATTATCCCAATAAATTACCCATAACGATATGGAAAAACCCAAAAAGTTATAACCAAGTATCTCTCTTAGAACTCCACACCAACATGATAGTTAAATTAATATTTATTCATCCAAAAAATAATTCTGAAAATTATCATGAAACAAATTTATACATATTATTGAATAGAATTATAAATCAATACTTTTGATTAAATTAAATTCCACCCATATCTAGAAACATATATATGTGACAAGTGATATTAAAAACCTAGTCATGATTCATGAATTCACCCCAATCCATGAAATTGTAACAAGAAAACATACTCTATATAATCATGTAACCATAAACACAAAACAATAATATAAGTCCCATAAATAGTATCTATGAGGTCCATCACATAACTACGTGTTAGCCACCTATGTGACCCACATATCTAGGTTCTACATAGCATACATCCTTTAAATTATCCCCCAATTATAGTTAAAAGAAAAATAAAATGCCAAACTTCATCTACTATCACTTTTAATGATTAAAGACAAATCATCATTTATGGTTGGAGAACCACATGACACCATATGTTCCACACTATATATATGTGGTTTCATACTATCAAAGAGTAGTCTGAATGGTTATGTGGGGGTGATTGTATGCTCATTATCAAAATACATAATTCAAATTCATATTAAGAAACAACTACAACATAAAAAGGTCATAATGGAACTAAATAATGAAAATCATATGATATATGACATTCCATGTATCCTAGGGTTGAACAATATGAAAATAAGAATGAGAAACCCTTGTTAATATACAAACCAAATTATTAAAAATAAAATAAGAAAATAAATAATGAAATAAAGGAATATATCTATATTATTTCTCAGTATAACTTTTGAGATAAAATATTTTCCTCCATATCCCCAATCAGTGGGCCCTTTCCCTTTCCCAAATCCTTAATCATAAAGTCTACATACTCATTGAAATTACTACGTAGTGTGTGAGTATAAACTCTAGAGGTAACAAAAAATGAATCTTTAATATAAGTGAACATGCATAATATGTTTATTCCCTAATATAAATTTAATGTTCAATGAAATAATAATAAATTAGGCGGTGCGTGTTTTTCACTATCCAAGACTCTAGAAATCTCTATATCCAACTATTTCAAGGGGTATAGCCTCATAGACATTACCCCTTACCCTAGGTCTCATTATATCCCCATCATCATCATCACATATAACACATTATCATCCTATATGTACTAACTAATCAATGATGGTCCTCCTGTCACTTTCTACTAGTAGTAAAACCATAACATGTTACACATTTACACATAGTATGGATAACTTATATAAGAAAAACATGTATTATAACAGATGAACCTTATAATCCATAAACAAACACATACAAAAAGGTTATAAATATAAAATATGGTTTTATAGGATCCAAATTCATACATAATAGATTAATATTAAACATGCATCTCATGAGAAAGACAGTCATGTGATTAATATTAAGAAAACAAATATAAAGGGATCTATACGGTAAGGAAAATCCTACCTTAAGAGTGATGGAACCAGAAAGCTAATATTCAATACCCATATTGAACCTCACACTATAATTATCAAATGTGAATAATTTGAATGAATGGTTGTCATGATATTAAAGAATCAATTAGAAATGGGTTTCTATGTTTCATGATTTTACCGAAATGATTTTTTAACCTAGAACACATTTCCATTGACTACTCTCTTTCCTCAGAACACATGGTTCCTATATAGAACAGGACTTCAACCCCTTATAAGGTGATTAATTGAGTAAAAAATAAATATAATGTGAGAAAACCCAAATATAAGGTGAGAGAAACTCAAAAGGATTCACTAAATATCGATCATCCAATATCGAGGATGAAGCCAAGTATTTGGGGGGTGGGGTTGGAGGTTCTCTTTAATATGTCATAGTGTCAGCAATTATTTTAGAGAAAATGGTCGAAAATGGTAAGGTTTGATGGAACTTGGGAATTTATTGAAATAATGGGAAAATGGCCATCATGGTGAAACACATTGGGAAATGATACAATGGGTCCCAAATTTGTAAAAACCATGATGAAAAAAGGATTTATACACCCCAATAGTTCTTGGAAAAAACATACCCAAATTACACATTTTGGTATATGAAGAGACCATATAAACTGTATAATTGTACTCCAGTACAATGGTCATTACTAAGCGTCATCTTATATGCCCTCATAAGAGAACTCCAACACAAAAACCCTCTATGAAGTAATAATAGAAAAACTTCCTAAACTACCAAAACTATACCTTATAAACCTTATATCTGGAGATGACACTCTTGGTTATATCTATGCCAAAACAGCCAATAACTTTAAAACTAACCATCACACCATAGTCCTCCAACCACGATGCAATCTCACCCTCCCTAGTGCTAAAATTTTTACCATGTCAAATTATCCAGTTCCATGTAATAATTATGTTCAACTTGCATTTTACTCCTCTTAAACGAACCCAATTCTATTCATTATAATTTCAATGGTGTACCGCTATACCATACAAAATTTTCACAATATTACTTGAAATTTTTTAATAAGAGTAAAATTACGCTTATTCTATTCTCAATTATTATTTTTGTTTTTCATGTTTAACATCAACTGATACATCGTAAGTGTAAAATACCACTTATATAAATTTAAATGATTTTTATTGAAATTTAATGACTCTTATGGAAATCTAGATCATACTTAATGAATTTTCAGGACTCATATGATATTATTGATCATCCATAAGGAATATAAATGATTTATATAATCACTAAACCCCTTTCCCAAATATTTATTATCGAACTAAAATGAATATTATTAAGGGTCCAAATGACTCAGATGAAGAGTCTCCTCTTTTTCTAAATTCTCAATCAGAGTACAATGATGAATCAAATAGAATTTTATAGCTTTTTTTGAATATATATACTAAAATTTCAGAAAATATCTCTTATTGAAATTACTCTTATATAATTTCTAGTAACATTTACTTCATAGAATTTTTCAAAATCACTACAAACCTACATCAGACATTATTAAATAAGAACATGCCAACTGGTTTTTTTAATAATTATCTAATGCCTATAACTCATATCTAAAAATAAGTTAAACATTATTCTGATATTCCATTAGGTACATACCAATGAAAAACACCAAAATAGTAAAAAAAATATGTTAAAGATTATTATAAAAGTAATATACAAGTGTCTTTCTTATAACAAACAAAATTTTATTTCTCTAATTTGTTTATATGCTATCATAATAAAAGTATCATATATATGAATCAGTAACATAAATCCTAATAAAATAAAAAATTGTATTCTTTCCATACCATATTTCATATTGTGCCTTTATGATTCCAATATATAGAACGTAGTTTGGTATGCAAGATATTAAATGTAGATAATAACAACATAATGAAATAGAAAGTTCATAATGAATCATTTTTAATCAAACCATGTCCAATATTGTAAAATTACTCCTCTAAAATTAAATCTTCCACATTTGTGTTATTGGAGGATTGAGGTTTGAAAAAGTCCATAATATTTCATATTAACAGTGAAATCCAAGATAAAGTATTCACCACCCCTATTTGATTGTAGACACTAAATACTTTCTCGTAGTTAATTCCATACAGAAAATGGAAAATTATTTAAAAAATTTAATGGTTTTAAGATTATGTATCATAAGAAACAAATAACTATACCAACTAAATTCGTCAATAATGTTAAGAAATATGTATATCTATGACATTCTTGAGTACTAATTTTCTAATATACTTTACCATGTATAATATACAATAGTGAAATATCTCTCTAAATTTCTTGTATAAGAGGTTATTTTATTATTATTCAAAATATATAAGATTTAAAATAATAAAATGATTCATAATTTGATGAACACAATAATATATCTCAATGTATTATTGAGTCATGTTACTCATTTATATTCCCAAGGAGGTAATACAAAAGATATATGATTTTGAAATAAAATTATACCATCTTATCTTCATTTTTACAGATTGCATTATCAATATATCATATTCATAAACCGTTGAAAATATTCTAAATTAATTTAAAGATATCATTTAAATATATAGATACAACCTTATACATAATAAATAATGAAAATCCAATCTTATAAAAATAATAAATATAAATAAGATTTATCCTTATGGTTGCAAAAATAATGAGAGTTTACAACTCCAGAACTAATTAACAAGGTCGAATTATATCATAAGTTTCATCCTTTGAAACAATTAATATTTCCCGATCTCAAAAATTTATATATTTATTAACTATAATCTGTTATATCTTATTTCTATGTTTGTGTTCATCATAAAAAAAGTTTCGTTCATACCAAATATTAAATACTAATGTTTCAAATTTATATAAATTGAATTCAATAGAATTCACATTCAAATGATAATATTGATTCTATACGATATCTCATGTTAATAATATATTTCCACCTAGAATGAATATATATTATTAATAAATAATGGATCTAAAATTTTAAATCATAACGAATTCCATAATCTATAGTTGATATATATCTATAGTTTAATATAATAATTTATATATATTAAATAAAGAATTTTAATGAAATTACTACAGTTAAATATGATGACCTCATACATTATATTTATTTAATGGGTAAATATCCATATTTTAGTATTACATAACCCTCCAATCACAAATCATAATCTATTAATATACCGGGTAGACCATCATGTCCATAATATCCCACATTACTATTATATAGTTAGGTGTAAAAAGCATTGCCAAATTCAAAACTTCATTTATCAAAACTCTATTCCTCTAGGAACAAAATTATTAGTTTCAAAAATTAAATTTTTCCCCAAAACTCATAGCTGGTATATGCACCTAATGGTTGGAATTACCTAAAAATTTATTGCCTTACCGAAGATAATTTATGGCACCTAATTATTTTGTTCAACCATTCTGAATGATCTGGCTCATGGAATGTTTTTTATTGTGAATGATTCACAAATTTAGTATTTAAATTATTTTATTAATATCACCATTTTAATATGAGTCATACATATACCTTATATAAAAATAAATTCCCTAAAATCTTCGCATCTTATTTAATCCCAATATTTACGAATTCATCATGTGATTTTATTTTAAAATCGCTTTTACTTTGAAAACACTACTCTATTCTAATTCTGTTAATGTGTAAATATTTATTAAAATAATAGTTTTTGTTATTAAACCAAAAATAGAAACCAAATACATCTTCATATATCCAACTTTATCTCATGAATAAGGTATTAGTAACCCTTTAATGTTATAATTTAGAATTATATTGAACTAAAATACCTACAAGAGAAAATAAGGGTGTTGAAAACAATATTTAAAAAATAAATAAATATTATTTTAATAGAATGTTTCAATGGAAAAAAACGTATATGATAAAATGGATATGTTAAAATAGAATTTATCTATTATAACATAGCTATTAAATTTGATATTCTAAATGGAGGTAACATGATTTTGAAATTAATGGATTAAATAGATGGCATAGAGTAGTGGAAGTATCTCTTATAAGTCTGATTTATCTAATCTTGGTATGGAGGGTGATTCACTAGGGTTGGATCAAGGCCAACATTATACTGGACTTGTACAATTGCGATTTGAGCTAAATCAAATTCATAAGAAATTCAAGCTTATGGAAATATCTAAAAGATCTATGCAAGTGGAGTCACCACTCCAAACTATAATAAAATTATATAATATTCTAAGGTATTATGTTGATATCATAAGGGGATATGTATATAGAAATTTGGATTATATTAAAATGTTATAAAATATTTATATGTATATACTTATCTTAAATTAATATATTTTTTTGAAGAATGGATATTTCTAAATTCTCTATATCCATAAAAACTGTATTTTTCAAATACCTGAGATTTATTTTAAGGATTTAATGTTATTTTTATTGAATAATAACAAGATATACAAAAAACTAGTTTAGTTAGTAATTTTTTCGAAACAAATAATGTCTCAAAAACAAAGAGTAGTTTTTATATTAAAATAGTTTATTATAATTTTTATGTATTTATTTAAAAGTAAAATTTTTAAATTTGAGGAGTTGAATATTAAAAAATTTACTTTTTTTTTGAATCTAACATTTTTAAATTATCATAACATAAATTTTTTATTTTTTATTGAAAGATTTTTATTTAGGTGAATAGTGAAAACCATCATTTCCATAAATCACATTAATTTTATGATATTAATAGTATTATTGTTGAATTTGAAATTTTTTAAACATCATTTCCAAGACCCAATATTTAGTTTATAACTTGATTTATAATTTTTTTTAAAAAATATAATTAATTTATAAATCAATATTTTACATTTTAGAAATTTAACTTTTATTAATAAAATATTAATACATTATGTATTAAATATTTTAAAAAAATTATAACCAATTTTAAAAATTGAATAAAAAATGGATTTAAAATTGGGATTATTTATGTAAGAATTATAAAATAAATACCATTATTTTTTATTAGTGAAAAAATTTCCAAGGTGTAAACTAGTTATTTTGGTGATTTTTTTAATTGTTAGTAACCATAAAGGTAAGGGGAGTAATAAGTTTAAAAAATGATTATATTTGATTTGTGAGAGCTTATATTAGATTTATATCAAATAAAATCTTCTATTTGTCAATTCTGGAGCCAATTTCCCTGATAGTGGGATAACAATGATTAAATATATTGGTTTTTTACAAAAAATACAGACCATTTAACTTATAAAACGTTTACTCCTTCCCTCACATTACCTAAAACTAAAAACATATATATTCAGAAAGAAATATACTGAATCATATCATCAACATTCATATAAAACATAAATAGTTTTTTGTATTTTCATAATATCATCCCCTAATGGTTTAATCACTTTTAGAAATGAGATATTCCAATAAGTGGTGTATAAGTTCCAAACCCCCATTCTTCTTTGTATTTATTTATAAATATTTATTGATCATTATATTTGTATTTACCATTATAAAATGATAAAAAAATAATTATTATTATGTGGGTATGATGTTATAATGGTGAAAAAAGTATTAAAACCCCACCAATTTTGCATTAAAATTGGAATATGTGAATCATGAGTTTTGTGGACAATAACATTGACCAATAAATTTGTTCCATTTTCATGGACATACAAACATGGATGTTTTTAGTTTATATTTTATAAGTATATATGATAACTTTATGTAATATATATCATTAATATGGTTCTTTTTTGGTGAAAAAAAATCATCATCGCTATATGGTAATCCAACAATATCAGTAAATACCCTAAAACTAGCACATCTACATCGTAATTTCCATGAAATTACACTAAAACTTCCTTACTATTAAATTATGTCATTAAATTTTCTTTATAAAAATTCAATATCATAAATCATAGTGGTTTCTAAATTAGGATCTTTTAGATAATAATTATGATCATCACCAAAATTTTTTACTACGCTCAAAATGATAAATATTATTAACACCCAATGTTTAAAAGGGATGAAAAAATTCTTATACAAGAATCTAATTATTATCAATGAAGATTATAAATATATATGCATAAAAATTGGGATAAATTGTGAATTTATTATGTTTATCATTATGATACATAAGGTTAAATAATTTACATGGAAACCATGGTTAAAGAGAAGTAAAAGATCAAATATTTTTTCCCGATACATCACTCTTTGAGATTTTTTGGTGAACCTTGGTTATAGAGTCTAGTTCAGAGATTGAGAGGCTTTATTGGGGGAAAATTGGATAATTTTTAGGGATTTATGTTTATTTAAATTAATGTATTCTATGTATAAACATGTCAGAAGATTTTATGAGGATTATACTTGATTTGGAAGTCTTGGAAGTTGGTTAAGGTACTTATGTTGAATTTAGGGATGAAAACTACATTTATAGAATTTACCCACAATGTACATGTTACACAATGTATAACTTTCACCAGAATCATGTTGTAAATTAATGAAGGGCGTGAAGGGTATACACATCTTATAATCCGTTTACATTGTGTAGATATTGATCTGGACAACTATTAACATGAAGTTATGGGTTTTTTTATATATACATTTAAAAATAAATACAAGATATTTAAATGCATTAAAAAACATATAAGTATCAAAAGTAATGGTTTTTACAAGTTCTTTCTTCCCAGTTCTCAAACCAACATTTCTGAAATACATTCTTATCAATGCCTTAAAAACTCTTGTTTATTTTTAAGAGATTTCATCACCTCCATACATCATGGTTTAGAGTTTAATCCTTTATAGGTCATGCTGCAATGGTCTTTATCGATTTTTTTCATTATTCAATTGAAGTAGTGTTTTATTTTTATATTCACTATGGAATCATGTTTACCTTGTTTCCATTTGATATTGGTTTTCTTTGTTGATATCCCTCACCATAATTTCTATTGAAGTTACCCATTGTTGTTTTTGGATAAATAACCTAGTTATAGGTAGGGAGTCGAAAAAATTCCATGATGACTATTTAATTTTGATATATATGAAATATTTTTATTACGCCAATGTAATGTGTGATTTAATTAATTTATTCATTTTTAATGGTAAATCATGTAATCAAAAATTGGTTGGATCCCATTAGATTCAATTGTTTATGGACCTAACCTATGGATACCCATTAGGTGAGATAACATATGAGTAATATGAATTAGCTAATGGCATATAATATGTTTAGAATGACAAGATATTCTCGTTATTTCTTGATATAGATTCACCATGGAAATGAATTTTTATATTGATATGGATATTAATTAATAGATATATTTATGTATGTGAAATTTAAAGAAAAAAGGTAATTTTCAAAATTATCCATAGAGCCATATGATGTAATATATTGATGTATTTTTTGTTATTCCATTTATTGTGATTCATGATATAATTCCTACATTGAGAGGACAATTCCCAGTCCCATACTATATTTCTTATATTGAGTGGGATCTTCTTGGTCGCATGTTGTAATGATTATATTGAGCTGGATGTACCCTGCCACATGTTTTAATTCATATATTTAGTTTCATATTCCTAGTACCATTTGGTAATTATTATATTAAGTGGGATCTTCCTAGTCTCATTCTTTAATGATTATATTGAGTGAGATTTTTCCAGTCCAATGTGGTAATTTTCATATTGAGTTGGATGTACCTGGTCTCATGATAAAATTATTATATAGGGGTATTGGTATTGTTTTTTTATTTTCTCCATGGATATATTGTTGTTTATTAGAATGGTTTTATTACATGATAAGATATATTCTAGAAAGGTATTAAATAAAGTTTTATGTTATATATTTTTAATTGGATTAATTAATAACACTATTTATTTATTAGTGAATATAATAAATATCATACTAGTAATGTTTAGATATGTTAAAGCCTACTTATGGAGTTTTAAGGACACCCAATTTGGGTACTTAATGGTGCCCGATAATATTTTTGGGATACAGGATTGGAGAAGGGAAAAGGATATTGTTCTTGAATTATTTATTTCTAGTGGGATGGAGTTTGGAGAGGGGGCTGACATGGGGTTCAGGATTGAGGTATTTTGGGATCATTTTGTTTCATATGACTCCTTTAATTGTATTTCATTCAATTTTACAATTTCTAACATATCATCCTTTCGTCAAATTATTTTTTATTTTTAAGGTTTCCTCCATGTATTCCATGTTTTATTACAGACTATTTCCTCTATGATGTTACTCTATTTATATGAATACTTTTTATTTTTTGATTCTATGCTACATCATATCAGGGGTATAGTCTCCTAAATTTATCATCAAACTATCATATCTATTTTTCACCATTTGTAAAGTGAGGATTCATTCTTTAGGTCTCCTAACCAAATAAATTTGTTCATGTGAGGGCATGTTGGGTTGGGGGATGTTACAAAATTGTATCGGAGGATCGAGTATTTTTCCTTTCTGTTGATTACTCTATGGGAATGTAGAAATGAGACTATGATGTGTTAGGAAATGGTAATGAGCATGTTCATGGGAGTGGTTATCCCATATATAGGGGGAAATCCACATTCCCAAGGATGGGATTCTTGTTTATGATCTTAATGTGATGACCAAAAATTTTCAAATGATAATTATTTCCAAAAAAGTGTGTTATATTATTACAAAAGAGGACTGCCTCTGATTAAAAAATTTGTGTTTATAAATTAATTGGACCATGAGGTTTTGACCACTATATGACCATTGGTCAACTATGACCATTGGTCAACTATGAACATTGGAAACTATACTCTTAACCTTGTGATTATTGTATATAAATAGAAATGATAATGGATAGTTAATGGGGAAAGTAGAGTCAATTACCTCATCCAGTAGAATTGAGCTATACAATGCCTTTTTTTCAGAGCTTGGGAAGGAGATAGAGTCATTCGGCTTCTCTCTTGATCTACCAAAGCCGAGCCTCAACAGGATAATTTTCAATGAAATCCCAAAGGTGAGAAGTTCATGTTATTGGTGATTACCACATGGGTGATGTTATCTAATCCTCCCCAAGTGTCCATCACCATCACAAACCCAACCCTTAGTTCATAAGTGTTTTTTTCAAGGGGTAAAGGTTCAATTCCCTAGTTAGGTAAAATTTAATCCCTTTTTAAAGAAAATTTTTATTTCATCATTTTTATTTTAAGAATAGTTTTTCTTAAAAATTGAGATCGAATTTGATAGATTGATTTTTGGGTAAAAATTTTACTTTTCATAGGATGAAAATTACTATATTAAACTATGGTTTTGTTAATAATTATTATTATAATAAAATGGTGTTATAAAAACAATCCTTTTCACTGAAAAATTACAAAAAATATACTTTCTCAAGTGTTAAAAAGTCTAGTATGCATTTTACTATGCATTTTATATCCACTATTATTTTTAATAATTCAGTCTTTTTAGAGTTAAAAGTAAAATTAATAAAATTTAGAGAATTATAATGATAAAATAAATGTCATTTTTTAATTTAGGAAGATGATATTCAGTTACAGTGAATTTATGAGATTTTTATAAAATATTTTGTTTTTCAGTGAATAGTAAAAATGTTGTTTTGAGTTTTCGATGTGTTTAATGAAATAATAATGATTTAATATGTTATTTAAAATTATATTCGACCATATTGAATTAAAATATTATATTATGTGTCCCAAATTCCCAATAAAATGTGAAAATACCAAGAGAAAGACCATGGTTTTGCAAATACCACTACTAAGGTATGCTCAAAAATTAATAAAAACCCTACTTAAATTTTTCCCTAAATACCCACCCATTATATTATTATATTTATTTTCCCATTCACTATACATTAATCCTTGATAGTATTAACTCCCATGGAGTCATAAAAAAGATTCTTCAAGACACCAATGTCCACATCATCGAGTTTTATAAGTAATTAATCAAGGTAAATGAATCTTCCAACATTCTCTTTTTCAAGATATCCTTCTATGTTATGATTTTTTAATTTATATTTGTATTTGATATGTCATTGCATATCCCCACTAAATTCAATATTATATAAAAATGCTGATATACCAATTTTTCTCTCATCAGCACATTTAATGAATTTTTAAGTGATGTAGTTAGGCTACCGAAAGATCATAAGGTAAATCTCATCGTCTCTTTTCTGTTAAATTTTTCAATTATGTGGTATGTATTTAAGTTCATATACCATGGTATATTTTTCATTTTATTATATCCCTCTACTGTAATATGAGTCTTTAATTAATGGTTTACCCTTGTCCCCTCTCTTTCTAATGTCTTCTAAAATAATGTTTCATACCTATTATGCTGGAGAATTTTCTTCTCAAAAATTTATATCTTTTTCTGATGATTTTTTTTGAATACTCAAACCTGTTTCTTCACCATCGGTATTAAAATATATTTCAAAATGATATATTTTATTCTGGTATTTACATACATGAAACACGCCTTCCTTTTCTGTGGATTTAAATTGGCATATAGATATTGTTTTTAATGCACTTTTTAAAACGCCATGATTTTGATATGAAACCCAGAAATTTTATTCTTGATGGGGTTTTTACTAATTTTTATAGGTCTATATATGTGTATCACATGAAAATAACAGAATATTAATGGTGAACCCTGATATCTCTCTAAGGCATTGGGTAAAGAAGTTAATCATTATAGATGACAAGTGTTTTTTTACCCTAGTGAATGACCGAAGTAATATTTAAGAAACCTTAGGATGGAACGTGGTGATATGATTTTGAATGTTTAAATTATATTTTTTATCCACATTTAAAAGTTATGATTCATGTTCTTTTATTTATTCTATTCCTCTTTATCATTCCCTTATGATATTATTAATTTTTTTATTGATATTCCTCAAGATCAAAAGTAATATTTTTCCATTGTTATCCCTTTTTGGGCCTAAATCTGACACTTTACTTTTATGTGTGTCACCATGTTAGGATATTAAATTAATTTACATAAGATGAAACTTGATGAATCATTTCATGTGTAATAAAATAATTTTGTATGTTTTCATGTATTACATATGTTTTTTATAAATGACTAAGCATTAACATATATTGTGTTTGTAAAATGGTATGTAAAGTATATAAAAAAATGGTAGGTTTCCATAGTTGGTATCAAAGGATAGTTTAGTTATTTTTGAAAATTATGATTTAGAAACATTATAAAGAACCATAGAAACCAGTATAAATATAGGAAAACATTCTAGTATTTTGGTGAAATATTTAGTAAGTTGTTTTCGAATAATGAATTCCATATGTGGATACGAAAAAGTGGATGTTGATCTAGAATAGATCTATCTAGTTGTAAAATAAAAAAAATCCTTGATTTGATTTATACTCCATTGGGAACTATTGCAAGAAAATGGGCCTTTCTGCACTTCTGGTTTAAAACCCCAAGGGATATTTTTGGTTATTCAAATGATTTTTATAAACTATTATGAAGGATTTATAGAAAATATAACTATTGTCAGTGAATAAAAAATTTAAGCATGTTTTTTTATGATAGAAAATTCTTCTATAGTTTTAATATTTTTAAATGAAACATGTTTCTCAATATTTTATCTTTATTTAGAAAATGGTTAGAAATAAGGGGAACTATTTAATTGGCGAGTGAAAATAATCATTCACTGATGACCCTCAGATGGAAGTCGTAATGGAAACCATCCGGAGAATGATGAATCAAGTAACTAAATTTATGGGAAATAAAATTATTCAATATTAGAGACTGGTTTCACCACAATGGGAAAAAAATTCTTTTGAGTCCTTTATGTGTCAAATAAAACCACCATTTAGTGCATATACCAACCTATTGATTACGGAATAGTAGATAAACACAATAGAAATGATCTTTTCTTTATTTCATTGTTTATAATATGAGAAAGTCACACTAGATATTTACTGTTTAGGAAGAGAAGTTGATTAGTGGTGGTCAGTGATTAAAATCATGAGTCCAAGAGGTGAGATTGATTCTTTGGAGCAAGAATAGTTTAAGGGAATCTTCATGAATACATATTTAGGTCATTCGATGAGAATAAAATTGGAGAAGGAATTCCTCGAGTTGAATTATAAGGATAATAAATCTATTGGTAGCTATGAGATGAATTCCAAAAGACATTCCCATTACACCACTAGTTTTGTCATGGATCCAAATGGGAAGGTTCATATATTATTTGGTGTACTAAGACCCCATATATGAAATAAATTAGTTAATTGGTGTTATAACAGCTATGAAGAAATCATACAGAGTTCTTGGATGGTAAAACTATAGTTTGGTGGGATGTAGTGGTCTCACAAATTGAATGAAAAGGAAATATTTATAGAGTTAATCTTGGGTAGGATGTTCGACCAGGGAAGAGAATGAAAGAATTTGAAACTTTCCACGTGTAGTAAATGTGGGATGAATCATTCGAGGAACTTCTTGACCAAGAGTGGTAAATGATACATGTGTGGAAGATATTTCCATATTGCATGGAACTGTCCTAGTAAGGTGAATCATCACCTTCTCCATAGTAATGGAAAAGGGAAGATAGAGTAGGCCCTATATGATGTCCATTTCTTTAAGTATAGACAACTATGAAAATTTTAAATAACTATCCAAATCGAAGGGCTTTGGAGGGTAATCACTTTCAACCTCACCATAGGCCAAGAGAGAAAGGTCATGCTTGTTATCATGACTATTTAAGTACAATCTTAAAACAATATGGTGGAAAGTACACTTATTTCTCTATCAAAGAAAGTAAGTAGACCGTTTGTTTTTGGTTCTATAAAATATTTTATTTCCTCCAACATTGAAAATAATTTAGAGCCAATCCTTGAATTTCTAAAAGCGGAGTTATTATTCAGGAGTTTGGGTGGGATTATCCAAGAATCATCAGTGTTTAGAAACCCAAGTATTTAATTTGGGGAGAGTAATCTTATCAAAAATCTCTTAGTCATTCCCATGATGAAATTCAAAACTATACTAGGGATGGACTTGATCTATAAGTATAATGATTAGATCAAATGCAGAAGCAAGGTAATCAGAGTAGTTTTGAGTGGAAAACCAATAGTTATATTAATAGAAGAGATATCTAGACCTATGTTGTGTCTAGAATCACCACCCATAGCCTTGTTTATGGTGTTGATCAGTGAAGATGAAGAAGTAAATCAATTTATCTGAATATGAAATGTACCCATTTTTTAGGAATACATTTAATTATTTTTAGAGGAGTTTCTTATAACTCCCCTAGAAAGATAGGTACAGTTTTTCATTAAGCTCATTCTTGGATTGAATATGATTTTAAAAATACCATATATAATGCAAAATATGGATTTGGAGGAATTAAAGAATCAACTCCTACATATTTTGGAGAAGAGTATTATTTGGACAAATGTGTCTCCATATAGAGAACATGTTCTATTTTTTCAAAAGAAGGATGGATCAATGTGGTTATGCATTGATTATAGAGAACATCAAGAGATCATAAGGAAGAAAATGTTCCATCATCAATGAATAAAAGAATTATTTTACCATCTAGGTGGGGCACATTTCTTCTCTAAGATTGATCTGTGATCTGGTTATCATCAGTTGTGTGTGAAGAAAGAATACATTCTGAAGACCGCCTTCCGATCAAGATATGGTTATTATGAGTTTTTGGTTATTTCCACTAGCTTGATTAATGCTCCTTATTTTTTAATGGATTTTATTAATGTAGTATTTAAGGATTGCCTTCATAACTATGTGGTAATTTTTATTGTTGAAATTTTGAAATATATAAAAATTCACGAGGAGCATGATGATCATTTGAATGTTATTTTTCAAACTCTATTAAAGGAAAGGATTTTTAGAAAGTTTAAAAAAAGTAACTTTTGGTTTAAAAAAGTTTCTTTCTCAGGACAAATCTTATCTAATGATGGAATATTAGTAGAACTTGAAAGACAAAGGTTTTAGAGGCGTGGCCTTGGACTACATCAATAATTGATATTCATAGTTCCCTTCGTTAGGAAAGATATTATATGAGGTATGATAAGAATGTCTTAAGACATTCTAATATGCTAACCAAGTTAACTCTAAATAGGGATAAATTATTCTGGAAAAGGTGTGTGAGGAATGTTTGTAAGACTTCATGATGAGGTTGGTTACTACACCTATGTAAACTCTACCCTTTATCAGAGAATGACTCATGTTTTTTTTGTAATGTATCTTGTAAAGGTATTGGGTGTGTACTCATCAAAAAATGAATGGTTCTTTCTTATTAAACTTGAAAGTTGAAGCCTCGAGAGAAAAAGTATCCCACACATGACTTGGAGCTACCTATTTTTGATTTTTCTCTGATGATATGGAGGTACAATTTTTATTGGGAGAATTGACATATATACATATACCACCAAAGATTGAAGTATATTTTCATGTAAATAGAATTCAATAGGAGACATATGAGATGGTTCTAACTTATTATGTAACATTATTTTTCAATTAATTAACATCCCAGAAGAGAAAAAAATTCATTGATGAATTATGTTGTACAAGCCCTATTGTGATGGAAATGATGAGGATTAAATTATATTATTTGATCAAATACCTAGTAAAACTGGAAATGGTAATAGTAAGTAAAGGGATAACATAAACCCAATCAAAAATATTTTATCAACTATTTTTAATAGAGAAGATCAATAAATCTCAAAGATATGATAGCTTGTTATAAGATAAGATAGAGGTTCTAAATAATGGGAAGTTTATTAAGTTGATTATTGACATGGAATGTGTATTGAAATTTCTTACAAGGCTGTGTATTCTATATATTCCAGAAATAAAGAAGGATTTGATGAATTATGATAATAAATATACTTTATCTATACATCCTGGAAGTACGAACATATATTAGGACCTTCATGATGATTATTGGTGGGATAAAGAAAAAATGGGAGATTTCCAACTACACTAAAAGGTTCCTGGTGTGTCAACAAGTAAAGAAAGTTAGAAAACTACTTAAAGGGATATTACAACCAGTAATCATACTATCATGGAAGTGGGAAAATGTCACTATAGACTATGTCACTAGTCTCCTAAAAAATCCAATTAAAATAATGTGATATGGGTTATAGTGGACCATCTCAAAAATAATTCCCATTTTGTATCTATTAAGAAAGATTTATCTCCTCAACAACTTTCAAAGATATACAAGAAGAAAGTGGTAAGAATGAATGGAGTTCAACCTTCTAACATATATAATAAGGATCCAAAGTTTTCATCAATATTCCAGAGAAGTCTACATCTTTCTCTGGGTACCCATTTGAATTTCAGTACATCCTATCACCCCCAACTGATGGCTAATCTAAAAGGACTATTTATAAACTCAATGATATTTTGAGAACATGCACAATTAAATTTAATGGTCGATGGGATCTACATATCCCATTATCTAAGTTCTCATATAAAAAAATATTCCATTTGAGTATTCAAAAAGAACCCCTTGATTCACTATATGGAAAGCAAAGAAGAATTCCTACTTTTTGGGATTAAGCTGTTGGGAGAATTCTTTGTAGGCATGATCTTGTGAAAGAGATGAATTAAAAGGTTTATTCCATCCCAACAACAAATAAAGCCTACTTATAGGTGGAATAAAATCATTTCTATGAAACATAAAAGTTAATTGGTGTTTTATGTTGGATATAAAGTTTTCCTTGAAATATCTCTATGGAAGAGACTCATGGGGTTTGGGAAAAAAGGAAATATTAGACATAGGTACATTGTCCCCTACAAAATCCACGATTTAATAGGAGAAGTGTCCTATAATGTTTCACTTTATCCAAATATAGCTAATATTACTGATGTTTTCAACGTATCTCTCTTGAGGAAGTATATAGTTTCCCTTTCATATCTATAGAATCCAGAGGTCGTACAACTAGAACATGACCTCTCTTTTGAGGAGAAACTGGTGTAGATCTTTGACTGTAGAGACAAGTTTCTATGAAGTAGGACTACCCAAATCATTAAGGTGTTGTGGAGGAACCACAATTATGAATAAGAGATGTGAGAACCTGAGGAATCAATGAGGTATAATTATCCATATATTTTTGACTAAGAGAACAATATGAAATTTTATAGACAAAATTTATTTAAGCGGGATGAATGTTACGACACGATATTTTTGAATGAAAATTGGTTCGTGAAAATGTGTGTTTTATTATAACACAGTAGAACTATATCTCATTAATAATGACATGATAGTATTTTAATGTGACCATCAGGTTTTGAAAGTTATAGGAATGGTGGTCAATTATGAATGTTGGTCAATATGACCCTTTGAAACTATACTCTTAACATTAATATTATTGTTCATAAATAGAAATGATAATGGATAGTTAATGAAAAAAAGATGAGTCGATGGTCTTATCAAGAAGAGTTGGGCCATACATATCCAATTATTTAGAGATTAGGTGGGAGGCTGTGTCATTAGGCTTCAATCTTTCCCATTCCCAATCCGAGATTCAACATGTTAAGTTTGAACTAAATTAGATTTATTATAAGTTCAAGTTATTGGATATTACCACTCAGGCGATGTTATCTGATCCACAACAAGAGTCTATCAATATCAGACACCTTACCCTTAGGTCATATAAGGGTGTTTTATGGAGTTATGTGTCAAGGCCCTAGTTACTTAAAATGCAATCCCTTTGTTTATATAAAATTTTTATTTCATCATTTCCTTTTTAAGAATAGTTTTGCTTAAAAATTGAGATTGAATTTGATAAATTGATTATTTAGGTAAAAATTGTACTTTCTAATTAGATATAAATTATTATATTAATCTATTCTTTATTAATAATTATTATTTTAGTTAAATAGTGTTATCAACACACTCCATTTTAATTAAAAAAGATATGATATTTTTTTCAACTTTCAAAACATTATTATGCAGTTTATTATGCATTTTATGTCTAACATTATTTTTATAATTATGTATTTTGAGAGTAAAAAATTAAATTTATCATATTTAGTGAATTATTAGGATAAAATAAAATAAATTTTTGAGCTATAAAGGTCAATATTAGGTTAGGGTGAGTTTATGAAGTTTGTATAAAATATTTTTTTCGGGTGAATAATAAAAATATGTAATTGAGTTTTCAGTGTGTTTAATGACCTCATAATGATGTAACATGTAATTAAAAATGATTGTAGAATTTTTTCAGTAAAATTTGATATGAGGTTTCCTGATTGGACAATTCCACATGCAAATATCATGGTCAAGCCCCTGATGTTGCAAATACCACTACTATGGTGTCCTAAGAAATTAATAAAGAAATCCCAAAATATTTCAATAAATACCATCCAATTCATCCATTATATTTCATTACCAATTAACTATACCTAAAGATATGATAGTATTACTTCCCAATGAGTCCTCCCAAGGTTTCCTCAAGCCACTAAGTACCATCTCTTCATGTTTTAGACATCACTCTTCCAAGTAACAGAATCATCCACCCTTCATTTTTTCAAGCAATCATTTTTTGTTATACATTTTAATTTAATTTTTATTATGTTGGAATATGTAATTTCATATCCAAATTAATTTAATAATTATTTAAATATTACTAGAGACCCTTTTTTCTCTAATCAACAAATTTTAGGAATTTTCAAGAGACGCTGTTAGGCTACCAAAATTTCATAAGGAAAATGTTATCTTCTCTTTTCTTTTCAAATTTTATTTTATGTAGAATGTCATTAAAATACCCTCACCATGTTGTTATATATATTTTATTATTTAAAAAAATTGTAATATGGGTCTTTTATTAAATGTTTTTCCTTTTCCCCTCTCTTTTTAATGATTTCTAAAACCATGTTTCAAACCTGTTATGATGCATAATTTTCTCTTCAAAATTTCTCTATTTTTCTCAAGAAATTAATTTATTTTATTTTGTGAATACCCACATATCATTTCTCTGTGGGTATATTCTCATATATTTGAAAATTATTTATTTTAGAATGGTATTTACATACATGAAACCCTTCATCATTTTCAGTGGGTTTAAAATGACCTAAATATCTTGTTCTTAACTCACATTTTAAAATTCCATTATTTTGATATGAAACCCATTTATTTTATTATCCCTGGGTTATTTATGAAATTGTAGATGATGATATAAATGGATAGTATTAAATTAAATACATATTATGTGTGAATCCTGATAGAACTCTAATTCATTTGGTCAATAATATAATATCTATAGATGATGTGTTTTGTGATACCTTGGTGAATAACCATGTTAATTTTTATAAAAATTTGGGATGGTCCTTGGTGATATGATTATGAGTGACTAAATTAAATGATATATCCACTATATAAAGTTATTATTCATGTTCTTTTATTCATTATATTCTTTTTTATCATGCCCCTATGATATTCCTCGTGTTATTATTGATATTTCTCAGGATCATAAGGGAAATATTTACCTTGTTATCCATTACTAGTTCTTAAGCTCTCTATTTCCATTGATTTATATCCCATGGTCATGAGATACAATAAATATACTTAAGAAAAACCTTGATGAATCCTATCACATGCAATAGAATAATTTTTAATTTTTTCATGTATTATATATGTATTTTCCAAGTCACTAATTCTTAAGAGATCCTATGTTTGTAAAAATCTATGTAATGTTATAAAATAAAAAGGTGTGTTGATTTCCATTAAATGTTAAATTAAATATTATTACACATTGGGTGATTAAAAAAATTTTTGTTACAATTTATTGGGATAAATAATCATGGATTTATGTTCTATGAGATAAGTATTCAAGAAACATGATAGGGACATAGAAATATATATTGACGTGGATTGTTTTTGATAGGGACATATTTATTACATATGATATATATATTCCTATATGAACTGTGATATAAGATACTATTATATATAATAAAGTACGTTAATTAACTAATATCTCATGATAAAGTACTTATATTACATGTTTAGAGAGAACATGAGAGGTGGTTCCCTGTTGTAGTTTCCTTTTGAGGTTAACCTTCTTGTTATAGATTGTGTTCTAATGAGTGCCTTTTTCTTGTTGTGAAAATTCCTCCTCATAATATTCAATTTTATTGTTAGGATAGTTGAAATAATCCCAATTCTAATATATCTAAACCATAGAAACCTGTCGATTTTTAGGATCATATAGATGTTTAGTATTGAGACAGATTCCAGAGTTTCATTGATCAATGGAACAAGAGATTTTTCACACCATGAATTTAATTTAAGATCTAAATAGAGAGTTTCATGTGTATAATACACCTATAATTATTAGTTAGGGAGTCCTTGAGGTATCCACATTCTGGATTGAGTCATCATAGATTACAGTTATGAATATTGAGACCACCATGTATAGGAGGTTGAATCATGCAACATATAGGATTTGTGGACCCATAAAAAATTGGGGGGATATTCTATAATAGGCTAAAATGTTGGAGGAGATATCTTAGAAGTAATTTGAATCAATTTTCTTGATCCACATCAACTATTAGATATCGAGGGATGTTTTGGTTGGTGAGTTCATGAATCTCAGACAATAGGGTATGTCTTTAATGGTTTACACTTAATGTTTCACCAACCAACAACACTGTTGACCATAATTATCATATGATGAGATCTTCAAGGTGAGAAATTTTTATTATGGGTTTTACTATGAGATCAGGTCACATGTGAATGTCTTCCATTAGATCTATTATTAGGATTTGATGTATCTAACACTCATCACAGAAGGTAATTTAATAGAGGCTTGTGCCGAAATGAAACAGTTTCAGCTATCTAAACCGATAACCCTTCTTAATGTAGAAAGAATCATCACAATGAATGTTATCACAAAATAAATAGTGGGTTAGAGCACTCAAGGTAGTAGTAAATAATATTTGGAGCGTGTTCCATTATAGTGCTTTCAGTGTGTCAAGTTAGATAACAAGTTTCCTCAGTGTCCGCACCCCATTTTTAAGTTTCACAATTTTAGTATTATGGTAAACCTATAGTGTTTTTTAGGGTTATTAGATAAAATAAAAGTGGTAGCAGACCCGGAAAAGTAATGGAGTCTATGAAAGAATAAAATACTTATAATAATATAGGTATACTAAGTTCCACTGGATGTTCATGTTGGGGTCGAGGATGTGGTACCAATGTGTAGGAGTTATTGTTTTAGGATGAGTTAATAACTAAATGGAGTTAGATTGGAGCCTATAGAAGAGGGTCTAGTTAGCTGCAGGTTATACAGACCACTCCAACTATTGTGGTTGGAGGAACATTTACCATCAAAGTTATGATTCCTATACTATCTACCATTTCTTATATTTTTTAGATATAGGGGCTTCACATCCCTTTTTTTGTTATTTTTTTGAAATGGTTTCATCTTCGATATGTAAGTATTGATTTGTATATTACCATCGATACACCAATGGAAGTCAAGTTACAAAATATTAAATGTTGCAAGGCATTTTCTATAAATAATGGTGGTTAACGTTTCATTTGGGAACAGTTTGTGATAGAAATGATTGGTTTAATTTTATTCATGGTATGGATTGGACGGTTGTATAACAAGATCATATTTATTGTTACTTAATTATAATTACATTCATATCTCAAAAAAAGGTATTTATTATATCCATGGTTTGTTGGATCTTCTGGATGGCCTTGTAGGACTAATTCAATGTAGACTAGATTTCATCATGTCTTGGATAGACAACCATTATCTACATAATGATGGAATATAGTAGGAATATTTTACTCCAATGTAATACTATTTTGAAGATATATTTCCTGATGATTTATATAGCTTATATCTATAATAAGATATCAAGTTCACTATTGAGTAAGTTCTAAGAGCAGAGACAATTTTTATTCATCCTTAAAGAATGGATCTCATAGAGATTTAGGAGATGAAAGTTCCTTTGGATGATCTATAAGATAATGGTTTAAAATTAAATGTGTATATCCATTGGATTCCCATTCAATTTTCTCTATGAAAGATGTTGTTAACTTTTATTTATGTGTATATTATCATATAATGAACTACATATTGGTTAATAATTAGTATACCATTCCACGTGTTGATGTTCTCTTCAATTAGTTGAGAGTTTCAATGATATTATTCATGTTTTATTCAAGATATTATTACCACTAGATTAGTGTGAGAATATAATACATACCAAAAAATAATTTTATAAGTAGGTATGTCTTGAATGAGTTCGTAGATTGGTTTTTTGGTCTAAAAAATCTCCAGTGATATTCATGGAATTGATGAATCTGATATTACACATTTTTATCAACCATTTAGTGGTTGTTTTATTCAATGTAATATTACTATAATACCCTTCAATATATGATCATTCCAAAGATCATGAAATATTCTTGAGTATATTGGGAGAGGATTAACTTTACACTATGATTACTAGATGAGGTTTCTGGATTGATAAAGTGCACTTCTTAGGACAATTCATCCTGGATATAGGAGTTTCAGTGGACATAGATAATGTTATAGCTGTGGAATATTTGGAGTGAACTAAGAATATATCTAAAATTCAGAGTTTTCATGTTTTAATAGGATATCATCGGGTCTTTATCCAATACATATACCGTCTAGTGTCATTGATGTATGGGCTTCCCATAAGAGAGTGATGTTTATTTGGTTAGATTCATGCAAGTGATATTATCCAAAGCTAAAATGCAGGATAACTTCATAACCTATCCTCATATTACCTATTTTAGTTAAAATATATACTATTTAATATGATTCATTTGTTGTTGGAATCAGATAAATTATAATGCTGGAGGATTCTGGGGATTATTATGGGCCCAGACAACTGAGACCACATGAGAGGAATTACCTTAATCGTGATCTAGAGTTATCTATTGTGGTACATTACATGAGGGATTAGAGACACTACATTTCTGTGATGGGATTTTTTACAAATACCACATGATCCTAAGGTACATCTATTCATAGAAGGACCTAATCATTCTTCATAAGAGATGGGTTGAGTATCTGTAGTTATTAGACATCGAGTTGACTTATATACTAGGAATGGGAAATGTTGTTTCTGATAATTTCATCTCGAAGAGTAAAAATAGGAAGTGGTGGAGTATTTTGATGAGTGGTATATGATTGACCTCATTTTAAACAACCATATAGATGTTTATGACTCCGATGTAAGATTATATCTTACGTCAAAATATATTGTATTAGTGATTTTGGACAGCATCAAGATAAAGATGTTATCAGATCCCAAGGAAATATTTTTGAGATATATCTTATATATTGGGGAGACATAATTACGATGTTCACTTAGAAGAGGAAATTGTATCCCTTTCTAGGGCATAGTATGGTTTTGTTTGGGCTTGAATGAGGATATGATGAGAGAGCTTCATGCTTTTAGATGAGATGTACATCCTATATTGACATAGACATATTTTGATCTACTCAGATAGTATTGGGGGTAAAAATTTAAAAAAGCTTTAGTGGGATTTTTGGAAGGTTGTTTCGCATATCAACATGTGAAATCCGATTAGAAGAGGTTATTTGGCATTTTGGAACTACTACACATTTCATAGTGGAAACAGTATGATGTCACTATAGATCTGGTGATATTATTAGACTAGAAAACTCATAATAATTATGTTGTAGGAAAGATAATGGTTCAACTAAAAAATGTATGAAAATCCATTCATATTAGGGAGATATTAATGATCATTATATGTGCGGTCTCTACATGTGTGATATTGTTTGGATAAATAATGATTCAAGGATTATTGTTTTAGAGAGAGATCCTTCTTTCACATCCTGGTTCTTGTTGGGGCATCAGAATGATCTAGGATCATAGTTACATTTTTTCATAGCCTATAATACTCAGACTGGTGGTAAATTTTTATAAACTATTCTAGTTCTAGAGGTAATTTTATAAGCCTATGTTTTGGATTTTGGTTGTCTGTGGGAGATGCATATGAATCTCATGGGTTTGACATTTAATATGAAAATTTAGGTATCAATCTATATGGAACCTATCAAGGCTTTTTATGGTAGTTCTTGTCATTAACTTATTTTTTGGTTGGAAATAGGTGAGTCAGTGCCTGTTGGACCTAGTCTCATACAGTAGACATTTGTACCAGTTCAGCTGATCAGGAGGTGGCTAGTGACTGTGCGGAGTAGGCATAATTTGTACGCTGACAATCAGAGACAAACTACTAGAAAAATACCCTATACCAACGGTTTGAAACTGTTGGTGTAGGCCTCCAAACCGTTGGTATATACTATACCAACGGTTTGGAGAACCATTGGCTAGTAAGTCGTGGGCATAGGTCTATAACAACAGTTTTGGAAAAACTGTTGGTATAGACCTATACAAATAGTTTTCAAAACCATTGGTATAATTAATATTAAAAATATATACCAACTATTCCATAAAACCGTTGGTATATTTTTTTTCAAAAAATTAGAATTATGTTGGTTTTGATCCCAATACCTTCAATTTATGAATGAACAACCTAAACACTAACCTAACACGACTTTTGTGAACATAATTTCATAAATATATATATGTATTATCCTAAATATTTTAAATTTTTATTTATTTAATGTTCTCTGAATGAAGATTCCATAAAAAACATGTAACTCTACCAACGGTTCTCAAAATCATTGTTATAGACCTATACCAACAGTTTTCTAAACCTTTGGTAGAAATTATTTGATTTTGGGACCTATACCAACGGTTTTGGACAAACCATTTGTATGGGGGGGGGGGGGGCTATTCCAACGTCTTGTCAAAAACTGTTGGTATATATTCTCTATAATAGAACTATATCAATGGTTGGGCCAAAAACATTGGCATAGGTCCATAATAGAGACCCTATACCAACGGTTTTGGAAAAACCGTTAGGATAGGTCCATATAAGTGACCTATACCAAACGTTTCTCCAAACTGTTGGTATAGGTCCCCCCTATACCAATGGTTATGGGTAAACCATTGGTATATGTCCAAATTAGTTACCAATACCAATTGTTTTGGCCAAACCATTAGTATAGGTCCATATAAGTGAAATATACCAATAATTTTCCCAAAACCATTAGTACAGATCTTCGTTCCAGTAGTTACAATCTCTATAATTTGAGGTTTTACATCATGTTTTCATTCATCTTTCATATAGGTTGGGGAAAATCCATAATAGAAAATAGGAAAAGGAATCACCACAATTTTTCAGACTGTTCGATGTACTTGATAGGTCCCATCTAGTGGAATACTAATTATCTATTCCATAGTGTTATAGTGTTGTTCATGGTGTTTTTCACATGTCATAGCTTCAAAGATATTATAATAACCCATATCATGTGGTGGATGTTAAGGAAATTTAAATTAATTTTGAATCATCCTTTCGGAAATATAGACTGTGCACAATAGTGAGAAGTATCTA
Source organism: Viscum album (assembly GCA_963277665.1). Taxonomy (NCBI): domain Eukaryota; kingdom Viridiplantae; phylum Streptophyta; class Magnoliopsida; order Santalales; family Viscaceae; genus Viscum; species Viscum album. Next base: position 733,592,829 of record OY728136.1, on the reverse strand, counting down.
CGGGGAATTGAACAACCTATAGTTAGTGTATAGAGGTTGCATGGGTGTGTCTAGTATGAGACATAGGAGTGGGAGTTTTATATCTGATCAAAGAGTACATAATATTTTATTAAAACCACATAGTGATTCTTATAGAAACTCATGGAAGAGTTATTATATGATGGATATGTAGTATTGTCCAATAATTTTTTAAGGTATTACCCTGTATGAGTTTTTTATTGAATTATTTTGATTGAGTCATATTTGGAGGCCAAGAGCCTTTATAGGGAAAATGACCTAAAATTTGGGGTATTAATTTCATTTTAATTAATGATGTCTAGTTATAATCATATGAAATTTTTTTATGATTGTTTTAATTTCTTTGGATATATTTCATGGTTGTTTGTGTCATTATATGATATTTTAGATGAATGATGTTCATATTGCATTTACATGACTTGTACATGTTACATGATGTGTAATAATCACTAGGAACCTATCTTTAACTAGGGTGGGTAGTGAAGAGTTTATGTGTTTTGTAAACCATTACCATCATGTAATTATCGATCTAGAAAAATATTAATCAACAGCAATGTGTTTTGTATCAAATCGCTTTAAAAATAATTACCCAATGTGTAAATGGATTACATGCCAAATAAGTTTCATGAGATGTGTTTGTAACTAGCACCATTAGTCGGATTCCCATACCACTATTTTGTGAAACCCTACTCCCAATCAATATGATAATCCTAATGATTATGATTTTAATTCATCACCTATGGAAATTAATATTTAGTATTTAATCATTGGTTAGTCAACTTGATTTGGTATTCTAATATTTTCCTAAATCATCCATTTATGCTTTTTTTAATTTCATCTCTGCAGTGGAAAACTTTTTATCATGTTTCCATTTGATCTCGGTTTCCTTTGTTTATCTCCCTCTCCTTCATTTCCATTGGCATTACCTATTATTGGGGTGGCTAAATTGTCTGGTTAATGTTGAGAATTCTAATCCTTTCCAAGTGGTATTTTAATTGTTATGTATATATAGTATTGTGATTTCACCAACTTAACATTATGTTTAATTAATTTATTCATGGATTAATATTAAATCATTGAATGAAATATTTTTTGGATCCCTTGTATTCAATTTTTTTATCATAATATATAGTAACCAATTGGGTGATAAAAACCTTGATTAATATGAATTTTATAATGTCTTAATGAGTGAATAGGATGACATGAGATTCAGGGGAGTTATTGATATATATTCACCATGTAATGGATTTTTATCTATAATTTTATTGATTAATTGTTATATGTAATTAATTTGAAATTGAAATGTAAATGGAAATTTTCATAATTTACCATTAATCCATATGATGTGATATTGTAATATCTTATTTTTCTATGACATGTGATTTGATTCATGCTGTAATGCTTATATTGAGTAGGCTTGACCAAGTCCCATGATGTAATTCATATATTGAGTGGGGTATACCCATTACCACGATATAAATCCATTATTGAGGAGGGTATTACAATTCCCATGTTGTAATGTATATATTTAGTGGACTCTTCTATGTCCCATGTGATAACACTTATTTTGAGTAGGATTCACCTAGTACCAAGATTTAATTTTTATATTGAGTGAGCTCTATGTAGTCCTATTTTAGGCTTATTATAAATTGGGAATGACCCAGATCCATGTGATTTTTCTTGTGGATATATGGTTATTGGTTTGTATAGTTTTGTTACATGCTCAAAGATATTCTGTCATGGTTTGAAAGAAACTTTACTGTTATATTGTATCAACTGAATTAATTAATACATTTGTTAATAACTTATTTTTATACAATTATTATCATATTGGTTTTGTTTAGATATTTTGGTTTTGAACTACTATGTTTTACTCACACCATGTTTAGGAATTTTATGGTACTCGAGAAGATTTTAGGGATGCATGTTTGGACAAGGAAAAGAGAATTTGTTGCTAATTTATTGATTTCTAGTGGGCTGGAGAATGGATATTGGACATACATGGGGTTTAGGACTCATGTATTTTGTTTTTTTTGTTGTAGTTGATTCATTTATTTTTATTTTATTCATTTTAACATTTAAAAATATCTCATCCTATTAATAAATTAATCATTATTAATGGTTTATTGGTTTCTCCTTTTATTCAATGTTTTATTTTTTATTATTTTCTATTTAACATTAGTCTAATTAAATTTATTCTTATTGTTCTTTATACTACTATGTAACTTCATAACTGAGGCATAGTCTCCCAACTATATCATCACACCCTCGCTACTAGTCGACATCCTTATGAGTACAAGGAGAAGCACTTGAGGTCTCATAACCAACTCGATTTGGCCACGTGAGATGTTTTTAGATCGTGGGACATTATTGTAATATAAATGGTAACTCAATATCCTTTTAATGATTTATATAATTTCTCATTCAGTATAATTTTTCCAAGACCATCCATTTTGATTAATTTTATCACTTTATATATATTTAAAAATAGTTTCAATCCAAATCATTTTTTATGAAATGTTTTCTATTTAATATTATTCAAATAAATGTTACATTTTTATTAGAGCCAAATAACCATGATTTTAATAATGATGAAAGAAAAATGTTTTCAAAAAAAATTTCATGATTTATATTTTGTTATCTTAAAATGATCTATATCCAATGGATTTATTTTTCTTTTTTATAATTTATTTTATTTAATGATACGATTAATTTTGGTTGTTCATGTTTTCAATATCAAAATATTTATTTCTTGATGTTATAAAATTTCTGTGTTTTTGAAAAACTATTTTATTTGAAAGGATTCATTATAAAAATTGATTTATTTCGATTTGAATGTTTTAGAAACCCAATATATTTCCATAGGGTATTTAATATATTAGGATTCATGAAATTAAGTAGCACACATATATATTGATGACTACTAGTTGGATCCTATATCTCCATCAAATTGATTTTGTTTGTGTTTATCTCTCAAGAGATAGTCAAGTGTTGAAATAATTTATTTGTTTACACATACAATGGAATAATGTGTTTTATCATATTTTCTTGTGTGGAAATAAATAGATTATTCCCATAAACCTAATGAGTTTCCTTGCATGGGTTTTCCAATTATTATGGTTGTGTAACTTTCCCATCTTGTTCATCAACTTATAAGATGAAATTCATTTCCATTAAATGCCATGTTTTTAGGATTATGACCCATTTTTATAGTATTCAGCACATTTATGTCATTACAACTTGTCATATTACTATTGAAATGTATTTTGAGAATTTTCACATATTTATTTCTTCTATAATAATCTTTTGTGATATTTTTCTACTCTAACATGTTTTATCATTATTATATATGGTATTTTGGACATTACATATTATTATTTGTTGGATTCCCCATATTTTAATTCATGATTATGATATGTCTTTCCCTTTCATAGATTTTGATATCATTCCATTATTATGGTTCTATTTCTTATGTTTTGAAGATGAATAAATCATGTGAGATATTTAGAATAGGTTTTAGAGAAGCATGATTAAGAATAAAAATTTTAAAGTGTTATAAAAAAATTATTTTTATATAGTTAATGTTAAAGATAATAACCCTTTGAGCCCCCTAGGTTGTGTGAATTTTTATTATTTATGATATTTTAATATGAAAATTAATGATTTATTTATGTTATGGTTAGCTTGGGACGCATTAGTTGGTATCAGAACAGTGATAATTTATTTTTTAAATTATTTTAGTTATCTTTAGTGTTTTGGTTCGAGAACCATTAAGAAAAACACAGATATAATTCTATGTACATGATGATATCCTAAAATGTTAGTAATATAATCAGTATATGCTTTTACCTAAAGAATCACTAACTAGTTACTACAAGTGGATGTAGGTTTTAGAACCAATATACCTTGGGCAAATAGACCTGAAAAGGGTGTTTTGGGTATTAACTCAATCATCACCCATTGTATGAAAATGAGGCCTAACTACACATCTAGTTGACACTCTTAGTAGATATTCTATGGTTGATCATATGAAATTTATAAACCACTATAAAGGATTTAATTTTTTTAGTTACATTGGGGGATTATGTTGCTATGATAAGACAACCCAAAATAATGTTCACAAGGTCAATCTATGATTTATATAGGTTGAAATTAATTAACTGTCAGATAACATGATAATGTAAATGAAAAACACATTTAATATTGAAATTATTGTACGATTACGATAAATACAATTTATTATAAATTTTTTATAGCTCATGTCAAGCCTTCTCATTTAAATATTTATTATAACTATAAATAACCATGTGTTAATGGGACAATGAAAAGATTACATAAATGAAAAACCCATCAGAATTGGAAGTGTATTGAGAGAACATGTGATTATGATAAAAAATATATCTTGAAATATGATTAACAGTTCATGCCTTGTGGATGTCACAAACCCACCGAAGAAGATAATGAATAAGTCTTATTAATTATCAAGTGACAAAGATGATGAATGCAATAATTTTTATTTTATAATATCTCTAGAAATGTTTCAAGAAGACACAATGTATTTTCTTGAAGGATACTAGAAGTAAATTGCTTTTGTGAAGATGGGTTAATAAAGAATCCAATAGTCAAAGAAAAAATTAATAGTTAAATTAACAAAATTTTATAAAATATAGTTTATCTGAAGGTACCATTATTAATTCAATGTATTATTTATGAAGAACATGGGAATTATCAATCTCAATTTCCTATTTCATTAAGTAACTTTAATAATTAAAATCACTAACCTAAAATTCCAAGAGAATAATGGAATACATATAAAAGCCCTATTCCAAATAAAGATCATGATATTTAAGGCACATGTACCCAATAATGTGGATTTATAAATGACTTGTTGAAATATTATTATAGAAACTCTAGTATATCTAATATTATTTTTGGAATAATTAAATCCCACAGTCACCATTTTATTTTCAATGAAATATTCTTGTAGAATGATTATTTTATTTAGAGTTTAATTTTATTGGAATGTGCCTTGAGTAAATCTTATCATCATTCCTTCACATAAATTTTACATGATTTTTGTGATGGATTGGTTCCATAAACCTTAATAAAACATTATATATAGTATTGAAAACACATTTCATATTAACCAATGATTTTTTATTAATTAATGGATGTTAATAAAAATTCATTTGAAAAAAATTATATAATTTGGGTGTGGATTTCAAATAACTGAAGATTATTTTTCCAGATATTTTGAGAAAAAGTAAATATTAGGGTTATTAGTATTTATAAAATAAAGATTTATTTTTGATATTGTGAGGTTTATATCTCTCTTTAAATTATATACTATTATGTATTTATAACATAGATTTTATTATCATCATTTTATGGTAAATAATAATTACAGTATAAGGGAAAAATGAATTTAAGCAGGAGAATATAAAGAACTAAGTTTCCAATATAAATAGATATTATGTTAATAGAATGATTCATGGTAAAAAAATAAATAACAAAAAAATATTTTTTAAAATTAAATCTAACATCTATAATATATCTATTAAATTAGCATGTATAAAAGGAATAAATCATATTAAGAAATTTATAAATTAAATAAATTAAATTAGGTAGAGTAATTTTCATGTATGAAGAACATTTTTCTACGCTTAAGAAGGTGGTAGCCTCACTAGGTTTTTCTGGCAACCAATCCCACATTGAACTCGAATAATTATAGTTTGAGCTAAATCATATGTTAGAGAGATTCAAGATTGTGTAAATTTCATTGAGATCTATGATGGGGGAATTATCACACTCGAAAAAAACTTGATATTATCTAATTTATATGTCTAGTATTTAGATCAAAAGGGGTTATGTAATAATTTTTTTTATATCAATATTTAATAAAATATTTATATCAATATGTATATCATGAATTTATATAATCCTTGGAGTGAAATTTTTTCAAAAATTACATTATTCATATAAATTTATTTTTCATAAATTTGAATTTTATATCAAGGAATTATGTTTAGTTTTTTTTAAAATTAAAATGATATATAAACATTATATTAATTATTAATTTATAAGAAATAAATATTTTATATACCAAATTTCATCTTTACAATAAATAATGATTTTTTCTATTCTTTATTATTGAAATAAAAATTAAAATACATAAATTTTTAGAGAGTAATTTTAAAAAATTAAAATAATTGTTGGAATAATATTGGAAACAATAACTTATGATTAATTTTTACGTTTTTTCTTAAAACTGTGATATTTTAGGTGGATACTAAAAATTATTTTTTTTACAAATAACATGAATTCTATGAAATGATAATTATTTTATTATGATTTGGAAATTTATTTACGCATTATTACTTGTAAAAACATTTATTTTATAGTTGAATTTATAATTTTATTTCTAATTCAATAACTTATATAAAATTTATGTTATTATTTTCAAAATAAAATTAGTATGTCATACATTTTGAATTTTAAATTAAATCATTAGAACTTTTAAAAATTTTGTAAAAAAATTATATAAAATTTTAAATCATTAGCTAATAATCATAAAATATGGATCGTACAAGTATTTATCTTATAAGATATATTAAATTTTTTAAAACACATTTAAAGGGTTAAAACTAAAATCTTAAATTTGAGAAACCTTAGAGGTAAATGGATAAAATTATTTAAAAATGTGTCTACATTAATGGTATTGGAATGGATCTATTTTATATCCACTCCAATAGATTATTTTTCAATTTTGGATCCACTTATCCATTTATTGACTTTCCATTACTGATATATTTTATGTATTTACAGTAATGACAATCCTTTTAACTTATAAAACGGTAACTCCTCTTCTTAATTTACCTCAAAACCAAACCTCTTATGCTTTTTCCAAAATTATTCAATCCCACTCTTCCACAAACATATTCAACTTAACATGGTTTTAGACTTCTCAAAGACCATTCCACAAGGGTTTTAACCCTTTAATAATGTAGTTAATTCATGAAGTTTCATAAGCTATCATTATTTTTTATATTCCATTATATAGATTTATTTTTATGAAAAATTCATTTCACCATCATAAATTTATAAAGAAATAACATTAATATTATGGTATTTTATAACAATGATTATAAAGCCACTAAAAACCCTCCCCATTCAATTAGGAAAAATGAAAATTGGAATTGTGAATTGGCAGACTACTGTCTCCATGAATAAACATATTTCATTTCCAATCATATCAAATCAATATTAATTTTAGTTTATATTTTAAAACTATATAGGATATATATAAGTAATGTATATCATTATTTTGGTTCTTTTTGTATAACAAAAAAATTTATAATTGTTATAATGAAATCAATTTATATATATAAATATTATCAAATTAGTTCATTGGCAATTACAATTTCATGAAACCAAACGAAAATACAATATAATATAATTTAAAAATAGTAAGTATTTCTAAAATATCATTTAGAAACATTAATGGTTTTCAAATGGAGATATTGGGTAGAAAATTGAATATCAACACAATTTTTAGGAATCTATTTCAAAAGATTTTGGATTATTAACACCCAATGCTAAAAAGTGATTGTAAAATTGTTATACAAGAAGAAAATTTTTATTAATGATGATTAAAAATATAAATAATTTTTAATAGGTTTTTTGAATGTGTAGTTAAGATATTTATCTATATGGTTATTGTTTAACCCTATATTTTTTTTAAATATGAGATTATTGTTTGGTGACCATGTTTTCAATATCGAACAATTTATTTCATTATGTGATACCATTTGGATGTTTTATTAAACCTAGTTTATTTACATGGTTATTTCTGGAAATTTAATGATTTCCATTTAGATGTTTTTTGAACCTGTTTTTTTCATGGGATATTTAATATATGATGATGATTGAATTTATGTGGAACACAAATGTATAAATGAAAAATTTGTGGGTCCTATATCTCCCTCCCTTGCATTGTTTTATTGTTATATCCCTTTATATAGTTAGTCCTGTATATAATGAGGTTTTCACACAATCATGTCAATGATGGGATTTCTAACATATTTTTTGTTGAAATAATGAATTTTTTCACATAAGTATCAGTATAATGAATTTTCTCATATCGGATTCACATTGATTTTTTGTATTTCCATATTATTCATAAATTTATGAGATACATTTCATTTCAATGAAATTTCATATTTCCTAGATTATTCTTGGATTTTAATGTATTCTACACTTTTATGTCATTTCCACATGTTATATTATTATTTAGATGTGTTGTGAGTGGGTTCGTATCTTTTATGCTTCTAAGGTGAACTTTTAAAAATCTTCTGTTACATTAATATGTTACATGATTATCATATATTATCATTTGATAATTTCTTACGATATTTATGTCCACCTCATGTTTTCCATCATGAATCTTTAATGTTTTTTCTATTATTGAGAATCCCAGCTCACCCATTTATTATGATTCCATTCCCCATATTATAAAGATGATTCTATAATGTTTTGTGTCTATAAAAGGGTCTATAAGAGTATGATTATGAAGAAATATTTACTGATGTTATGGAATATGTTTTTTTTCATGAAACTCATCATGAAAATAACAATTATATCATTGGATTTTAAGAAATTTTATGATATGTATTTTTAAATCATGTGATTAATTCGTTATTTATGTTATTCTATTTCTGGGTCCCATTAATGGAGTGACTAATAATGAACCCACACATTTCTCTACAGGAAAAATGCCTCAATTCAAATTAGTAGTCTGACCCAATGTGCCTTTACCCATTATTATTTATCCAAGATAGATATTCATTCAATCATTAATTTAACATATAATTTATATAATGTGTAATTGACCACTAGATTTTATTGTCATAATTTTATAACAAAATCAGGTAATGGTAGAATGAAATTATGTATTATCATGACGTATCTAACATTAAAATATTATATGCATTGTATTATAATTTTTATGAAATAATTAATTTAAATTAAAATAAATAAATAAATATTTACAACAAATAATAAATTTTTATACACTTGAATTAATATTGGGATATCAAAAATATATAAAAAATTCATTTATTTAATGTCATATCTAATAACTCTTTATAATCCTGACAATGAAAACAACATTAGGACTACAATTGGGAAGGTTTTTGGGAAAATTAATTTTATGAATTTTATAGATGATTTCTATCCACAATAGAGTGGAAAAATTAGTGAAACATGTTTTGAAATCAAAGGAATATCCTCAAAACAATTTTTAAAAAAATGAAACAATCTTGTTCTATCATTTAGTTTCATTAAAAACATATATTTAGTCATATTCATTATAAAAACTTTTTCAACTTCTTGTCTTACCAATGACCATGGAATATATTAACTCTATATTACATTTTCATTATTTATACTCACTAAAAACATAAATGTCTTGTTAGTATCCACAATGACATGGATTTTAATCATGGTGGATTTTAACATGGATTAAATGTTATATAACTAATCCTTGAGGACATTGAAAATAAAATATTTAATTGCTTAAATAATAATGGGGTTTTTCCAATGGACCATGATATATTACCAAAAACATTTAATAGACCATGTTTATAGTTGAAAATCATACTATTTTTCAGTAAAAACTATGTAGGCCAAGACAAATTTTTTTTATCATGTTTCAGTTATAGTAAGACCCCAATTTTTGTTTAAAAAATCATTATTTTATAATTGATTCATCTTTGGACTATCCTATAACAACGATGATTGTTTTCTGGAAATTGTGATGTATATTTGATGTAGAATAATTCATGAAATCATTATCTAGGCCTACCTAGAGTGTAATATTGAAGATGAAATAAGAATATAATAAAACATATTTTCAAATAGTATTTTCTTATTATCTTCACTAGATATGATTTTTCACAACTTACCTTAGCATGAACCAATATATTTATGCCAATATATATATCTACTACCCACTATAATCACTAAATTCTTTGGTAGGACCACTTCCCCAAAACATTTTGCTGACAATTTTTCCATGAAGGAACATAACGAGAATAAAATTAGAAATAGATTTATATGAAATTTAATTTTCTCTTATATACTATAATGGGGTCCTTAAAATCTCTTGGTGTGCACTACCAGTAGTTTCTTCCCTAAAATGGTTTCTTCTCTTTTCATTTAAGACACTGCATTCACGTAGTTCTCTTCCTTTCCTACTGGCCTTTACTTTTCTTCCCCATCCCAGCACTTCATGTTTAATTACCGTGATGCTTATCATTAATTCATTTTATCTTCTATCATCTTCAATATTTAGGGATGGATGTTTATGTAAATTCTAATTTTATATGACATTCCCTTTTTAGATCTACATCAGATATTCTCCCCTCCATTGTTTTGGTGGCCTTAGATCATTTAGATTCTTCTTGGGTTTTGGTGGTAGGAGAATGATGGTCCATATTTATTTGGATGGTCATGTGGAAATTAAATGGAGGGATTCATTTTGTTTCTCACTTATTGTTTATTCTCCAAGGTCAAGTATTGGCATGGGGATCTCATTTTTGGTGGATTAAGTGAATTAGGATTTGGGGAGATTTGTTGAGTTTGGATTCTGTTTCTCCTTAGTGGTGGTGATTTTGTTTCATTTTAGATAGCAATGGGGATTTGGGGTTATAGGTGATGAAAAGATAACTTTCCAAGGCACTTGCGCCTTGGTCAGTGGACATTACCCAATTCACGTGCAGTTCAGGGTTACATGATTTTCCATTATTTTGTTCTGAGTTTTGTTTTCTAGTGTGGTTTTATTGTTTTCTTCATTAATTTTTAATCTTTTCAATTATTGGGGTGATGATATTTTTTGATAACTGGTCTCTAGTTCATTTAATTTGTAAATTAATTCATCAATTTACGTATATCATTGGATGGGAGGCCTTGAAAGAGGGATTGGTGTGATGACCCCCGTCATTCTTCCAATTTTCATTACTTTTGATGTGCAGATGGGAACCGTTCCTTTACATTTTATACTCTATTTTCTATATGGTTTTACGTTACATCATTTTAATATTGATTTGAGTTCCTTTCATTCTTTTTAGGGTTGGGATCTTAAAATATAGATATTTTTCTCACACATTTCAACCTGCTCCATTCCATATGTTAGTGTTGGTTGGAGGCGTCATCCTCCATGTAGTGCTACTCCATTGTAGTACAACTTATTGGAAAGGGAGTGACACATCATCATCAACTAATTTCACTATTTAATTTCCATTAGAGGGTTAAATGAGGTTAGTTTTAGTTATATCCTTGTTTTTTTGTTCCCCTTGGACATTCGAGTCCTTTCAGACCATTGGCTCATGTTTCTTTATACAACATTGCCTCTGCTTGTAATTGGTTCCCCCTTTTCATAATATTAAAAAAGTTGACTTATTATTTATGTTTAATAAATGGGGATTGAACCTCAACCTTTTTAACAAATAGATACTCTTGCAGGTCATTTTTTCAAACCTTACAAAGGGTTATTTAATATTTTAATTATTATTTCATTAACATCATTAATTTAATTAAATATTAGAACTCATTTTAATACTAGTTTAATTTTATACATCATCATATTGTCTATTTATATACAAAATAGACATGATAATTAACATGTAATATTAAATAAAATGATATCATATATCATTCTATATGATTACTATATCATGGTAGAAAATAACATGAACAATCACTAACCATGACATGGATATTTTGACCATGTTTTTGTTGGTACATTAGGGCACATTATTCAATAATACCCCTATTCACCACATATATTTTAATGTAATACTTTTCACTTTGACATCAATTACACTTAAAAAATATAAATCTTTTCAATCAGATATAGAATAACTCATCAATTTTTATATTTGAGTTAGAATATCCAAAAAAATTGAATAAATCATATATAATTAATCAAAGTAAATGATAACATCTCATGTTACCTATGTCTAGTAATGAATTTCTCCAGTCTTACTCAATAAACTTTCCACATGTTATACTAATTATATAGAAGGATAAAACCCCTCCTACATTAGAAATTCCTACATCATAATAAAGAACGTCCCCAAATACACTCTAATTATCTAAATATTTAAACCTAATATCTGATTATCATCAAATACTCATACGTTAGTAATCACTATAAATTATAAATCCCAAGTACGCTAATGAAATATATACATGACATTTTGGGAGTATAGTTATAAAAACGAATCCTGAAAAAAGTCAAACTTGTATCACATTAGGGAGCTTTGTATCTCTTTATGATCACATACTAACACTAATATTACCAAAACATCCCTAACATTGTCTTTATCTGATTATTTTCTATTAAATAAAATTAAATGTTCAATTATATAAATATTCATTCACTATGGTTCATGATGGTATATCTATTTAATATAATATATTTTATAATTTGTATTTAGGATTTATAAGGATGAATGTTTTTCAAAGTAATCCTTTCATAGATATGAAAAAATTATTTGTTGAATGTGGTTTTAAAAAAGATCAAAACTAGAATATTTTTTTACTAAATATTAGTGATTTATTTACTTGTTTTATTAAATATATGTTTATTTTAATTATTTATAGGTAAATTATTATCATTATTTAATAATTTTATTATTTTGTTTATAAATGGAAATAGGGATAGATGCGAGAGGATGGTATATGTGGAATAAAATGGTTTAGTTGGGATCAAGTTAAGAGAGGTTTTAATCAAGTCATAGAATTTTAGTTTTGAGTAAAGGAGGAATTATAAGACTAATTTTTTATAACGAATAGTTACATACATGAATTTAATTAATGTCTTAATTAAAATATTTAACCAATAATTTTTTTTCAGAATGATGTTTTATAACAAGATGAACATTTCTTTCTCTTATTCAATTGATAAAATCCCTTACTCTCTGTCCAGTTTTGTAATTTAAGGGTCATGTATCTAGAATAGTGATTCAATAGTTAATATGAATAATAATTCTCTGACAAAAAATATTGATATGTAAATGAATTTATCCCATCTCCATAAATTTTTAAATCATACTTTTATCTTCACAGTGTATCAATAATAAGATGTTATATAATTTGGGCATGATAATTCATGATTTGTTCTGTATATTCATTTGTCACTCATAATTTTTTAAAATGATTTAAAATTTAAATATTGTGTTAAGAAAAATAATTAAATTATTTTAAAGTAATGGAAGTAAATCATTGATTCAAAGATGATAAAAATATAGATTTAATTATGAATTTTATATTTATTCTTAAATAATCTTTAATAATACCTAAGGGTAATTGAAATCATTGAGAGTTGGTGGGAATCAGTTCTTATAATTTTAATTTAATGTTTATCTTTATGAAAATATTATCCAACTATATTGTGTTAATTCCAATATCCATTAAAAAAATCTGGTAAAAAATGTCCCAATATATTTATAAAGATTACATCACAATACAATAACGCTAATACTTAGAATTATCTAGATTCATTTGAGACAATACAACCCACTAGTAACAACATTTAGGTTCGACAAGAATGCAATATCATTACAATCATGCTATAAAAATCCTCTCAAAAAGTATAGTTCTTCTCCAAATATTATATTAAGGTGAAATTTTATATAATAACTGATGTGCAATTGACCAAATAAAACTGCCCACCATTTTTTAAGTGTTGTTTTATTATTATTCATATTACCTTTCGCAATAACAATTCAATTATTCTTATATATCATTTACATCATTAAATATGAAATTTTTATTTTTCATGTATTGTATATATAATTAGGTATCAATAAATTCTATGTATAGAATAACTATTTTTTAATCTCACATTATAGTAGTAGTACCATCACTGAATTTGAAATTTAAATTTAAATTCAAATGAGTGAATTCTTATAAATTGTTTATCACCTTCCTCTTAATATTCAAATTTCTTATTTCTTCATTTCAGATTTTATTCTTTAATATTTTAGAAATATTTAATCTAGTTACAACATGATCAAGTCGTCACATATTGGCTTACCCTTGTCATTTTTTTCAAAATTGTATTCTTCCTACAGTGAAATTTTATCTCACATTTCATAAATAAAAAATTCCACTTTTTTATTTTTAAACCATTGTTAAAAAATAATGTCATCATCCCATTTAATTTTTTTACTTTATAATATTTATCATAGAAACTTATATTTTCAATAGGTAGAATTATTGAATTATCACAAAGTGTTGGACTCAACCAGAAATCCCAATGACATGCACACACAATAATAAATTACTCATAAATATATTCTCTAATAACTCAAACTAAAGCCTTCAATGGAATGTACTATGAGTCCAACAACTCATAAGTTTCCCCAATGTCTTGTTTTTATTCCATACACTATTACATTTTAGTCATCCAAATAATCATTTAGTGAACTGTAACAACCATGGTAAATAAAAAATACAACATTTTCATATTTACTAATATTTTTTAATTATTTATTTATTTTAATTTTAAAGGGGATTTTATGTTCGATGGCGTACCCGATACGCAACAAAGGGTTTCTTTAAAATCTTATGTTGCACACAAACAATATAATATTATTATTTTAAGTGATAGTTAACCCGAAGCCATTGTGTTAGAGATAATGAATATAACTAACTAAAATATGATTATATACATATTTTTTAAATGTTTTTATATTTATACAATAAATTTTAGAATCTTAAAATAAGAATGAATATGAGATTAATTTTAAATACTCTAATATTCATTAAAAGGTCGATATACCACCTTTTGATGGTGAGCCCAATTGAAATTTTGTTTTGGTTAGTTTTATATGTTCTATCTGATGAAATAAAATTCTTCTTTAGAATAGGGACATCAAAATTTACTTTGGGTAAATTTTTGAAATTTTTCTGATAAAATTCATTTTTTAATGAATAGTGAAAAAATATTGTATTTTAATTAAAAACTGCCTTTCAATCTAATTTATTTATAAGGTTAGATTATTTTTTAATTGGATGAAAAGTGTAATTATGTTATGTTTTTACAATTTAATCCAATGTTGGTCATTGGATTTATTTTCACTTTGAAATTGGTCAAAAATAAGTGTTAATCTTTTCATAATCATAACTTCTTAAAAACATGCTTTTTGTTTTGACAGTGGGAATTAATTTTAAATTAATATAAACCACTTATGTGTTATGAATTTAAAAAATGGATTCCATAATTGGAATCTGGATTTCCAAATTGTGTAAATATGTAACTTTTATTTTTATACATTATGAATATTTATTTCAGTAAACATTTTATTTACCATGGTCAAAGGGTAAATGTGGTAAATAAGGGTAAATAATAATATTATAATAATACTAAATTACCCTAACATGTGTTCTAATAATATTTTTTGAAACATTTATGACCATGGGCATCCTTGGATCGATTTTAAGACCCCATGATGTTACTTGGGAGTGATAATGACACTTTATATTAATTAATTTAAAGTAAAGACAAAAATGACTTAAACATATATCTTTTAGTAAATCATTTCGTACATGGGGTTATATAATTTATCTATTCGACTATAACTATTAATTTTAAAGATAAAATTATTTAATATAACATGATATTTTTTTATAATTTTTACACATCAAATAAATAATATTATTTATGACAGAATAATGATGCAGTGTTTACCTCATTAATGAATGATTTAAATAAATAAGATTATAAAGATTAAAGAAATATCCAAAACCTGTCCAATTATTATCGGATGATTTTATTTTTATCATGAGTCATCTTATATTTGAAATTAATAAGTTTTAAAACTTCATAAATAAAAAATCATTATATAATAAAATAATATTTTTAAACATCCTAAAGATCCCCTCCTCACCCTTATAAAAAGCCCTCACTTCTAACACAGTACTCACACTTCTCAAGCCCCTTGGCTCATCCAACCACTACCCAATTCAGCTCCCTAAATCCCTCAATTCATCCTAGAAGACCTCCCATAGTCATAATGAAAATTCAATTAAATTGATTGGTTCAAACCATATGGAGATACCCAATTTAAAGGTAATGTCTTCAATTAATCTCTTTTTTTTATTTTACATCTCCAACCCCCTAAACTCTTTTTATTCATTTATTTTATAAAAAATCTAGTATAATAAATATAAAATGTTTTTATGGGAATTATTCGAACTACACTTTCAGACACCTCTATTTAATGGGTAAAGAACATACTGATCTGTGGACGGCGAACTACTGCCTCACGAAACGATGATTGTTCAATCTTGTCCTACTACCTCTTATATTGTAAATTAAGATATAAATTTATTTATATGTGATATATATTATATTTATATTGTTTCTATACTTCTTTATTTTTCGTTTATATAATACCTTTAAGGTTTCCTTGGTGGGTAAAAACAATAATTTCATTTGGGGTAGTGCGGACTGCCGCCCCCTCCTAGTGATATGACTCGTTCATACCATACATGGGACGTATAAATGATGGAGTTGATTAAATTATATATTATGTTATACTATATTTATATAATTCTTATGTATCATTATGTTTTTATTCCATTAAATATGAAATATAAATGAAAGTAGTGTTCATGCGTACGTATGTCTTACCGTCTCCATGAACAGTTCATTTCATTTCTTATCTCTAAATGTTAGGTACTATTATAAATAAATATATATATTGGATATATATTATATATATGATATCTAAATCATGAATATCATTCTAGAGATAATGGAATTTCCACCACATGGACAATTTATAATTATAAGAAGTTCATTTTTAACTTAAGTTCCGACCATCGACAAAATGTCCAATATGAACTCAAATAATTAACTAATTGTTATAGAAGGTAATAATTAATATAAAAGGTATAATAAAATTGAACAAGGTTCTTAATCAATTCTTAATAAACATCTGTTTATTATTCATGATATTAATGAATTATCGGGTCAAGTCGGATACAAGGTAAGGGACTTTGTCTCAATTCTCTTTCATTGTAGTATATTTTTTTTATACAAGATTTATTTTATATGGTGTATAAACACATTTTACTTTTCATTTCATTCAAAGGGAATATTTTTTCTACAATGTGTTTTACTAAATGACAAAAATAATGTTTCTTTTAACGTAAGTGGTGACAACGACCTTTTCTGCCACTGCAAGTATTATTTGATCTTTGGATTTCCTAACAAGCCTAAATGTTTTTTAATTAAAATAAATTCCATATTCTATTTTATGTATTTTGGTATGGAAAATGTTTTGGATAATGGATTGGTTATGTAAATATATTTAAATGATATATTTTTATTAAAATATGGAAATGTTATCTTATCTTTATATTTGTTTTACATGTTTTGAATATGTTATGGTTCTTTTGAATTGTTATTTTTAAGGGTGGTTCCATGATAATACTTGGGAATTGAGACCGAGAGAGCTCTCCAATTCATTGGATAACGTAACGGAGGTAAACATGAATGTTTATCCTAATATATTTAGGGAATATAATGTGATGGGTATTTCAAAGTAACTCCCTATATATCTGTGAAAGCTATAACATAAGTATGTTATGTATGCCACAAGTTACCCTAATGATTTTATGATTTCTATGTGTTATTAATAAATCTGATGATTTAATAAGGTATGTTAAATATCTTATGTTATGTATGTATTGATTATCTAATGTTTTCTTTCTATTTTTTATAACCCTTACTGATCTTTTTATGCTCATCCCACATTTTTTGAAATGTTTTTTTCAGGACTTAAAGATGAATAGTGTCAAGGATGGGATCATGGGAATGTCATGCTGTCTAAAACATGGAATTAGACATGACACTTTTTTTCACGTGTTTCTATTTTATAAAAAAAATGGAAAATGTGTAGAATTGTCTAATTGTTAATTTGTGAGCTGTAATGTAATAGTGATGGCCTAATTCTGTAAACATCTAAACCTAAAAAGATCCTCAACACGAATTATTCATTTAATTTGTGATTATGTAATATTTTAAGGCAAGGTCATTATAGTTGGTATTAATAGCAGGTTTAGATGACTTTAGGAGTTATGATATTGTTAAATTTCTATCCATAAATAATTTTTATTTTATGTTATGATTGAAATGATATAGCATTTACTGATTACCATGTTGCTTCACCTAAGATATTTCTGTGTTCAGAATGGTTTTTGAAAAATGGAACAGAGCAGCAATGATGGGACGACAATAGAAGGAAGAAAATCTTCCTAATCAGCAACCTGAGATGGTCAGAATCAAAACAGAATAGTTTGTAGCAGTGATGACATAGTTGACTCAGACTATAAATGGTTGTGGTATCCATGGATGAGATCATCCAAATCAACCATAGAAGAAAATGTCAGTAGTGGAGAATTTCATGAGGCCAAATCCCCCATCATTCAATGGATCATATGAGCATGTGCTAGCTGAAGGGAGGATTAAAGCACTGGAGAATATTTTTGATTTCATGGGGTGTTCAAATCATCAAAATTTTATTCTGTTTGTTTACCATTTTGAAGGTGAAGTTGATCAGTGGTGGTCGATGGTGAAAAATATATAGGATAGTGAGGAAATTGATACTCTATATGGGGATGAATTCAAAGGTATTTTTCTTGAGAAATATTTTACTAAGGTGGTTAATCTTAGGATGGAAAAACAATTCTTGTAATTGAGGTAGGAGGATGACTCAATGGATGGTTATGAAGAAAAATTCACTCGACTGGCAAAGTAAGCTCTAAACTTCATACGCGATATTTATAGTAAAATAAAATATTTTTACTCATGATTAAAGACAATGTATGGAAGGTCTTTAGCTTATCATGAGTTCAAAAGTTATGAAAAATGTGTTCGATGTGCGGAGAAGGTGGAAATGATGTATGTCGATGATCAGGTTTTCTTTGAAAAACATTTTAATAAGAGGTCGAGGTGGCAGACGAAATGGAAGAACTCTTCAAAAAAGGCTGATGGTAAGAATCCTAAGATTACAGTTTGTGAAAACTTTGGTAAAAATCATGATGGGGAATGTATTTTTAATTCTGGTAAGTGCAATAGATATGGTAAAATGGGACATAAAGCTCATAATTGCAATGAAAAATATTAGAGAAATGGTAAGAAAAAATTGATTTACAGTCAGTAAAATGTTATAAGTGTAATGAAATGGGATGTTATGTAAATGTGTGTCCAATAAAAAAAACTCAACTAAGGGAAATTATCCACACAACAAGCAGAAAGGGGTGGTGAAATCCTTTTCAACTACTTTTGCAAATGTTTGGACATCAAATGAAGAAGTATCAGGTATACTATTTGTTTTTCAGATTATTCCAATGTGTTGTTTGATTCAAGTTCTACTCACTCTTTCATTTTTGAGAAGTTTTCTAGTAAATTGGGAATTCCATCTCATGATATGAATCCTGAACTTATGGTGAAAACACTGGGGGGATATTTTGAGACAAAAAAATTATAATAACCTTATAGACCTTGTGTGCCGAAAATATCTGCATGTGAAACTTATTGTTTTACCTCAAGTAGAGTTTGATGTTATTTTGGGTAAGGATTGGCATTCTATTTATCATCATAAGATTGAATTCAGATCTAAAGAGGTTTCTTTTCATATAGAATTCTAGTTTGTGTACAACAATGAACCCTTACTTTTGATAACATATCAGGAAGATGAGAAACTAGTAATAGATGGAAATAAATGTTACCTTGTACGTATTTTATAGAAAAAAATGTTCAGATAAATTATGTTCTTGTGGTAAATTAGTACCTTTATGTTTTCCTGACAAGTTTCATGGTTTTATATCTGACTGGAAAGTAGAATATACAGTTGACTTAGTTTCTGATGCTAATCGAATTTCAAAACCCCCTTATCGTATGGCAGATATTAAACATTTTGAGATAAAGATGCAATTACAAGAGTTATTAGATAAAGGTTTAATATGACCAAGATCACCACAATGGGGTGCTCTTGTCATGTTTGTTAAAAAGAAAGATGTGCAATGATACTTTTCATTGATTATAGTGAATTGAAAAAAATCACTATTAAGAACAAGTACCTTTTGACTCATATCGATTATTTGTTTGATTTTCTCTTGGGAGATCAATATTTTTAGAAGATTGATTTGTGTTCTGGGTACCATCAGTTGAAAGTAAATGAAGCAGACATTTGAAGACTATTTTTCGTACTATATGTGGCCATTATGAATTTTTAGTGATGCCTTTTGGGTTAACCAATGCACCTACATTATGATTTTTTAGTGATGCCTTTTGGGTTAACCAATGCACCTACTGTATTCTTGGATCTAATTAATAGAATTTTCCATGAGTTTTTCATTATGTTTCTGGTTATGTTCATTGATTATATTTGGGTTTATTCCAAATGTAAAGAGGACCATGAAATTAATTTAAGGGTTCTCTTGAAAACCTTAAATGAAAAGAAACAGTATGGGAAATTTTGCATGTGTGAGTTTTGGTTACAAAAAATTTCTTTCATTGTTCACATTGTTTCCAAAAAAATTGCATTACTCTTGATCCTACTAAAATAAATGCTGTTGAATAACATCCAAGACCAACAAGTATAACTGAGATTAGTATTTCTCTTGGATTATCTAGTTTTTAAAGAAGAATTGTTGAAAATTGTGCACGGTTATCTTTCCAACTGACTAAGTTAACTCGAAAAGGTATTAAGTTCATTTGGGTAAAAGAAAGTGATGATTGTTATAAATAATTAGAAAGAAGATTGGTCAATGCTCTTATTTTGGCACTACCATCCATAAATGTTGAGATTGTTATTTATAGTGATGCTTCGTTGAAAGGATTTGGTTGTGTCCTAATACAAATGATTAGGTAATTTCTTATGCTTCACATAAGATGAAACCTAATGAGTTAAATTACCCTATACATGATTTGGAATTATTTTCTATTGTTTTTGCTTTAAAAATTTGGAAGCATCATCTGTAGGGAGTAAAATGTGAAATATATACTGACTAAAAATGTTTAAAGTATATATTCACTCAGTAATAACTAATGATGAGATGAATGAGATGGTTTGAATTAATAAAGGATTATTCTTTCACAATTCATTACCATCATGGAAAAGAAAATAATGTGTCTGATGCTTTGAGTCAAAAAAAGTAATGATTAATTAACCATGCTATATTTGGAATGAGATCCTTTGGTTTTTGATTTGATGAAATTTGTCCTAGAAGTTGTTGGTGATGAAAATTCCTTTGTTTTGTTTGAAGTGTCAGTGAAATCATATCTATCAGACAGAATTATAAATGCACAGAAGGAAGACAGTGAGTTGTAGAAAAAGATAGAGTTTTTTCAGAATGGTAATTTTCCTGATTTTAACATTGATAATGATCGTGTTTTGAGGTTTGAGAAGATATTATTTGTGCCTTGTGATTCATAGTTTATGAATGAGTTGTCATGTCAAGATCATAGTTCTATGTTTTCAATTTATCCTGGAAGTACTAATATGTACAGATATCATCGAGTTTATTACTGGTGTGATAGAATAAAAAGACATATTGTGGATTTTACTGTGAAGTGTATGACTTGTCACAGGTTAAAGAAGATTGGAAGTTACCGAAAAGGATGCTTCGGTCTTTACTGATGCCAGAGTGGAAATGGGAAAATGTATCCATGGAATTTGTTGTGGGATTACCAAATACATCTTGAGGTAATAATTATGTCTTGGTTATTGTTGATCAATAGACTAAATATACTCATTTTTTACCTATTCAAGATACTTTTTTTCTGGATCAACTTTATCGGTTGTATGTTAAAGAGGTAGTGAGGTTGCATGGTTTTCCCCTTTTCTTTGTATCTAATCGTGATCCCAACTTTCCTTATAAAATTTTGAAAGGCCTTCAGAAGTCATTGGTTACTGAATTAAATTTTAGTATAGCTTTTCATCCTCAATCAGATGGGCAGTTCGAACCAACAATTCAGACCTTGGAGGATATGATACATGCTTACTCAATGGATTACCAGGGATGTTGGGACCAACATAATTCTTTTGTTGATTTTTTTTATAATAACAGTTTTCATTCTAGTATATAGATGGCACCATTTGAGGATTATATCGGAAGCAACGTCGAACTCCAGATTTTTGTGATGAAAATGTGAAAAGAAACTGATGGGATCATAATTTGTAGAAGAGATGATAGAAAAAGATCATTTGATTCAGAAGAACAAGAGAAGAGATCAGAGTAGTTTAAAATGTTATGTGAATAACTGGAGGAAGGATCTTTCTTTTAAGGTAGGTGATCATGTATTTCTCAAAGTTTCTCCATGGAAAAGTGTGATGCATTTTGGCAAGAAGGGAATGTTGACTCTGGGGTTTATTGGACCTCATGAAATCCTGGAGAATGTTGGATCAATTGTGTAAAAAGTGGCTATACCTCCATGTTTCTCCCAATTACACAATGTTATTCATGATTTAATGTTGGAAAGTATATGCTGAATCCAACTCATATTTTTAGCCCAAATATAGTTCAGTTGGAAGAAAATATCTCTTATAAGGAACAACTATTCCCAATTCCTGACCGAAAAGAGCAAGTGCGGTGGAATAAGGTAATTAATCAGGTAATGGTTTAATGTGAAAACCGTTTGGTTGAAGATAAAACATGGGAATTTGAAAATGCTATGAGGGATAAATACACCCACTAATTTGATAAGTGGATAGAACAGCGAGGATGCAATTCCAAAAAGGGGAGAAGGACGTAACATCCCATGTAAATAAAGAATATAACATTTTAATATTTATTAATATTTTTTAATTAAATATTAATTTTAATTTAAAGGGGATTTTATGTTCGATTGCGTACCTGATAAGTAGCAATGGGTTTCTTTGAAATCTTACATTGCACACTAACAATATAATATTATTACTTCAAATGATAGTTAATGCCAAGCCATTGTATTGGCAGGAATGAATATAAATAACTAAAATATGATTATAAACATGTTTGTTAAAAGTTTTTACATTTATCCAATAAATTATAGATGTTTAAAATAATAAAGAATCTGATATTAAGCATAAATACTCTAATATTCATTAAAAGGTCGATTTACCACCTTTTGAGGGAGAAACCTATTTAAATATAGTTTTTGTCACTTTTATATGTCTTGTTTGACAAAAATAAATTCTTATTTAGAATTGGTACATCAAATTTTTCTTTGAGTAAATTTTCGGTATTTTTCTGATAAAATTCAATTTATAATGAATAGTAAAAAATACTGTATTTTAATTCAAAAATGCCATTAAATATATTTTATTTATAAGGATATATAATATTTTTAATTAGTTTTAAAGTTTAATTATATTATCTTTTAACATTTAATCCAATTTTGGTCATTGGAAGTAATTTCACATTGAAATTAGACATAAAAAAGGGTCAATATTTTGATAGTTATTATTTCTTAAAAACACGTTTTTTATTTTGACAGCGGTAATTAATTTTAAATTAATTTATTCCACTTATTTGTTTTGAATATGGAAAAATTGATTCAATATTTGGAATCAGGATTCCAAATTGTGTAAATAGGTATCTTTTATTTTTAAACATTATGAATATTTACTTTAGTAAATATTTTATTTACCATGGTTAAAGGGTATATATGGTAAATAAAGGTAAAAAAATATGTACTATAATAATATTAAATTTAATTAACATGTGTTATAATCCTATTGATTTATATATTTCCCACCATTTTAATCCTTGGGTCGATTTTGGGACCCCATGGAGCCACATGGGAGTGATAATGACACTTTATATTAATTAATTTAATATAAAGAAAAAAATTACTTAAATATATATCTTTTTAATAAATCAATTCATACATAGGGTTATATAAGTTATCTCTTCAACTATAAATATTAATTTTAATTCTAAAAATATTTCATACATCAGGATATTTTTTTATAATTTTTAGACATCAAATAAATAATATTATTTATGACACAATAATGATGCAATGTTTACCTCATTAATGAATGATTTAAATAAATAAGATAACAATGATTAAACAAATATCCCAAATCATTACAATTATTATTGGATGATTTTATATCTATCATGATTCATCTAATATCTTACTTTAATATGTTTTGGACCTTTAGAAACCTAAAATAATTATATAATAAAATAATTTTTTAAACATTCCTAAAGAGCCCCTCCCCCCCCCCATTTATAAAAATCCCTCTCTTTAACCAATTCCTCACACTTCTCAAAATATTGGTTCATCCAAAATCTACCTAATTAATCTCCCTAAATCCCTATCCTCCTCCTAGAATCCTTTTTTAAGGAAAAAGGAAATTCAATTAACCCTTTTGGTTCTAACTAAAGAGAGATACCTGATTAAAAAGTAATGTCTTCTCATAGGTTATTTTGTTTTATTTTACTTATCCATCCCCATAAACACTTTTTTCATTTATTTTATAACAACAAAAGTATCCTCAATACTTTAGGTTGTTTTTATGAGAATTATTCGAACTACACTTACACATACCTCCATATAATGTGTAAAGAACATATTTTTTCTGTGGATGGTGTATTACTGCCTCACGAAATGATGATTATTCAATTTTATTCTACCACATCATATGGTGACAATTAGGATTTAAATGTATTTAAATGTGATATATATCATATTTATATTGTTTATATGCTTCTTTATTGTTTATTTATAGAATACCTTTATGGTTTCCATAGTAGGTAAATATGATAATTTCATTTAAGGAAGTGTGGACTACCACCCCGTCAAAGTTATATGACTCATTCATACCATACGTGAGACTTATAAAGGATGGAGTTAATTAACTTATATATGATATTATACTGGAATTATAATATACCTATGTATCATTATGTTTTTATTCCATTAAATATGTAATAGAAATGGAAGTATCATTCATGAGTACATACAACTTACCGTCTCCACAAACGGTGCATTTCATTTCTTATCTCCAAATGTTATGTACTATTATAAATACATATATATAATGAATATATATGATATATATAATATATAAATCATGAATATCATTCTGTAGAAAATAAAATTTTTACTACATGGACAATTTATAATTACAATAAGTTCATTTTCAACTCAAGTTCCGAACATCGAAAAAATGTCTGATATGAACTCGAATAATAAACTAATTTTTATTTCAAGTTAATAATTGATATAAAAGGAATATAAAAATTCAAAAGGCTCTTAAGAAATTATAAATTATCTTTATTTTATTATTTAGGAGATTAATAAATGAACTGGACAAGTCAGACACAAGGTAAGGGAATTCATCTCAATATAATTTCATTGAGGAATATTTTGTTTAATACACAACTCTATTTTATACAGTTCATAAACACCTTTGACTTTCCATTCCATTAAAAGGTAATCTTTTTTATATGATATGTTTTAATAAACAAAAAAAGAATGTTTCTTTTAACTTAAGAGGTGACAATGACCTTTTCCACCCCCGTGAGTATTATTTGACCTCTGGCTTCCGTAATAAGTTGAAATGTTGTTAATTTGAAAATAAATTCCATATAATATTTTATGTATTTTCTTATTGAAAATGGTTTTTATAATATATTTTTTATGTAAATATATTTATATTATATATTTTTATTTAAATGTTGAAATGTTATCATTCCTTTATATTTGTTTTATGAGTTAAGAATATGTTATGGTTCTTAGGCATTACTATGTATACTGGTGGTTCCGTGATAAACATAGGGTGGGTGAGCCTGAGATAGCTCTCCAATGCCTTGGGTAATGTGATTGAGGTAAACTGGAATGTTTCTCCTAAGAGATTTAGGGAATATACTCTGATGAGTATTTTAATTGTAAATCTCTACGTAGCTGTGAAAGCTACAATGTAAGTATTTTATATATGCCATAAGTTACCTTTATGACTTTATGATTTCTATGTGTTATACATAAATCATATGATTTCATGAGTTGTGTTAAAGAGAATATGTTACGTATGTATTAATGATATAATGTTTTCTTTATTTGTTTTATAACCCTTACTGAGCTTTTTATGCTAATTCCATGTTTTTTGAAATGTTTTTCAAATGACTTAAAGATGAATAGGGTTAATGACGATATTAATAGAAATTATTGCAGTCCAAAACAAGGAATTAGACATGAATATTTTTTTCAAGAGTTTATATTTTATGAAAAAATGGAAACTATGTATAATTGTATACTTTGTAATTTTTGAGATGTAATGTAATAGTTTTGGCCTAATTATCTGAAACTCTAAACTTAAAATGATCCTCAATGTGAATTATTAATTTAATTCCAGATGATCTAATTTTTTATCTATGGGTCCTTATATTAATGACTCATGCAAATAAGATAGTGATGACTCATACATAGATCATTTTCCTCTAAAAATACTCATATAGTGGTGGAGACTAAATCATACTTAGAATATGACATAGGAAGATGTTATGCCACATGAAATAATATAATTCACTAAATTCGAACAATATATCCTCCATTCCATCTGCATGCTATGTAAATCAACCCTAATGAACTAAAATAATCATTTATTTAACTCTCAAAATAAAAAACCATTACCGCATATATAATTTGTGTTTGAATTTGATTTAAATATTGAAAAGAAAATAAAAGAAAATAAATATATGTTCTTAAAAACAATATTTCTCTTTGTCTTGTCATAAGACCAAATTTTAGAATATTTTTTTTATAAAAAACTATCCTATTAGTCAAAAACATCCAAATATCTCCTAGGTTGTGTAATCTCCCCCTTGAGGTTTTTTTCAACCATGTAATATAAATAACATTCAAAATAAAATAATTTTTCAATGAATCATCATTCAATAATTCTAATCATTTTTTATTAAACTCACTTTTGGAAATAATTTTATCTAATAATAATATCATGTTATCCATAATTATGTATATTCTTTTCAAAAAAAATTTCATTCAAATGATTATACATTCATTAATCTCAATATACACCACACATTTATATATATTGAAATATTATGATAAATCAATAAATAATAATCATTTATTCAAATACTCTATTAAAAAATCAATCATTTTTCAAAAAATTAATTTTAAACTAGTATATAAATAGATTCCAACATTTATTCTCAATAAAACCACTAAAAAAGTTCACAAGGATACAAAAATACTGTTTCCCCCTCAAAATATTTCCCATTTAAAATTTTCTATACACATACTCCCCAAAATAAGAGATCTCTCCTCTAATAGGTAACACACATGGCAATGGATTCACCAAAAATTATTTTCACAATTATTTTAAAGAAATTATTTAAATACATAATGGAATAAATTTTAATAGATTTACATTATCAGTTTTAACCCCTTTGAAAATAATATCCAATGAAATAAATGAGTTTGAGAAATATAACACTATAACTTAGCCTTGAAAAGAATGTCGATGTTATCACATAATCAAACAAAAGTTTTAAAAGTCATTATTTAGAAATGGATTAATGAAAATTTCATCAAACTTATCCTTTTTAAGAACAAATTATAGCATCAACTTATCCTTTTACACATGCCCCTTTATAATGAAATCTTTAATATCAATGATCATTTATCTTCATTTTTGAACAATACATAATGATAAATTTTTATGAGATTGATTATCATAGCTAAAAATTATTTAATGAGTCACTTCAACCATGAGATCATTCAACTGAGTTCTCATCCACATCAATTGGGTTGTCTCTTGAGTATCAACAAATTACTCAACATCAACTGATCTCATGGAATCGTAACATTTTTTCTTAGTGCATCTACATATAGATCTATTTCCTTGGGAAAACACACTACATATAGACCATCTATCTACAAAATTTCTTACTCAATTTTAATCGGTATAACCAGATAGGTCAATCAATATTTTAAAAAATATTTTCATTTGTAATATATTGTTCCATCAATGTAGCTATCAATCCACTTTCCATCCATAAAATGAGACTCTATGAATTCACATTGATAGTTCACATAATTGATTAAAAAATAAATAATATTTTACTATGAGGATATCCTATATAAAAAAATCCAATATGATTCTAAATTTCACTTTTAACTACTTCATTTCCTCTCATATATTTTTAAAACATTTTTCATACTTAATTTAGAGTGGAAACCGGCATTGAATCCTCTATTCCATTCTTATTTAGATGATCTCACAAATACATTTCTGGAGAATTAAAATGTAATCTCACTAATGAGATACTTCTAAACCCAGAATATTACCCCAATATTCATATAGATTTTAAATAAAATTATCATCTATTAAAAAAAAAATCAAAAACACTTTAATAATATATATTAAATATAATATCATCTAAAAACAATATTTTTGAGAGATAACACTTTTTATTAATTATTATAGAGATTGATTCCCATTATAACCTTTTGAGTCATGAATAACATAAATAATGAATCTAAATTTTATTTCTAAGAATTTGGGGCTTGTTTCAACCTATAAAATCCTTTATTAACTACAAAACATGATTGTATTCTTCAGGAAGTAATAATACACTTTTTATTTCAATTTTAACATCTCCTCCATATTCACCACTATGAAAGGATATCATGACATCCATTGGAATACATTTTATTTAGTTTTTCCATCAATATAAATAATGATTCTATTTATATATTGTCTTTTCGATCAGGAATATGCATCTTTAAAATCATTTTATTATACTTGATACTACCATTTAAAAATATTTTTTTATTAAAAAAATCTTGATTTTCTTTTAACTTGTTTTAATATAGCCATTTTGATCCAATTATATTTGGTTTTCTAAAAAATTTACGAAATACAAAAAAATCATTCTCTATTTAATCCAAGTATTCATTCATTGAATTAGATAGTGCTTGATTCACCAAATATTCATTGATATCTATTTGTTATAAATGAAATAACAGTGATGTATATATTTTTTCCCTTGGTGTAATTCTTATTTGAACTTTATTACATAATCTATATTGACATTTTTTACATTATCATACTTTCTCATCCTTGGATGATGTGAAAAAATTATTCTTATCACATAAAATGTATTTATCCTATTCTTCGACTAAAAAATATTTTAAATATTATTCATCTTAAAAAATTTATTCGAAAAACTTAATAGAAACAGCTTCATCATCATTTCTGGAATTTATTTATTCCTGTTTTCATTATTTATTTGTGTGCTTCATCACATTAACAATAGTAAAATAAATAATATTCCACATCATATAGTTATAACAATTATATCCTATTTCATTTTGATGGTAACCAAGGGAGATTCCATCAGCACCTTTTCATTCAATCTATCCTAAATTTTAACCATTAACACTTACAATGGTGGGGATTCCAAAGACATTTTTTACATTAAATATGGATATTTTTGAAATAAATATATTTTGGGGACATTTTTTATTTAGGTCTCTTTAATCAATTATTTTATATATGAAATATTAAACTTATAGATTGCATCCAAAATTATGAGGAAGTAGAACACTCAATCAATACATTTCCATACATCACCACTATGATTATATTCTTATATTCAACCATAAAATTTTATTATGGTGTATATGTTTTGTTGAGTTTAATTAAAATTTCTGGATTCTCCAAATAATATCCAAGCTATCCACTAGTAACATTAGTAGCATTTTTTGTCTCGATCTTTATTAGAGAATAACCATAATCATTTTCTATAATTAATTTTAAACTTTTAAACATAATTAAATCCACCAAATTCATAATTATGAACATAAAAAATTATTTAACTGATGTCCTCAAAAAAACAAATAAAAATAATTTCTTTATTTGTTTATCACATTATAATCAACCCACTAAAATGTAAATTAATAATATTTATAGGTTAAGTCGACTAAATATTTACTTATTGAATAGTGAGTTAACAATCTTTGCCTTTTAACTTGTTGAGTACATCCAAAACATTTAAATATTCAGCATTAAAACATTATGAGCACTATAAAATCAGGTGATCTTAATTATGATTCATTATCCAAGAAGACAAAACCTTTAATGGAATAAATTATTCTCTCCTATCATTCTTAGATAACCAGTGTTTCCAGCATTACCCACAAGAAATAAATTTTTTTAGTCCACGTTACTATCATCACCACACCTAAATAAATTTTTTTTCATAAAATAAAAGCAATATTTCATGAACGTTTTTTTTATCTTCAACACAATTCTATGAAACAAATAATAGATTGGGTATCAATCCATTATTATACAGTGATTCTTCAGATTCAAATTTTCATTCACAATCACTACTAATTTAACATCTTAGTTAATTACAGAATAAGACTCTTTAGAATATATTAATATTTATGAATAATATATTAATTTTTGGTTAAAGGTGATGATTTTTTTGATAGTGTACCTGACATGTAATAATGAGTTTCTCTGAAATCTTACATTTCATAAAAGACTAAGTTATACCGATATATAATACATTATTATTATTATTTTATATGGTAGTTAATATCTACCAGTTGTATTGGAAAAATGAACAAAACTATCTATATTATGTTTAAAAGTGTTTGATAAATTTTATTATATTTATCAAATAAATTTTAGAGGCTAAAAATTAGAATAAATCCAAATTTATGCACAAAATAATATAATATACTTCAAAAGTAGTTTTACTGCCTTTTGATGGAGAAGCCTTTTTAAATTTAGTTTTTTTCAATTTTATATGTTATGTTTTAAAAATTAATATTTTTTTGGAAGATAGACATAGAAATTTAATTTGGATGATATTTTGCATTTTTCTGAACAAATTCAAATTTTAATGAATAGTGAAAATACTACATTTTATTTCAAAACTGAATTTTCATCTATTTTATTTTAATTTTTATATTATAATTTGATTTCATTTTAAAGTATATTTGGTTTATGTTTTTATAATTTAATCCAATTTTAGTTGTTGTAAGTTATTTCACATGGAAATTTGATACAAACACATGTCAATGTTTTAATGGTTTTTAATTTTTAAAATCATTTTTTCTCACTATAACAATGGGATTAATTTTGAAATTTAATTTTTCTACTCATGTGAATTTTATTTTCAAAAAATAACATAAATGGTTATAATTAATATGAAAATTTTGTTTTAATAAGATAAAAAATTTTGGGAAATATTATCTTTAGTATTTTATTTACCTCAGTTAAATGGTAATGTAGGTAAATAAGGCTAAAAATAATATTATAATAATAGAAATCAAGACTAAATTTTTTCCTAATAATATTTGATAAGTTATGTCCAAACTGGAATACCTTTGGGGAAAACATTTTTCCTTTGGATGCCACTTGGGTGTGATTATGACATTTATAACATTTAATTTAATGTAAAGGAAATTATATCATAAACATATATCGTCTTACTAAAACAATTTTTATACGGGGTTATATAACTTATATCTTCAAATCATATAAATTAATTATTTTTTTATAAATTTTATATAAATAATTTCAATTTATGTATACTTTTTATGAATTAAAAAATTAAATTTAAATATGACATAATGATGATAAAATAATAGATTTATTAAAAGAAGAATCAAATAAATGATTTTAATAATATTAATATAAATATTATTTGAAATATTTTATTCCATACACGAATTTCTCTGATGTTAATGAAATTTTAGGATTTAGTAATATTTTTTTTAAATAATCAACTTGTTATGATATTTTAAAAAATTCAACTATGAAATAGTGTAAAAATGACAAAATACATATTTTAAAATATAAAATATTGGCTTAAATGACATAAAATTCCTAGAAATTTAGTATTCATCCAAATTTGTTGGGAATTTATATAAATTCCAATAGTCAATTGTTAATTGTACTTTTTTCATGTTTTGGTAATTATGTTAACCATCTAGGTGTAAATTACCTAATAAAATGGAAATAGTTAAAAGGTGTTAAATCAATATTATATTGATTAAAAAAATATTACAACTTGCCTAATTTTATTGGATATTTGGGAATCGACCAAAATTCATATTATATTCGAAATAAATGATTTTGGGACTATTTAGAAATGAAATTGAATTTATATTAATTTAATTATTTTAAAGATTCCAAGGGGGGCCTCTCTTGTACTATAAAAGGTACCCACTGTTTTCTAATACTGACAATTCCAAAGACATTGGTTCATCCATGATATACCCAAAGCCCTTCCTAATATCTCTTCCCACATTTGTGAAGCTTTATTTTATTCACAACTACATCTTTATATCTGTAAATTTGTTCTTCAAAGGTGATCAACTGCAGAAGAGATATCGTTTTTAAGTGTTTTTGTTTTATTTGTCATTCCACATCATTCTAATATTTTATTACTAAGGGTAAATAAAAAAAGTATCCTCAATATAGTGAGATGTTATTATTTTAGTATCATCACCTAAATACAACTTTAATTTCATTTAATGGGAAAATAATTAGTCGTTTGTGCATACGTGCAGACTATCATCTCCACAAACTAATCTAATTTAGTTTCCATAGCCATCTCTCATGACTGGTTAATATAATGTAATAAATGTTTTTATATAAATTTAAGGACATGATTATCATTATAATTTAATAATATATAAATTATGTTCTTTCATTTCATGCACTTAAAAATGATAATGGCCTTCGTGTGTACCTATGAACATTCAACTCTACTAAGCGATACAAATCGTTTTTATTCACCACATAACTTGAATGATATATATATAGGTATATTTAAATTATTATTAAGATATTAAATATATTATTTTAATTTTGGAAATAGAAAATAATGAATACCATATTTTCATAATGATCAATGAATATGGAAACATTTCTCATGCGTACGTACAACTTGCCATATCCATGATTATAACATTTTTCATTTTTCATAAACACACTTCATGGTTTTATTTAAAGGTATAATTTTTTTATAAACATTATTATAATGTCATGAATGTTACTATGGTGATGATGAACTAATTAACACATATATTATTTACATCATACTAACTTCATTGTCAACTCTTGTCCTGAATATAGACAAAACACCTTGTGTGAAAATAAATAATTAAGTATGTTTTGTAACATGGTAACAAGTGATAAAAAAACAATCATGATAATGTTCTCAAGAAATTAAAAATTAATCTATTTTTTATTCAAGAAGAACATGTAAAATAAGTGACAAATTAATCTTATGTTATAGGACTTCTACTCAATATCCTTTCATTAAGGCATATTTTGATGATATATACAACCTTCTTATATACAGTGATTAAATAACCCCTTTGATATTTAATTTAATTCAAATTTTTTCAAAAGGTATCATTTTTGTAAACGAAAAATGGAATGTTTTTAACATATGCGGTGACAACTACTTTTCTTTTATCATGACCATAAATTTGGATTTGGCTTCCTCTACATGGGAAAAAAATTAAAAGAAAAATAATTCCATTATTCTATTTTTTGGTGTTCAAGTATTGGAAATGGTTTTGAATGTGGATTTACTATTTAAATATTGTTAAATGATTTAATGTGACTGAAAATGAAATATTATGAGTGAAATGTTGATAATTTCAATCTTGTATGTGTTCTGATTATATAATTGTAATTTGACATTTGATAGGTGGTTATGTGATAAACAAATGATGGGTGGTTCCATGATAAACCAAGGACGAGTGGTCACATCATAACATCCAATGCATAGGGTATGAAGGTTTACCATATGGCTATTCCAATTGTATTATTTATATATATGGATGTCGACTGTATGGTTATTAAATTTTAGAATGATTATATCCCATGTTACGTTTATATCTTATATGTTCTCTATACGAGTTTTAAGAAAAATATATTATTACAAAATGAATATGAAATGATCCCATCTTTAGTGATCAGTATTAATTACCTTATAAAGTTGAAAAGTATTACAATATGACATAGTATTCATCATTTACATGTTTTCTCAAGACTAACAGTTTCCTTCATTATGTATCCCTTACTGATATTTTTATGTTAATGCAATGTTATGAAATGTTTCTCATGGGATTTAAATAAGAATAGAGTCAAGGATGTGATCATGTAAAAGTTATGATGTTTAAACATGAAACATGACCATGTTTCTTAAAAAAATTATTTTCATAAAAAATTGGATAGGGAATAAAAGTGTCTACTTTGTACTATTTACGTTGTTATGTATGAGTTATGGCCGAATTATTTAAAGCTCAAAACATGAAAATATCCTCAATGTGAAATAATGTCAAATTTGTTGACTTAACTCAAGATTATGTAATGTTTATGTTTGTTTCCTTATAATTGAACCTACTCTCTCGATCTTATGTTAAACATCATTTACAAAGATGATAGATTCTTTATTTATATGTTCAATAGTATTAATGTTTTTTAAATCGCCAATAATTTGAGAGAAACTTCCACTATCAAAACATCATCGATTATTTTTATTTTATTATTCATTTACAGGTTACCAAACAAAATATTTCCCCATATGTTTTCATTTAATATTTTGAGGTAGCTATGTAATATATATCATATTTTTTTCACAATATTATAGATGAGAAAATAATATTCATGGGGACTATACTGGTCACATATTCTATAGACATATTGATGAACAAAAATCAAGTACTATAACTTAGAATGAGAATTATATATTTAAATTAATTTATTCGTTTTATAGGGTAAAGTATCCCAAAAATGTTTCCTGTAAAACCACTTAGGAATTTGGTAACATTTTTAATTAATCCAACTATACTTTTTTATATCTCCAAATCCTATAAAATATCAATATAATACCTAATAGTCACCCTAACCTTTTTAATGGACATGTTTTCTAGTATTTGATACTTTTCATCACAAATTATTTTATTAGCTAATGTTTAATTTTTTTATGTCCCCAAATTAATATGAAATCATGATTTTTTTTTATATATTTGTATTATAATCCAGAAAAAATGTTTCAATATTGGTAGTTATAAGAATTTATAGATTTCTGTGGGTCAATATACGTTATAGTAAACATGAATTAATAGATATTTTTATTCTTTTTTGACACATCACTATAATTTTTATACATACTTCTTTTTGGATCAATATTTTTTGGTCTTATTGAACATGAATTTAATTTTAAAATTATCTAACTTACAGAATTCATTTTTGAAATCCATAGTTGAACTTGTTCAACTATATTTTGGTTTTTTGCAGTTTCATATTAATATGTTAAAACATATTTTATTTATAATTATCCCTTTCTAATATATTCTTTTGATTCCTTATTGTCCTTTTGAAAAATATTCACATAATCAATTTCTTTCAGTAGTTTTTATTTTTCATCAACATAGAAATGTTAATTAGTGATGGTAAATTGATCATCATATTTTAGCATTATGTTTTCATTTTCAATCATTAAATTTTTTGAGATAAAATTTATTAACTCTATATTAAATTTAAAATAACTATTAATTTCTTATTATTTACTCCTAATAATATTACATTCATTATAAGATAAATATTCACCACTCACATTTCTAGTGAGTAACATCTTATCAAAGTTATTACAAAAGGTCGAAATTTACTCTTCGTCTTATTTATCACATAATCTATAAAACATACAGAATAATTTTTTAATTTTTTAATTTATATAAACACATTCCCTATTTTTTTGAATAAGAATATGATTTGCGATATATATTCTCTTTCATCATGTAGAGTCTTCTTCATCATTCATCTTAATCTTTAATAGCCTCATTTTCATTCAATATTAAATAGTTTGTAGATAAGTATCAAATGGAATCACACATGAAATATTTCTGTGGAATATTCTTCCTAAATTTCCCATTTCAAATTAATTTACTAAAATTAAGTATAAATTTTAGAGTCTTTTCATCAAAATCTTTTTTAATACCTGAATAGCCAATTTTTTCATTATAAAATTCATTCTTATTCTTATCGTTATTTGAGGCTATAAAATATACTTCCCTTTCAACCATAAATTTATTATTGGTTACATTTACCTTCCTCAACTCATAAGATATGAGAATAAATTGTATGTAATCAAGAGATAGTGAACCATGATATCAATATTTTATATTTTTAGCTTTATTATCAAACAAGTCAGTTTGAATACAATGTGTCTTCTAAAAAACTATTGTATCTTATAAATTCTCATAAAAACTAATGAAATGCCTCAAAATTTCTTTCAAAAAATTGAATAATCTATATATATATTTATTATAATCTATGTTTAGATATTTATTCTTTAGCCTCCAAATATGAACTTTTTCTCACCTCACCTTTTCATTTCCTTCATAAAAATTTCCAATTTTATAAAAAATGTCATTTACTATTTAACTACATTTAACATTCATAAATTATTTCTTCAAAAGGAATGATAATATGGTATTTTGAGTATTTCCATAACATTCCATATTCATTATGTCTGCCATTGTTATATTATAATTTATAAATGGGGATGAAATTAATTTGAAGAATCCTCTAGGACATCCAAATTAATAGAATGTAAATAAAGAAACATCATAACTATCTATATAATATAAAAATTTCTATTAAATAAATTAATCAAATTTTTCATAAAGTAATTCATATTTTCAAATGTAATTCAGGGACAAATCCTCAATCAAAGGGAAACATTAATAAATTAATCATTTAAATAATAGATATCATATGAACAGTATTGAGGGACTAATTCCAATTTAATAAACCTTTAAGATCATTTAAATAATAGTGTAAAGGTGAGTTGTTGTTTATAAATTTCTTTTTAAGTTCCTTATTTTAAAAAATTCCAATTATTGGGATATCAAACTTAATTTTCATAAATTATTCCAAGAACACACAAAAACAACACATCATATTTTCTTGGTTCACCTCTCAAAATGAAAGAGTTAAAAATTTTAATTATCCAGTGTTGATTGAGTCATTATGACCCACTATTATTAACATTTTAGAAAATAATTTGAAAAATATCCTTTTACTAATGTTATAGAAAGTATCCTAAATGCTACAATGCTTCCAAAAGATTTAAAATAATTGGGTATTATAACTAACAACAGAAGTCTCTTTACCCAGATGATACATTATAATTATTTTCAAGTGGTACTTCTTTATTCTTTTGCATACCATGAAATGTTGGAAGTCACATATTATTCAATTTTATATTATAAAATAAAATATATTCATTCTTTATTTGATATAAAATACATATAAAATACTCTAAATCCAATTTATATGAATCAATGAAAATCGTTTTTACCTCAC
This sequence comes from Viscum album, assembly GCA_963277665.1. Taxonomy (NCBI): domain Eukaryota; kingdom Viridiplantae; phylum Streptophyta; class Magnoliopsida; order Santalales; family Viscaceae; genus Viscum; species Viscum album. The sequence continues at coordinate 733,555,369 of OY728136.1, read as the reverse complement.
ATTCCATTAGTAGAAACACGATTGAATTTGAATGTTTAAAACCTTCTCAAATCTTTTTCCACTAGTTCTGCTTATTTTTGTTTATTCATTTTTCATTTCAAATTTCGTTCCAAATCAATTACTATTTAGTTGAACTCACTACATTTTGATAGAGTGGTTATAAAGTAATTGTAAAGACCCGTAAAATTCAAGGGAAATTTTTTCTTAATTTTCTTTGGAATTTTACAAGAACGCGGTTTCTGACGGAACCTGATTCCGAGGCCCGGAGTGCCCGGAATCAATTTCCGAAGTTTGGCTCGGGTACGTTCAGTGAACGAATGAGCGGGAATTCCTAACTTTTGATCCGGTGCTCGGAATTGAAATCCGAGGGCACCGATGAACTCGCAGCTCCGATATTCGCTTAAGGAGACCTTTTTCGAGGTTGTGTTTATTTCGGGTTGAGAGTTAGTTTTTGGGAGATTTATAAAAAGTTGAATAAAAAAATGTGGAATTCTTTTTATTTTACTTTTGTTGGTTTACTTCTCTCAAAGGGGGTTAGGGGTGGGACCCACACCCACTTAACCTCCCTTGAGAGGATTAAGTGTGGTGGGACCCACACGAAACTAAACCTTTCATTTTATCCCTTAAACTCCCCTTTTAATTAAGTTGGCTAGTTGGGTTAATTAATGGCTTGAGTTGTCTTAATTCAAACCTTTGAAATTCAAATGGTTTGGTTGAGTTAATAAAATAACCCTTAGCTTATTCTTTCTTTGGTTAGAATTATTTAGCCAACTTGTGAGGATTTTTTAGAGCTCCTCCTCCTTCTTCATCAACTTTGACGAAGAACGCTCAAGCTCCGACGAAGAACGCTCAAACTCCGACGAAGAACGCCGCTCCTCTCTTCTTCGTCTTCCGTGTCAACGAGAGGGAACGCCGCTTCCTCCTCGGACTCCCTTCGTCGACATAAGAAGATTCTACAACGACGTACCTCTTCGTCATCGGATTTGACGAACGATTACCGTGATGCCAACCTCCGCGACGTTGTCTTCCGCGGGACGTTGACAAATCGTCGAACTTATACCCAAGGTAGGGGTTGTTGATTTTTTGTTTAATTATTATTCTTGTTCGTGGTTCTAGTATGATTAACGAAAGGATTTTTAAGTTGTGTTATCATTTAACGTGAGGGGGGCGGACCGCTTGAACACGGTCGAACCCCCTCCATCGTTCTTGTTGATTTACCTTGTGGGTGGAAACAAGGTGGCGTGGTGCCGTCACACCATGCGGTTAATCGTGCGATTATATTACGCGACGCCGTCGCACCACGCCATGGAAGAATCATCAAGAACGTGACGCCGTCGCGCCGCGTTGAAGGAAATATAAGGCGTGACGGAGGGGCGCGGTGCCGTCGCACCGCGCCGGATGACGAACACCGCGGCCGGTTCCGGGCCGCGGTGGGACGAGAAGACCAGCGGCCGGGCCGCCGGCGTCGGAAGCCGGAAAGGGGACCGGATTTTCCGGTCCCGTTGGAGAAAACCGGCCGACAGTTGGCCGATCGTAAGGTCAAAGGCCGGGGAAAAATTAATCCCCCGCCCAGCTTCTAAAACCCCCCCTCATTTATGAGGGGGGCGGTTTCCTTGAGGGGGGGGGGGGGCAGGAGGCCCCCCAGTTTCCTTCAAAGCAGGCCCCCCACGAAGGGGGGGCGGTTTCCAAAAGGGGCGCGGCATAATGCCGCGCCGCCTTTCCAAGAAGCGGGGGGCTTTGCCCCCCCGCGCGCTGCCTCCGTGCGACGCCAGGCCGCCGCGACGCCGCGCCGGCCGGTCCGGGTCGGGTCGACCCGGTTCGGGCCGACCCAGGGGGGGTCGGGCCGGGTCGGCCCGGACCCGGACCCCCCGTTTCGAATCAGTTTCGGTCTTTTGGCCATAACTTGAGCCACTGACCTCCGATTGACGAACCATCTGCGGAAACGCGATCCTTGGATCGATACAGTCGTTTCGGTATATCGCACTCAAGGTTTCAGAATACTTTGAGTTCGGCCGGGTTGGTTTGTTCACGAAACCAACCGGGCCTTCGGAGCGGAAACACTCATATCTTGAGCTACGGAAGTCCGATTGACGTACCGTCAGCTTTGTTGTGTTCCTCTTAGTGAGATGGATCTTTTGGCATACTCCGCCTGAGGTTTGGACGCAGGTGGAGTATGGTCGGGTTGGTTTTGCCTTAAAAAACCAACCGGGACCCGAGGACGAAAATGCCAAGAACTCTCAGACCGGGCGTCCGATCGACGCGCCGTCTGTTGCGTTGAGTTCATGTTGTCGATACGGAACTTTTGGATACATCAACTCTGGACTTTGTGATAGTTGATGTATCAGCCTCTCGGCTTGTGGAGCGGACCCTCCGAACGAGCTTGCTGTGTGCGGGAACCCTAGTGCTGGCTGCGACTGTTACTGTGACTACTACTGCTACTACTGCTACTGTGACTGCGACGACGACAGTACAAAGATCCTGTGTGGATTCGACAACGACGACTTCATCACTCAGCGATCCTACATGGATCAGTGCTACAGGTCCTGTGTGGGCCCGATCCTGTGTGGGTCCGATCCTGTGTGGGTCTTTGCGCTCAGCGGTCCTGTGTGAACCAGCGCCTACAGGTCCTACGTGGGCCCGATCTTGTGTGGGACTTTTGCGGGGGTTAGTTACCTATCGATCCTTCGTGGGTCCGACGACTTAGATGGATCAGAGATCATCTTTATCGTCTTTCGAAGAAGTATACCTGTGTGAGCTGAATCCTGTTGCTTTCCTGTATGGATTGTGTTGTGCTATGCTGTGTGGATTACATTGTGCTATCCTGTGTGGATTACGTTTACTTTCCTGTGTGGACTGATTTGTACTTGGTCTCGGAGGTTGGAGCGTATTTGAATTTGATGACTTAGGTATATGTATGGGCATATACCTAAGCAGTGTTGGTTGTTACTTCGTGATTGTACCTTTCTTCGTGGTTTAACCTTTGTGGATTTGAGAGACCTTCAGGGGTCTCGGGGTCCCTACTGAGTAGCTTATACTCACCCCTGCACGGGCTTTGCCGCACTACGTTGTGTTGGTTGCAGACGACGGACAGCGTTGATCTCAGCTGAGGCTTGCAGAGCAGGACGGTACCTGGAGGTGGACCACTGGGCGGGACGTGCTCGGAGCGGACGGCGGGACCCGTGGAGCAGTGGAGCTATCTGTACCCACCCTTCAGGTGGGATTTCCAGTGGACAGCTTGGTGTAGCGGCTTTTACTTTTCAGTTGCAGTTTTCCCTTTCGAGTTGTACTTTACTTTCAGTTTGGGTTTGTATACTGGCCCATTTACTTTTCCGCACTTTCAGTTGTACTCTGCTTTTGCTTAGTGTTTACTTTCCACTTTCTTTCTCTGTGGTGTTTGTTTACTTTACAAAGGCAATGCCTTCCCATTTTACCGGGATTTACGCCTTGGTGCTAGTCGCCAGCCCCTGGCCTATGGATGGCGGGCTTGGGGTAGTCACGGCACGGACCCCGAGGGCGGGTCGTGACAGTAATATATCTTCTTTTATTCCAATAAACTCTATTCTTTATGTTTTAAACTGTTTTATAACTTTTCATTATTCAAAAATATTAAATTTTTTATGTTTAAATTATGAGATAATAAGAAAACAATATTCAAAATAAATTTTCCACTTAATAATAATATTCATGTATTCCCATTTTTTCAATCTATAGAATTCTAAAAAATGTACTATGTGCCAGAATCATACATATATCTTGATTACTCATATTCAAAAACAAATTACTCATAAAAAATATTCCATTTCCATACATAAAATTTCTAAATGACACATATGATGAGTTCAATGACTCATATTTTGAGTCTGATCACTCCTGAAGTTCTTATAACGACTCACACGTTGAGTCCAATGTCTCATAAATTGATTCCAACGACTCAGATGAATTATATACTTGGCCAAATTTGGTTTCACCATATCATTTTATGAGGGAAAGAATCATACAAATTTCATTGAGATGACTCATATGTATGTAATTTAACTTTATAATGATCTATATTGTATTGTAGAATGAATCATATGGAAAATAAGGCATAAAAAAGATATTATGTCCCTTGAAATAAAATAATTCACTCAATTGAAACTAGATATGATCCAATATATTTCCCATCATTTTCAATATAATCCATTTAACATTCAGTCATAATTTATACATCCCTAAACTTCTTAGAAACTACACAAAAAAATTATTATTTATATTTATGTGAGTATGAGTATTATTTATTCATGGAAAAAAAATATATGAAGTATATCCACTTAAATACCCCTAATTCCCCTTCTTATGTCATAATAATAAATACTTTTGGAATTTTCTAGTCTTAAAGAACTCCTAAAAACCTATAAAAATTCATTTAACTCAAGAGATCAACATATTATTGATATAAAATTATGTATTTAATGTACTAAAATATTATGAGAATGGGACTAATTTTATTGTATTTTATTTTTTTGTATTTTATATTACATTAAAAATATGATATTGAAATTATAAATGGTTATGATGAAATTTTTTTATTTTATGTGTATATTAAAAAATTTAATTTGATAACATTGTAATTTTTAGTAATGGAAATTGAATTTGGACCACAAATGGAATTATATCCCTTTCATAGTAGATTATTTTTTATTTAATTAATTTTTTAAATAACACTTTTGTGTGATTAATTTTACTCAATTTTTATAAATGGAACATGTTTATTCTAAATTAGCATGTATGTGATTCCTTTCACTTATGATGATAAACCATATCCCAATATCGTATATGGGTTCCATATCAAAGTTATATGGGGTTATTCTAAATTAGTGGTTGGTTTTACTAAATTCACAAGGGTGTTGTACAAATTATAATTTCTTTTATCATCGTAAGACTTGATTAAAGTGGAAATAATTCTTTTTAAACATATAAATACAGGATTTTTAAATAAAAATGTCCAGTAATACAACATAAGGATCACCAAAGTGTAGTATCTAGAGAATACTAGGTTCATATTACCTATAAGGAAACTAAAACAATGAATATTTATTTTATTATTCATTGATAGATTATAAAAACCATTTGATATCATAAAAATACATGGAATAACCTATGGAATACTTAAATAAATTGATGGGACAAAATATTATTAAGTAATAGTCATGATATGGAAACATAACATGTGAGTCAATGTTATACCATGATTTAATGAAATAGAATAATCGTGAGTAATTTAACAAAATCGTATCATAAAAAACATGGTATCATAAGATCAGGGAATAATATGAAATTTCGAAAAAAACAAATTAAATTACATAAACATGATTCTAGGATAACCACATCGACAATATCAAACAATGTAAAAGGTCCCATAATGGATTAGATTTACTCCATAATTATATACACGATTTATCAGGACACTAAATCATTACCCAATGCATTGGAGTTCTATTTGTGTGCATGAATCATAAAATTTTCATGACCTATGTTTTCCACATAAAATAATAAATCATAATGTATAACATAATTATTACCCATAGAAATAAAATGTGTTTCATAATCCATCCACATATCATAATAAGAGAAACATTCATAATGATTGCCTTTGAAAAATGATCATAAGGCATGCATTATGCTGTCAATAGAAGGAATAATAAGAACGGTATTTATATGAGGACATATATAAAAAATTTATAATGATTAAATAAAAATAATATAGAAATAAATTGAGTTGGAGAGAGAAATATCCTAAACTAATAGAAAATGTTGTTTTGGGGGATCAGATACCTTGAGCATGACTCATCACATTCATTCTTTATATCCATGTTATTAATGTTATTTTATTAATTTATTTTCATAAGAATACTTTTAAAAAAATATTATTCCTTTTATTAAATTCATTACCCTTTCATATTAAATTAATTAATAATTTAGGTTCTTGTCAGAAATTTTGATGTTGTTCTTGTCATATGTCGAAAACCACCTTGGTATGTTATTTATGGTCCAATTTATTATTTACTCATAACCATAAAAATGGTAAACACTAAATAGTTAATATTATTATAATTAAATTGTCATGACCCCAATGAGAGTATCTTGGTTCTATTTCCTTACATTATTTAATAAGATTAGATAAAAGAAATCAAATCCTAAAGGAATGAATAGTTTAGCAGTTTTGGGGAACTCGATTATATATTGGATTCCCATTATACATTGGGAAAGTAAAATATAACAATATTAAAATTTTATCATCCTTGAAACTCATTCCAATAAGTAATGTTCATATCATAGGGAAAGAAAATAATATAAGGGTGTGCTTAAAGGCTTAGCAAGGGTTGATTATAGAGGAATATATCATGAATCAATAAGTAATAATCAATATGGAAAGGAAAATAACTGAAAACTCAATCCATTTAATAAATAAACATAGAATAAAATTCATCAATAGATAATATACTACATAAAATCACATGGATAAAAATTTAAAAAATTATGAATGAATGAAATGACTAATTATCATATGTCATGTATCCTATGAACATGGTTCATTTATAGTCAATGCCTTTCCCAAGTTGGTTTAGAAAATAATGGGTGAAAACACATCTTATTTGTCCTACATATTAATCTCACTAGACTAAAAATTCATCAAGAGGATTTCATGAAAAGGCACCTACCCCTGTCATGCATACCAAAATCATTCCACATATATCAAATAATAAATTTTATTTATAAACATTATTTCCTATCATAATGTATCGGTATTCGGTAAACAATATTTATTTATCAATATATCCCTAGTCAACTAAATTAAATTCAATTTAATAACAATTTCTAAATTGGTATACAATTTAAGAAATATTAATATCAATTACACTAGATTTTTTATATTTTAAATAAATGAAATTTCAATTGGAAATGAATACAATAAAGTGATTGTTTCATGATAATGATAAAAATTTCCAAAAATGTGAAATCTCTGAATTACATTTACCATTTGGTAATTTTCAATTCTGATCCCCTTTGATTAGATGATTCAAATTTAAATATAAAATTCTATAAAGATACAGGAATAATCATATCACATTTAAAAGTGGAGGTATATACAACATATAAATACTAATATGGTCATAATAATAATTAATTCTTAGTAGAATGAAAATTGAGATGAAATCACTTACATTAAGATTTATTTTGGTATAATGTAATTTAAGCTCTTGTATAGTGGTTTTAAACATGAAATTAAATTAAAAAAGAACCATATTAATATTTATAACATCATATATGATCATTTTATAACATTTTATAAATATTTTTATAATAGCCATTCAATATTATCATTGTTTAAAGTGTTAAATGACTTGTTTTCTTATGTGTTCTTATTAATGAATATTACAATTCATGTTTATATTATATTGTTTAATCATCTAATGAATAATAATAATGTCATAATATTCTTATTTTTAACAAAATTATACACAATATACCAATCATGATTGCTGATTTTCATAAAATATGTATGTTTGTACTATTGAAATTGTAGGTGATATGTTCACATGAGTGACATTACCAATTTTAAGGATCATTATGAAAAAGAATAAGTAAAAAATTACCAAAATGTAATTATAATAATATCATAAATACCAAATAATTTCATCAAATATACATCAATATATATATATATATCATCAATGTGGTGTGGTGATGAAAATAGAGTCACATAGCTTCTTGAAGGCTATAATCCAATCTTACTTGAATGATGTTATCATCTTTAACTGTAAAAAATTGAAAATAAATATTATAATTCCAGAATGATGAATACTTCATTTATATGATAATTATTTATTTAATATCACATATAATCATTAAATCATTCAATATCTCTTTCTATGTAATGAGTTAGTGTAACTCCCTAAGATTTTATGTGACAGATTATTTTTAATTTGTTTGATGTATTATGTTTTATGCTACACCAAGATTATATTTTTCTATATGCAACACCGTATTAACATTAAGTATATGCACCACTATTCGTGGCTCGTGTTATACACAATTTCATTTTCTTTTGATAGAATTGATTTCACACAACACTAAGTATAGATTTTTTTCAATGTTATAAATGAAAAATGTTTATATTATGTTATACACAACACTAAAGGAATCCTGAACTACACGTGACATTGACATGGCTTGCATTACATGCATGTGTGACCTTCCTCGATAGCCTGCGTTGTAAGTGATAAAGAGTTTCACTAAACAAAGATATATTATTGAAAATTTATTATTTGATAGGATATAAACTATCCAATATGAATATTAGTAACCAAATTTTGAATTTTATACCAATATTATTCATATTAAAAATTATATAGATTATGGTACGAGAATAAAGTGATTTTTTTTGGATATATGAAGTATTTTTTAAAAAATGTAGTTTTACCACTTTTTAATGTAACACACATTTTAAATCTTGTTTTGATGTTTTTATAAGTTCAATTTGACAAAATAATCTTCTTCTTTGGAATAAAGACTTAAAATTTTAATTCTGTTGAATTTTTTTATTTTTCTTATTAAATTAAAATTTTAATGAATAGTGAAAAATATTCCATTTTAATTCAAAACTGTCTTTTCATATAATTTATTTATATAGTTATATTTTATTTTTAATTTTTATAAATTTATATTGGATTATATTTTTTTCATTTAATAAAATTTTGGTCATATGAATTAATTTCACTATTAAGTTGGACATAAACACATGTCATTTTTTTGGTAGTTTTTGCTTCTTTAAAAACACGTTTTATGGTTTTGACAATGAAAATTAATTTTAAATTAATTTCTGCCAATTATGTGTTTCGAATTTGGATAAATGGATTCCAAATTTGGATACAGAATGTACAAATTTTTTAAATACTTACCATTTATTTATAGACAATATGACAAGTAACTTCAGTAAATATTTTATTTACCACGGTTAAAGGGTAAATCTGGTAAAAAATGGTAAAAAATAATATTATAATTACTCTAACACGTGTCCTAACCCTATTGTATGATATAGTTATGACCATGGTAATACCTAGGTAGATTTTTGGATCCCATGAAGCCACTTTTATGTGAAAATAACATTTAATTACTTTTAATTTAATGATAAGGAAAATATAACATAAACATTTATCCTTTACTAAATAGATTTTAATATGGGTTTATATAACTGATATCTATGTCTATAAATGAAATTATAAATATAAATAGATTTAATATATCATGGTATTTTATTTATAATCTTTAGACATTAGATAAATATATTTATTTATGACACAATTACGATGTAATGATTACCTCATTTATGAATGATTCAAATAAATGAAACTATAAATATTAAAAGAAGTTTAATTTGGATATTTTGATTCCATCCACGAATTTTAAGGATGACATTGAAGTATTAGGGTTGAGTTAATTCTATTTTATCAATGTAAAAAATATTGTTTTGAATATTTATAAAAGTCATGTATGAATAGTATCCCAAATTGACATAATTCATAACTTTAAACATAAAATAGTTTAATAAATTAATTTAAATTCATAAAAATCTATGATTTGTCCAAATGGTTGATATAAGAAAAAATATGTCATAAATTACTTTTTTGGGTCATTTTACATGATATTGTGATTACATTAACCCATAATTTGTAAATAAAATGATATTACATTAAGATTAAAAAGGGTAAAATAAGGGTAAAACTAAAAAGATAAGGATAACAAAATATTCTGAACGTGTCTAAAAATTATTGGATGATGGGTATTACAACCAAAATAATCTTATATTATAATTAAATAATTTTTTTCCCTTTTAAATCGAAATTCAATTTATTCTAAGTTAATATTTTAGAACATTACTAAAGTGCCCCTCTCCTATCTTATAAAAGGGTGCATCCCCTCTCTGCTCGTCACTCCAATTATGGCATTCATGATCGGTAAACCCCTTTCCATTTCTCTTATAAACATCCCTATTTACATTATATAGGTTATCTTATTCTCAAAATACAAACTCTAGTACCCTATGAAAAAATTTAAAGGAGGCATGTCGAGGAAGAGGTAATCTTTTCTACCAATTATGTCAAATTTATTTCATCTTCTAATTTATCTTCATTAGTTTTTTCATTATAAAGTAATAAAATCAGTATAACTCATATAATGACATTGTATTATATATATTAAACAACCCTATTTCAACTTTCATCCATCCTATGAAAAATGAAATCATCGCGCGTGCGGACGTATGGTTTACAGTCTCCACACCGTGGTGTAATCGGTTTTTTTTCACCACCTCCTTACTTGGATAAGTATAATGGTGTAAATAATACCTATATTTTATTATTATAACATTATACTAATTCTGAGATATTATTCACCATCCACTACAATACCATTCAACAAATAAGGGAATGATATCGTCACTCATGCATATGTACGGCTTACCGTCTCCAAGACGCACGAGGTTCATTCACCGTGTTAACCATTATAGAATTATTACAAAGTATATATATATAATTATCATGAAATATATGACATAATAATTCTAAATTATTTATGTTTATATATATATTTCATTTATTTACTACCATTCAATTTAATAATGAAACTAAAACAGCGTCCATGCGTACGTATGACCTACCATCTCCAGGAACGGTGTACTCCATTTCATTTATCTATCTATTACATATATATATACTAAATATATATGATATGTAAATAATTTTTTTACTTTTTTAAGCAATTAAATCATGTTCTATGTAATAATATCATGAACAAAAAGTCCAAACACATACGATAAATGAGACGATGATTACCCAAAACGTTGCTTTAACAAAGAATTCACAAATGGACGGGTAATATAAATTCATATGTATATAATATATGATATCATAAATATAATTATGGATCTGTTAAATGTTAATAATAATATTTTTAAACCCCTTATGCATAAGTTTAGGACATATATAGAAGAAATCAGACCGAAGGTAAGGGATTCTTTTTCGAATCTCAGTTTTATCTGAGATTGTTTATTCGTAAGTATTTAATGGGGTTATAATTATCATCCATGTCTATGTTTTCTATAAATGTTTTCATAAACGTTTTACGATTTTTATATGTATTTTTGAAGAAATTTTTACTCTTTTTTGAATTTTACCACATGCTATGGAAGGAATCCATCTTTTGTTTACCATACAAGGTACTTTTAGACATTTCCAGCAAAAGTACGAGGAGAATGTTTTTTAACTTATATGGAATGAATGAAATTTTATGATTTCATTGGGAATTATTTCCATGAATCTTCCTTTACATCATTTAATTTTTATTTTCAATTAACTTATTTTCTTTAAAAATTTCACGACTTATAGAGAAAATAAAATGTTTTTGAAGAAGAAAGGATATTTTCCTCAAGAACTATGTTCAAGTGTTTTATCAAAATTATTTTCCATCTAAGATGAATAAGGTTATTTTTCTATCACTATTATTAATCTTATTTGATTACATTATTATGGAATTATTTTTATGATGTCCTTTTTTATTATATGGATTATGTTATGATGGCATGATGTTCAAGAATCCCACTTTATTACATGGGTTACACTATGATGTATGATTTATATTTATGTTGCACACATAAGAATGATTTAATTATAAGATGGGTGGGACCTATATATCCCTCCAATTCATGGGGTAATGATTTATATCTTATGATATATACATGGCTGGAATGAATGGAAAATATTTTTATGTAATTTAGAGATAGAACGGAATGTAAATTTGGTTCAATAATGGACTTTATACACAATGATGGTTTTGGAAGCAATTCCTTGGTTAGGATGAAAATCATATTTTTTACTTAATAGTCTGCCAAAATTACATGTTTTATTACAATTCTATTCTTACATGTTTAATGTCTCTTTATGATCTATGCATTACACACATCAAAGATTTATTTCTTTGCTCAAGATTTTTATGTTTAAAAATTATGTTCATGTTTGTATGGTCAAATGTTTAAGGATTGTTTTATTTTCTCAATGTTTACTTTTACTGAACATTTGAGCTCATTCTTTTTATGTTTTCATTTTCACAGGATATAAATAAAGGTTTTAAGTAGGAAAAAAGGTGTACATATTTAAGGGAGATGCTGAATATTTTTCACCATAATTAAAAGTTTATGTTATGAGTATCCAAAGACACTAAACTAATAGGGTCTTTGGGATTTTTTTGTAACGTGTATTATGTATTCCTTAAATGAAATAAATTGTTCATGTAAATCAATATTGGGTCTCTACATTTGGTATTTGTGTGAAGGATTAGTTAACCTTTGGAAACTTGGATGTGAAAACTTTAGTGAGATACCTAGAAATATTTCCTAGGTATGTCTAGGGATGTCTTTAATGTTTAATATAAGTAGGGGATACAGTCCTAAAATTCTATTAATGATCCTGAATAACTTATAATTAAACCTAAGATTTTAGATATTGAAGGTAATTCCCCTTTACAATGTTGTTTTCATAGTATGATTTTTTTCCTCTCAAACTATTCTATTTGGGTTTTAGACGTTGGATAGAACCTGAAGGAACCGTGTTAATGATCAACGGATAGGGCAATGCAATGATTATCCTCCAGAACAACCAAATGTTATTGTAGATTGAATACAAAATCTTTTTGATATACTTACACAGGCAATGAATCATTTTGGACTCCAAAATGAGTAGAGAAGGGAATACCATTCAATTGAGTCCTTAATTAGGAAACATCCACCTTCTTTCAATGTGTCTTCTGATCAACTTGTTTCTTAACAATGGATCAATACCATTGAAAATATATTTTCCATCCTTTACTATTCAGAACATAGAAAGGTCATTTTGGTTGTCTATTGTTTTGAAGGTGAAGTAGACCAGTGGTGGACTCTAATTAAGAATACAAGGCATCAAGGTGAAATTGAATCAATGGAATTCCACGAGTTCAATGACATATTTTTCAATAAATACATTCCATGTATACTTCTAACATAGATGTAAAAGGAGGTCCTTGTGCTTCAGAAAAATGATGATGAATCTGTTGGTATATACGAGGAAAATTTTACAAGACTTGCGAGGTATGCTTCTGGGTTTATCATCCAACCTGAAAGTAAAGTTGATATATTCTTCAGTTGTTTAAAACCATGTTTTTGAAAGGAATTAGAAATAATTGAAATCAGTAGCTAAGAAGAGATTGTGTTGTGTGCTGTCAAGTTCAAACTAGAAGTTGGTGTTACATATCCATCTCATGGTTTTGACAAGAAATGGATGATAGATTTCAAGGTAAAATCTCAAAACAATGGTTAAAAGAAGATAAATGTTACCTTATTCTCAAAGTGTGGAAAGAAGAATGGTTTTGATTGTCTTAACGGGACTAAATAATGTTTCAAGTGTTGGAAGGAAGGTCATCGAGCATTTGAGTTCAGATGCAATGGGAAAAAGGATGCTAATGATGTGAATGGTGAAAACACTATAGAGAACGTACCACCAACACTTCAATGCTATAAATCCAAGGGAATGGGGAATTAAGCTAACCAATTCCCTAATCCAAGGGTTAATAATGATCAAAATCCATAACCACTTGAGGAAAATGTTTGAGGGAAGTCACATACCTTCATTATTGGAGATTTTTTGTATTCCAATGACATAGTAGAATGATTAAGTGTTTATGTAATGGGATTTCAAAATAGTGTTTTGGAATCTCATTTTAAGTATTATGCAATATTGAAATATCTATATATTAGTCTATTATAGTTTTCCATAATTATATGGTACCAGTAACCATGAAAAGTGATTGAAATATTTTTAGAAACCAGATGATATTCGCATAATGAAGGGATAAGGAGAAAATGAGATGTTTTATAGTTTTAATGATCTCATGACTGGTATAAGGAAAAAGTTATAACATTGTTTGAGTATATAGAATTTTTGGGATTTTCGTATGTGGAATGAGTTATCTTTTGATGGAATTCATGTTTTCACTAAGATTATATGGTGTTTCATGTTTCAAGAGAATACATGATTAAAGTATTCACATGTTTGGAATGTGACCAACATGATATATCTTATGATATATGGGGGATAAACGATGGTATTCACATTCTTTCTATGTGACCATTCTCATAATCATTTTATTTGTACTATGTGATTGGACAGAAGTATCTTGGATAAGCCTATAGGTTGGAATGTATTAATTTGGAAATCATTTAGTATTTTTTGAGGATAGAACTTTTTTATTTATGTAATGTTATAATAGCATAGTTTTAGAAAAAGGATACCCCATAGGACGAGTGACAACCCGTCACATCAGACAAGGCCTCAAGAATCGAAACCACAACCAAAGTGGGACATACCTTTATTCCTTACCACTAGCTTTCAAAAAGTCATTGGTTAGTAATTTTTTTTATTTTATAAAGCGGTATGCTATATGAATGATAAGTCCATTTTTTGAACTATATATGATTACTCTCATCATAGATAGACTTAGGTATATTTAAAAACCTGAGCTAACCATTTTGTGATAGAGACAGATGAATGATCTATCATTCTATCACATAATTGGCTAGCACTTCAAGAAGGAAAAATTAGACTCCATTTATTTAAATAAGAGATGGATTTGATATGGTTCAAGGGACGAACAACAGTAAAATTGTACCAAAATCAAGTAAGTATTTATGAAAAATTCTTCAACTTTAGGGAAAGGATCTTGAAAACCAAATATATTATGCTAGTACCTTCTTATTTGATGAATTAGATGGTCCCCTAAATCATTATATATTTATGTATTTCTGGTAGTTAACTTTCTCCAAACCTTAATTAACGCCCCAGTTCCAGAAACCACCCAGAGGTGCCCCATACTCGGTTGGTCACATGGCCTCAAGCGTATATCCGCAAATGCCAAAGGCTGCTGACTAGCAGTGAGGGCCTTGGTGTGATAGTGGGGAAACTATGCCATCATTGGAAGAGTACACATCAGATGTAAAAAACACGTACAATAGCGAAATAAGTAAATATCCAACAATAGTAAACAACGGAAGACTAAAACAATAAAAAACTGGAGAACACACACATATATAATGATGCATGATACATATGTCTAGGAAAGCATCCAAACAAGTCACAATGATGAATAAAATACTAAACCAAAGTACAAAAGAAAAATAGATAAGCAACTCCTTATCATCCCAAGCCTCGGCTTGGTCCCATGATCTCATGCTCCAATGCAGTCACGTACCTAAAGTAGAAGGGAACTTTCCCTTATTTATACCTGCAACAACATAGTCTGTTTGGGCCCAAAAACATGGCCCAAACAGGGTGTGAGACGAATCCAAGTAATCAACCCCCACAATATTTGTGCCTAATAGTCAGTGAATATATGGCGGTAAAGTATAGAAAGTAGTAAACAGGAAAGTACTAAACAGTAAACAATCCACAGTTTCAAATCACGAAATAGTGAAACAAGCAGCTAAGCCTTAAATAGATAGCCCTCTGGGAAGTACTCACAGCCACTCCCTCTGGTCCTACCTAAGAAGTATAGACAAACCCTCTAGGAAGAACCCTTGGTCTAACCCCTATGGTTTTGTATATGAATATACTAAGACTCTCTGGGGAAGCACTCATAGTCAATCCCCTTATAGTCAAGGTAAAACAATACTCTTGGAGGAAGCTCACACAGTCATTCCTCATATAGTCTAAGTAAAGCAAGACTCTCTGAGGAAGCTCAACACAGTCATTCCCCATATACTCTAAGTAAAGCAAGACTCTATGATGGATCTCACGCAGTCCATTCCCCGTATAGTCAATGGTAGTCAAGTACTCTCTGAGGAAGCTCACATGTCAATTCCTCTTGTATCCCAATGGTCTAGGACTCTCTGAGGAATCTCACTCGGTCAATTCCCCTTATAGCTCAGGTCATTCAAGGTAAAATCAAAGTAAAGAAAGACTCTCTGAGGAAGCTCTCTAGGTCTATCCTCTTATAATATATAACATCCAAAGACTCTCTGAGGATGCTCACTCATTCTATCCCCTTATAGTCTACTACACCAGGTTCTCATGGCCCCGTGTAAATCAACTCATAGAAATTCTATAAGACCAAAGTAAACCTACCAAACTACTTGGATAAATAGTCTATAGCATCTCAACATGCCAAGAAATACAAAACTCTATCCTAAAATCTTTAGGCATGGTAAAAACAAGCAATAGAGGACCAAAAAGACGTAAAAAGAACATTCATGGAAAAATATCTAATGTGTGGTAATCAATTCTATTTTCATCCAATTAACCTCTACGCAATCATACTAGCATGGAAGGCAAAACACAGGGGTAAGACGGTAAACGCACGGTACCCTGTTTAAGGGTATTATCGCAAATGCACATAATATTCAAATACCTTAAACCAAAAGGCACAAACCACCTACCTCTTAGGGTTCTGGCGAAACGATCTAGAATCAACCACACCCACAAAAACAGGCAACCACTTCACGGAAAACCACTCTAAAACTCCTTCCTTATCATCCACAAGCCTTAGAATCAACACTCAAGGCATACCCAACAATAGATCTACATGCAACAGATGTAGATCTAGAAACCCTAGAGAGTTGTAAGAAAAGATATAGGGGAAACAAAGGAGAAATCATGTGGAAGGACTTACCCGGGAAGAACCACCTTCGATCCACCAAGAAACCCTTTTGATTTGCCTCCAAAACGAGCCAAGGAGATTCTCCAACCTCTGAAAATCACAACTCCCATGTGAGCCTTGAGTGTGAGGAGTAATGGTGGAGGAATGAAAAATCCCGAGTGGTTCGGGTCTTAAAAACCCCAACTTTATGTGGCCGTAGTGTTTCCCCGTATAGTTTGGAAAACCGTGCACTAACCGTGCAGTTTCCACTATCTCTCCCAGGGACTGTTCATGGCTTTATTCCATGGTTTTACGAACTGTTTGTAGCCAGTGCGGAGCCCACTATCTCATCCAGGGGCTTCACACGACTTGCTTACCCGGTTTGACAAACCGTGCGTAGCCTGTGCAGATCCCACTATCAAGGGTGTACGGTTTCTTGGGCTGGCCACACGGTTTTTTTGAATCGTGCACCAACCATGCATCCATGCACAACCTCCAGAAAACTCCACTTTTTCTAAAAATACAACCCTAAAAAGAAAACGTACCTGAAAAGAAGGTCGGGTTTCTTACACCTCATTCTCTATCACTATCCATCATAACTTGATGGTAATATTTCTCTTCCATATCAATATTTTCATTTCCCACCAATGTTATTCATTGTGGAAACCCAGTGTTATGTTAAATTGGGTGACCATTATGTTTCTAACTTTCCATTTTAAAATGAAGTCTTAGTATTCCTTTTTTTATGATGTGGGTTTCCATGAAAGAAACATTCATGTAGAAAACCATTTATAAATAGACGAATTTCAAGGAATAAATTAATTTTAAGGGGGGAGATTGTAACACCATGAGATTTTATGAGATAGATTATTTTTATTTTCTTTTTTGTATTGTGTTGTATGCTACACCAAGAATATCTTGTTCTATATGCAACAATATATTATCTTGTAGAATACACATCACTATTCTTGGCTCGTGTTACACAAACTTTAATGTTCGTTGGATATAATTGATTTCAAACAACATTGACTATATTTTTTTTTCAAGGTATAAATGAACTATGTATTAATTATGTTATAAAAAACACCAAATTATTATTCCACTACACGCAACACTTACATGGAATGTGTTACACGCAAGTGTTTCCTTCCTCGATAGCTTGCATTGTAAATGATACAATGTTTCACTAAATAAGGATATATTGTTAAAATATTGTTATTTAATTGGATATAAACTAGCCTTTATGAATATAATTAACAAAATTTTAAATTTTATAAAATTATTATTCATCTTACACATTTTAATGATTATGGTATGAGAAAAAACCGAATTTTTTTGGATAAAGTAAGTATTTTTAAAAAAATGTAGTTTTACTATCTTTTAATGGCGCACCCATTTATAATCTATATTTAAAACTTTTATTAGTAAAATAAAAGAAAAAAACTTTTTATTTGGAATCGGGACATAAAAAGTTACTTTTATTGAAACTTTGGTATTTTTAAGATAAAAATCAAATTTTAATGAATAGTGAAAATATTTCATTTTAATTAGAAACTACCTTTTCATATAATTTATTTATATAGTTAGATTATATTTTTAATTGGTTTTAAAGTGTAATGTGATTGTAATTTTACCATTTTATCCAATTTTTTTCATTGGATATAATTTCACTCTTAAATTTGACATAAACCTAAGTCAATCATTTGCTAGTTTTTTCTTAAAAACAAACTTTTTGGTTTTCCCTTTTGGAATTAATTTTAAACTAATTTCAGAAAATTCATTGTTTTAAATTTGGAAAAATGGATTCCATATTTGGAATTAGGAGGTCCAAAGTGTGTAAATAGGTAAATTTTATTTTTAGACATTATGAATAGTAACTTCAGTAAATATTTTATTTATCATGGTTAAAGAGTAAATCTTTTAAATAAGGGTAAAAAATAATATTATAATGACCCTAACACCTGTCTTAACCCTATTAGATGATACATGTCAGACCGTGGGCCTCTTTGTGTCGATTTTTGGACCCCAAAGCGCCACTTGTATGTGAAAATTATAAGACATTATATTTAATTTAATGTTAAGGAAAAGATAACCTCAACATATCTATTTTACTTAATTGATTTTAATATGGGGTTATATAATAGATATCTTGGTATATAAAAAATTATTATAAATAAAAATATATTTTCTATATCATGGTATTTTATTTATAATTTTTAGACAACAGATAAATATATTTATTTATGACACAATTATGATGTAGGGATTACCTCAATAATGAAGGATTCAAAATAATGAATTTATAAATACTAAAATATGGTTAATTTGGATATTTTGATTCTATAAATGAATTTTCAGAATGAAATTAACATATTAGGGATGCGTTATTTCCTTTGGATTGAATTAATAATGTTATTATGAATTTTTAAAAAAGTCATGTATGAATAGTATCCAAAATTGACATAATTTATAACTTAAAACATAAAATAGTTTATTAGATGATATTATATTACTAAAAATCTAAAATTTTAAAAAATGGTTATTATAATTCAAAATATGTAATAAATAACGTTTTTTGGGTCGTTTTACATGGCTTAGTAATTACATTAACCTAAAATATGTAAATAATATGATATTACGATAAGATTTAAAAAGGATAATATAATGGTAAAACCAAAAAGAGAATGATAAAAGATATTATAAACTTCTCAAAAAATATTAGATGATGGGTATTATAACCAACATCATCTTATATTATAATTAAATAAATTTTGGACCCTTTTAAATCGAAATTTAATTTATAATAAATTAATATTTTAGATCTTTCATAAAGTGCCCCTCAACTCTCTTATAATAGGGAACCTCCTCCCTCTACTCGTTACTCAATTTTTAGCCTTCAATATCATTCAATCGCTGACCATTTCTATTATAAACTTCTCTAGTAACATTCTATAGGTTCTAGTCTTCTCAGAAGACCAACTCTAATACCCTAAGAGAAAATTTAAAGGAGGCAGGTCGAGGAAGAGGTTATCTCTTCTGCCAATTCTTTCAAATTTAATTCTTCTTCTACTTTATCTTGTTTAATTGTTTCATTATAAAGTAATAACATAATTATCACTCATATACTGATATTTTATTATATAAATGAAACAATCATATTCACCTTCTATCCATCCTATGAAAAATGAAATCCACGCGCATGCGTACGTATGGATTACCGTCTCTATGCCCTGTTGTAATCTATTTTTTTCACCACCACCTTACATATATGGGTATAATGGTGGAAATAATAAATATATATATTTATGATACCATGATACTAATTCATATATATTATTTCACCTTCCACTTTAATACCTTTCAATAAATATGTGAATGATATCAACACTCATGTGTATGTACGGCTTACTGTCTCCACGACGCAATGAGATTCATTCACAAGGTTAACTCTCAAATAATGATTATAAAGTATATATAATAAATAATCATGAAGTATATGACATAATAATTCTACTTTATTTATGTATATATATGTGTCATTTACTTACTTCCATTCAATTTAATAATGAAACTAAAATTGCATTCATGTGTACGTATGACCCTTCGTCTCCATGAACGGTGTATTCCATTTCATTTATCTATCTATAATATATATATATATATACAGAATATATACACTATATAAATAAATTTTTAAATTTTGGATGTAAGTATACCATGATCTAAGTAATAATATCAAGAACGAAAATTCATGACATTTACGATAAATGAAATGATTATTACCCAAAATGTTGCTTTAACGTGGAATTGACAAATGAATGGGTAATATAAAGTCCTATGTAGATAATATATGATATCCTAAATATTGTAATAGTTATATTAAAATTTAATAATATGTTTAAACCATCTATACAAGTGTTTCATACACATAATGATGAAATCATACATGAGGTAAGGGATACCTTTTCAAATCTCGTTTTTATCCGAGATTATTTATTCGTAAGTATTTACTGGGGTTATATTTATCATCCATGTCCATGTTTTATAAATATTTTTTTTTATAAAATGCTTAATATTATTTCATGTATGTTTAAAGTCATTTTTTCATTTTTTTTACTTTTACCACATGGTATAGAAGGAATTTGTTTTTACCATACGAGGTACTTTTGGACTTTTCTAGCAAAAGTACAAGGAGAATTTTTTTAACCAATACAACATTAATGGATTTTTACACCTTCATAGAGAACTCATTCCATGAATATTCCTTTAAATTTCTTCAATTTTGTTTTCAATTATCTTCATTTCTTCTAAAATTGAATGAAATGTTGAAAAAAGAATATGTTTTTGAAGAATAAAGGATATTTTCCTCAAGAACTATGTTCATGTGTTTTATCAAAATTCTTTTCCATAAAACATGATATAGGGTTATGTTTATATCTATATTATTACTTTGATTTGAATGTCTTATGATGGAATTATTATTAGGATGTACTTTTATCTTTTTTAGATTATGTTATGATGGTGTGATGTTTAAGAATCCCATTTTATTTCATGGGTTATGCTATTAAGTATGATTTATGTTTCTATAGAACACCTAAGAATGGTTTCATTATGAGATTGGTGGGACCTATATCTATATCCAATAAATTGGGTAAATATTTATTTATCTTAAGATATACATGGATGAAAAAACAAGTAAATCAGGTTTAGTAATACAGGGATGAAACAACATGTAAACCCGATTCTGTAATGGAATTTGTCCACTTTGACGGTCTTAGAAAAAATTCCTTGGATGCAATAGAAGTAATATTTTTTTCTTAATTTTATTTCATAATTACATGTTTTAATCCAATTATATTCTATCGTGGTTAATGTAATTTATTATCCATTTTTATGTACTTCCAAGATTTATGTCATTGCTCAAGATTTTTAGGTTTTAACTTTTTGTTCATGATTTTAGGTTCCAATGTTTATGAATTGTTTTATTTTGTACATGTTTACCCTTACTGAGCATTTGAGCTCACAATTTTTATGATTTCTTTTTCCTAGGATATAAATAATTGTTTTAAGTAGGAATAAAATGGGGATGATTTTTATGGGAGATGATGAAGATCTTTCACCATGATTAAATATTGTGTTCACAGTTCCAAGAAAACTAAACTTTTGGTTATTGGTATTTTGTTTGTGTCATATATTATTTATTCCACAAAATAAATTTAATTTTCATGTATTTCAAGCTTCGGTCTCTATGGTTATTGAATGACAAATCACATCCCTTCATGAGGTGGTAGTCTTCCGTACAAAGGAGATAATTTATCATGTATCATAAAGAATTGATAATCCTAAGATATGTGTGATCTGATGAATTGATATTTATAATTATTTGGTAAATATCATATATATATATATGTGTGTGTGTGTGTGTGTAATTTATTTCCATCATAATAACCATCTTTGACAGGTGATAATGGTGAAACTAATTATATCATTTTGCGAGGCGGTAGTCCTCTATACACACAAATGATGATTTTGAAACCCATTTAATGGAAGTGGAGATGATTTTAGGTCATTAAATTATGGTAACAAAATCAATGTTTATGGAAGTTACAAAGGATGTTATATCATCTTGTTTAAATTAATTTTTAAGGAGGTTGATAGAGAAGTAAAATAACGATACTTGTTGAATAACATTACCTTTTCTTCATGTGTCCTCCTTAGGATAGCAGTAACTATGTATTAGGATGAAATTATTAAAAAAATAAGGCCTATAGGATGAGTTATGAGAATGTTTATATGTGACTTGTTCTAGTATAGGTCGACCCAAACAGGTGTGATGGTGTCATGAAGTGAGGGGAGTGAGTTCTCATTTATAGTTGAGGAGTGAAATTCTTGTAAATACATAAAAGTATTCACTATTGGGTCATAAATAATACCTAAATTATCTCCAAAAATTAAAATGATGGTTTTTAGGATTATATAGTCAATACATACATCAAACATAAAATGAAATATATTTTCTAAACAATTTTATCCTTAACATCTATGTTTCCATTTTTTACCATTTTGGTTGTTCACTACGATAACTAATATTTTGAACAAAGATAATTCATACATTAAATAAGAAATATAATGATACTTGTTAGATAATTTATAACCATTAATTATAAATTTTATATATTATTTAAGAAAATATAAATATTATATGGGTTGGAAATTAGTTTTAACAAAATCTCATGTAACGTGCACAAACACTACATTAACATTAATCTCTCTAAGAGAGTTTCAACCATTTAGGGGTCAATGTATTCATTATAGAAGTTTTAATTAGACCATTAATGTAATGATTTTGATATTTTTTAATTAAAATAATTTTGAAGAAAATTTTATTTTTAGAAATTTTTTAATCATTTATTGAAACATAATTCATCATAAAATAAGATTAATGTAAATTTTGACATTATTCATTTTACATGAATATAAAAATATATATAGAATGATGGAATTAAAATATTTTATGTTAAAAAATATTTAATTATATATATATATATCTAAAAATATAATGGAAAAAAATAATTTATTAAAATTTCATTACATTAAATACTTTTACTACTTATTTTTTATTTAGTTAATAACTAATTAATTACTATGTTATTGTTTCTTATCAATTTAATGAAATTATTTCATCTAAATTTTTTATGTTAAAAAATATAATGATTAAAATAAATCATATATATTTTAAAATATATATATAACAAAACATGGGTACTTCCTTATCCCAATACATTATAGATATTAAACATAAGAAAAAAATCTTTTTTAATTTACTTAAATTATTATATTGGTCATATTCAAAAGAAAAGAGGTATTGAATTACTATATATTATGAAATGTTATTTCAAGTATCCAAATAAACTAATTAAATAAAATTATGGTAATATTTTAGATCATTTTAACTGGTATCATTAAAGTTTTACCACAAGGTAAACCATTTTTTACATCACTCGTGGAAAATAATTTTTACAAAATTAACTATTCATTTCTCTAAAAAATAAAATCAACTTATTTTACATTATAAATTATGGTGATTCAAAATATGGAACACATTTTATCAAATTAAAATCATAGATCTGAAAAAAAAATCTTTTAAAATTAATCCCCCATATGTGATGAGAAGTCAAATTTTTAATGTGAAAATGATCAAATGTTTACAATGTTTTTATACCTAAATTCAATAATAAAGTTATAAAAATTAACTATATATGAATAATTTATATATGGTTTTAATAATATTACATTGAAAAAATTGAATATATAATTTATTATTTTAAATTATATAATGAAAAATGTTGTTTTCAATTATAATACATTATTTTTCACATTTCTTCAAAAAATGAAATACTTCAAAAAAATCCCAAAAATTACACCTAACTTAATTTTTATATTATAAATTAAAAAATTAGGTTTCTTTTTTTTTATAAATTTTTAAAATTTTTATTAATTTATTTTAAATTATGTGTGAAAATCATGAATAACCATTTTTTGGTGTAAAAATATATTCTATTTTCACAGGGTGTTACATTCTCCCACCCATAATTTAATTTCATCCTCCCAATTTGTACTTGATCTTGGTAATCAATGGTTTTATATTTTAAAATTACTTTCTTTAAAACCCCACATCAAATGATATTTAATAAAAATTACCATTAATAAGAGACAATTAGATGTATGAAAGTCATATGGAATAACCACATAACATTGTTTCAATGTTGGGGAACATCAGGGTTAAATGAGGAAATCTACATGGAATAGAAGAATATATCCCAATAATTATTATATAGTGATAAATAATATTTATTACAAGAAATTGGGAGATCCGGAAATCTTCATAGAGAGAAGTAATATGATAATTTCAAAAACGTCAACCGAACTAATATGTAAACCACTTCAATAATGGTTATCCTAATCACCCATAAAAAAAATAATACGATTCAAACATTAGAAA
Organism: Viscum album; assembly: GCA_963277665.1. NCBI lineage: Eukaryota > Viridiplantae > Streptophyta > Magnoliopsida > Santalales > Viscaceae > Viscum > Viscum album. The sequence continues at coordinate 733,530,669 of OY728136.1, read as the reverse complement.
TAACACCACTGAATTTGAAAAATTATTTTTTCCTTACAAATTTTGAAGGTAGTTAGTGAAATCAAATTTACATTATCCATACAATTCATCTCTTTGTCTAAGAATCATTATTTCTACATATGGAGTATATTACTTATTATCTTTCCGTTAACTATGTGTTTTACAAAAAAGTTCAAATTTCTAATGAATAATTTTTTTGGCACCATTGAACATGTTCTCTCAAATTCTTAGTGATATAGTACTATATGAAAATCCATTTATATTTCATAACTCTTATGAGGAGAATATAATTAATAAAATACTTTTATAACATATTTCTTGGATCGAAATACACACGAATATTAATCCTTCCACATAGGTTATATCAATATCCTAAGATTTAACTTGGTTCATTTTCTTATTCTATGATATATTCTCATGATGGTTAGGGAATTTATTTTAATACTTCCCTATATCCTGAAATTTCTATCATTGAATATTGGAAATTTTATTCATTCCCTTGCAATCATGGCTTTGGTGGTCTTTATCTCCAATCATATAGAAAACTATTAATCCCTTTAAACATGTCCCAGGACAATTCATTCCCATGTTATCATATGTTTGAAAACTATTTTATTCTTTCTTCCCTTTCTATATTATTCGATTTGATTTACTCTTCTTCTATTATATCCATTTTAATCAAAATAAGTTAGAGAATTATTTATCTATATTGAGAGAACATGAAACTATTTCATTGTATAAATAAAAAAGCATCAGTGACCATATCTCTTTAAAGACATGGCTTAATATCCTCAAATAAATGGTCAATATTATACTCCAAGTTGCATATATAATACATATATTTCCTAGATAACCATGTAAATATAGATTCACACGTTGGAACACTTTATTATTCATTTTTTATGATAATGAAAATTCAATACATCTTAATTTTTTACTCATGGGGGAAATTATTTTGAAATACTTCCTTCTTATAATCATTCCATTCCATAAGTCTTATTTACATTTATTCACTAGTATTCTTAAAAAATGACCTATATTTATTAGAATCTACTTTCAAACTATACAATGATCGTGTACCGTTTTCCTTCTCTCCACATCCTAATGCCATAAATATATTCTATAGAGACATAATCCATTGATCAAATCCATTGGATTAGTAGCCCCACAAAATGAATAGGGCTTATGTCATATAATGAGATCCATTATATAAGAATATCATTATGGAATAGGTTCCCCCATTATGGATAGTATATTTTTCATAACTCAATTATGGTTCTCTAATATAGCCATAACTTTATTGATTAAAATACCAGCTATATTGGATTCCTTAGAATAGAAATCTCAACATTGGTCAAGATAATTGAATCCCTTATTCCTTCTAGGTTCCATGGTTAAATAATGGAATATACTAGATTAGGTCATAATATTTACCAATTTTAAATCATAATTTATAATTACAATTATGGTGTAACAATTTTTAAAAATTTAGAATTTATACATTTTTAATCTCAATATCCTATATTTTATCTTCATGGATATCATAATTATTAAATTGTTTATAATGGTTTGTATTGAATGTGTGAATTAACCTAACAATATCCACCCATAGTGTTAAAACAGGTGCATAATTTTCATCCCAACTAGGGTAAATATATTGAGGGTGGTAAATCAGGGTATGATAGATTAAAAAACTACCCCTTCAGATCTTGTTTAATCATTAAACCACACACTCTAATCTCTATTTCTCATAGAAATATCTCTATAGAAATAAAATCATGCATTATATCTGGTGATTTTACTCGGTTCACCCTCACTGGTCTACCTCCATGGATCATACAATGGTAGTGTTCCTATATAGAAAATCAATTAAGTCCCATTATCGGAATATAGGTTTCTATCTAGATCACTTCAATTCCAAGGCTTAAACCATTACAATGAATAGAGAAAACACAATACTTATCAATGTTCACCCCCTTGATCACTCTTTATATGGATCACTACTAGTTGAAAGGATCACCATCTTCCTCTTCCATTTCACACTACTTATGAAGGGATTCACCCATAGTTTATGGACATCTAGGACCCTTAATTATCAATAATGAATACATCCTCAGTTGTTGATAGATTCTATATTGAATTCAAAAATTCACTAACTTGATGAATATCACCATTCCATATATTCAATTGTAATATATTTCATAACACCTTCTTATTGATCACAACTTTTGGGATGTTCACATCTTTCAAGAAGATGAAATATCTATCATGAAGCAACATAATTTTTTGAAGCTCACTTAGCCTTCACAAAGAATAATTTATACAGATAAATTATCCATTATGAACTCCATTACATTTGTGATAATTAAATTTTTTCATCAATTTTCTTAACCTTCGTTAACTTCCTTTGTAAAATCATTCAAATGAACTCCCTTCAAGAATCACCTCCATGAATTTAGAGTACACATATTTTCAGTAAGGATTCAACTAATTTTATGAGGGGGTACAGGCTTATTTATAGGTTTTTATCCTATTACTTAAGATTCCATCCATGTAATCACAATTTCATGATGCACTCCCATTTCATTCTGGAGGATATATATTTTCTCAAAGAACCATGTGAATTTCACAACTACTAATCTTCTTGTAGTTATAAAGATTACCATCAAACATTAGCACATTCAAGATGCTCCACTCATGATGATACATAACTTCAAAAAACACATTTATCACATCCTATTATCTAGTGTCACGAACCAAGTTGGGTCGCCAAACGACCCGGTGCCCGACCCGGTGTGCGGTAAGGCCCGAGAGGTGTTCCCGACCCTCCAGGGCTGGCGACAAGCAGCAAGGCATCAACAGGGAAAGTGGGACTAATTTCTATGAATGAAAATAAATAAAGTAATGAATAAAAGGTAGAACAACGTACTAACCTAACCACAACCAAAAACTCCTCATGAACTTGAGAGTCACTCTCGAAACCACAACCAAGTCTCGCCCACGGTGAACAAGCTCATGTCAAACCTGCATCAGAAACTAAAAACATGAAAACACTATAGGAATGAGTATTAAAACTCAGTAGGCTAGCCCGATATCTATTCCCAATGCACTATCTTTAAAATAAAAGAATCACCATTTCATGTTTGAACAATAATTTATAAAAGTAAGGTTTTCTATATATTACTCAAAAACAAAGTACGAGTCATTGCCCCTATTCATTTCTCAAAAACCCAAGTCATTATTTTAGTGAGAAATTAGCTTTTTTCAAAGGGGAAGTGATGTTTACATTTTCAATTTTCACAAAAAGTATAAAAAACATTTATTTGAAAACAGTTTTCATAAACCACTTTAAAACCACACATCACTTTCTAGTAAAAACAATACACATGAAAATGCAACAGTTGTTACACGGTAAGGGAAATAGAAAGAAAATATATACAAGTACCATATTCATAATAGAATGTAACTAAAATTCAACAGACATGGGTGAACCATGGAGATCAAGAATAAAACAGAAGACACCAATACATGTGAAATCATCTTTGTTGACATGTCACACATGATGAAATCAAAATGCCCAATACTCTTGACCATACTTTCTTAGGCAGGTCGAGGGAAAATCCCATAGAAATAAACACAATATGTCCAACTACTTTGGGCCACTAGTCATTACCATAACCTACCAGTGCAGCAATCATTCTTAGAATATTCTTTCAATATTCCAAATTCCCATGTCTCATGTTTTTGGAAAGGGGGTGAGCCAACCGATTCCAACCGAGCATCCAATAATATATATATATATATATATATATATAAAAATCATAGTAGGCATCACCCTGAGCCACTCCATGAGACAAACTCTTGCCTTTAAACTACTCAAGTACCCGAGAGCCTCTAAGTGCGGCCTCCCAAACAATCAATTGCAACCAAGGCAAGAGAGTTATCCTAGGAGGGTTTTTATGAAAAAAAAATTATCATTTTCCAAAAAGTGCCAAACTGGCATTAAATATATTTCACAATCATTACTTCAAAAAGAACCAAAACTCTTGTTCAAGCTTCAGAAGAAATCATTTATCATTAAAAACAGAACTATAATTGAAATTCCATGAATTATGTATAAAATCTAAATTGGAATTCTTTTTCTACTTGGTGTCTGTTCATCAAGAAACTATTTCAAGTGTCCTGTATAAAATAAACAACTCTTTTTTAAACCAAATAATCATTTGAAAATTAATTGTCTTATATTATCTCAAATTTATTAAAATGAATAAAATATTTAATCTGAACAAATAGTGTGCGCAAACAACAGGAAATAATGTAACGTAAATTTAAATAGAAGCAGTGCAACGGGAACCTACCTCGACTCGTAGCTCGAGCGCAACAACGCGACAATGCGACATACCTCGCACAGGCGCACAAGCACACACAAACCGATGATCACGGTAATGTGGGGTTACCCCGCCAACGCACTACATCCGCGATGCTAAATAAAATACATGAACATGGAGTTAAAACAATCAATACGAACAAACAACACAAAAGAACCACCTCGACCTACTTTCAATGCATGACTCGCACCATTCATACTATTTAATAAGTCACTTTAAAATTTATAAAATAAAAATAAAGAGACTCACGATTTTACACACCCAAATCCAATTTCCCACATTGTTCTCACTACTCACACATTTTATAAACCCACATAAACATTTTATAAAATACATTTAAGGGGCATAACAAAATATGTAAATATAAAATCCGACCCATCTCCAAAAAAAAACATTTTCCAACACGCACACACCTCACCCATTTTCAAAAACACAACTGGCACCTCATAACCAACCCACATCCTGTAAACAAGAAGCAAGAGAATCATTCTAAAATTATTAAACAACGTCATGGTCAAATATTTAATTAATAATAAAAATGAAAAATTCAAGAAAACAATGTAGTTCTAACTTTAAAGGGAAATGAAAAGAAAACCAACTTTACACTACACAAATTAATTAAATAATATGAAAAAAAATTAAGCATGCAAATTAATTCATCAAATAACAATTATGCCTGGAACCAACTACCAAAATGTAGTAAACTTCACAAACATGGCGTGAAACTCCCATTGCACATCAATTGCACCGCAAGAAATACAAAGAAACCCTAAAAACAAGGTATCAAACCCATTGCATCAAAATCAAACTAAATTTAACATAAAACCCTAACCAAAAAATACCCAAATCAACAAAACAACCCAATGAAGGGAAAACGCACCTGCGGCGAAGGTGAAGATGGAAAACAGGGCTAGGGGAAGGGAGGTCGGAGCTGCGTCGTGCTAGAAAATCGGTCGGACAGGAGGGGCGGCATGGGTCCAGCCATGCAAGGCAGCGGGGGCGATGCGGGGGAGCCTGAGGCGAGGCAGGCGGCGCAACAAGCCGGAGAGGGAGGAGGAGGGCAGGGTGGCACCGGTCCAGGATAGGGAGCGGAGGCGGTTAGCGATCCAGCGAGGAAAAGGGAGTAGCAGCTAGGGTTAGGGGAGGAGAGGCCCACATGAGAGAGGGGGAGAGAATGAGAGGGAGAGAAAGAGAGAGAGAGAGAGATAAGAAAAAGAGAGAAAAGAAAAAGAGGAAAGAAAAAAAGGAAAATAAAATAAAAAATAAAAAAATAAAAGTAAGGATAAATTAATATCATATTAAATTATATATTTAATATTAATAATAAAAAGAAAATAATAAAATCAACCAAGATAATGAGATTATTAATTTATGAAGGACACTACGCACGTTCACACGCACGGTTGCGCTCACAGTCGCATGCACAGTCGCGATCACGGTCGCCATGCATGGTCGTGTGCCCGCAAAAGAACCCAAAGATAATAAATCTAAAATAAGTAAATAGTTGGGGTGTAAAAATTCTATCCACCATGACACTTTTTCCCCCCATAAAGTCCCAAAAATACTTGGTTAACCAAAGGTTCCAAGAAAGACTGCAAAGACCGGAATGTATTTTAAACAAAACCTTCACTGCACAAAGACCGTGCATTTAAGACACCCATAACCAGAAATTACATAGATCTCAAAACTATAATCACAAGTGAAAAGGAAAATAGCTAGAAGTTCACCTCCAAACACAACTTCAACATGGAACACTCTGACCCCTAACTTAGGAAACACCAGGGCTCGCTCGAGACCTCCAAGAACACTCGTAAAGTGACCCACTTCCTGAGCGAACCAGTTAAAATGATCAGGGTCGGGCAGAGAAGAAGCAAGGGACTGTCCTGCTATGCACACATTGAAGACAAAGTTTTCCATAAGTTCATCCTATGGTGGTCTTCCCACCATATTAGGATCCTTGTAAAATATTGCTTCTCCAAACCAAAACGATTCAAAAACCTGGACAAAACCTCTAACACTAGCTTAACCCTATAAGCTCCCTAAGTTGAACCAAACCAACACAAGAGGAGACGCTGGCAAGACCTGCAGTGGGTATCCCAACCATTCTGGAATTTTCCTAACACCACGACACCCACGCGGGCATTCCAAGTTTACTTTGAGCGATACAGACTGAACTCTTCACCAAGAACCCGCCAACACGGGTCGACCCACACAAACAATTCCCAAACTGACCATACACCATCACATTGGAGGGTTTTGAATGTGAAAACCCCTAACCAAGAGATGAACTGAAAAGACACGCGTCAATTCTAGAAGACCTGAGAATGTACAAAATGACTACAATTTTGATCCATATCCGACCACCAGAAGGGTCACAGAGCGCACTCATTGCAAGAGGGATTCTCCAAACCTATTTAAAGCCTGAGAGGAACTTCCATAAGTCAAGACCACCACAAGGAGACAAGGCCTTTATGCCCCTTAACACAAAAATGAATCCTTCATAGACACTACTACATTATGGAAACCTATGTTGTCCCCATCCTGACAGTGCAAACTTATGTCAGACCAAGCTTATCCCACATCAGACGAATTTTTGACTGTGTGCAAGCTTCACTCTGGGACCAATGTCTAGGGCTTTAATGTCTGAAGCATCTAACATATCACAGTCATAAGCTATCCACCTCTGACTGGAACTTCCTCCTCTGGAAAAGCAACCTACACTCTTCTCATCATGACCCAAGCGGCCACTCTGTCAACATACCACCCTCACCGTCCATTGAGTGGTCGAGCACATAAGAGCTCCACCACTTTCCCTGACCTTGTCATCCATAGGTGAAACCATGGGATTGAAGATGGTCTTGAAGATCTCTCAAGACATCTCCATTAACAAATAAAACATAACGATCATCGTTTACTAGTTTAGTCCTGCTCATCCAGACATACCCGAGACAACTCATACCAACACAACATTTGGAGTTCCTCAAAAACCTAAGACACACCCAACTTCCCCCAAATCACTCGTCGATATTCAACTGACCTCAATGTCTCCAAACAGCTGACACCATTAGGCAGAACCCAACTCCGCCACTTCACTGAGATTCTGGGTTGATCCAAGAATTGAGAGACCTACTGGAAACCCATTGGACCTTTCTAGTGGGCATATCTTGAACAAGAAATACAAAAACAACCCTCCACAAAACCAAGCACCTAAAAAATAAAAATTCACTCTATGGATACAAATCCAATAATTCCAACTTAACACATCAATTCATTTTTAGAGAAAAACACCCTCTTGAAAAACCAAACACTGCAAAATCATCACAATATTCCCGACATAACCCACCACTAATATTCCTAGTTGCCTCGCATATATGATTTTCCATGACACTCATGCACCCATCCACGTGATCCACCAACTGTCCACTAATCACAACCATATTCACACGTGAGCACCCTATGAATACCATTGGACAAAACAAGGCTCTTTCGTTTTCAAAACAAAACATTTCCAATATTCCGAAAATACCTTTTACAAATACCCATTTCAAAAATTCAAGACTAAATTTTAAAATGATTTCCATTTCCAAAATAGCTCTCTTCAATTTCAAACAACCCAAAATGTTCTTTTAGAAACCCCATTTCAGAAAATCACTTACCAAATTTCATAAATATGGTCAAAGGAAAACACACCAAAAAACTAATGTCAAACTGACACCAAGAGAAAAAGATAGAAGCAACCCCTAAATCACTTGGATGGAGAATTAGTGTTCATGCCAAACCCAGCTACATTGTTTAGCAGACCATGCCCTAGTCTTGTGCCAACCACTATGAGTGTCGAACCATACTCTTGGGCATCACATGGGCTGCTAATCCATGTGAGACCACGCGTAGCACCAGTTTACTCCTATTGTAAACCCCCATCCACATAGACCCAAGATAACGAATTAAATCCCAGACTACCCCTAGTGACTAGAAGATCAGAACGATTAAGAGTTTGTGATGCTCTTCCTACACCAACCACTCGAGTACCGATAGTCCTATCTCTGATCTACCTAACACCCCCAAATAACAAAAACAAAAACCTGCCTCTGATACCTTTTTGTCACGAACCTATCCGGGTTGCCATCTGTCCCTGATGCCCAACCCGGTCTGCGGCAAGGCCTGAGAGTCATTCCCGATCCTCCAGGGCTGCCGACAAGTGCCAGGGCATTAACATGGAAAGTTGGAATGATTTCTCCCTATGAATATAAATAAAGCAGTGGAAAAAAAGTAGAACAACGTACTAACCTGACCACAACCAAAAACTCCTTGTGACCTCGAGATTAACTCTCCAATCCACAACCACGTATCTCCCCCGACGAACAAGATCGTGTCAAACCTACAGCAGAAATTAAAAACAAGAAAACACTATAGGAATGAGTATTAAAACTCAGTAGGCTATCCCGATATCTATTCCCAATGCACTACCATTAAAATAAAAGAAACGGCCTTTCAAGTTTGAACTAAAATTTATAAAAGTGTGTTTCTCTACATGTTACTCAAAAACAAAGTACGAGTCAATTCCCCTATTCATTTCTCAAAAACCCAAGTCATTATTTTAGTGAGACATTAGCATTTTTCATAGGGGAAGTGTTGTTTACATTTTCATTTTGCACATAAAGTATAAAACACATTTCTCTAAAAACAGTTTTCATAAACCACTTTAAAACCACACATCACTTTCTAGTAAAAACACTACACATTAAAAAGATACATTAGTTACATAGTAAGGGAAATGAAAAGAAAATATATACAAGTACAATAATCATCGCAACAAGTAACTGAAAGCCAACAGACATGGGTGAACCTAAGAGATCAAGAATAGACCAGAATAGACCAATACATGAGAAATCATCCTCAATGACATGTAACACACAATGAAATAAGAACACCTAATACGCTCAACCATCCTTTCTCAGGTAGGCCGAGGGAAAATCCCATAGTAATAAACCCAATATATCCACCTACTATGGGCCACTGGTCAGTACCATAACCTACCAGTGCAGCAATAATTCTTAGAATATTCCCTCAATATTCTAGATTCTCATGTCTCAAGTGTTTGGAAAGGGGGTGAGCCAACCGATGCCAACTGAGCATCCAATCACAGATATATATATATATCACAATAGGCATCACCCTGAGCCACTCCATGGGACAACCAATTTCCTTTAAACTACTCAAGTACCCAGGAGCCTCTAAGTGCGGCCTCCCAGAAAATCAATTGCAACCAAGGAAGAAGATTTATCCTAGGAGGGGTTTTATCAAAGAATTTTCATCTTTTTTCCATAAATTTCCAAACGGTCATTATATATATTTCACAATAAGCACATTAAAAAGAACCAAAACGCTTGTTCAATCTTCAGAAGAAATCATTTATAATTAAAACCAGAACTATAATTGAAATTCCATGAATTATGTTTAAAAGACAAACTGGAATTATTTCCTTACTGGGTGTCCATTCATAAAGATACTATTTGAAGTGTCCTATATAAAATAAACGGCTCTTTTTACACCAAATAATCATTCAAAAATTAATTTTATTATATAATATCTCATTTATTAAAATTAATAAAATATTTAATCTAAACAAATAGTGTGCGCAAATAGCAGGAAATAATGTAACTTAAATTATTTGAAAAAAAATGAGTGCATTGGAAGCCTACCTCGACTCATAGCTCGAACGCGACAATGAGACAACACGACATGCCTCACACAGGTGCCCAAGCACGCACAAACAGATGATCGCGGTAACGTGGGGTTACCCCGCCAATGCACTGAAACTACAAAAGAACCACCTCGACCTAATTTCAATGCATGAGTCGCACCATTCGTACTATTTAATAAGTCACTTTAAAATTTATTATACAAATCTGAAGAGACTCATGGTTTTACACACCCAAAACCAATTTCCCACATTGTTCACACTACTCACACATTTTATAAAACCAAATAAACAATGTATAAAATAAATTCAAGGGGAATAACAAAAGATGCAAATATAATGTCCAACCCATCTCAAAAAAAACATTTTCCAACACGCGCACACCTCCTCCCCTTTTCAAAAACAAAACTCACACCTCATAACCAACCCATATCATGAAAACATGAAATAAGAGAAGCAGTCTAAAATTATTAAACAATGTCATGGTCAACTATTTAATTAATAATAAACGTTCCAAATGCAAGAAAACAATGTAGTTTTAACTGTAAAGGGAAATGAAATGAAATACAACTTTGCACTACACAAATTAATTAAATAATATGATAAAAAAATTTAAGCTTGAAAATTAAATCATCAAATATCAATTATGCATGGAACCACCTTCTATCATGTAGAAAACTTTGCAAACCTGGCGTGAAACTCCCCTCGCACATCAATTACAGCGCAAGAAATACAACGAAACCCTAAAAACAAGGTATCAAACCCATTGCATCAAAATCATACCAAATTCAACCTAAAACCATATCACGAAAATCCCAAAATCTACAAAACTACCGAACAAAGGCCAAATGCACATGTGGTGAAGGTTTGGATGGAAAACCGGGTGAGGGGAAGGGAGGTCAGAGGCGTGTCGTGCCGAAAAATTGTCCTGAAGGGAGGGGCGGTATGGGTCCAGCAGTGCGAGGCAGTGGGGGCGACGCGGGGGAGCCCAAGGCGAGGCGGGCGGCGCGACTGATGGAGAGGGAGGAGGAGGGAAGGGCGGTGCTGTCCGGGAGAGGGAGCAGAGGAGGTGAGCGATCTGGTGAGGAAAAGGGAGTAGCAGCTAGGGTTAGGGGTGGAGAGGCCCATGCGAGAGAGGGGGAGAGAATGAGAGGGAGAGAAAAAAATATAGAGAGAAAAGAAAATGAGAGAAAAGAAAATGAGGAAAGAAAAAAAGGAAAAGAAAATTAAAACAAAAATAAAAATAAAATTAAGGATAAATGAATATCATTTTAAATTATAAATTTAGTATTAATAATAAAAATAAAATAAAAAAATCAACCAATATAATAAAATTATTTATTCAGGATGGATACCGGGCATGGTCAAGTGCACGGTCGCCTCGCATGGTCGCATGCCCGCAAAAGAACCCAAAGATAATCAATTTAAAATAAAGTGTCGGCCGAGGTGTGAAATCCAGGAAACTCATGAAATTTCAATATTTTTTAAATACGTAAATAGAAATAAATATTTCATGGTGATATCCATTTTCCAAATTTTTTCCCTAATAATTTTGAAAACACTGGGAAACAATGCCTCCTTATGTACACAACATTCCATACAGCTTCCCAAGAATCCATTCCTTTGTCTTAGATCTATTTAAACATACAAAATCATCAATATCTCTAGTTATTTACAACATCCATTGGAAACCCATTTTTTCAAAAAAAAAAATAATTAATCCTAAATTATTAGGGTGAGGAATTGAGAGATTTTTCCAAACTGTAGTGAGGCCCATTTTCAAACACCAGGTGATGATCGAGTCCAGACTAATTCACCCTTTTTAGTGTTATTACTCCTAGGAACCTTTGTTCCAGAACCATCTCCACTTATCATACATAGACAAGGATGTATTTTTATGATAACCCCCAAAATGTATTGCTAACCAAAACAATAGAATGCTCTTCTATATTATCCTCAAATTATACTATAGGGTGGTGTTCCCTCATATATGTTTTCTTAATCTTGTTCAAATGGGTTCTAATAAATTTCCTTTGATACCATCTATGAAGACCCTAACCCCAGTAGCTAAGAATGGGTTCTTTAATTTATTATATTGGTATAGAAACAATGAACCACATATCAATGGACAAAAAATTTAGATGTTTTTGGGGAACTAGATAACATGCATGATACCAATTTCATATCAGGAAAAGGAAATATAACAAAATTAAATGGCAATAATCATTGGAACTCATTCCATGAATTAAACTTCATACCCTGGAGAAATGAAAAAAATTAGGGTGAGATCAAATGATCAGTAAGGTTTATGTATGCAAGAATATATCGAGAATAAATAATGAAGAATCAGTGCATGAAGGTAAAAAAATTAATAAAAAATCAACTAAAATAACTTCTCAGCGCGAAAAAATAAGGAATAATAAATACAGAAAGGTAAATAACTAAAAAATCATTCCATTTAATCAATTAATTATGAATTAAATGCATCCTTTAATAATATCATTTTGAAAATTTCATGAATAACAATAAAGGAAATATGAATGCAGTAACTAATTAATTATTTGATTGTATGTTTCAATGATAGATGATACCATTACCATCAAGAACATTTTAAATATATTTTATAACATTATGGGTGAATACCCATCTAATTTGACCTACTGATTCGTCACATGAGACTATTGATGCATCAAGCAGATTACATTAAATAGTCCCCAACCTATGACATGAATATCTAAATATTTTCTAATAAACTATAAAATCAATTTAATTCATAAATAATTTATATTATTATAATGTATATTTACTGTGAAATGAATATATATGTAAAAATATGTCCCTATTTAATCAAATAACATTCAAATTAAAAAATTTATGTTAAATTGTAAATGGTTTTAGAAATAATCATATCCATAACAATATAAAACAGATATTTGAAATAAATGTAATATCCAATGAAAATGATAAAATAAATTAACCTTTTTAATATAAGGTTAGAAACCACAAAAGAATGTTAGATTTCACAATAACTTTTACTACCTGGTACTTTTCAAATCAAATCCCCTTGGATGAAATAATTAAATTTTAATCAGAAAACACCAAAAAATATGAATGAATATTTACATTATGTGTAAATGGGTATGTATATACATCACATAAATGATAATTGGTGCATAATAACAAATATATCTTTATGGAATGTAAATTGAGATGAAATACCTTACCTCACTCATCCTTTTGGATGAATGTGATTTAACATCCTATATAGTATATTTAAGAAAATCATTTAATTAAAAAAGCACCATATTAATATTTATAATATTAAATATTATCTTTTTAAAATACATTATCACTCATTCATTACAAATATTTCATTATTCTCATTTATTAAGGTTTTAATTTCCTTGTGCTCTTACATGTTCTTTATCATTAAGGCCGTTATTGATTACTATATTATATAGTTTCACCATGTAAATAATAGTAATACTAATATAATAATCATATTATAAATCAATTATACATTTATACCAATCATTAATTCAATTTCTAATAAATTATGTAAATTATGATCATAGAAATAGTATGTCATATATATGTGATAGGCCCTGGTGGATTCATTAATTCCTTACGGGTCTATAGGAAACAAAAATTTAAAAACTTGAAACAATGCTACATATCTAATTAAAATTATTAAATAATCATGTTCAGGATGATCAAAAAATATGGAGAATTTTTTTAGTATGTTTTAAAAAATAATTTATTTTATTAATTTAATGAAATAGGTGTGAAAATATTCTTTTGACTGATTTTGAAAAAGAAAAATGAAAATGAAGGGGACAAATTGATTGTTATGTAAATAGATTTTAAGACGTTCTATGGTTTTGTAATATCAAGTATTGGTTATAATTGTATTTATGAATATAGGTTGATTAATTCATGATTGGTGTCATATTTGAGATTGGGAAGATCCAATGGTCATGGCTTTCATTACCAATGCGACCATACCGTATTTCCCTAGGTTTGATAATGTAGTATTTTGGGGAATCAAGTTTGTCTCGATATAATATTTACACATGATTTTACTTAAGGTTGATAGTGGTAATTTCTTAATTATGGTTGTTAGTTGTGAAGTACTATGGTTTATATTAGATTCAATTATTAATGGTCATTAAAAATAAAACATGTATTGAAATGTGATTAAAGAATTGGGAAAAACCAAATACGTGAATAAATAAAATAAGATAAATCCAAAAAACATCCCCCATTAATTATATAACGATAGAAAAAGGTGGGTTAAAACACTCATCCTAGTGATGATATTATTATGGGGAAGTAGAAAATGAAATAAAATCATAATTAAAAAGGGAGACGAACACATGGAGGGACATTCAAAACCCGGCTTCTCCCACCAATATGTGATCATAAGGATATCTAAATCCCCAACAATAGTAGGTTGGACCTCCATTTATAAGATCCATAAGGGATTTGGTATTAATGAAGATTATTAATAATTGGTTTAATTGTGGCCTTTGGTGGGCCCCATATCATATATTCTATCTAAAGATTAACGATATTCTAAATGTAGGAGTTTAAAATTCATCTTGATAGTTTACATTATGTGTAATGTGTTTACACGATGTATAATTTTATAATTTCTAGGAATTGAGAATTTAATAATATCTCTTCATATACTCATCCCAAAAAAATCACAGTGTGTAAATGGAATACACAATGGGAAAATTGGATTTCTTCAATTTTCTATCTTTGTTGTATCCTCAAAAATACGGTGAGGTGGTGCTTTGCATCGCTCATGGAACAATGTGTAATTGTTCATCATTTTGAATTATCTAATGTATCCTACTATAAATCCAAATATAAGATAAAAAATTCAAAAATAATAAATAACATTCTTTTAAGCACATAAATCAAAGAATTAAAATACCACAAAAAGTATGCATGGAATATAGTTATTAGTACACATTAGTAACGTATCAATATTTCAAATATCTTTAAGAAAAAATGGTACATAATATTTTTCATTCATAAATTTATTATTATATCCTAAATAACATATAATTTATTTATATATATATCATCCTTCTATTTTTGTGATGAAAAGTGAGTCATATCACATTGTAAAGGATTAAGTCCACGCGTACACGAATCAAGTTGTCATATTTAAGTGTACAAACATAAATTAAAATATTATCCTTTTATAATGATGAAAATTTCATAAATATAAAAATTATTTCATTTATATCACATTTAATAAATAACCTTATTCTTTATCATGTTCCATGCAAGTCCTTAGTGAATGTAGGATCGTATCGCTTCACGAGACGGTAGTTCGTCATACACAAGTGCAATGTTATAGGGTCTCATATGGAATGGAAATAGAAATGCTATATTTTATATAATGACTCCAAAGGTATACTAATTTCCTATATATTGTATATAAAATTTATAACAATCATAATACCTATTCATGAGGGGTATTATTGAAAAAACAAACAACATCGTTTTGCGAGGTGGTAGTCCGCTGCAGAGAATAATGTTGATTTTGTAACAATTTCAATAGAAGTGGAGAGTGTTTTAATTCATTAACATATTATAACAACAGATAAATATATTAAATAGAATAATTTTATTATATCATAATGGTTTAATAAAAAATTAATGAGGTGGAGTAATAAGTATCAAAAATACGCACATTGAAGAAGATTACCTCTCCATTGTTTATCCTCATTGGGTTTTCACTAAAGACTTCCTAGGATGGATTTCCACCCAAAATAAGGATTATATCTTGAGTGTAGAAATTATTGTAACTAAATTTATAAGGTATTCTCTAATCAAAAGTTGTGTGTAGATGTGAATAAGTGAGGGGAGTGAGTTACCTTTTATTGTTGAGTAGTGTTATTCTTCAAAATACTCTAATTTATTCACTATTGTAAGTTCAGTATTACCTAAAGTGGATTAAAAAACGATAATTAATGTTATTAGGTACTATTATGTCTATAAAATCCAAACAAACACAATTAATTACATGTTTTAATCATTTTTCCTTACCTTCTATATATCCTTATTTTTACCATTTTGGGTTTTCACGACGGTGACTAGTATTTTAAACTAGGAATTTTATACATTAATACTAAAAAAATTAGCCTTAATGGATTATTTATACCCCATGATTATACAATTTATAACTAGTTTATAATTTATAAGTCCTATATGTGTTGGAAATTAAATTTAACATAATCGCACGTAATGTCAAAAAACATTGCTTCAACAAGAAATTCTCTAAGATAGTTTTTTTTGCATTTAGGGGTCAATATGTTCATCATAAAAGATCAAATGGTACATCAATGAAACATAGATGATATTTATTATCATTTAAAAATTTCTTTGAATAATTTAGTATTTTTTTGTAAATTTATATTATTTAATAAAATATAATTTAACATAAAATAACATAAATGTAAATTTTGAACTTATTAATATAAATTGGATTAAAAAATATCCAGAAAATGTGATAATTATAATTTATTATGTTCAAAAATTATTATCATGATATATTAATATTAAAAATATAATGGATCATAAAATTTTATTGAATTTAGATCACTTTGAATATTTTTAGCATCATTTGTTTTATTTGATATTTAACTAAATAATTAATGTTTGGGTGTTTGTATATAATTCAAATTAACTATTTAATCGCAAAAGAATTATTATAAAATATCATGAAAAAATAATTTTTATTTTCAAATGATATATATAATTGAATATATTTTTGTCCCTATCTAAATAGATTTTAGGAACTAAAAGTAGGAAAAGTTTCAATTTTGCTTTTTTCATTACCTAACTTATTATATGGGTCATATTCGAACAAAACTGAAAATGAATTACCTATATTTAATATAATATTATTTACAATATCTTTATAAACTCATTAAATGAAACTATGGTAACAATTTTGGTCATTTTACACTTATCATTGTAGTTTAACAGTCGGCAAACCAAATTTTTCCTTTAGTGCGGTAATTAATTTTTTCCACACTCACAATTCATTTTGGTAAAAAAAATTAAGATGAGACTATTCAATTATAAATTATGTTGATTTGAAATATTTAATCCATTTTTATAAATTCAATTCATCAAAGTGGGAAATATTATTTAAAATTAATCTCACACACATTATGAGAGATTTAGGTTTTAAAGTAACAATTTTCAAATGTTTACACTTTTTTATCTAAATTAAATATTAAAATGATTTCAATGACCTAAATTTTAATTATTAATTAAAAATTGAATTAAATTTACTTTAAATAAATTCAAAATATAATTTTTCATTTTATATTATTTAAATGAAAAGGAAATTCATAAATAAAATTCATTATTTTTCATTGTTCATTGGAAAATGAAATATTTCAAAAGAAATCCAAAAAAATTAAATGAAGATAATTTTGGAATGTAAATTTAAAAAAATTATGTTAATTCTATCAAATAAACTAATAATAGTGTTATGAAATTTATTTCAAATTATATGTACAAAGCATGACTAAACATCTTGCGTTTAAACCCAGTGTTCTTTTTAACAAAATATATATGTGAAATTACATTTATTATAGAATAAATTTGTTTCAATATATTGCGGTGTAGTAAAAATTAAATTTTTTTATCCTACCATGAAATATGGTTATAAAACATAGACTACACTACAATAATGGAGTTGGTATGTCATACATTTGAATGAGTAACATTTCCATTTTTCAAAGTTCATAATAGAAATAAGGTATGTGTTATTTTATAATTAATGTATGATAATTATATCTTAAATATCATATAATTTCATTAAATGACCTATAAAATTCAATCCATGTGATTAGGTAACAAAAACGAATCACATCTCCTAATGAGGTGGTACTCTACCATACACACGAATGACTTCATCATTTCTTCAAAGAATGATAAGGTAATAGTGAATATGATATTATAATTTTATATAATGATTAATATGTTACTAAAATCATTTAAAAACATAAAATTACTCTGTATATCTTTTCATTTTAAACATTTGTGAAACATGAATCCCAACCCTTTGTGAGGGGGTAGTCTGTCGTACTCATGGCCGACATTATTGTATTCATAATGGAATGGGAAGTAAGAATTAATATATGATATTATAATTAAAAATGTATAGTTATATCATAAATATAAGGAACTATCATTTCATGTATCATTGTATATATTCAAGAGAACTGGTGATGGAAAAATATTTACGTCAGTTCACATGGTAGTAGTCATCTATACACACAATCAGTCGTTTTGTTTCCAATTTTATAGAGGAGGAGATGGTTTTAGGTCATGGACTCAATATATAATAATCTATGTATATTAGAGATACTACTTTTTATATATAATCTTATTTTAATAATATTTTTTATGTAAGGGTATGAATAAATAAAATTAAAAACTCAACTAAGGGCATTACATCTTATTCGGACAACTCATTTTGTTATGAACCAAATCCTTCTAATGATGAATTTATGGCCAAAAAACGATTCTTGGACAATTTTATAGATTTAAAAAAGTTATTTTTAAATTTATTGGAGAACCAATGAGTTTTGTGAGTGTTTAAAAGAGAGGAGAATGTGTGGCCTTTATAAGTTGGGAAGAAGAAACACTGGGATTTTTTGAAAAGAATGATTTCCACCAACATTCTTATTATGATAAAATAATCCAAAATGGATAATTTTAGAACTATATAAGTTATAAATTATTAATAATAACGTAAAATATAAATTATATAGGGTTTGGGTCAAATTTAACCCTTATCCTTGTATTTTAACCCCTTAGTAATCTTGTTTTTACCTTTAACACGGTAAATATTTTTTACTATTTTGACTATTCGATATGGTCAGAAAATAATTTTACCATATTAGATAATATAAATTAATATGTTTTCTAATATGGAATACTTTTTCTGAATTAAACTAACATAATTGGAAGGATGTAATTTAAAATGAAACCCACACACATGTGATAAAATGGGTTTTCAAGTAATGAATTTCTAAGGAAAATATTATTTCATATTAAAAATATTACTGGTGATATTAATTAGACTAATTTATATAAATATTTAATCAAGAAAAGTATATAAATTTAAGTTCCCTAATTCCACATTATGTTTATTTTCATGATATATAATTGATAGAAGTTACAAACTATAAAATAATTTAAGAAAAAAGGTGTTTTGATACCTAAAAATATAAAAAATATGTTAAAATATAATATTAAGATGGTTTGAAGGTAATTAATTGTTTTTAATATAACTAATTAATAATTATTTTGATTTTAAATCAAATTTAGATAATAATTATCTTTAATTTATTTAGAATGTGTGATCATTTTATAAAAAAAATCTATTTTCACAATTTACTAAGAAATTAATATTTTTAGAGTAATACTAAAATTTAAATGTTTGATTATATAGAAATGATGAGTTAAGATTTTTTTTAAATTAAATTTTCTAAAATTGGTAAATACAACTCATTTTAAATTATGTGTGAAATACATGAAGAAACCTCCTTTTAGTAAAATTAATCTTTCTTAGAAAACATTTATTTTTCTTTAAAATTGTTCTAATTTTATCTCTAGTAAATATATTACCATTGAATTTAATTTATATAAGTGTAAAATATATTTTTCATAATTTTTTTAAATTTCTTTGTGTGGTAAAATTTAGCAACTATTTTGTAATAATATTTTATAAATAATAATATATTTTTAGAGTAACACATTTCTTTAACATGGTAGTATGTGAATGACATTATATCTAATAAAATATTTATATTGAAACATAAAAATCTCATATATTCTTAGGGTGATTCATAATTTTAATAAATATATGTTTTTTTAAAACATATCATGTATTATTAATCATAAAATTCTCAGGCGTCCCCTTTAATGGTATTAGGGAATCATAGATTGAATTATGATTATTTTTGGGTAGATTTTATTTGTTAGAATTTAGAAAAGACTCAGATATAGTGAATTTGAAAAAGATATATTGAGTATGATGATTATAAGGACAACTAATATTAAGTAGATTCAAATTTTTTCTCCTTAAGACGTCCTATGGATATGTGTAGGTTAAGGATTGTGTATTTGCATTATTGTATTGTCCTGAGAACCATATAGACTCATTGATTTGGGAATCCCTGAGACCTTATTTTGAATGATCACCTTGTTTCAATCATAATACCTTAGAAATGATAATGGATGGTGTTAATATGTAATGAACCCTAACATTATTTTTACCATGGAAAATAATATATTTATCATGAAGGTATCAAAAAATTTTGGGTTTATCAAAAAATTATTATGACTACTGATGTTGGATGGTTTGTATAATATTTGGATTTTTTAAGATTCCCATGTAATTGTTTTTATATATTTAAATGAAGGGGGTATAAACCTCTATATAACCTCACCATTATTTTATTTATATCATTTTTGGCCTAATATCTAGATAAAATAGTGACTACTCGATCAAAAACTAATATTCCCATTACTCATGACACTAATTTTTATTGTTTTAATTATGTATTTTACATTATAAAAACATATTTAAATAGAAATTTTAATTATGAAATGGATATTATTATTCTATAAAATTTTATGTGTGGAATGTGAATGAGATATTAGGACATGCGGTGAATATGTTGGTTTGAGAAGGATTATAGGTGAATTTTTTTTTATTTTTCTGTGAGTTACACTATATAAAAATATATAAATTATGTTTTATATGATCATGATTATGGTTTGTATTGATTTGTTCTAGTGTTTTTCACTTAATTTATATTAGGATGGTAAATTTTGTTTTATATATTATTTATGGATTAATTATAATGATTTATTTATATAATAATAGTTGGGACTTTGAATGGATGATCTTATTGACAATTTATTTCAGCCACTCCTTCGTATTCTGTCATTTTTTATATATGATCGTTTTCTATGATGTAGTTTTTAAATGAAATTAACTACGATTTTAAATTATTTTACTAAAATACATATTTTTTTATTACATTAAATATATAACTAAGGTATTTTGGATTTTTATATTTCTATATCTTTTAATATTATTTTCTATTGTTGTTCTGGAAATTGATATTTTCTTTCATTTATGATTTCACTCAAATTACATGTTTTTGGCTTAATTTTAATTACAATTTTTGGGTTCATAATTGGGTTTTTATTATTCATTAATAAAATATATTTTATGGTAATGAATTCTATATTTGAATTTTTTATACCATTAATTACTATCATCGACCCCTCGCCTATTAAATGTGAGATAGGGGTTGAATATTTATTCAAATTGTCAGTCCAAATATCGGGCTTGGTGGGGTACATTCATGTTAGAGTTGTAACATTTCATTCTGTTTTGGATTGTTTTTTGAGAAGGTACACATGAGGATTCTATTTAGTTGGTAAGTTAATAATATATTTAAATCTAGGATAGGAAATATTCTTTGGAAACTAACTATATTTTTAGTCAAAATATTAATATAAATGATGTTTATTTTTTCTTTTAATTGTGAATATAGGGTGAGTGAAACTCATGCATGGTTCTTTTTAGCTATTATAAAATCAGATCAAAACCCATTTAAATTTTATTTTCTATATAATCCCTATTTTTAACTTAGTTGATAGGGAACCCTTACATTTCTAATAATCCTTATTGCACATTCTTTAATTCCTCATTGTACATTTCCCTATGGACCAAAAACATACCAATGATATTACACGACCTCCTTCCATCCATTTATCCACCAGCCCAATCTCTTGATGATACATCATTAGGCTACTATCTCTACCTCTTAATGTGGTTTTGGGTGTTATCTAAAGGTATTTTACCTCTTCTAGTGGCTGCTATCATAGATTGTTATCCCTTTCCATAATTTGATCAATATATCACTATAACATCCCTTTGTTTAAGATAATCATTAGTCCCTAATTACCTAAAATGGTGTCATATAGGCCTTATGGATGTAATTCTAGTCATTTCCCAAATTCCTTGTAGATCCAAGGAATAAAACCCTTCCCAAAAACAAATTTGAGATTTAATTCACTATTACTACAGTACCACACTATAGTACCTTCAATAATACCCTCAAGGTTATAGATCTATAGTACTATTAGAGTTCCTTGAAAACTTTTCTCCAGATGGATTTTAATCTTTTATTAATACAATATTATGGGGAGACATTAAACCTAAGGTAATCCCCAAACTGCATCTATGGGGACATACATTACATATTTTCATGTTGGTCCCAATGATTATGTATAATGAGTATTGGGTTTCAGTTTCAATGGAAATTAATAATGGATATTTAAATTTATTTTTCTATATACTTTGACTTAGATAGAAGAATTCCATTCTATTATTTTATAGTAATTTCATTTAAGGATTTCTTGAGTAGATATTTAGGATAAATAAGAACCTACTATGGGAAAAAGGATCCAAATAGGGGTCCTAGTGGTCGATATAACCAAAAGTATAGAATTATTGAAACTCAAGTGAATGGAATTAAATTGGATTGAGGGATATAATTTAGATCCATGTATTTATCATTTTTAGAAGAATTATAGGTACATTTTCATTTAATTTGTGCTCTATAAGGGAATCAAGTACAATTAAATATTTGTTTTTAAGGAAAAATATACAATTGCAGTAATTTTATCATAGAAATTTAGATGATTAGATTATTTCAAGGAACAATATCCATGAAAAGATCATTGAGGAGTTTCTATTAGTGACTTGGGGATTTAAGAATCAATAAGATCTATTAGTGACTCACAAGTGAATATTTTTCATGTTACAGTTTGGTGGTATATTCATGATTCATATTCATTAATATTCTGGTAGACTAATTATGAATGATTTATTGAATGTTATTTAAATGAATCATTATGATGAAAGATATAATTTTCTATTATTTATTTAATAATAAATACATATTTTATGGTGATGGAATGGGAAGATTTTTGTATGTTTTTCTATAGGAATAAATCTTATCAAAATTTGAAAGAGAATGTCTCTAAAAAAAATTATAGTTGAACCATATTTGAATATATGAATATCATAATGATGTCTCGTTATTTGATATATGGTTTTATCAACATGGATTGATGATATGTTTTGGTTGATTTCGTGAGAAAATTTCTACCCCGATATAGTTTGTGTTGATATCTATCTTCTATAATGAATGATATACCAACTAAAAATGAATGAGTCGAATTAGAGAAAGATATATATAGATTTAGTTAACATATTTTAACATCCAATTAAAGATTATAATGTAATATATATAATAATTAACATACTCAAAAATTCATCTCCATTTCTACTTATTAATTAGTAGAGTTCAGTGGAGTCCTTAACATAGTTATATATTTCAAAAATAGTGATGTTTCTTAGAGTTTATATAGTAATTATATCTAAAAATAATTTATGTCTCACATGTAGTCTATAGAAGGGGTTTTAGTTTAATAGTTTTATTCAAAAATAAACTAAGAACACCCATCTATCCAAATAAAATTGGTAAAATAAATGGAAAGATTAATAATCTTGAGGATATCTAATGAAAATATACTCTAGAAATGTAATGATCATTTATTACGAATCCACCAAGGGATTATTTTTATTAGAATAGAACATACCATTCATTTATTATAAGGAAACATTATAATGTATCATATTTGTGGTCTTTTTGTTCTACATTTTTGTGGATGGATAGAGGGGAGATAAGGATTATTGCACTAGACTTAATTAAAATTATGATTGATAAAGTAGGACATATTAAGAAATATATGAGGATAATAAAAAGTTTATAGAATTCATGTTATTATAATATGCATATACTATTAATGTTTATGGTTGGGGATAATTTTTTCTAAATAATATACCAATGACATGGGAAAATTGTTTTGTATACAATATAAGATATCATTTCTATTCATTGTTCACTTTTAAATATTATGTTTAATTTGTGAAAATACATATCTGTTGGAATTAACTCTATACCTAGATCGAGTACATGGGTATTTACATGTAACATAATTGAATAATAGTTTTTATGATGAATCTCAAGTCATTAAATGGGATCTACTCGATCTAGTGGGGGAAATGATATTGTTTAAAACATCCTTATATGATTGAGTACTATAAGGAAGAGGTTTCTAATGGTTTTGTTATAACTTTAGTTTTAGATTAATGGAGACATGGATGTATCGAAGAGATCACCTTTTAATTAGGTTCCCAAATAAGAATATATTCCCCAGAGTTATTTTAGTTTTATTTTTCCATCCTTATCTATCAATTTGGTATCATGATTATATTTATGGATATCTATGAGATATTTAGTTTTTTATTTTTATTTTCTATTTGATTGTTTCATTTATTATTCTATATTTATGATTGAACTCTTAAAGGAAGAAATATTTTTAATGATTGATATATTATTGTCCTTTAAGTGGTTTGGTTTGTAAAAATTCACCTATATTATTTTTTTATATTTTGATTGAGGTTTATGATTTCCCTAGATATAATGTCTTCAATGATTATCTAACATAGAGACTCTGAAATTATAATTCAGATATGAGTTCTATTCGAATTGAAGAAATATGAGTTTTATTAAACATTCACAATTTATTTATTTATTTAACTAATTATATATTTTAATTATTTAAATAAATAATGAGTTATTATTAATATTTGACATCCATTTCTGCAGTTGGGTGATTGCCTTAGTGGATAAATAAATCCCTAATTCTACATATGACCAGGGTTCAAATCATTGAATCACCCCTATGAGGTAAATTTACGAGCCATATATGGTTGGTGATGTGGCATCTATTTTTGGTTATGATCCTTGTTGATATAAGAATATGCATAGAGCATGATATATTCTATGTGTAGTGTAAGACATATATAAGTGGAATTTGGTACATTGTTATGGGGGATTCAAAACATGTATTGGATTTCAATCTGTGTTTCCTTTGGATAAAAAAAATTTAATCAATTATCTATAGAATAGGAATCCCTTTGAGGGGGTGTTACCTATCCTTGCTAGCATAGGGGTTCATGTGTTGTCTTCTTTTTTTTGTATCCTCTTTCACCACGGTATATTAATATATTATTTTATGATGTTTAAGGAAATGTAAAAAATGGATGATGGAATTGGAACTAACCTATGGTCCAAATGTATAAGTTATAACCTAGTTATGGTGGGGTATAATTATATTATATTATTCTAAGGGTTTCATATTTATGGAATTAAAAGATAATTTTCATGTCATTAATATTCAATTATATTAGAGAAACTTGTGAGGGATGGTGAGAGTTTTTATTATATTAGGTAGGTATAGGATCTTTGGTTTCACAACCCATAAGTATTGTCATATTTTCTTCAATTTATAAGTTAAATGGTGTTCTTAATGTTTTGTGGATCTACGAAATAATACTATAGAAATATTTCTGAATATAAATAGATAAAAAAAAAGATATTTCAACGTATATTAATAGATAGGAAACATTGATCCCTTCTCATTTATTTGAGATTAAATCAATATTGTTTCATTATAGTAAATGAGTATAACAATAGTGTGAAATATATTATAATTTGGACATGATATTTCTTTTTAGGTTCTTTATATTCATTTTTCTTATATTTAAAATAATATAATTTAAAATATTTTTTATGAAAGTATTATATTATAAAGAGGAATTTAATTGTGTTAATTAAGTTAAAGCACTAATTTTTTAAATCATGGTAATGATACAAACATAATTAAAATATTATTTTTAATTACATCCATATTCTTCTTGGATATAAATATATATATAGGATAAATGTTTTGTATGATGATAAAATATGTATATTGATCACATTAGAATTGATAATAAAGGGATTTAGATAAAAGAAATTTGACAAAATAAAAAATGGTTCTGATGATAGAATGTATATTTTTAGTCAATAACTATCATGAAATAAAAATTATGGAAATTATGATCGGTGGATGTTAGATTTGCAAGAATACGGTTTTTATAATGGAATATCAACTCTTTCACAGTAATATAACATTAATTTAAATATTATTAAAATTGAAATTTGTATATGAGGTGTCATACCTTGATTTGTGAAAAATCGAATAGGGTTATTCTGAATTGGCACTGGTTTCATGCCAGTCACTAGTGATGATAAAACATTTTCCATTATCATAAATGGTGTTTGTATTAGAGTAGCATTGGATCCAATTAATGAAGAATGGTTAAATTATAAATCCATACTAGTTTCTTTCTAACCACTATTTATTTTCCCATATACTAACATGATCTTTTTAAATTGTATATGAATTACATTATTTCTATATATTCCATATACTGGCCTTATAAACCTATAATTATTTAATAATATAATAAATGTAATATAAATTTAGGGATAATTATTCATCGATAGATCTAGGTGGATATATTTTATAATGTCCCAAGGGTAGTTATTGTGATGATGTAAAATATGATTGATATATTGAATTAATTGAATTATAGAGCTTGAAATACGAGCTATATATAAATTATTACACCCAAGGTCCCATTATAGTTTGTTCTTAGTGTAGAATATTTTATTTGTATTATTAGTATATGATAAGATCTATACATTCTAATTATCATGAGAAATTATTTGAAATTATAAGGAATTTGTACCAGGATTATATTGTATTTTCTATGTTATAAAAATGGGTGGTGTTTATTATTGAAGTACTGAAAAAATATACTTAAAGAAGTATTACAACATTTTTATCAAGGTACTACGACAAAATTATCCGGGTACTTCCAGAAAGCAATGATTTATACTGATAATATATTTATTATCTATTATAAGGGATTTTGAATAACCCTTATTACCATTTTATGTTATTTTGAAATGATGGGAAACGGTTATATATATTACCTCCACCTGAGGGTTGTTTTCTTTAATGAGATCATATATTTATCTAATAGAGAGATTTTGTATGACCAATGACTAGACCTAGTCTCCAACCATCGTAGAGATATAGTGGTTATTATGTTTATGATTAGTAATATATATAGTTATGATTTAGATTTTATTATGTTAGAAATGTTAGTGGTTAGCATTAAATTGAGTTGTTGGAATGATTATTGACTACATTATAAGATGTTGGTTTGTGAAGGAACATATTATTATGTTAGTTTCTATTTTACTATATAAAAATATATACCACTAATTTTATGGGCCCAATGATTTGGTGAGAAACAAGTAGTTGTTTTGTGTGTAATGACATAGTGTTGGGAAGGACATTCAAGTATTTTTTGCTACATAAAATTAATTAGTATAATATATTCATATAGGAATATATGAGAGATTTTGGATGAGGAACATACTGAATTTGTGTATATAAATACTCCCTCTTGTACTTTAATTTTTATAGATACCAATGATCATGTTGGTAATGTCATCCTAAGACCAGGTAGTTTCCTAGAGGCTAGAAATAGTTTTTTTTACACAACAGAGGTGTATAAGAGTTTTTACATTGTATTATATTTTTGGGATATTATTTTTATTATTTTCTACTAGTTTTCATCTATGAATCAATATGGTTTCACAGAAAACATAATAATAATTATTATTTATTATCATGAAGATTTTGGTTTCATATTGTTGGGGTTTTCATTATTCATTATTCTAGTATATTTGAGGGTAATTCATTCTATTATGCATGTGCTTATAAACTTGATATGAGTCATTAACCATTATAATATTAAAGATAATCTTAGAGTGGAAAATAAGTATTCATCGCCTCTCTTGTGATGGGTCTCTATGGGGGTGGGTAAAGATACAATTTTTTGTTTTTATTTATAACATCTGTTATAGGGTACTAAATATAATATGTGGTATTAATATATTTTTTTTAGTTAATAATAAGGTAAATATTATATTTAATTACTGAACAATGATCCATAATATATTCACATAATTTTCATGTTTTGAAAAACCATAGGACACATATATTGACAAAATGATATTCATAGAATCAGTCATACTAAATCATAATAGATAATAACATTTATTATTTTTCGAGTATCTTTTATATTATTAGATTTTTCAATGTATTTTCTATATAAAAATTTAGTCATCCAAAAATATTATTATTTTGGTCCACCAAAAAATATTTACATTATCTCAAATATTAAAATCTTTAATGGGATAATCAATGAAAAATGGTTTTATAATGTTGGATAGACCAACAGTCCATAACAACAAAAAATTTTCAATAAATTCTTCTTCATATGAAGATATTAAAAAATTGGAAAAATAAAACCTTTATAGCCCATTTTTTAGGTAAAACATAAACCATAATTCATATATTTAAATATCATTGTCATTTCAGATCTATCATCAATGTAAACCCTTAAAACATGTTTATCTTTACAATTTATGATCATGATAATATACTTAGTTCCTATTATATACCTAATAATATATATTTTATAATAATAGTTTGACTATCACTTGTTTCAAATTAGTTTTTACTATTTACGGAACTTTTTTTGAAACTGACCCACACCATCTCAAGACCAATTCAAATTTATTGGTTTTGAACGTTATAATGATTAATTTTTTTAGTGATTTCCCCCCATAAATATATTATTTCTCACTGATTATTTGATATTGAGATAAAAACAGTACACATAATTAGAAATAAGAATATATTTCATTTTCACTTCTAGAAAAAGAGGAATTTATCTTATTTAGGTCCATGTTAAATAAATATAAATGTCAATAACATGTTTCAAAAACATAATGACCCGGTAATGAAATATTGAAACACTTTCAAATAAATATATCATATTATGTATTAATTTATTTACATATAACATAATTCAATAAAATATTGTTTCTAGATCCATATACCATGGGGATATAATAATACTTCACCCCATAAATTGTGAAATAATTAGACACATTTTCAATTAATATTAAATTTATTTAGGATAATTAGTTCTAGTCTCAATTTAATTAGATAAAAAAACACATTTTAGTTTATCCTTGTTATCAAATTATGTTATATATTGGATTATTTTTATCATGAATATACACATCATTTACCATGTAAAATAATCTATTATAATAACCTTAATAATGAAAAATATTTTTATTTATTTGAATCCAATAAAAATATTTTCAAACTAGAGATAAAGAGAATATTTTTATATGATATGTGACATCGCAGACCTTATACCACATGTCAGTTCCCTAATTCAGTTCTATATATAACCTCAAACATTCCTCCTCATATTATAAGGTCTTATAGCTAGTAGAAAGGGTCTTATATACAACATGGGTAGATTATACCCCCTTTATCAAAGGAGCACAAAAAAATAAATAGTAATTGAATGATAATAACCATAACCATAATAATAAATATATAACATGATGTGAAAAATTGGAATACAATATCCAAAAATAATAATATATATTTCATGCCATATGTGTGTCATGTGACAATACCCAAAACCCAAAATAAATTCATGCTAAAAACTCTAACGTGTATCCCAACACTTAGTCCAGATCCGACATCCAATCTCCATCCTAACTCAACCATCTTACATAAGGCTTTATACCTTATCAGGCCCTACAAAAAAGAGTTCTATTTAGGTATCGATAAGGCAGCCTAAGTGGGTTGTGAGTATAACTTAGCAGGCCACCACCAATAGAGTCTAAAAGAGTATCTAGTCTATAACAACTTATGTGGTTGTATAAAGAAGAAAGTATAATACATAATCATTTATCTCATTTTATTATTCTTTAGTTAACCACATAAATCACCTAGCTTCACGATGACACTTGAACCACCAATATGTGATGAATATGATGTAGGATTCTAAACCATATCACATCTCATGGTTTTCATTAATCATTTAAATTAAATTTCATAGTCAAGCTAAGGGGGCCTAGAGCATAGTCTGTCACTTAGTGGGTATATGGAGAAGCAATTACTATCCCAAGACGTAGTGATCAGATATAATTTCATAAATATATTGGGTGCCTAGAGTGGTAGTTTTGAACCCAATTTGAATTTATTGCATCAGACCATATCCCATTTCTCATTTAAATAATATCATCACACCCAATGTACAGATAACACTTTCACAATTCCCATTTATCAAACAAGAAAAAATCAAAATTCAATATTGTTAATATTTCATCACACCCCATGG
Organism: Viscum album; assembly: GCA_963277665.1. Lineage (NCBI taxonomy): Eukaryota > Viridiplantae > Streptophyta > Magnoliopsida > Santalales > Viscaceae > Viscum > Viscum album. Next base: position 733,500,272 of record OY728136.1, on the reverse strand, counting down.
GTGGATACATATTTCAAAATTCCATGAAGAACCCATTTTAAAATTTCCATTATTCCCAAATTCACATCCCTATGGTATATCAAATCGATAATCATAATGCCAACCAATAGTCATTATCACAACATTTACTAATTCCAATTTCGATTTCCCCTAGTTCAACCCATTACATTATAACAAGTATATTAATTTATGAAATTAAATTTATAATTAAATTTACCAATGTGGAAATTGTATTATCACAATTACATATACATAATTTAAATCAAGATTATAGGAATTGATAAATATGATACCTACCTCAAGATAGTTGTTGAACGCTTACCCAAACAACACCCTTAGTAGATGTAAAATGGTAGGATAAAAAATAAAAGAATAGATTGAGAACATAAATCTAGGATCAAGATCAACCCAAAAATATTAAACTATCTAAATTATACACTACATTATACATAGTTGTGGTAAATTAAGGAAACCAATGAAATAAAGGCTTACCGGGAATCAAACACCAATATGCAATGAACAAAGATGAAGAAATCACTCATATTACATTGAGAGATTCCCTATAGTAGAGAGAAGGATAAATTGGTGAAGGAATTAAATAAAAATGAATAACATGAGACCTTTTAATATTACACATAGGGAATTACACAATGTGTAATTCCATTACACATACGGTAACTATTTTTAATATTTTAGATAGAAAAACATGTTGCCAAAGGTGGTTTTATCCTGATTAAAATTTTATATATCATGCAACCCATTCACATGTTGTGAAAAAATTATTAATATTTCATTCATCCCAAATATTATAAATAAAACATTCGACCACTTCCAAAACCATCCAAATCAAAATCATACTATTTCTTATGATAGAACAAAAAGAAAAACTCATAAGGGGATGTGCCTGGAAACCTTAGTAGATCATACAATCTCCAAAACATATAACAACTAATCCATGTACTATACACCCTTGAATCTCTATGATTACATGTTAAAAAGGTGAGTTTATTGATCTCGCATATCTTATTTTCTTTCCCAGTTTTTATCTTAAACACTGCAATTTTCCCTAATAATAAAACTATTAGCACAGTCTCTCCCCAGAACATAATGTCACTATGATCCATATCATGTTTAAAATGACTTGCATTGTTCCCATCTGTCTAACGATCAACATCATAAAAATCGATCAGATGAGAAGGGTCAGGATGATACCGCTGAAGCTATGGCACATGAAAATCAACAACAATAGCATTGTACCTCTATAGAAGAGACAATTAATATTCCACCAATCAAATTATCTCCTCAATATAGAAAGGTCCAACAAATCCTATTTTCTTACATGATCTACCTATGAATCCTATGATGACCAAATCTATGAGATTCCCAAAAGATCACACAACCCCCTCCCCATTCATAACATAATGGTTTGTCGACATGATTTTGTATTTGAATTATGCCTACTCAAATCTATAACCATATGTTTTTCAAATAATTTATACCTTATCTGATTTCTCATGAAAGAACATGGTCCCAATAGCTCTAAATCGCATCTCCCCATCCAACATAGAGGAGATATATGTGGCCTACTATAAAGAAACTCACATGGTTCCATATAAATAGTATCATGAAAAATTTTGTTATAGGTGAACTCAACAAGCACTACATGCTTCACCTATTATCCACCAGTGTCCAAGACACATGACTATATCATAACCTAAAAAAAATTATTGTATATTCTGATTTCCCATCTATCTATTGGATGAAAATCGTACTCAATAATACATGTTTACCAGTCACCTAAAACAATCATTTCTAGAAGTCTTTAGTTAAACCAAACTCAGGGTATGAAACCATACTCCATGGAACCCTGTGTAGATAGACTACATCTCAAATCTTTATGTCTCGTAACTAATACACTATTAAGGTCTCCCATATTGGAATGAAATTTTCAATATTATCCAATCAATCCATAATAACTTATATTGTGTCATTCATAAGATGCACCTTGGAAGACCCACCATGATGTCTATATTAACATCATCACAATTCCATTATAAAATGGGAAACTACTACATTAAATCAATACCTTGTTGATGCTATATTGTTACCTATTTATATGTGTAGAAAATTTTTTGAATTCTATAATATCGTTTTTCATGCCCATACACCAGTAATGTTGATGTAGGAAATGAAACATTTTAATCATACCTGAATGCAATTCCCACTTAAAGGCTTGAAAATTCATGCATTATATCCTCTCACATACAAAAAAGAATTAATACACAACCCCATATATAGATGATATCATCTGAATCTATATTCCAATCTGAAGGTGACTCTCCACCTTCAAGAAATTTCATCAAGGTCAAACACTCTAGATCCCCATAGTGCCTCTTCTTGATCAGGATAAAATATGTTGAATCCACTAATAAATATAATATACTCATGTAAAATTATCTCTCTCAGACCACAACATGAATATCATCTATAAAATTCAACCCCTTCCACATAGAACTGGACTCTTGAACTGTTTGAGTCCGAGTTCTCATACTTAAAGTGCTAGTCAACCTTTTTCACATATCAAGAGTATATGCGGGATTAAAATCAAGTGACATTTTATGCTCAACCCATTTCTATAACTAGATATTCATGTTTCACTCAAAAAGAATAAAATTTATATTCCTGCGATTTTTAGAAAGAGTAAACATTTATCCTAATAGATAATTCTATAAAAACATCACGTCATAATGAAATACAACTAACTTGAGGTCATCCATAGGGTAATTCCATTCATGATTTCCCAAATATTATGACCAATATTCCACAAATTGGTCCCCTGCATCAACAATTATCCCAATACTATTATATATACATCACAAAACGTGGTGTACCCCCCACCTGGCTCATGTAGAATCAATATTTTAGTTCAATTAGATCAATTCTTCCACTCATGGGAATAATTATCACATGATTAATTCCATTAAAAAATTACTGGCTTCTTGTCCATAATTTAAATTGGTGCATCCTTGAGGAACAATTCATGGATGAAACTCTATTAATAATACTAAAATCTGAGAAAACTGTGGATATAAAAATCATTTTTAGGATAATCCCATGAAAAAAACCCCAAACTTCTCTGGGTCTATTGAAACCCCTTACTCTAAGATGATGTTACCCATGAAATTTACGTGATCAATAAAAAAATTACACTAATCTTTCTTGGCTGATATCTGATGCCCTCTTTGTGTACTGAGGAAGATTTCAAGATCTTGGTCTTAATCATCATGATTATTAGAGTACACCAAGATTTCATCCTAAAAAACCACCAAAATCATCCAGGTATAGGTGGAAGATCATGTTCATCAGGTCATAAATAGTTCTGGAGCATTAGTAATCTAGAAAAACATCATGAAGAAGTCATAAAGGCCATAACTTATTCTGAAAAAAACATGTGTTATGTAGGAATCTTAGTATTTAAACTGTTACTACCTTGATCTCAATTCTATCATTTATAAGACACAAGCTCCTATCAACTTGTTAAAATTTCATTGATATAAGAAATTGGATATTGGTTCTTCATTTTTATCTGGTTCTTCATATAGTATTCAACAAATAAGGGAATGAATATATTTCAATTATAAAAAAAATTAAAGAATCACAAGGTGATGTAATTGGACACATAAATCCTTTATTCATCATCTATTACAACTGATTCATCTTCTCTTGAAGCTATGTAGGTGCGATTTTAAATACTGGAATAGAAACTGGCTTAGATCAAGGAATGATCTCAATCAAAACTAAACATCCAACTTAGGTGGAAACCCTAATAATTCCATAAGAAACAATACTTAGAACCAGTCCACTATGGGAGGAAAGACATAATCTTTACAACCCCATAATCTAGAAACATACTAGTTACCTAGGTGGTGGGATCCCCTAGTTTCGAATGAAATAGGCATCACCGCCTTCTTGGATATCCCACTCTCTAGGATATGCATAATTGTCACCCTTAGTAGAAATAAAGGACACTCACTAGTGGTAACAATAAATTTGGTATCGGTAATCTAATGACCAAATCATACAAAAATTGAATTAAAATCCAATCATATTAAGAATGTAATTATACCATAGAAAATGATACTCCCCAACCATAAGAGAATACCCATTTCACAAATAAATAGTTGTCACCCATACCCAAAAAAGTGCATCGATAGTCATAATTCCACTAAGATACTCTCCCACCAGACTCTACACATCCACAATTTGTTACAATAAAAGGAATAAGAGGCACCACTATCAAATAAGGAACTAGAAAGTATTGAAGTGATATAAAAATACTTCTGACTATCCATGGTCCATCCTCGCAATCCACACATACATGCTGAACTGGATGAAAATGTCTTACCCCTATTCCCTATGCTACAGTTTGATTCACATGTGTTACACCAATCTATTAATATGGATTCTCTTTCCTAGGATTACTATGTCTATTACCTCAACCACCACATCTAGTATAAAACCAACTTCTAGTCTGATATGGGGTTGAAGATCCCCTTCTAGCACTCTAATTCTACCAAGATCCACTAGCACTACCATAGGTTAAGGGTTTAGGAAATACCTCTCCATGTGACACTTACTATTACAAAATCCAGACTCCACTAGTGGTTGAGGATATTTGTTATGAATATGTCCTAGCCAACCACATTGGTGTAAGTATATATAGTTACAACTCTATGTAACTGGACCATCTTCAAGGTCACTCATTGTGCTACCTCTCTGGTTGTTTTTTTCAATGAGATTCTTCCTACTATCAAAAGATTTACCTCCTAAACATCCAATAGATACCACCTTCAGTCAACAAGAAACCTCATTCAGGTTTCCCTTTGATATGAGATCCTTATTCACCAGTTCTGAAAATGTTTTCAGCCATAAGATGTCAAACCAGGAATTATTTCTAATTTTGGGCCCAACCATAAAATGTTTCACCAATGCAGCCCCATCCCCTTCTAATAATGGATAAAATCATTGAAAATCTATAAAATAAACTATATAGTCACTCATAAACATTATCTAACAGCCCTACCTTGATAACTATTCTACGCTATCCTACACGAGTGTCTCAGAGTAAAATATATCCAACAACATATCCTAAATTTCCTACCACCCCATATTCTCTAGTGATCCATCCTATGTCTAGATGGACCACGAATGCTTTTTTGACTATGTATCAAATAACCATCCAGTTTGACACTCATCTCTGAATGACTATCTAGTTGTTCATGGACTATCTATTAAACTCAATTTTGATCTCAGATTCCTTAGGTCCACCCTCTCTTGAAAATATATGATGGTTCTTCAACTAAAACTCATGTGTCAAAATTGGCATACTCTTCATAACCCACCATAGTTATCTTTCCATAAACCAAACAAATCGAGCAATTTTCTCATGCAATGTCTCATTATGATACTCAAATATAACTATTAGGGTCTCAAGTTTATGTAATAGAGGGACATTTCCATACATGTCCTCATGTCATCCTATCAATATGAACCATTATAGAGGCGTATCTCTACAATCCCAAAAACACATATTAGGACCCATAACATAAAATTATTGCATTTAAAAAATGGTATTGACATAAAGGTATTGTATGTAATTCCCCTATACCCCGCCACACTATCAATACCAAGGCACCATCACTACCCTCAACCATCCCTCACATGGGTCATAGCTCACATAGGGTAAATATTTTCACAAATTAAATTTCCTGTCAGACACTCATTTTATCCATTTAATTAACCTTATTTGGAATCAATTTAATTTTTTTTACTCATGTTAGACACCATTTTTTTTAATTACACAAGAATGAAAAAAAAATCATTTAAGAACTAACCCCAAAACATGATTTTCTATTTTTCTAAAATGATTCATGTCATAATAAGTGCATAGTTCATAAAATGATGCACTCTTATACAACTATAGCTCCATTCCAAGTTACGATATAAAAAGAATTGGAAAATAATAACATCACCCAAAATGTTCATCACTTTAGGTGAAATAACATTCAACTGTAACATCATTCCTTAATAATATTAGTCCCACCCTGGGAATTTGATTTTTCCCTCATACATGGGTTAGCTACTCTAATAAATCATCCCAAAACCAAGGTCCGACTCATCCTAATGTTCTATATAACTTTACCAAATAGTAATAAAATATAAATGAAAAGAAAACCAAACCCTATGATAACACTTTGTGATGTCCTAACCCAGGTTCCACAAGCTGATGCCCTGAGCTATTTGATACATGTCCTCAGGCATGCCTCCACATATGCTAAATGATGAAAACTAATAAAAAGGTTCTAATATACAACATGGGTATAATATACCAACTTTATTAAATTGTCACAATAACAGAAATAAATTAACTATAAACCAATGATAATAACCATAACTAGAATAATATATGTATCAAATTATGACCAAAATATGAATTAAATATCCAAAACTAAAATATTGATATAGCATACCATATATGTGTAAAGTGTCTATATGAAAACCCTAAAATGAGACACAATACATCTCCCAATTAGGTCTCATCACTAGGTATCGTTAACTCATTCATGATCTATCCCAAATCATCCATCTAAAATGGGGCTCTTTCCATTATCTTTTCTAGAAAACATGAAGTTTATTCGGGTGCCGATATGGAAGCCCGAGTAGGGTGTGAGTATTAATCATTAGGCCGCAACAGGTGTCTTATAAAATAATATATATTAAGTAACTGTTTATGAAAATATATAAAGAATAATGTAAAATATTGTAAATAGTTATCGAATTTTATTGTATTTTAATTAACCACATTAATCACCCAAGTCGACGAAGACACTTGATCCATCAATTCCTCATTCGACCCAACATATTGTTCAAAACATATCACATATCATTTTTTTATTTATCAATTAAATTCAATTTCATATACTATAAATGGGGGCCTAGAGTAGATGTCTGGAACCCCATGATTATTTGGAGTAGAAGTCCTTGTCCCAGAACTCAATGATCACAAATAATTTCATAAATTTATTTTGGGACTAGGGAAGTATTATAGAACCCATATGATATTTGGAGTAACATTCCAATTCCCATAACTCATTTCAATAATATTAAAACACCCCATGGGTGGCTAGAACATTCACATTTTCCATTTATGAAACAATCACAAATCACAATAAAATACATTAAATATATCGGCACACACCATGTCTAGAATGTTTTTTCACCTTTCCATGATGAACACATTTCCCAATTCCTATTATTCTAAATTTAATATCACTATGATTATTCATTTTCATTATAAAAATTACAAACAATGTTCATTGTCAGAACATTTACAAATTCCAATTTCAATTTAAACAAGTTGAACTGATTACATTATTACATGGAAATTAATTTTAGAGTGAACATTCATAATTATGAAATTTCAATTTCACAATTAAGTAGTCATAATATTAATCAACAATATGTGATGAATTAAATAGATCGCCAACCTCAATATCATTTCTAAACACTCACCCAACCACAACCTTCAATTGATGTATAATGATTGGATCATTAATGGGTTAAGAGATCTTGAACCGAAACCAAGTATTAAGATCAAACCCCAAATCCATAACTATCAAAAATTTCTATGTATAAATCATAAGAAGGGGAAATAGTAGGAATCCAAATAAAAAAAGCTTAAAATAAATCAAAATCTAATATGCGATAATAGGAGGTGATGAAATCACTCTAAAACAGAAGAGAGTCACTATAGGGTCGATAGAAGGAAGGATGCATGAATGAATGAAACCAAAATGAACCACACGAAACATTATAATTTGATTCATAGGGAATTAAATAGTGTTTAAGTATATTAACCATCTGATAATTATTTGTAATGGTTTAAGCTGGATAACCCATCTTTCTGGTAGTAGTAGTAGTAGTCCATTTTTTATTCAAAAAGAAATAATGAAAGGAAGCAAGACCCCTCAAGGGGGGAAGAAATAGTGAAGCCCGAGCACATCCCCCAACACAAAGGAGGCACATTATACAGGGAGAGAGAGGGGAGAGTTATAGAGGATGAGAGGGTCATCACTTCTACCCAAGCGGGCAAGGGAATCTACTGCAAAATTAGCCTCCCTCCTACTGTGAGACAGACGAACTCCAAGTGGGATTCCCATTCTGCACCTTCTGGTAAAGTACGTGAGTTCCCACAGAACCCCACACCACCCTTTCATAATCTTCATTAGGGTATCCGAGTCCGTTTCTATTACGGACACGACCATCTTCTACCTTCTGCATACCAACAGACCCGAGACCAGCACCTGCACTTCCGTACACAAGGAGTTTCCAGGCCCATAATATGCACTGAAGGCGACGACAACTGATCCAGAGGAATCCCATAGCACGCCTCCCCCCCTCATGATCCCTCCCATGCATGACCCATCAACGTTAATCTTAAGTCCCTCAACCGGAGAATGCCATTTAACCCACTAACCACTCTTTTTTTTCGAAAATAGGGGCGATGAAGAAGGTTGTTAATCGCAGCAGTCGTCGCTCCGCCTCTTATCTAAAAAGAAATCTCAAAAATTAGAGACTTGAGGCTAACCTGTAGAAATAGCAGCGTCCGACTCTCACCTCTCCAAACCTGGTTACGTGCCTCCCAAAGAACCCAACACATATCCACAAGGATGATTGTTATATATCTTGTAACCCATTTATAGAGGATGTAAATTTTCTATATAATTTGTTTTTAGTGAAAATATGATACAAAAATGATTCAACCACCTATAAATCCTTACAGACCAATATCAATCGATATCTAACTCCAATAAAATAGATAACTAAAAAAGGCATGTAACTAGATAAATAATGGGACCATACAACAAATAATTTTCACAGTCATATAAAAAAACATAGTTCAAAAACATGAAAACAAACAACTGCTAACCAAATTGAATCATGAATTTTCATTTCCAATATAAAAATCCTTATTATATTATCATAAAATTAATTTTAATCTCCCATCATCATCTTTAAATATCTTTCGAGTACCATCACACATATAAAAAAGTTTAATACAAAATGGGTAGCTTAAATATATGAATATAAATTAGAGAATTTATGTTATATAATATAGATATCTGATACTTACTATAAATGAATATATGAAATTACATTTATGTATTCTATAAAATTTCAATTCAAAAATAATAATAAAACCAATGTGTCCACACATCCCCCTATACCATTTAATCATAATCATAATGAATTCAAAAACACAATAATATTTTATTTAAGCCTCCTTACTGATGTAGATTATTGATATTTTCTTCTACTAAGGGAAAAGTGATTTACCCAACCAAGAGTGACTGTCAAGGTGATGAATTGACTTCCTAGTGGCATAAAACCTCTCTAATGGTTTATTGTATAATCTAATTTTAATGAATTATACAATATTTATTTTTTATAATTTTTTTACACATGTCTTCTTTTATCCACTCCATTTTGAAATTTAAATCTAGCATGTCATTGGAATTTTATTTTTTTCCTTTGTGTTTGAGCCTAGTTTTACAAATCTATAAGAATTCATAATGATAATGATATTTTTTAATTTTTTTATAATGGTGTTCATAAAATATATTAAAATTATTAAATTGTTCGATAATAATTATGTCTCTACACTTAGAGGGGGAGAATTACTGTGATGACTTATTAATAAAAAATAATTTTACCCTCCCCTACCTCTACACATATTTAGTGAGTGTATCTATTACACTTTCCTCAAAATTGGTTTGTAGGAAGGTACATTAAAATAAAAAAAAATAAAAAATCACACCATGATTCGATAGAGAGTTCACCTCTAATGTGTTTGACTATATCCCTAGTGTGTGGTGGTTATTATACCATACACACAAAAATCCTCTTGTATTATAAATACGAATCATAGAAATGGGTATTTACAAGGAACCATACTTTTGCCACCAATTATGTCTAAATAAATCACTAACATTCAATTTATGAGGCACTATAACCAACTATTACTACCTTTACAGTTACTAGATTTATTTGATACTTTTTGAATAATTATCACAATGAAAGCACTAGTCCCTTTAGGTCTAAACATGTCCTTATCATCTTATTCATTCTATACCAATCCCAGGGGCTGATATAATATTATTTTGACCTTAGGATGTATGAACATCATAGTCCATTATTTTCAATAAATCATTATTTTATATGGAATCCTAATCATTAAACCATATGATATAAATATATCATATTATGTAATACTCATATCTTCTACATCGTAATGTTAGATAATCATTTATACAAATGTCGATCTCTCTATCTTATTATTTTTCTTCAACACACAATGTTTATCATTATAAGAATAAAGTTGGATATTTTCTTCTCATTAACACAGTTGATATTTATGTTACCAATTTCGATTCTATCTATCAAACTAAACACTTCTACTCCTTGTTCATCAATTTATACACATATTCTCACCAGAAAATTATTTTCATATAAAGAATATGAAAAAACGTAAATGTCTCAACATTTATTATCCATCATTTTTTATCTTCAAAACTCATTAAAACACATATATATTATAATTTTATTCTTTATATGTTTTTTATTTCTACATGTGATATCAGAATCATCATTCCTTTACCTATACCTTGTACAATCATTAGTCCCTCCTTGTCTTCCCAATAACTTTCAATTATTTATATCCAGATCTTACTATAATTTATATAAATTCACATCATCATATAAAATGGTGAGGACTTCTATCTTCACAATGGAGAACATTTTCCATTTATAGTATATATATGTTACATGAAAATTCATTATGGCATGGTCCTTCTTCGTCATAGTATAACTCATTCTCTGAAAATCATTATCACTAAACTCATATCTTGTAGAATCATGGACAATCACTATTAACATCATGATATTTAAGTATTAAAGAGATGAAAAACATTAAAAAAATAAATCCTATCTTTAATCACGATTAAAACCATATTTATGATATTTTAATTAGTGAATAATTGAATAACCCTCATATAAATTAACCTTCCTTTAAAACATAAATATAAAAAACTCCCTATTATCTTTTAGAAATATCATAATTTCTAAGAATTGAGTCACCATTATATATATCCTTTGAAATTGTGATGAACTTTATATATCAAGCCAATAAAATATTCATATCTAATAATGTCTGAATAATTTCAAATATTTTATTTGTTCTACTTGAGTACATATACACAAGCTAGAGTATTACCCCTAAAGATGTCATGTATAATTCTTTGAGTTTGATAAATTTGCAACATCCTAAAAATTTAATATTAAAGAATTTTTCAAAACATTTCAATGCCTCTTTATCCACTCTAACTCATATCATAAATTTGGGTAAATAGAATTCATATAACAAAAATTCATTAATAAATTTTGATCACCAAGATACTCTATAATGTAATCTTCTAATGGGAATATTGTTTATGAAATTATCTATAGAGATCGGTAATTATAAAATGTTAAACCAATAACGATTAGGATAACTATGATTCTTGACAAACACATTGTTACACATTGGAAGAAAATTAAATCATCTTCAATCATCACTATAATTATACTAAAGAATATACAATATTTATATACATTATTTAGTATTTCAAAGATATCCCCTACCTCTAAAAATTTATCTCTTACTCAATCATCATTCTAGTGTATCCTTCATATAATTTATTCCTTCACAATATGGTAATACTTAACATTTAACTTTAGAACAAGTGCCTCATTCCATTTGGTGAGGACTCGCTGGGTGTATCTAAGAGACCTGAGATCAAATCCGGGTGGAGGAATATTTCCATGTACTGTAGTGGTACTATAGCAGGCACTGTAGCATTAATGTAGCAGGCACTATAGCAGTACTGTATTAGGAACTGTATCAGGCATTTTTCGGTACTATAGCAGCCAGAACTATTCATCCATATGGGCCTTCGGGTCACCAGTTTGGTCCTCGGGTCCTGCAAAGATTTCGGCCCACCCAAGGTCTTCGGGCCAGCTGATTATCAAGGCCTTCGGGCCACCTTAAGGCCTTCGGGTTGCCCCATGTCCTTCGGGGCACATGAATGCAAGCCCAGACACACTACAAAAAAGGAGCAGCCCCAAATGAGGATTCAGAGCAGGTGCACTCACCAGAGAAGAGCCAAATAATTTTTCGGAATGAGAGGGTATGGCTATGACATCAGTACAAGTTTGTGCTTCCACGGGAAGCCTAGCCAGACGGTCAGGAAAAGTTGGAGAGCTACTATCAAGATGAAGATGCTGGGGAGTGGTAGTTCTTTGTAGATAGTCTGGTTGAATCTCCTAAGACCTTCGGGTCATGTAATCTTCTAAGCCTATGGGCCATTTAATCTCTAAGCCTATGGGCCTTGTAAGGGTTTTCCCTCATCCCTTGAAAGGGGGGTTATCAAAAATCAATAATAATGAAGGCCTTCGGGCCATTCAGGATAAAAAATATATATCTTTATTAGTTATATTTTCAACTTCTACACATAAATAAGGACTCTATAAAATACAACCTCCACAGATTCATCAAAATCAATTAAATAGATTCTCTATGTAAAATAACAAGAAGAAAAGCATCGACCATATTTTCAGTGTGAATAAATTCCAAATATTATTCAATATTATATCTCATTATACATATATTTTTTCATATAAGTAATAATAAAAATCTATTTCCTGATCCAATTTCATTATATAGTCATCCTGAAATGTTCAAAACACAACACAATGCTTGGGAACATCAACCCACATCTCATCATCTTTTATGGGTACTCTATTATACTTCATTGATTCCAATCATATTAATTTCATTTGACTAACTTATTGATTATTCATAACAAAACCCATATAAAATTGGAAGAAACAAAAACAACTCAACAAAAAGTATGTCAAAAAATAGTAGAATAATAGTATTGAAATCAATTAAATGTTATTATATTCAGATTAGAAAAACTATTTTTTGGAATGAAGATATCTAGGAATGGGATGAAAAGAACAAATTGTAGTGTTCATGTGGAGTAGGGAACACACATATAATTCCCCATAGAATTAATCCAAAATGTGGTATTACTCCTTCTAACTTCACGGAATGATAACATTTTATCTCAATATTCCTCTACATGATTTTCAAATTAATGATTAAAAAATATCTATTCCACTTTATATGGGGTCATCCGAAAATATGTGTTTTTATGTCAAAATTATTCCAAAATAAACTTAAATTAGAGTTTTACTATTTTGACAACCCTTTTCTCTAGAAATGGATGACATACATGGACTATGTATGTGAGAGGTTATTAACCCCACATAAATAGACATGAATTTTTTTTTGAGGACTGCATATACCATAGTGAGTGAGAAATCATGTAAAATATTGAGATATTATTTTCATCCTCTTTATCTATAAAATTCTTTTTCTGACTATACTAAACTTGTGTTATCCTTGTTAGGACCATATTATACCTCCCACAGATGTGTGCACAACAAAAATTTCATAGTGATGAAAATATCCGCCCTAATTTTTTTTGGAATTAATAGAATCCAATTATGAGGTAATATAGGTATATATTTTAATTACATTAAAATTTGGGTGGATTTTAGAGTGGGATCACTAATGAGAGGATGTTCACTATGTGAAGGGTGTTAACTCAAGTATTTTTGGCACCAATATTAGAATATGATATCAGGTTGTTTGGTTTGTTGAGAGAAGTATATTCACCAATGGAATTTTTTTTACTATAGTGAAATTTTGACATAAAGAATTTTTATTTCCAAAAGGTTGATCACAACTCATTGATTTTTATATCTAAGAGGATAATTTCTACTGAATGCATTTTCATTCGAAAATAACTAATCAAATAATGTAATTTTCTTTCAAAATCATTAAAAAATTAATCAGGGAATTGATATCATAGAATAGTTTTAAATGCTGAAGGCCGAACCTAAATTAGTAGGCCCAAATATTAGGATGTTAAGGGAAACAAAATGAAACTAGATTTTAGATTGGAATATGAGATTGGTGACTTAGATGTCTCTATGTATCATATGTGAAAAAGAACTAGGAAAAGTGTAATTATTTAAATATGAATGTTCTATTTGATATAGGTTTAAAACTTGAAGAAGATTCATAGTTTTACCAATGATAAGAGAATCATGATTCATTATATGGTTTCCTAGTATACGGATGATGTATAAAACCTGATTTTAATGTGGAGAACATATCAAAGACATGGATAGGGTGGAAATTAGGTATTTTTTAGGCTTGGGACCATTAGTCTAGATCACACTATATATTCTATAAGAACAACATTCAATCAACATATAGGTCTCACTATGGGGTCAATGTTGAAATCAACCTCATGTCTATAAGATAATATAATGGTTTTATCCAAGTATTATGAAATTATGAAAAACATTTAATAAAATGTTAATACTATATATAGGAAGATGTTATATAAATCTAAATCATATATAATTGATTCAATATATATGGAATAGACTATGTCATTATATTTATGGTTTTATAGAATAATCCATTATTCTACGTAGTGTTTTTTCATTCATTGAATACAACATTCCCAATGATTGTTTTATTAGATTAGAATATCTGATAAATCCATTTATCCTTCCAATAAGATTATAACATCTCAAGGTATTTGTGATTACAATAGGATTATCATGACTCAAGGGTATTTGGGGTTTACAAAAGGAGTATCATGACATAAGGAATTTGGTATGCAAAGAGAAGTATGAAAAAATATGGAATTTAACCAATCAAGGAAAATTCATACCCAAATATTAAAGGGTACAAATATTTGATGTAATTATATTGCATTTAAAATGGGTATGATATAAAAATGTTTAACCATGAGTGTATTTGGATCCAATTGATTAATTTTTCTCTAAAATGTGTAATTAAAAATAAAATATTTTTTGAGTCAATGGGTAATATAGACTAATGGATAGAAGATAAAAATTAGAACTAGATAAACACTAATCATACCATCAATAAATAACTCATGGTTTTAGAGGATGTTCTAATAAAGTTGAATAAATGAATATGGTTGGTAGTCCAGGTAAACTATATAAATATCATTACTAAGTAGTGGATTAATTTTTAAAATCAGATATTCATGGTTACATATTCAATGAAATGGGGAAATAAGAGGATACATACGAGGATTATTTGATCCCCATAGAATAATAATGAGTCATGGATTTGGGATGGTGATACAAATTTATAAATTTTTTGACAATGGTTTCTTTTAGATAATTTCATACAAGAAGGGTTCGGTCACCCAAAACGTTACACTAAACTATATTAAACCCAATATCTAGGAGATGATATAAAACATAATATATATTGAGTAAATGGTAATCATAAAATTTGGGACTTATCAATGTGAAAAGTTGGCCATGTTATGAATTAAAATGTACCCATTTTAGGAATTATTATCACATACAAGGGAACAGATTATCTGATTCAATATTTAACAACAATAGTATGTCCCTATTTTATTCTTTACTTGTTCATTGGATTATTTTTGGTCCCTAAAATATTTTTTCCTTTTTTATTTTTTGATCTACAATTTTCTAAAACAATGAATAAAATTTATTATAAAGTATATACATGAAGTTTTATATGGTATCCTTTAAATATTTTTCAAAATTAAAGGACTTTGTATCAATTTTTAAATTTCTCATACACAAAATATACCCTATACATAAAGGGTTTAGTCTTGGAATGAAGATTATAAAAATTTTCTCTAGGTTCATTTTATTTGTCTTCAACCTAATAGACCATTGTATCTCTTTGGGTATTTTTTACCATATAACTTTTTGGAAATCCAATAAGGTGGAAGGAATAGAGAGGAGAGATATTATTTTTTATCTAGTTTGAGATTATTGGTTTTTAATAAAACAAACTTTTTTATTTATTTAATATTTTAGTTTATGTTATTGAAATTTTGAGTAGGAAGGGATAAGGTTTGAGTTCAAAAAATGATGGCCAAAAAATGAATGATGTTTAAGGTTGTTTATCATTGAAACATTCTGGTTGATGTTTAAATCCGTATATCTTTAAATAATAGTATTTTAATTAAAAGGACATATTTTATTGACCATATGTAAGGGGACATGACCAGTAATGTGGGAGAAATTTCCCAACATGAATGAGGGGACAAGAAAATAGAATGTGGTTTGATAGTGACGAAATATATATATATATATAAGAAAATTCATAAATCCATGCATCACTATGTATCAAATTGTAATTAGAATGAATCCATACATAATTCATATTACGGCATGGATTTATCCTTATATGGGGTAATTTTAGGAAAATAAATTTGAATTGGAAACCCTATACACTAGGATAATGTTAAACAATATATATGAAAGTTAATTTCATTATGGTCCTATTATAAGAGATATGGGTATAACTACATATCCTATGATAACATAAATCAATCCATACAGGGTTCTAAGAAAGGTTCCTCTTCATAAATCTAGTTCTTGTGCAAGATAGAAGGGGAGAAACGTATAGGCGTGATAGTAGGGGAATTAATTATGAAACCCAAGATGAATTGTTAAATGTTTTATCACAAAGAAATAATTGGGACAGGAAATGGAATTAATTGATGGACATAGAATGAGAGATCCTTGCATCAATGAACCGGTGCTCAGAATTGAATTCTGAGGGCACCGATGAATTCGCAGCGCCGGTAATTACTTAAGGGGACCTTAAGCGCAGATGCGTTTTGTCGCATGAGGTAGTTAATTTTGGGGATTCCATAAGTCTTAACTAAATTGTAGTGTTACAATTTATTTTTAGTGGAAGTTAATTTCTCCATAGAGAAGTTGGAGGTGGGACCACACCCCACCTAACTTCCCAAGAGAGGGTATGACCAAGGGTGGTGGGGTCTGCACGAAACCGCAACCCTTCACCTTCCCTTTAACTCTCACGAGATTTTCCCCATTTATCACCCCTTGTGTTTAATTGTATAACTCCCTAACTCCCCTATTATATGGGTAACTCCTTCTCTCCCTCTCTCCCTCATAACTCACGAAAACTCACACTTAAATTATGTTATTGAAACTCTTAATCAGTGAAGTGTTAGAAATTTGAACTTTTTTATGCATGGCATGGTTAAAATAAAATAAGGGAGAAACATTATTTTATTTTTGGTTGGGTTGTGCGGAGATTTTAGGGGAAAAAGCTCTTGAGTTGTGAATAGCACTTCATCTCCTTCGTTGAAGAACTTCGTTCTCTAGTGAAGAATGGTTCTTCATCATCTTCTTCCTCCGTGACAAGGGAGAAGTCACCGACCGCGGTGATCATCGCCAACGACAACGTAACTTTCTTCTTCATCACCACAACAAGTGAGGATACGTCGTTTCCTCCTCGGACACACATTGACGTCCACGGAATCTACGTCCGACCCCCGTGATGCTGTTCTCCGTGACACCCGACGTGCGACGTCAAATGTCTAGGTAGGGGTTTAATCTTCGATCAAGTTTTATTTAACGAACTTCATTGATAATTTTTGGCCTCTTTCTATCATTATAACGGTAGGAGGTCGGACCGCATAAACATGGCCGACCCTCCTCCCCCATTACTTTCATACTCGTTGCGGCCCGAACGAAGGTGACGTGGTGCCATCGCACCACGCAGAAACAAAGAAGAATGGGCGAAGAAGTGTGACGCTGTCGCATCGTGCCGTGGAGGCCGAACAAATCCACGGCGCCGTCGCGCCGTGCCGGAAAACCACGAAGAGACCGCGGTTTGTTTATTTGACGTGCGGATAGATGGGCGATGACGGAACCGACTACAGAGGCGTTTTGAAGACTTCACATTGAAGAGTCGGTCCCGGGAGGACCACCGGCGAAGACCTCAGAAAAAACGGACCACCAGAGCGCGTCTGGTGGTCCACGGAAGAGCCTGCCGGTGGGCCGCGCCGGCACCAGCCTGCCTCCCGGAAGGGGTGGCGTTCCGGCGCGCCGCCAGGAGGGACCGTCGCGGCTGAAGTCGCGGTGGCAGGCGCCGGTCCCGTGGTCGCATGGGACCAGGGGGAGACCGTGGGTCATAACCCCCGGCTGGAACGAAGAGCAGCCCGCACGTGGGGGGACCGCGGTTTGTCAATCAGGGGGGCGGCGCGCCCCCTCTTTCCATGACAGCTCGGACGAGCCGAGCTGTCTGGCCACGCAGGCCACGCCCGCCCAGTCCGGGCCGAGCCGCGCCACGCCCTAGTGGGCCAGACAGGGACCTGGTTCAGGTCGACCCGGTTCGGGCCGACCCAGGGGGTCTCGGGTCGGGTCGGACCGGGCCCAAACCCCCTATTTCCAGGCAGTTTTCGTTCAAATGCCCATAACGTGGGCTACGGACCTCTGATCAACAAACCATTAGTTGCGATGCGATCCTTGGATTGAGATGGTCGTTTTGGTATATTACACTCAAGGTTTTGGAGAAATTGGCCAACGACCGGGTTGGTTCGAACCCGAAACCAACCGGGCCCTCGGAGCGGAAACGCTTATAACATGAGCTCTAGACGTCTGATTGATGTGATGTTGACTTTGTTGGATTCCTCTTGATGAGATGGAACTTTTGGCATACTTATCCGGTGATTTGGACGTAGTTGGATAGAGGTCGGGTTGGATTGAATCCATAATCCAACCGGGCCCCTCGAACGGAATAGGTGATAACTTTCAGACCGAACGTCCATTTGACGAACCGTCAGTGGCGTTGGTGATCACGTTGAGAAACGGTCCCTATGAGTATACCCAATTAGAGTTCAAGGTAAAATTGAGATATGGTTGGGTTGGTTCGCACACGAAACCAACCGGGCCCCTAGGACGAGAAGGCTAATAATTCATAGATCGGGCGTCCGATTGATGCACCGTCTATTGCGTTGAGACCCCTATGATGAGGCGGTCCTTTGAGATAATTTTCGTGGAACTTTGTGATACTTGGATTATCGACCTGTAGATCGTGGAGAGGACCCTCCCGGAGATGAGCATACGGAGTACAGAGACCGTGTAGCCAGCTAAGACCTGATGGCTACTTGACCGACTTGACTTGGAGTGAGTCGACTAGCCCAGTGGACAGAGCACTACTATGTCTTGGAGCAGACCCATGGCGTACGGAGCGCCTGGTAGTAGGCAGCAGACCTGCGGTACTCGACAGAAGGAGTACCTCTACAGGCTATTTGGAGGGGGTGCACTACTGTGTTTGGGTGGGAGACCCCGGCGGGAAGCATTGCTGTGTTTGGTTGGCTGACCCGCGGTACTCGTAGGAGGAGTACCTCAGCAGTCTTATGTTAGTGAGCAGTACCTCAGAGTCGTGACAGGATCGCTCTACTCGTCAGAGACGGGGCTCTTCAGCAGTTACGGTTTTGATAATGAAAATCCTGGTTTGGGCTGAGTCTATGACCTTTGTGTTTACCTCATGATTGATATGGGTCACATGATAACTTAGGTATATGTATGGGCATATTCCTGGGTAGTGGTTATCCGTTGATTTCATAACCTTTTTGTTTACCTCAGGATTGAGATGGGTTACCTGATAACTTAGGTATATGTGTGGGCATATACCTAAGTAGAGGTTATCTGTTGAGATCTTTCTTGTGGTTATCCTTGTTGGATTTAGTGAGACCTTGAGGGTCTCGGGGTCCATACTGAGTATCATTATACTCACCCCTGCACAGGCTATGCCCGCACCTCGTTGTGTTGGTTTCAGACAACGGGCAGCGCTGACAGAGGTCGAGTGTTCGAGGAATTGACGGTACCCAGAGGTGGACCTCACGATGATTCAGAATCCAGAGGTGGACTTCACGACGAGACGATACTCGGAGGAGGTTGACGGGCAATAGCGTTGTGGAGGCTATCTGTACCAACCTTTCAGGTAGGATCCATGGTGGACAATCCAGGAGCTACGCTATCTCTACCTACCCTTCAGGTAGGATCCGAGGTGGACGATCTAGGAGCTTCTTCTATTCTTCCATCTATTTGACTTTTGTATTGTACTTTCGTTCAGTTGTAGTTGTACTTTCGATTGGGATTGTATTCTGGCCCATTTACTTTTCAGCACTTCCTTTTGTACTTAGTGTATTACTTATTCTTGTACTCTGTGGTGTTTTGTTTACTTTTATAAAGGCAATTCCTTCCCAGTTATCGGTATTTATGCCTTTGGTGCTAGTCGCTATCACCTGGCCTATGGAAGGCAGGCTTGGCGTAGTCACGGCACGGGCCCCGAGGATGGGTCGTGACATATACTTACTAAAATCATGAGGTATTACATAGTTTCTAGGAGAATTACTTTGATTGGAATAAAAAACTAGGTATTATTGACATTTATTTTGGAAATTCTATGTATGTAATTCAATGAACTCAGTATAAAACATAGTTATTGATGGAAAAATAATTTCATCATTGGTTTGGGAATAATTAAATTGGAAAAGGGAATGATACACACTAATATGGTCATTTTTATTAATATATTTCCTCAATAAGATTCTACAATAATTAAAATAAAACAATAATCTATTTTATTCTTTAGAAAATATATATTTGGGGGGAAACATAATAACTTGTAATCTGAGGGATTTATTAATTAATATGATTTGATTAAAATAATTTTGTTGTTCAGGCTATATATAATGCTGGTTTTGGATATTTTTGATTCTTGTGAAAAATATTGTTTTTAAATGTTTAATAGAGTGAATAAGATGTGTTAAATTAATTTATAAATTGATTTTAATTTAAATGGATTGGGGAAATAATTTTTTAATCAGATTAATGATTTAAAAAATATATTTTTTAAATTCAACAAAATTGTGAAAATAATAGAAAATAATTTTGAATTTCTATTTAAATATTAACAAAACGTATTGTTATTATGGAAAATAGTATTTAAAAAAATAATAAAGTGGATAATTATTCTTTAATTTTCAATATTGAATGATAATCCTTGGTTTCTAATGGAATTAATTATTTTTTTAAAAATAAGTAAGGTTTGGTGTGTATCAAATATTTTTACTGATTTTCAAATTGTATATTTCATGGATGTGTAATTAGATAACCTCCTTTTATTTAACGAATTGTGTGTCAATCATGATATTTGAAATGAATGTTTTTAATAATCTTAGTAAATTATTTTATGAGTGTTTTGGGAATGATCTTAGTAATCCATATTATTTAGGGTGAATGAATTAGAGTTTAGAATTGTTCTAGAATATCTATACACTTGAATTAATAGTATTTCTAATTGGACCATGTTATTCATCATTTAATAGGTGATTTATTTAGGTATAATAACTATTATGTTATTTTAGATATCAATAGTAGATATTTATGGTAGTGGAAATGTATTAATTGGATGATTTTTTGGATTTGACAATATAGGCATTTTGGTAGTCAATATGATAATGTTACAAGAATGATTGGAATAATGTCGTAATTGAAAGTATAAATAAAATTTATAGAAAATTATAAGTGATGAGATAGCGATATTAGTGAATTAGAGAAATTTTAAGAGTTCAAAGGCAGAGTATTTCAAGTGACTAGTTCTCTTAGGTGTTTAGAGCTGTGTAGTAGTGGCCCAGTCCTCATTTTGGATAAAAAATTACTAAGGCACTAATTTTTTTGATTGGGATAGGTAGATATTTATGATTAATATATTGATTAACATTTTCAATGATGAAATTCACATTGGTTAGGAGATTTTAAATAAATGTATTATTAGAGTTTAGTGGAATGCTGAAAAATCATGATTTCAATATATTGAAATTCGAGTGAGATTGATGGTCTGGTTTTAGATCAATTGGGATATTATATTAGTGTGTCCCTTAGGCATTTAAATTTATTTATTAGAAAATATAATATTTAAATAATTTAATTAGATATATATTATATCATGATGTTTATAGAACCGAGTTTGGTAGGTTGATATTGTTCCCACCATAAAATTACTATGGAGTGGGGTATTCTCACTACCCCTTCCACCATGAACCTAGTATAACACAAGAATATTTTTTTCCTCTACATAGAAATTTTTTTTTTGATATTAACCTTAATATCACTGGAGTGGGTTTGAAATTTTGGGGGTTTTAATTTAGTACCCACTCTGATTCCTTGGTATATAACTAGACTAATGTTAGGTGATCATCTCTTTTTACAATTATTATCTCCAAAATAATTCCATTTCAACCGTGTTGGTCAACTAGTTTAGGTTCAATGATCTAATTTGGTGGATTCTTATTATTATCTCACCCCATATCTTCTGTTTATATTTTATATTGATTATTCCACAAATAGACTAGAATATTTTATTTCTTTGATGTGTTAGGAAAGATTTGAATAAGTCCACAATTTAGTTATAAGAAGTGAAGAATTATAACACAATATTTTTTTGGAGTTATAAAAGTATTCATACAATATTTCAAAACCAAGTTATCATTTAGAATGAAAAATTGTTGTTATATAATTAGTATATAATCCTATATCCAATCACTATAAGATGTTGTTTTCTTATAATAGTGTTTTGTTTCCTAATGATAAAAATGTATTTATCTAGATAAAATAAGATTTTGAATTTCTGAAGAATATATTGACCATCATTACTACTTAAATATTTTATTTTGATAAGATTTATAGTAATTTGAAGCAAAAAAGTCAAAAAAAAATTCTTGTTAATAAATCAGTTGGAATATTTTCTTATCATTATATTTTTTATACATATAAAAACACTATTTTATTAATGTTATAGAATGGTGAACATTGTAAGAACTAATATTAAATTAGTAGGATTAAATATTTTTTAACAACGTGATATTTTATCTCAAAAAATCATTCTAGTTATGAGCATCTATGTTCAGAACACATTAGGGTTCCAAATGCTTTGTTTTTGTAATTCAACCAGGCCTAAAAATTTTAGGTTTCCTTGAATATAATTTCCAAAAACCAGATGTCACATCATACTAAATTATGAATAACTATAATTGATACCTGATATATATATTTTTAATTTTACTATAAAATAATTATTTTGTAAATTAATTTGTTTTATGTATTTATTTTTTATTTTTTTTACTTATCATAAAATATTTCTAATTTTATGGCTTTTAATTTTGTTTTTTCTAATTTATCAAATAGTGAACTTTTAATTTTTAAATAGATAATATTTTTAGATATATCTATTTAGAACAATATTTCATTATTGAAGATCATGCTGGAGCACTGGAAGATAACATCAAGATGACAATATTCGTTTTATTTTTACATATCAATTCCTAAACAGATTATTATTTTTCATTGGTCCGAAGATGTTTAATCAAAAATAGATGTTTTCTATAAAATATAATAATATCATTAATCTCAATCATATTACTGAAAAATTATAAAGAGGGAATAAAATTACAATTTTATATGATTTTTCAATTTTTTATTTTTATAAAAATAAATTTAAAGTTTATTATCTTTTTGGAATTTCATTGTTGAATGGATATATTTTCATTGATTAAAATTTATTAATTATATGTATTATTTTTAAAATGCATTAAGGTTTTCATAATTTAGAATAATATTTTATATATTAATGTCCCACCTAATCCAAAAGGAAATGATGGTTTATCTTTATTATTTAAACACATTATATTTATATTTTGAGGTGAAAAATATAAAAATACCATGTATCATTATATAAAAAGTATTTCTTATCTAGGGTTTGTAGTTTTTAATTTTTCATGGGGATTAATTTTTTTAATTTTAAAAAAAGTAATATACTTCCATGGGGATTAATTTTTAAAAAATCGTGGATTAATTTTTCATGGGGATAAATTTTATTCATTTGATTTTGGTGGTTCTTTTTCAAAACCATAAGGGGGAATTTTGAGAGAAAATTTTGAAATATTATAAAGGATAGAGATAAATATTTGGGTGATTTTATAAAATATATTTTATCATTATGTTGTGAAAAATTATAAACTAATTATTTTTCAAAATGGAATGTTTACTTTTTTTACAAATGGGATTTTTTTTAATTTCTATAAACATCTTTTGTATTTAAATAAGGGAGAGGAATTTGAGTATATGACTCATTTGTATTAATTATTTTTAAAATTACAACACCCCTCTTGTGAATTTGATTTAACTTGGTGTTTTTTTCTTGATTTATTGTTTTGTAATGAATGAAAATATAGCAAACCAATTTATGAATAATTTTACATACAAAATACTAAAATTTTAGTTTTCACATAGAATTACATTAACTAGATATATGTTCACTATAGAGGAATAATAATTACTTCATCGGAAGATTAAGTGCTACACTAATTTTATTGGATGACAATTATTCTTCATACCATATAGTTATAAATTGTCTAAAAGCATAAAAACCTTAATTATTTAATATTTTCTTATAACTAGAACATCATATTGTTTAACCATACAAAAAATTTGATATGTTACATTAAAATGATTATTCTTAAAAAAATTATCATATTGAAATGTTGAAAAATATGATTTCTTTAGAGCTTCTGGTCACTATAATTTATTTATAGATTTATTTTCAAGAGCTACTGTTGTTTGTGGTTTTCATAGATCAGATCCTAACATCTCATATTTTAATCATTGTTTTATTTATTATCATTCATTTTCCAGGTCATTTATAAGAAAGATATAGATTTGTTTCTTATTGGGCTGGTTTGAGGGATTTTGTTAAAAAGATAGTGCTCTACTAATTGACAAGTCGAGGTTCTATAGGTTTTTAATAACATGTGTTTGGGGTTAAGACACTAATACCTCTGGAAAAGATAAAATTAATGACTTTGAAGGGATATGAATATTTATCTTTTTTATATGATTAAATCAATGAATACATTTGGTCATGTTTACAATCATCTATACACATTATGTAAAACAAGTGGTTTATATAATCAATTGATGGAGTAGTAGGTTTGTTAAAAAATACATCATGTTTTTTTTTTAATTTTCTTTTAGCATTATATTTTGTTAAGTTTTATTTATTTACATTGTGTAATTTTTTTGGATGTTTATAAAGATCTAATTATAGAATTTTTATGGATTATATTTTATTACCATGGATTTTTTGGGTGGGTTCATCATAATTTCATGTTTTTGGAGGGTTTACTTCTTATGTTAACAAAAACTTATAATTTTTTGTCAAACTAAAATTCACCCCCAAGCCATAGTTCACTAACCTTCCATATCTAGGAGAACACACCATACTAAGAATAACTTCTACAAGATGAAGAATAAAAATATGGTCCTTATAATGTTATCAACTTAATAAACACCTTATTTAATGAATAATATTTATATACATCTAAGATCCCTATCCATGATTAAGGAATATGTCAAAGAGTTTGCATAAATTATGTAAGATGTGTTTGTGGTAATCCATTATAATTTGGAATACATTCTATTGAATCTATATCTTTAGTTGAAACATGAGGGAATGTACTCCAAACATTTCAATTGAATAATTAATCTAATCCCAAATCCTATATTACTTATTTGAACATGGTTATACTATAAGACTGACTAGAAATCATGTGTTTTTATATTCAATGACATAATATAAGAAGGAAACCTCATTAAAACCCATTTATTATAAAAAATATACCTAATTTTAGCAGTGGGAGTGAATCGATGGAATATTTGACATCAACCTCAGAGCCCCAGACTAGGTAGTTGCCTAATGATTGGAAGTGAAACCCCTCAGTGAATAAATATGATATATTTAAGTAGAATACTATTTTTTGGAATATATCTATATCTCGGATTCTCATTACCTCTAAAAGAAAACTCATGGAATTCTTTTTCGAGGCTCACTTAAATTCCAAATAGATTAGGGATAATGTTTCTATAGCTGAATTATATCAGAGAGAGACAAGTTTTCTAAAATTTATATATGGTCATTTATTTAAAAGAAATCAGTATATTACCATATAAAGAAACATTAGAACCTTATTTATATCTAGAAATAAAGATAGTATTTAAATATACTAGGATTTAATAGATAATGGTTTTGGGATCAATATAATCTTGATCTGAATCCTCATATTCTTATGTTACAATGAGTTTGAATTGAATACTTCCAAATAGAAAATTTAGGGTTAGGACAAGTATAAGAAAATACCTTCTAGGAAGATCAATAATGAAACATAGTTTAGATATATCATCTTTAGGTCTGATTTTATCATTCTTTTCATATATAAGTACATTAAATACTTACTGGGAAATCCATGGATTCACATGTATATTGTAGTACAGTCATCATTTCATAAATGAATCATTTACTACACCAATGGATAGGTCAGGGTATTGAGTGGTGATAATTTATCTTTGCAGTCCTCTAAATCCTAGTATATAGATGCAGAGATCTATAAAAGGGAATTAATGAAGATGATGGTGGATTAATACATATAGATAAATTCACCCAATGAACTAAATGATTTTATTTCCAATACATGGAATCAACTCTATGAAGTGTACAAAATTCCCATCAATTAGATAGAGTCTACAACTCCCATTATTGGTAGTTAATGATAATTCTATGATCAATTTTAAAACATTTGAAAATATCTAATTACATTCCTTCCATATGTTGGTGCAGATAAATTAAGAAAATAATAATTTACTCCATTTAAAGAGAAAATTATTTAAAATTACATAAGTATTAACCTAGCCCCAACTATATTTACTGCCATACGTGTATGCTCAATCATTAAAAAATGCAGTTGGTCCTCTTTTACTGGCTGAAAATAAATCCCAAAATGAAAATAAGAGAATGATTTTTGGCAATATTATATCAATTTATCAGGGTATTGGTTTCATTATATTATCCCAATCATTTACAAAAAAGGTTTTTATTCCAATAGGAATAATAAATATTTCCCTGCATTATCTTCAGGATCTAAATATCCTCCCATATAATCTACTAGATCTCAAAATTATGAGTTATCTCTTTCTTTTGGGAATGAGGAGGAAAATTAAAGGGAAGAATAAGATATCATAAATGCCCCTTAATTATTCAACTATGGGGTCTCCACCACATTTTATGAACTCTAACAGCTGAATCTGGGTAAAAATGAATACTTATATCCTACTTTGATTAGTTACACCTGGACTAGTATATAGTTTTATATCATTAATCCAAAAACAACAATATTTATTAACAATGAACTACCTATAAATTACTAGATTAGATCCTTATATATCTAAACATCAGCTGGGTCCTTCCAAAGATCAATGTGACTATAAGAAAGAAGCTAGTATAATATATTCAACCCATGATTCTAATGAATAATATAAAGTTAAAAAACTCATTAATTTAAGCATCTATTGAAAATTGTAATTCCTCAATTCGAACACCAATATTTTCCACATTGATATGATATATGTGATGATATATGTCATCATCGAATTCTAAGGCCCCTACCATCATTTTTCAAATGACAATTTCCTTTCCCCGATCATGAAACTACTTATTGATTCCACCATCGGTTTCCAATACATTTCTTTCATAGATTGATATTTAAGATATAACAAAATCCAAATGTCCCCCAAGGAGTATGATACAATCTTCTCTGAGGTACCCTAATGTGTATGGTATTATTATTTAATTCACATAATCATGAAGAATTTTGGCACTACATATCATCATATAATTCAATATATCATTATAACCTTTTTAGGGAAGACTATAGTGTTTTACATGGATTATTTGGTGGCCAAATATTAGTGGATTTGTGATAATGTTCCCAATATAAAGACATATTTCAATAAAATATGATAACACGACATACATATGAAAACACTAAAGCCTTATTTTAGTGTATCACGTTGATGTTCTAGGAAATAATTTATTTAAAAAAATATAATTTCTTTTATAGAATGTGTTACATCCAACACCATGTTTTAATAAGCCATGAAAAAATCAATAATATTATTATTTAAATTGGATCATTATTTCATAGCCATTTAACATGGAATAATGAATATTAATAAAAAAATATTAAATATTTTTATTTTTATTTTTTAATATAACAAATAAAACTTTATAAGAAAACAACTTAATTGATTGTAAAATCTATATATGTTTTCAAAATAGAATTTTCTATATAAAATTTTTTAATGAAAACATAATATAAGTCATTTATGAAACAATTAATATTTTTTTCACAAAATAACATTCAATTATGTAATCTACATTTCAAAATTTTCTTATAGAGTGTTTTTGGGTTTTTTCTAAAGAGATTATTTTTTCGATGAATTGTTCAAAATACATGTTTTTTAAAACAACATTTTCATTTAAATAATTGGTAAGGATACATTTATATTAAAATGGGTTTCAAAGAAAATTCATTCAATTATATGTTTATAATATAGTTTAGGTAATTATAATCAATATCATTTTTATTTTTTATAAAAAAACATTTTTTATACTTTTGAAAATTTTATCCTTGCAAAACCACGTTTCTTTACATCTCCGAGTTCAAATTTAAATTAAATTGTGTGAATTATGTGTATTTAATTTTTATTTATTTCTTAAATATTTAAAATTATTATAATTTATAATCACTAATAAATTAAAATAAAATTTTCATTAAAATTATTAATCAATAAATGTAATAATTAATTACTTATATTAAGTTAAAATGAGTTTAGATGGGCATAAACTATAATGATAAGGGGTAAATGATATAGAAACTTATCCAAAACCATTTTATGGATATATATTAACATTTTAAAATATAAAATTCTATTATTTCACATTTTCTTGATTTTCCTACTTTGAAAAAATGGGTACACTTTTATTTTCAAATATTCGATGTGTGCATACCCTCATAATTTTCCAAGGAAACCCCCTATCACATCGTATTCAAATTTATAAATAAAATATAGTTTGGAAAAAACATACCAAATTATCCTCTTTAATTCAGTAAACAAATTATAGATGACTTAATTTTATCTGGAATCCCTCCTATGATGTTTTTAAGTGTAAACCTAAAGAGTTTATTTGAAGAAGAGGTATTGTCCTTAAACATTCTTTTTCATTTTATTTATTCCTATAACTCCTTCAAATTTTATTCAAATGTGATGATATAAAAACACGAATTTATAAACTATACTTATATTTTATTATTTTTATTTCATAACCTATTTTTATCTCTTCTTCCATCAAATGGGAAACAAAATTGTTGATCGTCGGTATGGCAGACTACAGCCTCCCATACCGATGTTATTCATTTTCCATCACCAATAATCATAGCTCGATATAATGATGGATTTAATTTTTATATATGTATTTATTATATTATTATACTTAAATACATATAATATTACATATATTTTCTTACCTTCCAAAAAATTGGAAAATAATAACGTCAATTATGTGTATGGCAGACTACCGCCTGTGAAATCAATCTGATTTATTTTTCATTTTTTATACATGGATTGTGATAGGGATATATGAAATGAATATATATGGTATTATTAACCTAATTATACATTTATACTTTTCATATAACATAAAACATATTACTTTCTGTTTTTTTGGAGATATGATAACGTCGCTCCTGTGTATGGTGGACTACCACCTCACGAAACGACAAGATTTCTTTTTTAACTAACTATTTTCATGTAAGTTAATGAGGATAATGTTAATAAAAATATTTTACATATAATAAATCAAAATTAATCTATAAATTTTATTTATTATTATCCATTGTTTTTCTTATCTATTAGGAATATGGGAATAACTTTCATGTGTACATATGGCTTACCATCTCTTTGATCGAAATATTTCATCTTATATCTCTAACTTTTATGGGTTACAATAAATATATATATAATGAATTATATTTTAATTATATCATGGTAAAAATTATTTATTTCATGTTACCATTATCAATGTAAAAATATCAAAAGTACGAAATAAAAACATACATGAAAAATGATACAGTTATTACCCAAAATGTGCATTTAATAAGGAATTGTTAATAAATGTGAAATAAAAGGTCATAAGTAAAAAATATAAGGAATTATATATATATATATATATATATAATTATGGTTTTATAATTGATTTATAATATACTTATATTTGGTATATATGAGGTTATAATGTTTATAAATGAAGTAGATACTTAAGTAAATTGATTTTTATCTCAATTTTCCTTCTTTGAGGCATATCTCATGTTATGAACCCATATAATTTTTAAAAGATGTATATATGGAAACTTTTCCACTTAATATGTCGATTTTATTTATTATGAATATAATTTTTCTTTTATTTAGTTTTATACTCTCATGGAGATTATCATTCATTGTTACCAACATTTTAATGGTTTAATGGTACAATTATATCAGTGTTTGTAACTATTCGTATTGATCCTTCAAGTGATAAAATATTTTTATCTATCACTCCAGAAACATAAGATATTTCTTCTCCTCTAGTTATTAATTTTGTTTTAAAATAATAATTCATTTCTCATTTAGTTTTTACATTAAATTATTATGAAAGTCATTTTAATAAATTCTAACATTATTTCTCTCTTCGATCAAAAACCATATCTCTCCCATATCCATGACATCATAAAATATTTTTCAATTTTTTTAACATTATAAAAATGATTTATTAATTAAATTTACACCCAATTTTAAATTTTATCAAGGTATTTTAAATATAATCTTCATGTCATTTTACAAATAAGGTATGTTTAGATCTTACCAAAAATTGTTAAAGGAATAATTGATTTAATACACAAGGCATGAATTGTATTTTCCACTATCATGACCAATGAATAATTTCAAGATTCCATTAATTTTTTCGAGGATTTTTTCATATAACAATGTTTTCCTTGATATTTTGGATGTTTTTAGATTTTAAATAAAAAGTTTCAAAGTTAAAAGATTATTTTTCTCATGATATCTGTTATATTGTGTTTAATATATCATTTATATGTTTCCTAGGTTATATTCAATGAAATAGTTTTTTGAACTTTTT
Organism: Viscum album; assembly: GCA_963277665.1. Classification (NCBI taxonomy): domain Eukaryota; kingdom Viridiplantae; phylum Streptophyta; class Magnoliopsida; order Santalales; family Viscaceae; genus Viscum; species Viscum album. Next base: position 733,469,125 of record OY728136.1, on the reverse strand, counting down.
TTTACAAATTATTAGTTCTAAAAAGATAACTTCAAAGTATGAAGGTTATTTTTTCCAGAAATTGTATAATGGTATTTTAATGTAATTTTCAATCTAATAATTCATCATTTAATGTTACTTATACTTTACTAGGTAAATGATCCACATAAAATTTTATTATCATTCATCTGGATATTATATGTTTATGGTGGTAATATGTTTATAAAATCAATTTATCTTACATGGTTTACACCATGATGAAATTATTATAAAACCCACTACTTTTCCATTATTTATGGAATAATTAAATTATTAAACAATTAGGAAACTGGTTTCTTTCCCATAGGTTATGATAAGATGACAAGTTTTAGAAACTCGTTTCAAATATTGGGGTTTGATATAATGAATGTTTTTTGATCTTGTGGAATGGATATATATGATTTTAATTATGTGAATGTTGGTAACTATATCTTCCTCTAATGCATTGGGTAAATATTAATATCTCATGGGATAAACAAGAAATGAAAGGTCAGTGAACCTAGTTTAATAAGTTACTTTTTTCACTATGATAGTATTTGAAAACAGCCTTCACTACTACGATGGAATGGGGAGGGAACCCATTTTACTATAAAAGCCTTTGAAATTATCATTGATTACTATTGATGTAATTTTCTATAGTTATTTATATTCTAAAATTCTATGTATTATGTTAATGTTATTCTCATATAGATCATGTTATTTTATTTCATTATTATTTATGTTATACGAACATCCAATTCTTATGTCATGGCTTATGATTTTGATCCCTGATATATATGTTATGTGTTTCCTATGGTTTAATCGTCCTATTATGCCCTCATTCTGATGTTATGGTCATGTAGTTCCTTTTTTCATCATTACAAAATATTAGCTCCCTCATTATTATGATTCTTTTCCCCATGTTATGATGATAGGTATTACATACGATATTCCTGAGAAAGGTGTTAGGTATTAATAACTAAGTGGAAGATTATATAGAAATATTATAAACCTCTTTTTATGCCTATATGTTTCCAAAGTCATAAAAACTTTACAATTATTGTGTGTATGTTTCTGAAATCTAATGAATGTTCATTTCAATAAAATGCAATATCTATTTATGAAATTGCTGGACAATATAGTCGGTATCAAAGTATAGGTCTAGTAAAAATTTTGAATATAGGATGATAAAACCTTATTGATATCCCTAGGTATGTGTCTATGGATAACTTTAATGATAATATTATGTATAATAAAATATCCTATAATATCAGTGATGGATAAATCAAGTGGTTTTTGTGAAATACATCCTTATCTAGATAATATAAGTGGATGTGGATTTGGAAAAGATGTAACTTGTGGTAATAACTCAAAAACATGTTCTTTAGGATTGAATCATGCATTACCTAGAACATACCACCTGGCTTTACTTCACACCTTGATTGACCATACCTGGGGATATGATTTGGAAATTTTGAATCTCTTTACAAATCATCATGAAGGATTTAAATAATGACCATGAAAGATTTAGGTTAAGACAATGGTTTCATATATTTTAAGTAAGGTTTTATGATTTATGCATACTATATGTTATTCTTTATTATTATGTTGTTCCCACTTTTGGTATTGTTACTCACACTATTCTTTTGGTTTTAGTCAGTGGATGGAAACTAAAGGAACCATGTTAGCACAAAATGCAATGGAAAATTAAATGATTTTCATCTTTAGAAACTAAATTTAATGGGATAATGAATAAAAAATACCTTGATATTATCACACAAAATAATCAAAAAATGAATCATATTGAACATCTAGATGAAAAAATAGGGAAAATCATTCTACTAATTCCTTTATGTGGAAACATTCACCATATTTTTGTGGTTATATTAATCAAATTGTTACTCAGAAATAGATTAGTACCCCTGAAAATATATTTTAAATTTTCCACTATTCAAAACTAGAAAATATAATTTTGGTTTTCTGTATATTGGTAGGTGAAGATGATTAATGTTGTAATCTTCTCAAGATTACAAGACAAAATGATGAAATTGTCTTCAGGGAGTTGGATGTGATTTGGAAAATATTTTTCAATAAGTACATATCTTCTATTATATATGTGAAAATATAGAAGTAATTAATTGAGCTAAAGAAGAAGGATAAAGAATTAATTGGTATCTATAAGGAAAATTTCATAGGGCTTATGAGGTATGATTCTAGAATTATCATCCAACATGAATGTAAGGATGATCGATTCTTTATTATTTTAAAAACAAATTTCTAAAAGGGGTTATAAATATGTGAAATCAATGGCTATGAAGAAATCATTTAATGTTATCTCATGGTGGAAATAGAGATTGGAGTCACCAGTCAGTCTCATGGTTTTGATCCAAATATAAATTTTGTGTTCATTAGAAACACTAATAACTAAGGAGAGAGTAATATGATATTTCCATCATGCACTATGTGTGGAATGAAACATGGGGAAAATTTACATAAGGGGAATAGTAATAGTTTTTTGTTAGTAAAATATTAACATCATGTAGTCGAAAACAGAGATTATGGGAAGATGTTAGCTAAAAAGAGAAAAAAGGAAAACCTTTACAAAGTGCACCACAAACATTCTAGTGCTTTGATTTAAAGGAGTTGGGAATTATGTGAATCAATTACCTAAACAAATGGAAAATAAGTATTATAATCTTCAAAAACAACTGATGAAAAATGATATATGGAAATAAATTTCTAATCATAATGGATGAAGTGACTCATGTCAATTAAAGGAAACTAATATTTCAATCTGTAATGATACGACTGATATACGCATCCAAACATACACTTGATCTAACTTGTTACATGCCCAAATGGAATTCTCAATACCACAGGATAGAAAATAAAACCCTATAATAAAAAATAACCAGAGGGAATGATTTCTCACAACCTTATTTCGAAAAAACATAATATTCATATACACAGTAGCAAGAAATAGTGGAATAAAAAAATATGATATATATTCCATAGAAAAAAGGAAAGTTCATAAGTGATAATATTAAAAAATTTCTAAACAAACTCAATGTCAAAAGTTTGTGAATAATTTATAGAAACATAGTTGATAAAAACTATACTATGTGATAAGTAGAAAATGTCCCATTATCTCACCACCAACTACCTATCTCATATGATTGAAACCTTACTGCTACACTTTACTTCCATTCCATTTCATGTATTGTGGAACATAACACTATTTATTCAGCATTAAAGGGGCACACATGGTGGGATCTAAAAGATGAAATTGGATCGCACCTAGGTTCTCAATAACAATCCTTCATAAAATTTACAAACATTCTCAAATTTTGAAGAAAACAGGGTATGATAATCAGTTGAACTATTTTATATCAAAATTATTGTAACATTTTACCTTTTACACTATTTAAAATAATCCATGTAAAATACTTTCAAAAAATAACATATATATTATAGGTAAAAAATTCCAAGTAGTAATACTCAAAATCACAATTAACCTCACACCATGGATCTATACAGGTTAGGATATCATGAACACTCATACCAAGACAGAAAAAAACTCTGTGAATCATGTATCTAGACATATACATTTAATATATATAGAATAAGAATTCCGCAGATAGTTTACCTCCCAACAATGTCTAACAAGTACCTAGAACAACGTGCCAAAGATGAATAGGGACCCTTAAGATTTGAATAAACGAGGCCATTAAAACACCTTCCACCAATGTACCCAGGTTTTCCCTTATGTTATATTTTCCAAACCATTCCATCAAAATCGTTCTTGAAAAATATTTTGTAATCCTGTTTCAAAATTAATTTAAAACACTGATTTTTCATTTACCAAAACAATGGGAAAAATAATTCAGAAAAAACTTACGAAAAAACACACAATTCAATCAATTAATAATTACATTTAATATATAATAAATTTTCTAAAACAAGAGATATCAAGTTTCATCTAGAACATTCTTGATATAGATCCACCAACCTTAGACAAGGAAAGCATAAACCTGCAATTGGATCTACACCCACCAAAAGGAATAAATAACAACAAAAGAAGGCCCTCCCTAGGATTCCCACACTCTATAATCCTATTCCATAACAACTACATTATAAATAGAGTTTAGGTTACACATAACTTATGGAAAACACACTCATTCCACCACAACCAACAACGTCCCTCTCGTTAGAAGAATATCCCACAGTGGATCTAGAAAATATCATGAAGTATACCACCAAAAAATTAAAGAATTTTAGAATATAGGAAAACAATGAATTTGATACCAATGATGATGAAGAATCATAAGTATCACGTATTCATAGAGATATATTTCATCCACCATGATGATCAATTAGTATAAAAAAAAGATCTAAATGGAGAAGAGGTCCCCAAATCACCTTGGATAACTCTTATGTTTCATGAGGGAGGCTTTCACATAAAATTTATAGGAAAATATATGATTATTGTGGTTAAAACCCTTAACCATGAACCATTCACATCATTAATCCCTTTTACAACATAATTCTTTGATTTTCAAAATATCATGAAAACGGTGTCGCCTAGAATTAAAAAACTATTATAGACTATTTCATGATGTGAAATAGTTTCAAAACTCATATATTTTTCATTCTATGAACTAGTTCAAGACATATTACCAAAAATAGATTAACATCATGAAACCATTTCATGATGTGAAAGTTTTCAATATACATTTAAAAATCTGTATTTTATAGAAATAACCTAAACCACCTCGGATGATTCAAAAAACCATTGAGATACCTCAAAATACTTTTATTCAATTATAACTGAAATCCATCATTTCAAATAATAATACATCCCTAAATGTTAGTTCAATTTCAGAAACAATCATTATGCATCCCCAATATCTCTAAAATGAACCAAAATAAAATATTAATCAAATGCGGGTTGAGAAAATCAAGAAATAAGGAAGAAATATGTTATAAAATCCACAAAATAAGACTTATCTTCCTTCTAAAGTCATGTAAAATAAAAGAGATATAGAAAGAGGTTATTCCATTATTCCATCATAGATACTTATATTTCCCATGACTCATGATAATACGATCCATGTCACAACAACACTCTATATAATGGGATAAACTTTCTAGTAATGTATTTAACCTAACAGCCAATAATCTCCCATACCTACTCTAAAACAAAAATGTTTGGATCTAACTGAATCTCCTTGCAACTATAAATATGAGAGGGATTATGATTTCATCTTTTTGATATTAGATATAGGGCAAGCATCGTGAATACCAATCAACTGAAAAAGAAATTCAAACTGATAATCTAATTTTCCAAGCCACTTAGTGACCTGAAATGGTCCAATATATCTCTAATCTAATGTCCCTTTTCTCTAAGATGACAATGATTCAAATAAAGAGAAAATTTTAGGAAAAACTATAAAATAATCGAAAAATCGAAAGGATAACATTGATGATCCACATAATATTTCCTCTGACCCTGATCTGTAACTATATGCCAACATTTATCCTAAATTCTTTATTAAGTCTCCTACACAAGATTAATCCTACCGAAGATGCTTCCCTAAATTCTCTCACTAATGAGGTTTCATGTATTGGTGACCACACTAAGACTAAAATGGATCCATTTTGATTAGTGATTTATAAATATTTTATTGGAAAACTCAGCAAGACTTTGATAGTTATCATATGATTCACTAATATCAGAGACACATGCACAGAGCATATCCTCCATGATTTGAATTTCTTACTCTATATGACTATCCTTTAGTGGGTGGTAATTTATACTCAGTCGTACATAGGTCCCCATCATCTCATAGACACTCTTATATAATTTTTAGTTAATAATAGGATTCCTATCTAAAACAATTTAATAGTGGACCCCATGAAAACTCACAATCCACTATATGTATAGCTTACCCTGGTATTCAACTTTTGTGGTGTCCCTGATAAAAATAAAATGAGTTGAATTTTTCAACATATCAATCACCACCTATATTGGATTATACCTTTTATAAGTCTATGGACATCTAATAAATAATTACAAGGATACCTTTTCCCATTTCTAAATCAAAAATAGAATATGATAGAGTAAACCAAAAGGTTTTACATGATCATCATCTATGTTTTGATAGGTGTAATAGTTGGATACATAATCTTTAATGTCATGATTCAAACTCAGTAACTAGAATAATCATCTTATGACATGATATATATTCATAGTTCTAGAAATAATGTCACCTGAATATCTATAAAATAAAACAAAACTAAGAAACTCCTAGATGAAGGGATGAAAAATGGTCCACACAATAGATAATACTAAATGAAGGGATATGCCAAATAGAAATGGTATCATCACCAAAAAGGGTTTCTGGAATCACTCAAAACTCATCATCTTATTGCTGACCCAACAGAGTAGACTTTAGGAGATATGATGAAGAATGTACATTATTAAATACCCTATATGAAAAAACCTCCTGAGAATCCAGAAGTAATCGTGAGAATAGTCCCTTAAAGTATCACACCTCCTTTAATTCTAGAATAACTTATGTTGGTAAATTCATTCTAATATCATATTCAGTGGTATTCTCCTTCCTAAACTATAGAAGATGTCTATGTAAAATAATTTAATTTATTTTACCCACTATCTCAATATGATTATTAAAAATTTCATATAATATATATATATAACTCTTATGATTATAAAATAGTATAAACCTCCCCCAAAATAGATAGTTCTACAACACATTAGATCATTTATAATAGCAGTGATTTATTAATCAAGGTTGGGGTAATCCATTTTATACCTTTATAGATAACAAGAGACATAATCCATGACTAGATCATCCTATATAAGTTATCAACTAATACCATCACTAGTATAATCATAGTACACCACATACCCCTTACTAGTCTCAAGTAATATTATAATAGAAACTAATCTCAAAATCTATTTCAACTCATCAAAATAATTCTATCATTTTGAATCGGACATGAGTTTCACCCCCTTCATGATAAGATAAGTAAAAGGTGATACAATCATATATAAATTTATGATGGACCATAGATAGTATCACGTAAGGATAATGATTCTCTAAATCTCAAAGTTGTTTGTTGGATCCTACCAGGATAGTATAACGTTTACATTGTGAGGAGAAACAGATAATCCATGCATAAAAATCATGTTACCTAAGAACATTACTTCTTATATCCAGAAACTCTATTTTGGATTAATTATATAAAAATGGTTATTCCTCATGATTTTTAGAACCCAACATAATTAGTGATCATTCTCATGAACAAATATCAAATAAACTAGAATATAATCTAAAAATACTACCATAATGGTTTCAATATACTCAGGGAATATTTAGTTCATCAAATCACTTAAAACTATTGGGTAATTTTTAATACCAAAATACATAATAAGATATTTTTTATACACATAAAACCAATTTATAGTCATCTGTTATGTATAATACTCTCTGAGCCATTATTTAGGGTAACCTGATTTAAGATCATTATTCAAGACCAACTTTTCTCCTTTAACTTGTTGATAAAATCATACACATGGGGAAAATGGTACGTATTCTAACTTCCACCCTATTCAAATTCTGATCTTCCATTCTTAATTAGAGTGAATTATCTTCCAACATCAAAAATAGATGAGGGATTCTCAATTGGAAACAATAGGGTTAATGAACCATTTCTTTATTAGATAATCCGATTGATTCATTAGATCTTTAATATTTTATGGTTCCATACATAAATAGGGTTTCAAAATAGGTTATATACCTAGCACCAGATCGATCGATAAATCTACCTTCCTCTATGGTGGAAGACTGGATGAGTCATCTAGGATAATTTTAGCAATTTCCTGGACAATGGAGTGAATTTCACCAATAAAATAATTCTCCTCGATCTCAACTACTATATTTGACCACAATATCATGACCTCTCGGTGGGATGTTCTTTCAAAAACTATATCTCATATCCCAATCTCCCTAAGACACATAAGAACTCCCATCAGTGGTAAATAAAAAACACACTGATGATAATAATAAATCTCATCATGGTGAGAAATAAGCTAATCCAACATGATGATGATGTCGAATAGATCAAGATTGATAATGAAGAAAAACCACACTGTCTCTACATCGGCTATTGAAAACTATATAAATGGACACAAAAACCCAAATTATTTCCTCTTCCTAGGAGTTTTCACTAACTCCATAATAAGGGACCATATATATGTCAAAAGATTTAAAATATCAGAAAAAATATAAGAATTAATTTTTTGGGAGGAACTAATATCAAATAAAGTAATCTCCAAATAATATGAGAAAAATGTGGTACCTCTCACAATCGTTGGGCATGTGTTACACCCCTCCGGTAACTCATCTACTATGGGAAGGTGCTTTACACTGAAGGCCAGTGGTTGAATCCATATATTTTTTAAAGCATGCGATGACATCATAGTTGTAACTACCTGAACAATAATAACTCAAACCCATCTGTTAATTTATTACATTATCATAATATATAAGGAATCATGTCCCAATGGACTGAATAATTTTGTTGCTTTTATAAACTAGATACATACACGATTCCCACATTACATGTAATGACACAAATTAAAACCTTTTTTAGGAATGTAATTATTCCTTCCAGAATATCCTCTAATATCATTATTTTTACACTTCATTGATTCCACAGAAAGGAAAAAATCATGAGTGAGCACAAATGGATTATATGGATAAGTATAAAAAAATTTATTGTGAATCAATAAGAATAATCATGGAAAGGTAAATAAATAAACAACATCCCATTTAAATAATTTGATAAGAATAATCATTAAGGAATGGTAAATACCTAAATACATATTCCATTTAACTAATAAAAAGAATATAACAACTAGATAAGTCATAATCATTATGGAATGCTGAATAACATGAAACACATTACATTTAATCAATATACATAGAATGAATTGAATACATATATAATATCATTTTAAAAATATCATGGATAAAAATAAAATAATTATTGATGAAGTAAATGCATAAATAATGGACTACGTGATCTCAGACCTCATGATACATATATTGTCAGTACCTTTCTTGAGATACATTAAAATCAATGGGTGGGTATAAAAAACCCATTTGACTAAGGCTAGCCAACTAAGTCATCACATGATACTACATAAGCTTTAATGGTCTATATCTAACATTCCCTACCCACATCCTCATGTCCTAATCATTCATTATATATTGAATAGTCTATTAAATTCATGAGTCAATATTCTATATCCTAATATATTCTTACTGAGTAAGGGATACAAATTTTTCAATATTTCATAAGTTAAATAAATAACATTAAATGTAAAACTCCGTATATGTAAATGATATACGTTTTAAAAAATATGAATATATAATATATAAAAAACATACATTTAGGGGAAATTTAATGTCCAATGATCAGAATAATTTGAATATTTAAATGTAATGTTAACGACTACAAAAATGAATCAATAAATTTAATGTCAATAATTTTCTTGGTCAAAATGATCACAAACCATCCATATAATGAATAAATATTGTATTTATACAATATATCCCCAAATGAGTAATGGTAAAACAAAAGGTTGTTTTCATTGAAAAGTATAAATACTAGAAAAAAGAATAATTAAAAATTTTGTGGAAAATATTCTTTTCATTTGGAAAATAAACTTTTAAAACTAAATGTTTACAAAAAATATTAAAAATATTTTTTTTAAATAACTTTGAAAACTGGTAAAATATTAATTAAATAATTTATTGTTCACGACGGTTAAAAAAAGAATATTTGTTGTATGAATTAAAATAGTGATTTTTTTTCACATTTTTGGTAAAATCTAAACTGGTCTTTTTTGGAAAGTGACATGAATTTTCTATTCAAAACAATTTCTAAAAATAAAAAAATGAGTAAAAATTTTAATATATTATTTTGATTATGTTAACCCATTTTTGGATGAATTTGAAAAAAATAAGGATTTGAATGAAATGGGATTTTCGATTTAAGAGAGAAACAAAATCATATTTTATTAAAAACAATTATAAATAAATTTAAGTACCAAATATTGTAAAAGTACTAATACTACAATAAATTTATTAAAAATAGTAGGATAATTTATTTAAATGGGTTTATTATCCAATGATCACATAATTTCCTTCAATTGTAATTCATGAATAAACAATCCCAGATAAAATGAGATTATGATATAAACCCTTATAAATATCATAACAATGAAGTGGGAAATAATCAATGAATAGATCATGTGTATCTAATGTAAATCCTAATAAAACAAGTATAAATACACCATAATACATTCAAAATTAAATACACACATAGTCTATGAGAATCCAAGACAATAAAAAATACATATAACCCAACTAAAAGAACTTTAGTTATGAAATTCTTTACGACAGAGTAGTTTTCAAGACAAATACTCATGAATAAAATAATTCCAATTGAAACATTAAATACCATTAATTATTAATTAATCTAGATATTATATATCAAATTTGTTGTTTATACACCATATAAATGAATGTAGGTGCATAACATAAAAATATGCCTCAATGAAGTGAAATTGAGAAGAGGCCCACTACCCCATGATTCTCTTTGCTTGAACATGCTTTTGAATATTTTATAATGGTATGATGAATTACAATAATTTATAATAGAACCATATTCATATTTAAAATATCATATATGACCCACTTATTAACTTTTTCCACCAATTTGTTATTAAGATTTTATTATTTTTGATGTTTTAGATATTAATTGCCTAATTTTCTCAAGCGTGTATTATCATGGATGTTGCAGTTCTGGGTATAGGATATTGATACATCATATCTAGATTTATATTAATTCTATAAATATCATATTTTAATTATGTAAATTTTTACAATAATAATATAACTTTTAATATAGATAATGGATCACATTGATTTGTTGATATGGTTTGTCGTATGTACACATAAGTGATGTTATAAATCGCTTAACAGGTTAAATGGAAAGGAAGTGGGTGATATATTATTCATTATGAATCAATAAATTCTAATATACATAACATATGTTCATTAAATTTATCCATCTTACATTCCATCTAAATCATAAGTGAAAAAATGAATCACGTCGCTTTGTGAGGTGGTAGTCCACCGTACAAAGAAGCATTGTTATAATATTTTAACTATAATGGAATATAAGATGTAATATGTGATATTATAATTAAATAAAAATAATAATATAATAAATATCATATAAATTTTCTAAATCAATCATGTTATCTTTCCATGAATGGTGATGATGGAAAATTAATTACATTTGTTTGTGAGGCGGTAGTCCTCCATACACATGATCAATAGTGTCATTTTCTATTTGATGTCATAGGATATGGATATAATTTATTATATTAATTTAATAATATATTGGAATATATTAAATATTTTTTATATTAATCTATAATTATTATATTATATTTATGGTAGTTGAAAGAAGAAAAAAAACACCTGTTTAAGAATGTTACCTCTTCTCTGGACAACATATTTATGTTTGTACTAAAAGGAAATACATGTTGGATTTAGGATCAAACCAATGGATATATGATGTTTTTAGGGGATTAAAAAGGATATTTGTGAAGTTATTATCTGAAAAAATGTCTTTGAATGTGTGAATAAGGGAGGAGGTGGGGGAATTTTATAGGTTGGGGAGAGGACACACATGGAATTTTTTAAAAGATTATATTACACCCACATATTAATAATGATAAATTTATTAAAATGAGTCATTATGGACTGTCACGACCCTTCCTCGGGGCCCGTGCCGTGACTATCCCAAGCCCGCCTTCCCTAGGCCACGGGCTTGCGATTAGTACCAAAGGCGTAAATCCCGATAACTGGGAAGGCATTGCCTTTATAAAAGAAAACAAGCACCACAGAGTAAGCAAGCAGAAAAAAGTAAACACTAATTACAAGAGAAGTGCTGAAAAGTAAATGGGCCAGAATAAAAACCCAAAAGAAAGTACAACTACAACTGAACAAGTACAACAGAAAAGATAACAGCTGGAAGGATGGAAGCGGCTCCTGGGTCGTCCTCCTCGGATCCTACCTGAAGGGTAGGTACAGATGGCGCAACTCCTAGTCATCCACCATGGATCCTACCTGAAGGGTAGGTACAAATAGCCTCCTCCACGCTCTCGTCCGTCAAACTCCTCTGCATGTCGTCTCGTCGTGTAGTCCACCTCTGGGTAGTGACTCGTCGTGCAGTCCACCTCCGGGTACTGACTCGTCGTGTAGTCCACCTCTGGGTACCGTCCATTCCACGAACACTCGGACTCCGTCATCACTGCCTGTCATATGCAACCAACACAACGAGGTGCGGGCATAGCCCGTGTAGGGGTGAGTATAACGATACTCAGTAGGGACCCCGAGACCCTCAAGGTATCACTAAACCAACGAGGATAACCACAAATAAGATCTCAACAGATAACCTCTACTTAGGTATATGCCCATACATATACCTAAGTTATCAAGTAACCCATCTCAATCATGAGGAAACACAAGGATTGTGAAATCAACGGATAACCACTACCCAGGTATATTCCCATACATATACCTAAGTTATCAAGTGACCCATCTCAATCATGAGGTAAACACAAAGGTCAAAAGATTCATCTCAAACCAGGATTTTCATTATCGAAACCGTAACTGCTGAATAGCTCCGTCTCTGGAGTGTACAGTGGTCCTGTCACGACTCTGAGGTACTGCTCACTAACCTAAGACTGCTGAGGTACTCCTCCTGTCGAGTACCGTGGGGCAGCCACCCAAACACAGTAGTGCTTCCCGCCGAGGTATGTCACCCAAAAACAGTAGTGCACACCCCCTAGCAGCCTGTTGAGGTACTCTCCGGACGAGTACCATAGGTCTACACTCTCACACAGGTAGTGCTCCGTCCTCCATTGGTATGAAACTCACAAGTAGTGCTCCGTCCACTGGGCTAGTCGACTCACACCAAGTCGATTTGGTCAAGCAGTCGTTAGGTCTCAGTCGGCTACACGGTCTCCGTACTCCGCACGCTCGTCTCTGGGAGGGTCCTCTCCACAAGCTACAGGTCGATACTCCAAGTATCTCAAAGTCCCACGAAGAAGTATTTCAAAGGACCGCCTCGTCATAGGGGTCTCAACGTAACAGACGGCGCGTCAATCGGACGCCCGGTTTGTGAGTTACTAGCCTTTTCGTCCCAGGGGCCCGGTTGGTTTCGTGAGCGAACCATCCCGGCCGTATCTCAACTGTACCCCGAACTCTCATAGGGTATACTCATAGGGACCGTTTCTCAATGTGATCATCAACGCCGCTGACGGTTTGTCAAACGGACGTCCTGTCTGAAAGATATCAGCTTTTCTGTTCCAAGGGCCCGACTGGATTTCGGGTGCAATACAACCCGGCCACTATCCAACAGCAACCAAAACTCGGGCGAAGTATTCCAAATATTTCGTCTCATCAAGAGGAAAACAATGAGACAAACGACGCATCAATCAGATGCCCGATCTGTGAGTTATTGGCTTTTTTGTTCCAAGGGCCCGGTTGGTTTTGTGAGCGAACCAACCCGGCCGCACTCTGACGGCATCAAAACCTCTAGCGGAGTAAGCCAAAAGATCCGTCCATCAAGAGGAAACCAACAAATTCGATGGCACGTCAATCGGACATCTGAAGCTCAAGATATGAACATTTGAACGGAAAAGTCCGAGTACGGGGGGTCTGGGCCCGGGCCGGCCTGGCCTAGTACCCCCTGGGCCGACCCGAACCGGGTCGACCCAGGCCGACGGCCTGACCCGGCCGGTGGCCCGACCCGGCCGGCAGTACAGCCCGGCCGGCGGCGCAGCGGTGCGGCCAGCGCGGCCTTTGCGCCGCACACGCGCCAAGGGAGGGGTGTTACCCCTCCTTTAAGAAAACAACGGCCCCCATTAAGGGGGGCGAACCTTGTAACACCGGGGGGTGTAACCCCCCCCCCCAGATTTCTGCCAGAAATGGCAGGCCAGCGCGGGGCTGGCCGGTCTCTCGCCCCGGGACCCCGCAGTCCCGCGTCTTCCCGTGCCGGCGGTCGGGGTTCCAGCCGCCTCCTTCGCGTTCTCCGGGGGCCGGTTTTTCCGGCCGCCACTTCCAAGATGGCCGCAAATCTGTCCGGCATGGCGTGACGGTGCCGTGACCTTCCACCATGGCCTGACTCCGGCCGAGGCCTTGTTCGCAATCCTCGGCACGACGCGACGACGCCTCGTTTCTTCATCGTGGCCCACTCCTACCGCGTTTCCTCTCGTTCATGCGCGGTGCAACGATGCATTACCATCTTTGCTGATCAAAACGAAGAATAGCAAAGGGGGGAGGCGTATCGGCCGTGTTTGTGCAGACTGATTCCCTCCCGTTATATCGATAGCAGTTGGCCGAAACGTAAAACGTTTAACCTTCACAATTTTTAAATTAAATAAAAAAATTGGAACATGGCCGACAAATTTATCTTTCATATTCGAAGGATAGAATCACCAACTTAAAAAAAAATTGTCGAACCCCTACCTTGGGTATAATCCGATATGAAGGAGGCGTCGTCGTTCGAGGTTCGTCGCAGTATGGCGTCGCGAGGATGATGACGTCGAAGGGGGACGTCGGCATTCGTCCGACTCGAGGGAAGGCGAAGCCGTCGTCGCTTGCTACCCGATTCCGCTTCCGAACTTGTTCGTCGATCCGTTGATGATGAAGGGGAAGAAGAAGATCTGTTGAAGAGTCTTGCCGCAGAAGGGGAAAAATTCCGTTGAAGGAAAATGAGCGTTCTTCATCAGTGGTGGCGCGTTATTCGCGTTCTTCGCGAAGGAGGAGGGGAGGAAAACTCAGCACAATGCTTCCCAACCCAAAAATAAAATGAGGCAAAGGCCGTATTTTATTGTTTTCTGCCAACGATTTCAAATTTCAAATGACGTAACCATCACAATTAATTTCAAAGAATTAATTGTAAAACTTAACCGACCAATTAAATAGAGGCGTTAAGAAATTAAGGAAACGCGTCGGTTGACATCGTTTAATAGGGGGGTGCGGGTGCGTTACTTAATAAGAAAAGAAACGATGGGGCTCGTGTGGGTCCCACCTCATAAATATCCTACCAAGTGGGTAGGATATTTTTAATTTCACCCTATCTACTTTAACCCAGCTTAAGTAGCTTAAAGTGGTCTTTAAGTGTCTTTATGTGAAATGAAATAAAATTGTTGTACAACTTTAATTTATTTCTTAACTTAAAATCCAAAAATTAAAAAGCACAACCGAGCAAACTCTAATCCAAAAGAGGCGTTTCTAAGAAAAACCCAGTGCTGCGATTCCATCGGTGCCCTCAGAATTCGATTCCGAGCACCGGTTCAAAAGTTAGAAAAAACCGCTCGTTCGTTCACTGAACGTACCCGAGCCAAACTTCGTAAAATGATTCTAGGCACACCGGGCCTCGGAATCAGGCACCGTTAGAAACTGCATTCTTGTAAAATCCCAAAGAAAATTAGAAAAAAAAATTCCCTTGAATTTTACGGGTCTTTACATTACTCCCACCTCAGGGGTTTACGTCCTCGTAAAGCTTTAACATAAACTAGGGATACAAAAACGTTACTGAGCACGCATCTAAGCCTTCCGCTCCCGTGTGCTCACCTGGAGGTTCCTATACTGCCCGTGAAAGTGCACCCAAGGAACATGCCATCCTCGAAGGATCCGCTCCTGTCGATCCTTGATTCCCACTGGAACCTCCGTGAAAGACACTCCATCGCCATCATCCAGCTCCTCATGGTCGATGATATGCGAAGGGTCGAGCACGTATCTCCTCAGTTGAGATACGTGGAAGTCATCGTGAACCTAGTGCAACTGAGGTGGATGGTTCAAGTAGTAAACCACCCCGCCTACCCAGCTTAGGACCTAGAAAGGTCCGTTGAACCTCGGAGATAACTTGCCGCCTTGGCCATATCTCTGTAAACCTCTTCAAGGTGGGACCCGTATAAGGACGTGATCATCATCCTCGAACTCCAGAGGTCTCCATTTTCTGTTAGAATTGAAACTCAAAAGACTGATGCCATGAGGGTATAGTTGACTGACTCAAGAGTGATCGGTCGCACCCTCCTGTGAATGAGTTTATCCCGTGCTGCATGGGGTTTCCTTTTCAACGACCATGGAAAACCCATCCCGACGTTTGCCTAAAACTGTCAATTTGAGTATGAATAGTTATTTCCCATTCCATACATAAAATAAAGTCATAAGGCCTCGAAGCTGCCACTAGGAGATTCTAACCGAAACTCTCGCCTCGAGGGTCTGACCACACCATCGGTGTAAGTGTGATCATCGAGTCTCCTCCCAAGGTATCTCCCGACGTGAGGGTCAAGTCCATGGCTTACCGGAAACTCTAGGTCTGGAACAAGATTTGTGAAAGCGAGGAATGATTCATATCGACTTCTATTACTAAATCAGCTAGTAGTGGACACAGACTGTCCCTTGAATCATTTTTAGAGCCATTGGGTCACACTCCTTGACCGCACGCAGCCGCACTCTCTTCCTCCACCCTCCATCTCCCTGAGCCTGGCGGGAATAACTAAGGCGGGTGGTTGAATAATGTTAAGATGTACACCACCTCATACTGCTCTCCTAGCTCTGCCTCCATGTCTTCTGCTTCGCAGACTCATCTATCCTTAAAGATTCCACTTCTTCAAACATATAACATGCATGTGTCTCTAAGACAGGTTCCATTCTCCTGTTTCATACTGCACCGTGCAGTCTTCATCCGCTCTCGGATGATCTGCACCTTCTTTGCCTATGATCTGAAGAGTTGCTAAAATTTATCCTTTTCTGAAAAGAGAAACTCGGTCTCATCCCTTGGATGAACCACACCCATTTCCTAATACAGTCAATCCTAACATGAATGACACATTCATTCCATGGATGAAGTTGCAAGGCCTCGATGTAACTACCAAGAGATCCAACTGTCACTCTCGCCTCTAAGGGTCGAGTCACACTGTCGGCATCAATGTGAGGTCACTGGGTCTCCTCCAGTATAAATCTCTAAAGTGAGGGTCAAGTCAACAGTTTTAACCGGAACCACTCAGTATCAACCAAACAAAAGGACAAGAAAGAAAACAAGGATAAGTGTCCTTTTTTTATTATTGCAGCTCATAGTACAAAGTCATGAATACAACAACAACATGGAACTAGAAGTACAAGGGACGTATCCACTAGTTCCTCTCCTGTCCACCTGCTCCTGGAGCTCTACTGCCTTGTCCACTGCTCGGCTGTTGCTCAAGCACTCGCCGCTGCTTCTGCCTCGATGGCTCCTCCAAAGACTACGGATCTACTATACGAGGATTCGGACAGTCACGTGCCAGGTGACCCTTTCCGCCGCATGAGTAACACAGCCTGCTTCTGGCACGCCTGGCTCTGTTCCCACCCCGGGTGCCCCGCACCACCAGTCCTAAAACCCGAGATCGTCCAACTGCTGGTCTGGTCCTCCTGGACCTCTGCATCATCTGTCTACTACCCATATATGACTCATCAACTGATTGAAAACCCTACGGCAAAGTCAGAAGCTCCTGTACATGCTCGGGGTGTAGAGCTACTGGCACAAACTCCACCCTAAAGAAGGTCTCGAAGTCTTCCCATGTGAAGGTCATCCCGTCGCAAAACTGGAACAAGTGGCTCCACCACCTGCCTGCTGCTGCCTGAAGGAGGCTGGCAGAAAATATCACCATGAAGTCTGTCGGCATCCCCACTAGCCTGAAGACTCTCACCACTACCTCCAGCCAATCCTCAACCGCCTGCGGGTCCGTCTCTCCTCGTAACCTAGGTGGCCTCTGGCGCTGGAACTCGTGTTGCGCACTCAAGTGGCGTGCATCGCCTACTGCTGGGGCTGGTGGCATTGGTGGCCCAACATATGGTAGTACCGCTGGTGTCTCCGCTGGTGCCTCAACTGCAAGAGGGCCCAGTACTGAAGCCTCGTCGCTCGACATGCTGTCAGCACGCACATCCCTCCGGGCTCTAGCTGGTCGTCCGTGAAAAGGCATCCTGAAAGAAACATTGTTACATGGTCAAATGTTTTTACCTGGTGAGCTGACCTGGTTTGAGCTGACATTTAAAAACTTTTGGAAACACACACTCAATCAGTGTTTTCGTGCACAAAGTCGGAAATCAGTTGTTAGGGTCCTGGTGTATGGATACGTCGGCCGCCCGCACCAACACTGGACTCCCTGAACTGAAAATCACACTCGGTACTCTTAACACTATTGCTTCACAGGAAGAAAATATTAGAGTTATAAGTTATGTGGTAGAACCAACTCTTCTGATACCAATTTGTCATGACCCGTCCTCGGGGCTCATGCCGTGACTACCCCAAACCCGCCTTCCATAGGCCAGGGGCTGGCGACTAGCACCAATGGCGTATATCCCAATAACTGGGAAGGCATTGCCTTTATAAAAGAAAACAAGCACCACCGAGTAAGCAAGCAGAAAAAGTAAAGACTAAGTACAAGAGAAGTGCTGAAAAGTAAATGGGCCAGAATACAAACCCAAAAGAAAGTACAACTACAACTGAACAAGTACAACAGAAAAGATAACAGCTGGAAGGAAGAAAGCGGCTCCTGGGTCATCCTCCTCGGATCCTACCTGAAGGGTAGGTACAGATGGCGCATCTCCTGGTCGTCCACCACGGATCCTACCTGAAGGGTAGGTACAGATAGCCTCCTCCACTCTCTCGTCCGTCAACCTCCTCCGTGTGTCGTCTCATCGTGTAGTCTACCTCCGGGTACTGACTCATCGTGTAGTCCACCTCCGGGTACTGACTCATCGTGTAGTCCACCTCTGGGTACCGTCCAGTCCTCGAACACTTGGCCTCTGTCAGCACTGCCTATCGTCTGCATCCAACACAACGAGGTGCGGGCATAGCCCTTGCAGGGTTGAGTATAACGATACTCATTAGGGACCAAAAGACCCTCAAGGTCTCACTAAACCAACAAGGATAACCACAAAGAAGATCTCAACAGATAACCTCTACTTAGGTATATGCCCATACATATACCTAAGTTATCAAGTAACCCATCTCAATCATGAGGAAACACAAGGATTGTGAAATCAACGGATAACCACTACCCAGGTATATGCCCATACATATACCTAAGTTATCATGTGACTCATCTCAATCATGAGGTAAACACAAAGGTCAAAAGATTCAGCTCAAACCAGGATTTTCATTATCGAAACTGTAACTACGGAAGAGCTCCGTCTCTGGAGTGTACAGTGGTCCTGTCACGACTCCGAGGTACTGCTCACTAACCTAAGACTGCTGAGGTACTCCTCCTGTCGAGTACCGCGGGTCAGCCACCCAAACACAGTAGTGCTTCCTTCCAAGGTATGTCACCCAAACACAGTAGTGCACACCCCCTAGTAGCATGCTGAGGTAATCTCCGAACGAGTACCGCGGGTCTACACTGTCACACAGGTAGTGCTCCGTCTACCATGGGTCTGCACCTTACAAGTAGTGATCCGTCCACTGGGCTAGTCGACTCACTCCAAGTCCAGTTGGTCAAGCAGTCGTCAGGTCTCAGTCGGCTACACGGTCTCCGTACTCCGAACGCTCGTCTCTAGGAGGGTCCGCTCCATGAGATACAGGTCGATACTCCAAGTATCTCAAAGTCCCACTAAGAAGTATCTCAATGGACCACCTCATCATAGGGGTCTCAACGTAACAGACGGCGCATTAATCGGACGCCTGGTCTGTGAGTTACTAGCCTTTTCGTCCTAGGGGCCCGGTTGGTTTCGTGAGCGAACCAACCCGGCGGTATCTCAACTGTACCCCGAACACTCATAGGGTATACTCATAGGGACCTTTTCTCAACGTGATCATCAACGCCGCTGACGGTTCGTCAAACAGACGTCCGGTCTGAAAGATATCAGCTTTTCCGTTCCAAGGGCCCAGCTGGATTTCAGGTGCAATCCAACCCAGACACTATCCAACAGCAACCAAAACTCGAGCGAAATATGCCAAAAGTTCCGACTCATCAAGAGGAATACAACGAGACAGATGGTGCGTCAATCGGACACTCGGTCTGCGAGTTATAGGATTCTTCGTTCTAGGGGCCCGGTTGGTTTCGTGAGTGAACCAACCCGGCCGCAGTCCGACGACATCCAAACCTCGTGCGGAGTAAGCCAAAAGATCCGTCTCATCAAGAGGAAACCAACAAAGTTTACGGCATGTCAATCGGACGTCTGAAGCTCAATATATGAGCGTTTGAATGGAAAAGTCCGAGTATGGGGGGTCTGGGCCCGGGCCGGCGGTGCGGCCAGCGCGGCGGCGCGGCGGCACGGCGGCGCGGCCAACTTGCACGGCCAGCGGGGCCATTGCGTTGCGCAGGCGCCAAGGGAGGGGTGTTACCCCTCCTTTAAGAAAACGGCGGCCCCCATTAAGGGGGCCGCGCCTTGTAACACCGGGGGGTGTAACCACCCCCCCCCCCCCCCCGAATTTCTGCCAGAAATGGTCGGCCAGCGCGGGGCCGGCCGGTCTCTCGCCGCTGGACCTTGCGGTCCCGTGTCTTCCGGTGCTGGCGGCCGGGGTTCCGGCCGCCTCCTTCACGTTCTCTGGTGGCTGGTTTTTCCCGCCGCCACTTCCAAGATGGTCGCGAATCCGTCCGGCATGGCGTGACGGTTCCGTGCCCTTCCACTGCGGCCCGACTCTGGCCGCGGCCTTGTTCGCAATCCTCGGCACGACGCGACGACACCACGTTTCTTCATCGTGGCCTGCTCCTACCGCGTTTCCTCTCATTCATGCGCGGTGCAACGATGCATTACCGTCTTTGCTGATCAAAACGAATAATAGAAAAGGGGGGAGGGGTATCAGCCGTGTTTTTGTGGACCGATTCCCTCCCGTTATATCGATAGCAGTTGGCCAAAATGTAAAACGTTTATCCTTCACAATTTTTAATTTAAATAAAAACAATTGGAACATGGCCGACAGATTTATCTTTCATATTCGAAGGAAAGAATCACCAACTTAAAAAAAATAGTCGAACCCCTACCTTGGGTATAAGACGATTGGAAGGAGGGGTCGTCGTTTGAGGTTCGTCGCGGTATGGCATCGCGAGGATGACGACGTCGAAGGGGGACGTTGGCGTTCGTCCGACTCGAGGGAAGGCGAAGCCGTCGTCGGTTGCTACCCGATTCCGCTTCTGAGATTGTTCGTCGATCCATTGACGATGAAGGGGAAGAAGAAGATCCGTTGAAGAGTCTTGCTGCAGAAGGGGAAAAATTCCGTGGAAGGAAAACGAGCGTTCTTCGTCAGTGGTGGCGCGTTCTTCGCGTTCTTCGCGAAGGAGGAGTAGAGGAAAACTAAGCGCAACGCTTCCCAACCCAAAAATAAAATGAGGCTAAGGCCTTATTTTATTATTTTCCACCAACGATTTCAAATTTCAAATGACGTAACCCTCACAATTAATTTCAAAGAATTAATTGTAAAACTTAACTGGCGAATTAAATAGAGGCGTTATGAAATTAAGGAAATGCGTCGGTTGACTTCGTTTAATAGGGGGTGCGGGTGCGTTACTTAAGAAGAAAAGAAACGGTGGGGCTCGTGTGGGTCCCACCTCACAAATATCCTACCAAGTGGGTAGGATATTTTGAATTGCACCCTATCCGCTTCAACCCAGCTTATGTAGCTTAAAGTGGTCTTTAAGCGGCTTTAAGTGAAATGAAATAAAATTGTCGTACAACTTTATTTTATTTCTTAACTTAAACCCCAAAAATTAAAAAGCACAACCGAGCAAATGCAACTTTGAAAGAGGCGTTTCTAAGAAAAAACTGGCACTGCAATTCCATCGGTGCCCTCGGAATTCGATTCCGAGCACCGGTTCAAAAGTTAGAAAAACTCGCTCGTTCGCTCACTGAACGTACCCGAGCCAAACTTCGGAAAATGATTCTGGGAACACCGGGCCTCGGAATCAGGTGCCGTCAGAAACTGCGTTCTTGTAAAATCCCAAAGAAAATTAGAAAAAAATTTCCCTTGAATTTTACGGGTCTTTACATGGACCCTTATAGGTGATAAGATCTAAATATTTCCATTATTGTCTATTTTATAATTTTTTATATAATTTTAAATAGTTATCGTCTTATTTTAACCTCCTCATGAATTAGTTTTTACCTTTACAATGAAAATTAATTTTTATTAATTTTTCAATTAATAATAGTAAAAAATTATTACAAACTTATTAGATAATATAAATAATTTTTATTAAGAATTTGTAATTAATTTTCCAAATTAAATTCCTCAAATTTGGTGAATCCAATTTTAAATTATATATTCAGATGTCACGATAATATAGGTTTTCAAAGAGAAAATTCTCATATATCTATAAGGTTTCAATATCAAAAATAAATATTAAATGGATTACAATGACATAAAATAGTTACATTTTAATATTATTTAATTATATATTTTTTAAAAAAATTTAAAAGTTAATATTTCATTCTAAAATATTTAAATGAGAATTTATTTTTCAATAAAAATCAATTTTTCATTATTCATGGAAAAATAAACCATTTCAGAAACAATTCCAAAAAATCACCCTAACATTATTTTAAAAGATTGCTTTAAAAAATAAATTTAATTTTATAAAACAAATTGTTTAAATGTTATAAAACATAATTGTAAATTATGTGCGCATAACGTGACTATAGTGTCTTTTTGAAAAAATATTTTTTTCCTGAAAATTTTATTTTTATTTTAAATGACTCTTATATTATTTTTAATAAATGTATAACCATAATTTACATATTTTATTTACTAATTTTCATAACATTAATTTTAATTATTAGGTTATAATGGTAAACTATTTATAGTTCATTTAGACTCAGTGTTGGGTTTTGTAAATATAATCGAAGAGATTGAATATAAAGAAATATATTACGTTGGTTGGTTAAGATTGGTGTTGTGTGTTTCATATTAAATCAAATAAAATTTTATCATTTTATAATTCTGGTGTTTCATATTATTTATAACTTAAATAAATTTCATCCCAACAATTTTTTCATGTGGTCAGAAATCAAGGGGTTGATATTTTAAATATTATTTTTTTCAAAATCGATATTACAAAAATGATTAACATACTACATAATGACAGTGAAGGGGAATTAAAAAGGTCATATGGAATAAAAATTTATGAAGCTTATGTATAGATGAAAATTGGTGGATATGAAGATATGGGTATGTATGAATAATGTAAATAATTATAGATACTGATATGGGTTATTGATGACGAGAATGTAAATGATGAATTGAAAGTTGAGAACCTAAAAACCAAAAACCTATGATGACTTAAAAGGCTACATGATTATTTGGATATAAGATAATAGGATAATTTTTTTATTTCATTGCCTTTTTCCAAAAGATAAGGATTTATTTTACTATCTATGAATATAAGAAAATATACTTACTCTGTTTCTTTATATTTTATAATCACAATTTCATCCATTGATTTTTATTTATTCAATTTCAACTTCATCAATTACTCCAATAAATGAATATTCAAAAATCAATTTTCATAACTAAAGAAACAAAATTCTCTTTTAATGGATTTTATGATCCATAAAATTGTGAAAAGTCATTCCTTTTGCCTATAACTATTTTCCAAAACCTATATTGTTATCCAAAGGTATCAAATATAATAAATTAATCTAAAAATCTCAACAGTAACACCATTGGTTAATCATTAATATTTGTTCTTCAAATCATTTACCTAAAAGTAATGACATATTTACCAAGATATTGTGTAGAATAGTGGAATGAAATAAAAGTATATCATCATCTAGTTATAGGTTCATGCCCTATGGCCTTACCAGATGTAATGGGTTTTCACACGATATGTGGGTTTTCCTTTTTATAAAAAATTAATATA
The DNA here is from genome assembly GCA_963277665.1 of Viscum album. NCBI lineage: Eukaryota > Viridiplantae > Streptophyta > Magnoliopsida > Santalales > Viscaceae > Viscum > Viscum album. Next base: position 733,445,115 of record OY728136.1, on the reverse strand, counting down.
TTTCAAATAATTATCTCATGTTGTGATTACCCGTAATTTCCTCAACCTAATTATATGATAATTATTAAAAGTTTCCAATTCCATTAATCATATTCACACAAAATTTAAGGGAATTATTCCTTAATTAACTTTTTTACTAAATAATATACTAACCCAACCAGTTGTATTTCTATAAATACTTCCCAAAACATCCATAATCTTAGTAGACACCCATCAGATAAAAAATAAATATTGGCGTTTAAAACAATGAAATTATGATCAGTCTTAAAATAATAAACCAAGGGTTTATCAATAACTATTATGTTAATGGAGACATATATGCTTCCCAAATTAACACAATACTTAGATGTGTTATGATTCTTATAAAAAATATAGTATTGGAAAAAATAATTCTATTATTTAATTATTAAATATCATTACATAAACACTTTAACTTTTTTTATTTCAACATTTTTTATTCCATTCTTTTCAACAAAAAAACATTTTTCCATTCATTTATAACACATTTCTAGGTGTCTCATTACACATTTCTGATATAAATGGAATTTAGGACTCTTTCCTCTATGGTCTCCATCACTCTGGATCTTAGAAAACTACATCCTTCTTGTTTTGTTTTGGAGTTGGTTAATTTGTATGATGTTAATCATATTTTGGGGTAACTCATTAGGAATAATCTTGAAATATTTCACTAATGTAATCACCACATTTTTTTCCCAAATTTTACACCTATAAATTCATATTTAATGTTAAAAAAATTACATGGTGTTATATCCATTGACTAGAACAAAAAATAATAGTTGAGAAACAATAATCATACTGGAAAAACAAAATAGACATTTATAAGAAGTCTAAGTCATGACATGACATTTTAAATATAATAATCCTTTGGTTTAACTAAGTTCATTCATTGTAATCATATATTCAAATCCTTCATAATTTTATCTATAGAAAATGTGATTTATCCAATGCATATCCCATGAGATATTTCAAAAGAGGTGTCCAATAAGGCTCATTGTCGTGTACTAAGTAATTGTTGATTCAAGCCTAATGCACCTTTTTATGAGTTATTACAGCTTGGTAAATCTATTCCAAATCTCCATCTACTTGTATTATCATGACATGGATTTATTTCTAGTAAAAACTAAAATATATCAACTATACAAAAACATTAGGATGATATTATTTGCTTATCCTCAATGTATATCATTAGGTTATTTTCCTTATTCAATGTCTCCCTAAATTTATTTTCCATGTTTTCTACTAAACATTATATGATACCAAATGTAACAAACCTAAATCTAGTAACCTGGAGAAGGTTTCTTACCTTATTATGTCAGAATCATATATATGGAATCGTATCCCGATGTGAAGAATAGTTTGTTAGTTTTTCTAAAATAAATATACACATAATTCCCATATTACATTTGAAACATACATATTTAAACATTACTTTTAGAATATCATTATTACCTCTATCATATCATTGCATATAATTTTTAGTAAGCTTTATGTATTTTTTTGGAAAGAGTAAAATATGAGTGATCTAAAATGATATGTATGTGTAAGTACTATAGAATATATTAATATTCAGTAAGTATAATCATGGAAAGGTAAACAACTGAACACACATGAAATTTAAATAATTTTACTAGCATAATAAATATATAAAATTAAATTAATAGAAACGGGTTCCATTTAATAAATAAAATTAATATTATAATTGGATAAGGAATATTAATCATATAAAGGTAAATAATTTAAATCACATTATATTTAATAAATAAATGGATAATAAAATGAATTTAGATATAATATCATTAAAAATATCTCATAGAAGATAATAAATGAACTCGTGAGGAATAAAATGATTAATTATTGTACGTAATGATCATAAGAATCCTAAAAACTCTTATATGAACACCTTTCTCAACATAGTTTCAAATTGATGGGTATGTATACTCTAGAAACCCATTTAACTAAGGCTACCTAATTGATTCCTCACATAATAATACAATTATAGTTATGGGAATATATAACTAGTCCATATGTGTTTTCATGTTCAAAGCATTACATATATTTTAAAAATTGATATAATTCATTAATAAATGTTCCTTATCATAAAATATGTATATTGAGAAATTGATTAATATTTATCATTATTTACCCAATAAATCAATTAATTTTCAATTTAAAACATTATAACACCCCTATCCCGGTAGCCAATGTATCTAGTTCCCCATGTTGGATCATCACACTACCTCAATAAAGCATCCTCATATGACAAAGTCTTTAAATTAGAAGTGTTAGACAATGAAAGTATAATGAGAAGACTATACCCACTTATCAGAGTAAAACCACATCAGAAATAATATCAACAGATAAAATAGTGATCCATTATAATAAATGGGCAACATATGGAAAGATCCAATAAGTAACCAAGTAACACATGCTTTGAAAATATTAAAAATACACTACAAGTCATGTTATCATACAAATTAGGTTTTAAACCAAAACTAAAAAAATATTCAAAACACATACATGAGTCCCAACATGATCAAGATCCCCCATGCTCTGACCCATTATCCCATCTAAAAACCATACACTATGTTTGTATCTTGAACCTATACCAAAAATACAATAATCAACTACTCAGGTACCCATGTGTCGTGGCCTCCTAAGCAGGGTGTGTGTACTAATCAATAGGCCACCACCGACGATGTCTAAGGCAATGACCAGTAAGTTCAATAGTTTATGTAGATAAAAAGAAATAGATAAAAAAAGAAACAATATATATATATACACGTATAATTTTATCCCACATTTGAGAAACTATCATGTAAAAATTGTATTTTTTAAGTTCTTAAGTGTCAACCAACTAACTAAACTAGCTCTGGTCACACAGGTTGACAAAACCATAGGATAAGGGGTTGGAAAATTTCAATTACACGGGGTAATTCTATTAAAATAATATATAAACATACCCCATATATTTTGTATGGTAATAGATCCATGCCCATATGTCTGTGAAGCATGGATCCTCAGTCCAACATCCTAAACCAATCCATGTCCACCAATTGGGAAGCATATAGCCTCAGTCCGACATCCCAGCTCAACAGTACACAACACTTTCCTTGGATCATTGGTCAAGGTGTTCTTGTCTCTTTCATTCGTTAGGTGTATATATCCTTAGTCTCATTCCATAATCCATGAATTATATATATGGGGATTAGAGCCTTAGTACAACCTGACCTGTTGGTGTAGAGCCTCAATTCCAATACCCCACATATCACCAATCAATGTGCACATGCTTCTTTAACCATTTGACATTATTAGCATTTACATAACTTAACCCATATAAATTATATATAATTAGATTATACCTTTTTACCAACTATTCTCTTATTCCATATTATAAAAAAGATCATAGAAAACATCATTTTAATTTTATAATCTATGATTAACACACAAATCAAAATACTCATTTAAAATCATCTTGAAGCCTCCACTTTGAGACACATGTATTCCAATATAAGAAACACAATCACATCCTAAGGACTACATTTCCACTACCAACCATTATAAGAAATCATTATTTCATTTTCAGAAAAAGGGGAACCACACACTGATTTCAAATCATTATTTGAAATACATAAAGAAAACCATTTTCTAAATCATCTTGAGGTAAATGTCTCCTTTTCAAATATTTCCCATATTAAAAACATCATTTTGTTCTTTTAAATCCAAAACTGCATCCAATAAAAAACATGTAATTCAATTATTTTCAAAATCATCTAAGGAATGTCAAAAAACTAGAACACAATAATTTAAATTTCCACTTTTTAACCACATATATTAAAAAAATTTAACATAATAACTTATATATTTTGATAAATTATTTAGCTCAATGTTTACCAATTCACTCATCATTTAAAAGGGGTTTTGATACCACAAGGTTTGAACTTAATCCCACCTAAAAATGGAAATGTGCCTAATTGGGTATGTAAATGGGTTTCACACCTCACCATAATTCCCAAATTACTTTTCTAAATTGGGGACACAAAAACACAAAAAGGTAGTGCATTGAAATAACCATATAAACATATAAAACACCGAGACTATGGGAAAAAATTTAAAACCACAAACCATTGGCTCAAAGAAAACCAATCATCTAATAGAAACCATGGATTCAAAATTAAATAGCCATGGACACCTTATCGATGAACAAAATGTAAAATAAGGGTTTAGATATTTTGAAGTAGGGGAAACCATAAAACATGCCTCTTCACAATAATAGAAGTCAAATTAGATAAACACTTACCAAGTGCATATATTCTCACTGAATGGAACTCCAAACACCTATGAATCACGGTATAATCAACCCATAGAAGCTTCAGGTGGAAGTATCATAAACCTTGCTGATGTGGGATTAAATGTGGGAAATTTGGGTGAGGTTTCATAAATCCCAAGGGTGGAATTTGGAAATTTTTCTTTCCTTGATGATGAGCATGGTTTGGGGACACAATTGTATAAACTATACACCAATTCTGTGCCACCCTCTATCAAAAAAGGCGTCATGGGTTTCACAGTCTCATGTGAGTCTGCATGGTTTGAAAAACTGTGTGGTATCAATGTGGGATGGCTCTGTACAAGCCCATATGTTTTCAAACTCCCCTTCTTCATTTCAAAACCATGAACAAGTATTCATAGGCCTACACAGTTATGGATCATAGATACTTATAACTTTGATCCAACAGTACAACATGCACTGGATAGTCAATTATTCCCTCTTATACATGTGGAACTCCTAGTACACCCCTTGAAACATCCCATAGATCTATGTAGTACTTCATTAACCAAAACAAGGAATGTTTAAAAAAACATTAAATAAATATATATCTCTAAGAATGGTCAGGATACATCAAACAATATATGTATAAATGAAAAACAATTTAATTAATAAAAATATACACGATAAATAAAATGGATATTTAGGGGAAATTTAATATCAATGATCATAATTAAGTGACTATTTCCAGGAAAACATACAGACTACAAAAATTCATCAAGAAAGTGAATTTCAATACATTCATTGTTCGAAATGATCATAATCCATATTTATTAAGAAAAATTATTATATAAATAAATATTTTCAATAGTGGATTATTCGATAAATAAAGGGTTGTTTTCATTGATTAAGATAAATAAATTAAAAATTTCATAAAACCCCCCTTATATGGAAAATATAATTTTTATACTTAAAATGAAAATTTTAAAATAAATTTTTACAAAAAAATTGAAAAATGTGTTTATTTTAAAATAACATTATAAAAATCTAAAATAATTTTTGAATCATTTCATTCCCATGATAGTGGGAAATTGCATACATGTCGTACAAGTTAAAACAAATAGTATTATCATATTTTTAGTAAATTCCAAACGATCCTTGTTTAGAAAATGTCATTAATCTTCCATTTATAATATTTTTGACCAAGTAATAAAAATAATAAAATTTATTAAAAAATAATTTTTAATTTTTTTTAAAAATTGAAATCATTTTCTCAAAACAACAAATTTGAAAAAAAAAATGATTTTTAGATTGATGAGAGAAAAAAAAGTCAGATTTTGTTAAAACTATTATGTAAAACATCATGTAAAAAAGTGTATGAAATGATATTATTACTTGAAAAAGAATGAATAAATAGAGTGGAATAATATTAAAGTTCTTTATTATTCAATTATCATATTATTTCCTTTAATTTAAATTCAAACATAAACAATCCATATTACATTGATATTATGAAATAAACCTTTAAAAAGATAATAATATTTATGTGATAATTAATAAATGATTCAAATATTTGTATCATAATAAAATATAACTAAACAAATTTGAAAAATGATATTCAAAATTAATTTCAAAAGTAATATAATAATATCAAAGATAAGAAATAAAAAACATAACACAATTGAAAGAAATTGAGTTAAAAAATTATTTTCCATATTGTAATATTAAATTCAAATCTCTTTGGATGAAACATTTCAATTGAAACATAAAATAACATTAATTTTTTATTAATCATGATATTCGTTGTCAAAGGGGTAGTATATTCACCATATAAACTAAATTAGCTGTATAACATTATGAAATACAATAAAAAAGATAAATTGAGAAGAAGTTATTTACCACACACTACTTTTAGGTTGAACTTGATTTAAAATCCTATATAATTCTTTTATGCTTGTTTTTAATTTATAAAAAAACAACATTAATATTTGTAATGTCATATATGATTCTCTTATGACATATTTTCACTCGTTCATTTCTAATCATTAATTATTTTTGTAGTTTTTTGAGTGAATTTCCTTATTTTCTTATGCGTGTTTTTTCATGAATGTTATGGTTCTTGGTTATGATATATAGATAAATTATATCTAGAATTATATTAATGAGATAAATAATTTTTTTTCATTAGATATATTTTTATAATAATTATGTTATTTTAACATTGGTAATGGATTGAATCTCTTCATTGAGATGGTAGGTTATATTTACACATAAACAACATTACCATTCCCTTAACAGGTGAAAGGATAAAAGAGTGTGTGATATGTTAATATTAGAAAATCAGTATCAACTCTAATGTATCATATATATTAATAAAAGGTATTCTTATTTCATTCCATGTAATGAATATATGAAAAATGAATCACATCACATTGGGAGGTGGTGGTCCGCCAGACACATGAGAGTCGATGTCTTAATTTAAACGGAAAAGAATGTAAAGAGGAATAGGTTATATTATAGTTCCATATGTATAATAATATATTAAATATTACGTACATGTTTTAAATCCAAATTATATCTATCTATTAATGGTTTTGATGGAAAATGAGTTATATTGGTTTGGAAGGCTGTAGTCTTCCATACACACGATCAATATTTTCATTTACCATTTTTTAGAATAATATATATATATATGTTAGTAAATTAAAATAATAAAATATAAATATAAAGGATATAATTGTTTTTTTATATTAACATGATAGAATAATATTTTAAGAAGGTGAAAGAATAAGTAAAATAAAATCAATAATTTAACAACATTAAATATTCTTCAGAAAACGTATTTAATTTTATTCAAAAACCATACAAGGTTGTATTTATGAGAAAAAAATGACTATAGTATGTTATTATGTGAGTAAGGTAGCATCCTGGGTAAGTTTTGGTCGTATTTATGATAAAAAAAATATTCTATATTGTATAAAATACACAACACTCAGCTTAAACAAGCCAAAAAATATAGTTCTTTAAATTTAATCTGTTTGACAGCATGTAGAATACGCAACCCTGAGACAAAATGAACCATAATATATCATACTATTATAAAATTACCATTAAATTTTTATGAAAACCTACTACAAAATAAATTATTAAAATTATGGTAATAAATTTATTATAAATAAATTAAGAATCATTTAAAATAAAAAATAATTGTTTTCTTTAAAAACTAATTTTTTTCCTAAAAGATGTTTTTGTCAAGCATTGCATACAAAATAGAAAACTAGTTTTTTCTAATTATAAAAAAATTATTGAAAAAATGAACATAATTATTCAAATAAAATTATAAAATTATTCATATGGGAAATTTTTGTTAGGTTTCTGGAATTTTTCATTTTTTGAAGAATAATTAAAAATTATGAATTATAATTAAAAATTTCCTTTTTTTTAAATTATCAATAATGGGGAATTATATTTTTAATTAGTTTTAAGGAAATTTTTTTGAATTATATTTATATTAAATATATTTAATTCATTGAAATCATTTTAATATTTAATTTTTTTATAAAATGTTTCTAAAATTTTGACCATTTTTCTCTTTGAAACCCAGCTTTCTCACCAGGTCTGTGGGATTACTTTTCAGTTGAATTTTTCCACTTCAGTAAATCAAATTTTTAACAATTTATTCCATATTTTTAATAAGTATATTTTTTTATCAAATAAGTTCAAAGTAATATTTTACCATATGTATTTTTTAAAAAATAAAATTATGTACTAAGGTTATGGTAATAGTGTATTTACTGAGGGTTAAAGGAAAAATTTAAGTGTTGAAATTACCTAAAAACTAGTCTATAATAAATTAATTAAATATATTTAGACAATAAAATGGATCATTATATTTATTAATCCACTTAGAACCAATTTTTAATGTTAAAAATATGTGTACAACAATTTCATTTTAAAAATATACAAGTGTGTGACTCTCCTCACATATAAAAGGAAACCCCCTCTCATCTCCCCTTTACACCTTCAAAACCATTTGGGTTATAAAATAACATCCTAAATAACATACAAAATTACTCACTCTCATACTATAATAATTTTTTTTATAATTCCATCCTTGTAATTCTTTTAGTGAAAACCTAACGGGGTACCCAAAGAAGATGTAACGTTCTTTAATGGGAAATTTTAAATTATTTCTTCTCCCACCTCCTTAATTTATTATTAAGACATATTGAAAAAATAAAATAATTATTTTATTAATAAATAAACTATTTTGTGTTAATTTAGTTAACTAAAAACATCCCCACTTTCGTCAAATGGGTTAATAAATCAACATTCATGCATAAGGTGGATTACCATCTCGTGAACCGATGTTATTCATTTTTTCATTAGCACATCTCATGGTTGGTAATGAATATGGATATAAAATATATATATGATATTTCTAAGATATTTCGACATATTTTTTCATTATATCATATATATACACATTTTTTATATATTCTATTCCATTAGAGATATGATAAAGTCTCTTGTGTACGGTGGATTACCGCCTCATGAAGTGATGTGAGTCCTTTTTCAATAACACATTAAATAGATGGTAATAAGTATAAATTTAATTAATATATGTGATATAAATAAAATAATTATTATATTATACACATATATTTAATTTTAATAATATAATATATAATTTTATTGTTTATACTGGAAAATAATAACATCATTTGTGTATGTATGGACTATCACCATCATGAAGCGATGTGACACACTTTTCATCACCAAACCACATGAATGATATATATAAATATATTTAAAAATAATATAATATATATTATAATATTACCATTCTATAATGAAAAAATATTACTTTATTTTTTTCTATATTTATCTTTGGAAAATGGAAACACTATTCCGGCATACGGATGACCCAATGTCTCCATGATTGTAACATAATTCATTTTTCCTAAACATAATTCGTGATTGGTTTTCAAAATATAATTGATTTAGAATTATTATAATTATTTAGTTATTATTATCCAGTATATTATTTAATATATATAATATGAACAAGACTTAGATCCATCATGACAATGAATGAATGAAAAAACAATGCAATTTATGCCGGAAATAATGAAAAAAATATTATAAAAGAAAGGCTGATAATATGTTATAAAAGTGTCATATATGATTTTATAAATAATAATATGGTTATTTTATAAGTAAATAACATGTTTATAACCACTATGCATAAGGTAAAAGAATGTTCATCCCAAAAGAAGCACAAGGTATGGGACTTTATATCAATTTCCCTTAATTGATGAATATTGTAACGTTATGGACACAATTTCTTGGGTATGATGTATATATTAAAATTTTGATATGTAATATCATAAATAATTCATAATTCATTGTATTTTTGATTTTAGTACATATTCTAATTAATAGATCGGGATAGCTCCCGTTACTGTAGTAAAAACTAGGGTTTTCATTCTCCTCTTCTGATCACATCTTCTTTTTTTATCCTCGGATTGATCTTCAATGGATAGTTTCGAACCTGAATGGGAGATGAGTCCTGTGGTCTGCGCATCACAATCTCAGAAATGCATAACTCATATAATTGAATGACTGAAGGGAGTATCTTTTATTGATGCGCTTATGAGTTTTGTCCCCAACAATGTCTCTGCGTCACGAACTCCTCTATGAAAGAAGCTCTAAGACATAAAATTTGTTGTTGAAGCAGATCCTGAATCTTTGCAGCAGATATCATGACTTTGTCAATTTTTGATCATGGGGAGAATTTCTTATCTCAATGGCGACAAGCCTTGGTTTAACCCCGAACTCAAATCTCAAATAGCACACATTTGGGGTTTCCCAGACTAGAAACATGTCCCAATCAAGAATGGGTATTTTCATATGATACCCAAATTTCAAGATGACCTTGATCGAGTATGGCAGTTAGGGAACCCAAAACTGAAGCTTGGAGTTCTTCAGATCTTGGATTGGGACTATGCTTTCAACCCACACACTTCACGGAATACTATGGTGCATATTTTGGTGTGACTCCAAGACCTTATCTGGTATTTCTGGCACCCAAAAATCCTTAATGATATTGCCTCTTGCATAGGTACGCCATTGAAAATTGATTAACAATGTTTTAATGTGGAGATTGGGATTTACGTGAGGGTGATGTTTGAAGTGGACATTGCTTCCAAGATTCTGGAGTTGATCGCCTTCAATGCTAACGACTTCAAATTGGAAATTAGAGTGGAATGTGAAAGAATCCCTCCATACTATGAGTTTTAAAAAATTGTGGGACACTCCCTCCTAAAATGCAAAGTTGTGATGAATTAGGTTGAACATCCAAGAGAATATGGGAATACTGATGGCAAGAATAAAAAAAATAAAACCAATGGCTTTTTTCACACCAAATCTTCCCAAAAAATCTCGAATATCTGGTTATGGAGAAATTTTTTCCCTATAGAGAGTTCAAGAGTCACCTGGGCCGATCAGGTTGAAGAAGAGAAAGACATTGAGATCACCCATCACATTCGGGAAGACATTGAGCATATGGTCTTAGAGGTTTTTGAGTAGCCTCTAGAATCTAACTCTCCTGATGATTCTGTCCCAATAGCGATGGAGAAAATTAGTTGCAAGACATTTGTCTCTGACCAGGAGCACTTGAGGACTGAAGCTCTCTTATTTGAAGATGGTCCAGTACTAGATCTAGCTTGGGTTGGGGGAGATATCAATCATGTACAAAAAAATATTCTCCGAGACAATTCTGGTAAGCTTGGAAGCTCTGGTATGATTTCCTCTATTTCCCATACTCCCAATGTTAAGAAAAGCATGACAGTTATCACACCCACTGCATGCACTGGTACTACTTTGTTTTCTCATAATGCTAACTCGGATGACCACAACAATGTTATTTCATCTCCTGTGACTACTAAGAAAGTAGACAAATTGGATAACCCTACACTACCTTTTTCTCCTCAGAACATGAGTTTTAATGAAACAACACATGATGGTTGTATGACCACCACTATTTCTATTAAGTCACCTTCTAGTATAGATGATCATAATATATCAGATGATAATATCACCTTTTCTTCTCCTCCTATGAGAAAACAGGCTATGAAGACACCTTCGGCCTCCTCCCCAAAGCCTAGATGATCCAAGATGAACAAATGCCTGAATTGTTCTAAGAAGAAAATGAGGAGTACTGGCTCCAAAATAAGGTTTTAAATGGATGTAATTTTTTGGAAGTATTAGGGTATAGCTAACTCTGACACACTTTTGGTTCTAAAAAGAATCACGTTTTCTCATAAAACAAAAATCATAGCTCCAGCTGAACCAAAAATTTACTTTACTCTAAAATTATTGCATCTCTCTGCTACTAGTTATAATTTTCTTGGTGCTTGCAATAATGGTAGCAATGTCGAAACTCTTTGGATCTTTTATCACACCTCTCTACAAGATGTTAATATTTTCAATTTCTTTGATGAACTACTCACTTGTGATTTTAACTATAATAAAAAGCATTTATTTTGTATCTTAGTTTATGCCTTGAATAGATACCAAGATCATAGGCCTCCTTTGAATGATATTTTTTCTTCATCTAACTCCATCCATGATCCTTGGTTGGTGATTGTCAAATTTAATTACATTCTTTCCCCCAATGAGAAACTTGGCCCTACTCACTCTCCCATTACTTCTAGAGAATTTAGAGCCTCGATAGAACAGTGTAATCTTGTCAAAATCAATCTCACGGGTGCTAAATTCACCAGGTATTGTAGGGACTATAATCTAGTTGTTTCTAGTAAACATGACAGGGGTCTTGTGAATTTCCAGGCTCTTGATGTGTGGGACACCATCTCTAGCATCACCTTACTTAGAATAAACTCTGATCACCATCATATGCTTGTTAGCCTTCACTCTAAAAGTGCTAAACCTAGTATTCCCTTCAAATTTAACAATGATTTTTCTGATGATTTAGACTACTATCATCTCATCCAAAGAATTTGGGAATCTATGAATCATCACACCAATGTCATTGACTGTATTACTAAGCTCAAGCACCTTAAGCATAACCTCAAGTGATGGTGTAGTACTAAATCTAAACAAATTTGTTGGACATTTCCAACCTTGAGAATGATCTCAATCAGATTCAAAATAACCCTACTAACCTTTATTTCTCCTCTGATCCCCAAAATGAAATAAATATCTCTATTAAGCTCAACTCCCTTTTAGTGCTCAATTAAAACATTCGCAAACAAGTTTTCAAAAATAAATGGCTCACAGATGGTGATATAAACACCAAATTATAAAATTCCCATCAGAGAATTAGGAAATTCAGTCGCCCACATTCCTTTCTTAAAGATAATGACAATATATATACCTTTGAGGCAGCTATAACTAATCACGTGGTCACTTATTTTGAAAATATATTTAATGTTCTGAATATTAATAAGAATATTCTACCGGGAATCATCCCGAATTTGATCAATGAGGATGACAACTGCTTTCTCTTGAGTACTCTGCTAGACCAAGAAATCAAATCCACCGTCTTTAATCTTAACCCTGATAGTGATCCAAGTCCCGATGGTTTCAACAATGGTTTTTTTCAACACCACTAGGAGGTTGTTCATGCAGATGTTTGAAAACTTGTTAAACATTTTTTTAATACTAGTACACTTCCTCTTGGTTTCAATGCCAAACTCCTCACCTTATCAATGTGACCAATGCTTCTGAAATCCATTTATTTCGATGTATTGATCTCATCAACTCTCTTTATAAAATCATTACCAAACTCCTCTCTAATATACATTCCTCTATGTGCAACAAAATCACATCCTAGAACCAATTCAGGTTCTTCAAAGGAAGTTCCATACAAGATTTTATCTCTATTCCTTCGGAATGCACCAACTATCTGAACAAAGCTTCTAGAGGGGGTAATATTGCTATTAAAATTGGCATTAGGAAATCTTTTGATACCATAAATTGGTCCTTCATTTTCATATTCCTCTAGGGTTTTGGTTTTAATGCAATCTTTATAAGTAGATTTCACTCTCTTTTCAATTCATCCTCGATCTCCATCCTTGTCAATGGCTCCCCTAAAATATATTTTAAATGCTCAAAATGGGTTCACCAAGGTGACCCTCTCTTGCTATCCTCTTTGCCATCGCAAAAGACTATCTTTGCTGACTTCTCACCTCTTTTGTTCATCAAAACAAACTCCAACCAATTCAAGTGGCATTAAACCTAAACGTTCTGACCCACCTTCTTCATGAGGATGACATAATCCTATTCCTCAATAGGGGTAAAGAAATATTTTTAACCTTGAAAATGCCTTATCCGACTATGAAGAGGTCTCGGGTCAGTCCAATAGTTGGAACTAATCCTTTATCTTCTTTGGTAAACTTTTCCCCACTTCTAGGAAATGTCACATCATAGAAAATTTGGGAATCAAAGAAGGTACCCTACCCTTCACCTATTTGGGAGTTCCCATATTTTGGGGTAGGCCTAAATCTATATACTTTAATGATGTTGTTGATCAGTTGATTAATCAACTTTCCTCTGGAAAAGGAAAATCCTTATCCATGGCTGGCGTGATATGCCTTGTTAAATCGGCTATTATATCCAAAATGGTTTACACTCTAATGATCTATAAATGGACCCTTGGTCTTCTCAAGAGAGTAAATAGATATATTAAAAACTTTTTTTGGACTGGAATTATTCTTGAAAGGAATATGGTTACCATTCTCTGGTTGACCTGCTATAAACCTCTTGAAAAGGGTGGCCTAGGTATGAAAAATCTCAATCTTTTCAATGAGTCTCTACAAGCTAGACTCACTTGGAGACTGATTAACAACAAATCTGACTCCATTTCCTTCCTTAAAAATAAGTTCCTGGAATAACACAAAAAAGGGAACTTGAACTATACAAATTCATCTCTTTGGCCTTCCATTAGAAACTATTTTTCCCACATCATGCATAACTATAGATGGATGGTTAGCTTCGACTCCACCATTCGCTTCTGGCTTGACAACTGGGATGGAACTCCTCTTTTTCCATGTTACCTCCTAATACGTCCTCGAACAACATCAATTAATCTATAAAAATTGTTATGAAATCTAGTAATTTGTATATCCCTGACTCTATCATTAATATTGTTGATGGTTACCCTTTCTCTAATGATGAAGATTTTATTATGTGGGAACCGTCTCACAATGGTATTCTGGATTCAAAATTATTTTACAATCATTGTTTCTCGAACTCGGAGTCCAATTTTTCCTGGCTAAATTCATTTGAAAAACCTTGGATTAAACTATCAAGACTTAATCGAATTTGGCATATTGTGCATCACCTTATTCCTACCGAGACATGTCTCCAATCCTTTGGTATCCAGCTCTATTTTAAATGTCACCTCTTTCATCAACATAGAGAAGATATCAATCAACTATTCATGTCATGTGCTACAGCCTCTGCACTTTGGAATTTTATCACTGACATGTTTGATTATAGATGGTTACTTTCTAACAGTATTTTCTCGTAGCTAAAACAGTGTGTTGAGCTTGATTCTTCACGACAAATCAAGAACCTCTTCTTATCTTCTGTTGCAGATCTCCTACACGTTATCTGGTATGATATAAATTCCATTATTCATAATAATTAATCCTCAAACCTTATTATAGGATAGATGAGGATTCTGATTTCTATTAGGGATGCTGCCATGATCTAGAAAGCTGATTATGACAACTTGATTGGTGACTTTGTGATCCTGAAAAGTCTTAGGATTTATTGAATATTCCCTCCACCGAAATATTTATTTGATGTGTCTTGGAAATCCCCTATTTCTGGATGGATCAAGATCAATGTGGATGGTGCCTCTAAAATAAACTCGGGACCTGCGGGTTGCAGAGCCATTTTCAGAGACTTCAGAGGTCGTTTCCATGGTTGTTTCTATAGCATCTACGGTGTCACCTCTTCCCTTGAAGCTGAGATGTTGGTGCTGATTCGTGCCATCAATTTTGTTAAGAAAAAAGACTATTACACCATCTGGATTGAAAGTGACTCCACCACCATTGTCCAAGCAATTTGGAATTGTGTGGTCCATCTTTCATGGCCTGTTACTACGAGTTAGAAGAACTGCCTTGACTCGCTCATAGAGCTCAGATACATTGCCACCCATGCCTACCATGAAGCTAATAAGGTGGAAGATGTTATTTCTAACAATTGTATCAACCAAGACATGACGTGGTTTGAAAATTTTCTGATTGACCTTCTTCCTCTCTATGAAAAATATTGTGATAAAATTTCCACTTTCAGACTCATGTAATCTTCTTTTTTGCCTTTAATAAATTGTGTCTTGGTCTTTGACCTGGACATTACCTTTTTTCAAAAAAAGTTAATTCATTGTATTATATGTTATAATTTCAATTGTATCATCCATGTGGATATCACTAGAAAATAATAAAGCGGTAATGAATTATACAACTCAATTTATTTTCATTGGGTAATATTACTTCTTCTTTGACTTTGATATTATATAATTATGTGTCTATTGAATGTAGACTATATTATGTTGTATGTCCACTTTTTTTGGAATTATGTTTTATACAGATAATCGATTCACAGGTTAATTCTAATTTCATTGTTATGTCTTTTCAAGGGTTTATTTTACATATCATCTTAATTAGTATTGTTTATATTTCAATTTTAATTGAAGTAAATTATTTGTTATTTGGATACTAAAACTATTTAATTTAATTATAATTTAGTTATTCAAGAATTATTCATGTAATAGTACCATTTTTCCATTATTTTGTAATTAAAATAATATAATAGAATTTTTAAGAAAATCTAACTTCATTTTATTATTTGGATAGAAATTCAGTTTCATCCAAAACCATTTTTATTAAATGTTTTCATCCATTTTCAAAGGATTTATTAATGAAATTTTTTCCCATTTTAACTTTTTATAAAAAAACTAAATGAATCCTCTATGATTTTGAAAGAAAAAATCACATTTTTATTTTAAAAATAAAGTGAAAGGAATTATTGTTATAACGTGTGCAACATAATTTGAATTTTCAGATGCAGGACCACCAAAATATTTTAAATATTCATTTATAAGTTAAAAATATTTTTTTAAAAGAATTTTTTTTAAAATATCTTTTGAACTTGTAGTTTTGAAAATTTATTGTCAAAATAAATAAGGTATTTTCATCAATACATTTTTTAGTGTTACTTTTATGGTATTTTTATTCATCAAAGATAATTACCATTTATTTTACATATACTCCACTAGGGATATGTTATGTTTATACCATCCTTAATTTCCTTCTATGTAGTTTATATTTGTTTTTACCAAGGATAGTATTAGAATTCAGTTCCTTGATTCATTTTTATAGCCATTTACTTTCTCTGGAATTATTCACTTGATTTTTATAATTTGATATTAAATTTAACCTAACTGTCTATATAATTTATCATGGAAATATAATTTCCCAAAAAAATATCATTTATAAATAATATGTTTTAATTGGAATGTTCTTGGATTTAATGGGTAAATATTTTGAATTAGTATTCTTTTGTCCATATGGATATTTTAAGAAATGGAAAATTATTCATAACTTAAATCAATCATTAGATATCTAAGGAATTTTTTGGACATGAAATTATGTGTGGGGATCTATTGTGTGTGTGAGTGTGTATATATATATATATATTTCCTTGAGGCGTTGGTTTGTCTTGGGAGAAAAAATAGTAAACTTCCATTAAATTTGATTGTACCTAGGGTATTAAAAAACCATGTAAAAGGTATTGGTGTTAGTCATATCATATTTTTATGTCATGATGTCCAACAATTAAGAATTTCCTTCATTGATAATTTAGTTATTATTATAATAATATATTTACAATGATATTATCTCTAGACGTATTTTTTTCATATTTTATTTATTAAATGGAATGTGCCTTTAGTTATTCACCATTATATGTTGATTTTTGCATTTCTTATTAATTTAAATGGAATTTTTGATAAGTTATTTTACTTTCCATATTGATTATTCTTATTTATTCAAGATACATTCCACTGTACATAACCCTTACTGATCATATGATGTCAACTTTATTTTGTTTCTTTCTTAATAATACATGACATTTATTATGTTTTATATGAAATGATATTCTATTTGTAATAATACTATTCTTAAAAATAACTACGTTTTAATTTTTTTTCAAATTTAATATGGGGATAATTTATATATCTATTTTAAAAAGACTAAATAACTATTTCATTCTTTTGGATGTGATTATTTTGGCTAATTATAATTCAATAAAGCACACAGTAGCTCTAGGATAGTGGTGTTTTAATCTCTACAGTTAGTATCAGAGGAAATTTAGTATCAAACTTTCAAACTATATTTAAGAAAACACATATTTGGGGACACAACCCTATGATAAACATTGAGGATATGTATATAATAACATCTTAATGTTATTTTGAGGAATATATTATCATGTCTTTCCAAGAAATGAATCCCTCTCTAAATATTATGTTGATGTGGTTCTAGAACAGTTGTACCGAGGGGTAATAACATCTATAAGTGTGTATTTGTATTTACCGAATAATCACCCAGTGCATGAAACATGCCTTACTGTGAACATTATTTAACACTCCCAAGGTATATTATTAGAATAATTAACCTTTTCTTTACAACCCATTATGATGTATTTGAATAGATCTTAGCAATTAATTGTAGGATCGAAATAATGATGTAGATACTCAATATACAAGAGGGGGTGAATTGTATACATTAAAAATTCCTTTGGAACCTTTAAAGTTTGATACGGATTACGATGTTTTCCTTAGACAAGGAATGGTCTAAGTTTAACAAATTTAAACTATGAAAATTCACAACACCTCTAACACAAAATGAAAAACTGGAATAAGGAATGATGTTATAAACTTCAAGTTTGATGTACTTACTTAAAACTGGAAAGAGATTCCAGAAGTAGGTTCCAGAAATATGGATTCGGAAATTGAAACATAATTAAAGATTACAATATGAGATTCTACCTTAAAGTGTATAGAATCTAAACTTATCAAAGTACAGGTGTAAGGAAATATAAGAAGGTTATACTTTCCTTACAATACAATATGCAGCGGAAACAAACAAGTAGTAAAACTACAAGTAACAAGATATAAGTCTTTTAACCCAAAGAGAAGGGTATCCTACAGATTTGGATAAAGGTCCCTTGATTTATACTTTCAAGGATGTCTGTCTTACCCACACCAGGGTATTCCCTCGATACGAAGATCGGAATCTCTATCTTGTTATCCCCACAAGCCCTCAACTTCAAGGTAGTTGTAACCTCTGTCTTCCTCAACAAGGAAGCCCTCGAAATTTAAGGTAGTCAGCACATATATCTTCCAATCCTCGGAATTCCTAAATTGTAATCACCAATATTCAGAGTCGCACAAAGAAAAAACTAAATGAGCAGTTCAGTACGCACAAAGCATGAAAATCTTTCTCTCTCTAGAAATCACCTTAGCATCATGTGGTCTCTAGATCGATCAACTTCATTGTGTATAGAGCACTTTCAAATGAGCTCTTATTTATAGGCTTGGTTGGCCTCCTTTCCAACGGTCATATTTTCCTTAAAAATCGGAGAGACCTGTAAACGTGTCACTTAACCAACGGTTAGTTTATAACGGAATAGACGACATCATTTTATAACAAAACAAGTGTAACAGAAAGTACGACATCGTTTTAAGATTAACTAAAAAGATTGGAGTGAAGCTTCGGAGTCTAAGAAAAATGAAAGTTAGGAGTCTAAATAAATTCGGTGTCAATAGATCAAAGATGATCAGATTCTGTTTAATAGGAGAATTCGGAATGAAAATTCGGAATGGGGATTCATCATCAGAATTTGTAATGGGAATTCTTAATCAGAATTCGTCATTATAATTCTGTGTTGAACTTCATGAGAGTTCGTATCCAAGAATTCGGAATGGAACTTTATTAGTGTTTGTACCCAGAATTCGGAGTGGAACTCCATTACAATTCTCATGCAGAATTCGAAGCCTAAAATAGAATGCTTCACAATAAAGTTTTAAATGATTCCGAGAATATAGAAATGAATCTGATACTTATACTTAAGAAATATATGGATATAGATAATGAAAATATGATAAGAATAATTTTTCTTATAAAATAGATTTTCCTTATAAAAGCGATTTTTCTTATAAAAGTGATTTTCCTTATAAAAGTGATTTTTCTTATAAAAGCGATTTTTCATATAGAAGAGATTTTACTTAAAGATAAGGTGTTTGTGTTTTTCAAAACAAGAAGGAATGGAAAAGTCAAAAGGAAAACCTTATTGACTCAATAATCTGCCCCTTTTTGGAAAGCACAAACATCCTTACGAAAAAAGAAAACTAAGTAGAAATAAAGAAAAAAATGAAAACATTAAAGCTTATCTCCCTTTGCTTATGGATGTTGATGAATATGACTAACTCCCCATTAGGCTTTGAAACTCTAAGGATCGTATTCCAGATTTCTGGAATGGTATTTCATTAAGAATAAGAAAGTCTTCTTTAATGAAAAACTCCCCCTTAGATAAACTCTATTTGAATTATTTTTCTTTCTCACCCATTGTTAAGGTTATTTTTCCCCCTTTATTAGGATTCTTTTTCCTTCTCCCCCTTTGTGATTTTCAAAAAGAATTTTAGGGATTGGAAAATATAACAAAGTACCTGAAAAATTAGTAACAACAACAAAAGAGACGAGCATGAAAAATTTTCATTAAGTTTGAAAAATAAATAAGCTAAGATATAACAAAAAGATCAGACTTGTCTATTTTGGATCGTTTTCCTTCGACATGAGACCCTTAAGAATAGTCTTTATCTTCTTCAAGTCTTTATGGTCTTCACCTCTCTAACACAACTTTTCTTGCACTTTGAGCTTCAATATTTTCTTCATGAGCTTTCAAAACTTGTTATTGCTTTAACAACTTCTCTTCAATCTCAATCCGATGATCCCTTTCATTCCTCCAGCTTTGAGCAACAGAATTCAACTTCCCATTCAGATCACTATCTTCTTGAATCCAGAAATTATTTTCAGATGTCAACTTCTCTTCAAAGGAAGAAGTAAGATCATTTAGCTTCTTGTCTTCAGTCTCAAATTCATCTTTAACATCATCTTGAAATTAATCCAAGAGCCTCATATCTTCTACAGTTTTCCTCGACCAACTAGTCATTTTCTTTAAAGACATTTTGTGGGCTTCATAGATGACAAAAAAAGTTTTGAACTGAGCCTCCATCTCAACACATTTATCCATAACCATGGATACAGAGTCTGTTTTCTAATTCAAAGTATGTTTGAGTATTTGGAATCTTGAATCAATACTTGAGAAAGTCGGAATAGAACCCACCAACTTCTTTAATGACTGAACAACAATGTCATGCCCCAATGAAGATGACTCCAAATCCGAGACTTTTCTTGGAGAATTTTATTCTTCAATGTGGTCAACATTTCTCTTTTAATAACTAACAACTTCCCTTTTCTTTACATCCACTGAGCTCGGGGTATCAACAACGAGATGCTTTCCCTTGTCCACTTTCAGAATGGATTCCTGTTCTGGGGATTTCTGTTCACTATCAGACATTTGAAAACCATTTTTTCATCATCAATATCTTTTTGAGCAACATCCTCTATGTTTTTCATTTGAGCAATATCATGTAGAAGATGTTCTTCCTCTACATGATAAGCTACTTCTTGTTCTCCTTTCTCCTCATCCTTTCCTGGAATGACTAACTTAGAGGACTCAGCTTATGAATTTCGGAGTGACAAATGTTCCAAAGGTGTCTCCTTATAATCTTCTAATTGCTTCAATAGATCTCCGATCTCGCCACTACCTTCAGCAAGTGCTTCTTCCTCTTGCACTTCCTCAAATTGATCAACTTCCTCAACATTCTTAGCAACTGCCTATTCTGGAGTGACAAGTTTCTTCCTGGAGTTTCAGGTAGAGATTCCATAGAAAATGATCTCGGAACTGGAATGTTTCTGGAGGCCATCTCATTAAACTTTAATAATGTCTGAACCACCTCAGCTTCAGACATCTTCTTCTTAAGATTATTTTGTTTCACTTGTTTTTCTAATTCATCAGCTGTTTTTACTTCAAGGACTTAGCCTCTACAGGATCCAAGCCAAACTGAGGCCCCCTTGCACTCTCTTCTCTTTGATTTCCCTCCACTTAGCAACTACCTCATCCGGATAATCTTTCTTCTTCTTTGGTTTTGGAGGTGCGGAATCAACTTCCTTAGAATTGGGATTCCCTACTTCAACTTCAACTTCTTTCAAATTTCTCTTCTTCACTGGCTTAGAAGATTCAGGTTCAGTAACTTTTGGAACCTCTTCTTCTTGAACTGGCATATCAAAGAACTCACCAGTCTTCTTGTTGAAAGAAATGTTCATCCTTTTAAGAGTTCCATCACTCACCAACATAATTTTGCAAACACTTGGATTATACTTGCAAGCCTCCTTGAATGATTCAAGGCCCCAAACTATTAACTTCGAGATGATTGCTGGATACATTATGATCTGAGCTCTCAGATTCCCTTTCTTAACATTCTAAATGGTAATAAGAATGTGTTTCATTAGATTAAACTTCCTTAGATTTATCAGAAAATATAAGATTAATATCTCACTCTTCTTCAAACTGTATTTATCACCCTTTCTTGGTACGATAATGACTTGTACCCATAATTCGAGAATTCGAAAATTTGTAGACAGAGTAGCAATCTTCGGAGCCTTGTCATATGCCAGTCCGAGAGTCTCCAATGCCTTTTCCTTGTTGAAGCTTCCTTTTGAATCTGGTAAAACATGAGAGATGAACTCAGCTTCTCCTTCATAGGTCAGCCTTACCAAGCTAGCTACCTTGGCATAAGAAATCTTATAAGTCTTGCCATAAGACTTAAACGAAATTTTCTCCCTATTATCTTCCTTATAGAAGGAAACTGTCTCATAGAACTCAAAAAGAAATTCCGAATATACTTCATCTTGATTCCCAGGCTTAGACACAGCAACATCTTCCCATCTATTAAGCTTTATGTTCTTGGATATTAAAGAATAATATTTTTTGAAGAAATCATGATGAACCAACCTTTCTCTATATAATAACCACTTGGAAATCGGCTTAGAGAAAGGCATGTCTTGAGAAGCTTCTTCCACAGACATTCGGATCTGAAGAATTATGAGAAGTTCGGAACGGAGATTGCTAGAGATCGGAACGGTCTTAAAACAGAGAGGCAGAGCTTCGAGATGCTGGAGCTTGAAAAATCGATGTGGGACAACAATTTGGGGTCCCCTATAAATAGGCAACGAAATGAAGGTTCATCTTCCTCGGTTGATCGAACGGTTGTAAAAAATGAGATCCGATCTGACTGCTGAAAACCAATTCTCAAGAAAAACTTGAATCCGATCTTTTTGAGGTTTTTATTAAAACAACAATTTAAGAGAACTATAATCCGAAAAAAACATAAGAAAATACCAGCTAGAAAAGTATGATTACGAAAACATGAGTAAGGAAATCATACCATTCAGATTAGCTTAGGAGGATTATTTGTAATGAGTAACATTCGTTTTGAAGGGAAAAAAACTACAGGAAAAAAACTTCATTACGAGAAGACATAGTTCACAAAATTCTCTATGAAAAACTCAACAAATAAAACGAAAATTCATTACAAGATTTTCAGCATGAAAATTTCATTACGAAAGTTTGAATACGAAAAACTCATTATGAAAGTCTCGGTATAAAAATCTCGTTATGGAAGTACCAGTACAAAATTTTCCATTCTGGAAGCTTTCAATATGAAAATTTCCATTCCATAAGTTTTCTATACGAAAATATCCATTCTGGAAAATTTCAGTTCCGGAAATTCCCGTTCCGAAAATTTTAGTTCTGAAAAGTTTAAAAAACTAACTTTGAAAAAAAATAGTTACTCTAATAATAAAATGTAATCCCCCTATGAAAAAAAGTTTATTACTGTTAGGAGAATTGTTCAACAAGAATTTAATGAAGAATTATTACCTTACAGTTATCATTCCTAACTTTTGTTTAATATATTCAAATCTATCGGAGGGTAAAGATTTTGTGAAAATATCAACAAGTTGATCTTGCGTTCCGATAAACTGAAGAATAATATCTCCTTTTATTGTGTGATCCCTAAGAAAGTGATGCCTAATATCTATGAGTTTTTCACGAGAGTGATGTGCAGGGTTCTTACTTAGGGCACTGGAACTTGTGTTATCACACAAAATTTGTGTTTTAGTATAACTCAGTTCATAGTATGTGAGTGTGTGTTGCATCCACTACACTTGAGCACAACAACTTCCAGCTGCTATATATTCAGCTTCAGTAATGGAATGTGCTACAGAATGTTGTTTTTTTTCATGAACAAGAAACTAGAGAATCTCTTAAAAAATGACAAGTTCCGGATGTACTTTTTATATCCATTCTACATCCACCAAAGTCAGCATCAGAAAATATTTTTAGAACAAAATCATTTACATAAGTATACAATAATCCTAGATCCATGGTTCCCTTAAGGTAGCAAAAAATTCTTTTTACTGACTTTAAGTGATCTTCCTTAGGATTGGATTGATATCTTTCACATAAGCATACTGAGAACATTAAGCCTGCTTGACTCACTGTTAAGTAAAGTAAACTACCTATCATACCTCTAAAAGATGTTTGACCTACTGGTTTCTCAGCTTCATCAAGATATAGAGAGTTTGATGTACTAATAGGAGTACTTACACTTTTACTATTTTCATAACCATACTTTTTGAGAAGATCCTTAATATACTTATGTTAAGATATATAGGTTCCTTCTAGTTTTTTGGGAAATTTGAAAACCAAGGAAAAAAGTTAACTCACCCATCATACTCATTTCAAAGTCAGAATTCATTAGACTTGCAAAAGAGTCGTTTAAAGATTGCTGAGTTGAACCAAATATGATGTCATCAACATAAATTTGAACAATCAAAACATTTTTCTTATATTTATTTATAAAAAGGGTTGGATCTTCATTTCCCTTAACATAGTTATTTTGAAGAAAAAATCCATTGAGTTTATCATACCAGGCTCATGGGGCTTGTTTAAGACCATACAGAGCTTTGGTAAGTCTGAAAACATGATCATGATGTTTTGTATCTTCAAATCCAGGAGGGTGTTCAACAAAAACTTCCTCTTGGACATAACCGTTATGAAAAGCACATTTCACATCCATTTTAAAAAGTTTAAAATTAACGAATGCTGCAAAGGCAAGTAGAATACTGATAGATTCAAGTCTAGTTACTGGAGCATAGGTTTCTTCATTGTCTATTCCCTCTTGCTGATTATAGCCTTTAGCAACAAGTCTAGCTTTATTTCTTACTATGACACCATTTTATTCACATTTTCTTCTGAAGACCCACTTTACTCCAATAACAGAAGTTTCCTTAGGTCTTTCAACCATGATCCAAACTTTGTTCCTTTTAAATTCATTTAGTTCATCTTGCATAGCTTTGATCCAAGCATCATCACCTAAAGCTTCATCAGTGCTTTTTGGTTCTAACTGGGAAAGAAATGCTAGATGTTCTACTTCATTTCTTAAGGAACATCTAGTTATTACAGGTTGATTTAAATCACCAATGATACTATCACTGGGATGATTCTTAAGAAACACCTGATTTGGGTTTTGAAAAGCCTGTTCATGAACATATGGTAGAAAGTATTCTGGGGTAAATGTTTCAGAAGTATCTTCTTAAACATTATCCTTATCAGAAGTTTCTTCTATCAAAGGGTTAAAATCAGTTTTTGAAAACACATCTGAGGATGAGGATTGGGATGGTTTTAAAACAAAAGGATTAGACTCATCAAATTTTACATGTACTATTTCTTCAACAGTACAAGTATTTTTATTGAAAACTCTATATGTCTTAGAAGTTGTGGAGTAGCCTAAGAAAATTCCTTCATAAAATTTTGGTGAGAATTTATGTAGATTATCTTTAGTATTCAGAATGAACACTTTGCAACAAAAAAACTCTGAAGTAGGAATGTCTTGGTTTTCTATCATTCTATAACTCATAAAGTGTTTCATTAAGAAAAGGTCTAATCAAAACTCGATTTATAGTATAGCAAGAAGTACAAACAACTTCAGCCCAGAAATGTCTAGCTATAGAATATTCACTCAACATGGTTCTAGTTATTTCTTAAATAATTCTATTTCTTCTTTCAAATACACCATTCTATTGAGGAGTTCCCAGTGCTGAAAAGTTGTGAATAATACATTTTCTTCTACAAAAAGTTTCGAAATTAGAATTTTGAAATTCTCCTCCATGGTCACTAGGAATAGTTTTCAATGGAAGGTTTTTCTCAATTTTAACTTGAGCTCTAAAAATTTTGAAATAAAAAAAACCTTCATACTTCTTTTCTAGAAAATAGACCCAAGTAAATCTAGTGTAATCATCAACTAGAACAAACACATAGTATTTTCCTCCAATACATCCAGTTTGTGTTGGAACAAAAAGATCCATGTGCACTAACTTTAATGCATCAGTTGTTGAGACTTCACCGATTGATTTAAAACTAGATTTATGTTGCTTGCCATATTGACAAGGATCACAAAATTTAGAAGAATCAAACCTTAGCTCCGGTAGATCCTTAACTAGTTTCTTCTTAGAAAGTTTGCAAAAGTTCCTAAGGTTACAGTGACCTGGTCTTCTATTCCATAACCAGGAATGATATTCCATTGCACTTAGGCAAGGTAAATCTTGGCTCCTAAGGTCTTCTAAATTTAAGGTGTAAACATTCTATTGCCTATTGGCTGAAAGAATAAATTCTTCCTTGGAATTATGAACTAAGCACTTATCATTCCTAAAATTCACAAGATATCCTTCATTAAATAACTGACTTACGCTAATGAGGTTGTTCTTAAGACCCTTAACAAAAAGAACATTTGAAATCAAGGTTTTACCAAGAATAACAATATTACCTATACCAGAAATATCTCCCTTATCATTGTCTCTGAAAGTTACCTTTCCTCCATTCGTTTTGATAATCTTTTTAAAATAGATTTTGTTACCAGTCATGTGCTGGGAACATCCACTATCCATGTACCATTTGTTGTTACTAGTACTCAATTTATTTTCCAGAAATCAAGAAAAGAATTAGATTTTCGGAATCCAAACCTGTTTGGATCCGAGATTTCCAGACAACAATATTTTAAGAACCCACATCTTCTTAGAGAAATACGCTTTATGAAATCCTAGAGATTGAGTTTTTTTTAAGGAACAATGCTTTGCCTAGTGACCACGACATTGACACTTAGTACAAATGGGGCACTTTGAGGAACAAAATAATTGTTACTAAAAATTGGTTTTTCATGGGTATAACCAAATCCGGATTTATTTCGTAAAGGTCGTATTTGGGAATACATTTTATCAAAATTTTCCTTACCATGGGTAATGTTTGATAAACACTTCATTAAGAAAAAAATTTCATACTTGAGTTTTATAACCAATTTTTTATCTTCAAAATGATTTGATTTAGAACTAGAGCTAGGCTCGAAAATACTTTTCTTAGAAATTACTTTTTCTAGCTCTTTAGAAAGTTTTTTCTTCTCAGAGCTTACTTCCTCAAGATTTTTTTAAATACTTTCAAAATCAGAATTTTTCTTATCAAGATCTTTAGAAAGATCTGATATTTCTTTCATTAGAATAGAATTTCTAGATATTGCCTTATCATGTTTTTTTATTGAGTTTAAAATTCTCAATTCCGTGATGTTCAAAAAACCTAGAAACTTCTTCATAAGTAGGTAAAGTATTATCTTCATCAGGAGAGTTATAATACTCTTTATCATTGGAATTTAAAGAAACATTGGTCAATGATTCATAATTTCATACCTTAGCCATAAAACAATGATTATAAATAGGTAGTATGGCTATAAGACCAAGAATCTTCTGTCCTGAAGATTCATAATAAGAAGATTCATCTAAAGAGTCACCACCACTGGAACTCTAGGTGTCATTATCTTTCAAAACATTCTTAGCTTTTGGTTTACAGTACTTCTTTCTGCTCCTTTCAGAATGTTTTTCTTTCCTTTCTTTCTTTTTGAGAAAATGGAAATCTGGTCTAATATATTCAGCTCTCTTGCATTCATAATAAGTGACTTCTCCATCTTTCCTATATTTTCTTTCCTCTTTCTTATACTTGGATTGGAAACTTCTTTGGCCAGCTATCTTGTTCATCCTTCGAGAATGATTTTCGGAATGACAATTCGTAATGGAAAAGTTCGTAATTACAATTTTCGTAATTACAATTTGTAATGGAAAAGTAAGGAATGAAAAAGTTCAGAATGACAAAGAACTTTCTAAGAAAGTACGAAGAATAAAGAAAAACGAGAAAGAAAAAACTTATTCGTGAGTATAAGTATTTCAGAGACCTCCTCTGATACCAATTGTAGGATCAAAATAATGATGTAGATGCTCAATCTACAAGGGTGGGTGAATTTTATACTTTAAAAATTCCTTTGGAACCTTTAAAGTTTGATACGGATTACAATGTTTTCCTTAGAGAAAGAAAGTTCTAAGTTTAACAAAGTTAAACTAAGAAAATTCACAACACCTCTAACAACAAATGAAAAATTGGAATAAGGAAGGAAGTTATAAACTTCAAGTTCTATGTACTTTCTTAAAACCGGAAAGAGATTCTGAAAGTAGGTTCCGGAAATATGGATCCAGAAATTGAAATTTAACAAAAGATTACAATATGAGATTCTACCTTAAAGAATATAGAATCTAAACTTATCAAAGTACATGTGTAAGGAAATATAAGAAGGTTATACTTTCCTTACAATAAAATATGCAGCGGAAACAAACAAGTAATAAAACTACAAGTAACAAGATATAAGTCTTTTAACCCAAAGAGAAGGGTATCCAACAACCTTGGATAAATATCCCTTGATTTATACTTTCATGCAGGTCTGTCTTACCCACACCAGGGTAAGCCCTCGACACAAAGATCAGAATCTTCATCTTGTTATCCCCGCACGCCCTCAACTTCAAGGTAGTTGGAACCTCTGTCTTCCTCATCAAGGAAGCCATCGAACTTTAAGGTAGTCGACACCTCTGTCTTCTTATCTTCGGAAGTCCTCAAATTTAATCACCAACATTCAAAGTCACACGAAGCAAAAACTGAACGAGCAGTTCAGTACGCACAAAGCATGAAAATATTTCTCTCTCTAGAAATCACCTTAGCAGCATGTGGTATCTAGATAGATAAACTTCATTGTGTATAGATCCCTTTCAAATGAGCTCTTATTTATAGGCTCGGTCGGCCTCCTTTCCAATGGTCATAGTTTCCTTAAAAATCAGAGGGATCTGTACACGTGTCGCTTAACCAACGGTTAGTTTATAACGGAATAGACGACATCGTTTTATAACAAAACAAATGTAACAGAAATTACGACATCATTTTATGATTAACTAAAAAGATCGGATTGAAGGTTCAAAGTCTACGCAAAATGAAATTTCGGAGTATAAATAAATTCAGTGTGAATAGAGCAAAGATGATAAGATTCTATTTAATAGGAGAATTAAGAATGAAAATTCGTAATGGGAATTCATCCTCACAATTCGTAATGGGAATTCGTAATCAGAATTAGTCATTAGAATTCGGTGTCGAACATCATGAGAGTTCGTATCCAGAATTTGGAATGGAATTTTATTAGAGTTCATACCTAGAATTTGGAGTGGAACTCCATTACAATTCTCATCCAGAATTCGGAGCCTAAAACAGAATGCTTTACATTAATGTTTTAAATGAATCCGAGAATATAGAAATGAATCTGATATTTATACTTAATAAATATATGGATATAGATAATGAAAATATGATAAGAATAATTTTTCTTATAAAAGCGATTTTCCTTATAAAAGTGATTTTCCTTATAAAAGCGATTTTCTTTATAAAAGTGATTTTACGTAAAGATAAGGTGTTTGTGTTTTTCAAAACATAAAGGAATGGAAAAGACATAAGGAAAACCTTATTGACTCAACATTAATAACCTCGGTTAAACCTGTGTTGTGTTAGATTGAAAAAAATCGATTGAATGGAATTGTAAAATGTTTTATATTCGGAAAGTAATGTAATAAATTAATGAATTTATGAGGAAATGGAGGAGTAATATGGAAGGAAATAAGTCCCATCCTAGGAATCCATTTATAGTTCATTGTCTTAAATTTAGAGAGCCTAGGAATTATTTGAGTAAATTCCATATTTTAAAGGTTATCCCTTATACCAAGAAAATTACTATGTTAAGTAAAATGGATGAATTATTTATGTTTTATGATTCAATAATTAAATTTTATAACTATGTTACCAAGGGTATTTTTTATTAGAATCTAATAACATTTAAGGATTTTTTTTAATTTTTTAGAAAGATATATGTATTCATTAGCATATGTGTTATTGATAACATCGTGGGTTTTTGAATTTAAGCTGTATAATAATATAAATATCATATAAACTAAATTTTAAAAATTTATTTGGTTGGAATGAACATGAATAACGATATTTTTTAAAATAATTTATGGGATTAAAATCTATTGAATTAGAATATAGAAAATTAATTTATTGTAGAATGACTTTAATGTTTTTTGGACACAAGATTAAGTTTTTAGGTAACCATTAATGTTTATATTATCTTTGATGATGTAGAAACTATGGGTAATCACAACATTTTTACATTATAAGAAATATATTAACATAGTTTTGTAAATAGGACATCTTTTTGCATTGAGTGAAGGACGCGTGGCGTAAATCCACAACTTAAGGTCAACATGGGTGTTTCTCCTACTATAAGACTACATGATTTTTTGTTATTATTTCCTCATTCATACATAATTGATTTGATGATTTGATATTAATCATAAAAAAGAGGTGTTCTATTGATGTTTAGAGGTAAATGTATTATTGGATAACTTGTGCTAAATATATTGTATTTAGAAAGTAGTTAAAGAAACAGGGAAATAATTATCTCTATTTTATGGACCTTACAATATCTTAAAAGAGAATTTTAGTAATTCAAGAAAAAAATAATTTTTTTATATCCATTTCATAGAGTATCCGATGAATTGTAAATTGATCAATGCATAAAAATGATGAAAATTTTCTTATAAAATAGAAAATTATCAAGTGTATTTTTATAAATTTTAATACATTGATACAATTCCTAAACATCTAGAAAATTACTTGGATATATATAATTATCCTATTAATTTAATATATGATCAATCAAATGGACCATTAAATAATTATAGATTTATATTTTCATATTCGTTAACATTCCATTGATCGTTCTATTTCTTGTGTTCAATGGCCTCCATCACTATATATAATTACTTATGATTTGTTTCCTTGTTAATAACGTCACATTCGACCAATTTTATCCTATTTAGAAACCTAATTGTTTTTTATTTAAAATATCTTTCATATTTCTCTTCAAATAATATTAAAATGATTTTTTATTAACCAATTCATGATGTGGTTTTTTCAAAATGATATTTCAAAATACCAAGCTCCTGATTAACAAGATATTTTTTTAATTGAGAGAAATAAATTTAATTAAGTTAGCGTGGATATAAAACCATAAAATTATAAAATAATAACATTTTATTCAATAGTTTATAGGAAACATGACACTGATCTTTAATAACACATAAAATATTATTCATCAAATTTGATCTCCTCGATTACTTACAGAACTTTCAACCGCGGGTCAAAATGAACTATAATCTAGTGTACCATTAAAAAATTCTTATTAAATAAGATTTTATGAATAGTACTAACTAAATTATGAAAGTTATTTTTATCTATTTCATATAAATAAAATAAGAATAATTAAAAATAAAAATAAATGTTTTCTATAAAATTGTATTCTTTTACAAAACGGTTAAGTCGCACTTTGCACACAAAATATAAAATTATTTTTTACCTCTTTTATCAAATTTATTTTAGATATTAATCTTAATTTGTTATTTCAAAATATAAAAATTATCTTAGGCTAAATTTTTTATATTATTCTGGATTTTTTCATTTGTTTATAAATAGTGAAAAATAATGAATTTTAATTTAAAATTTTGATTTTGTTTAAATTATTTATAATTTAAAATTATATTGGTAATTATTTTTTGATTAAAAAATAGTTAAAATATATTTATATTAATTTAATTATGGTAATTTTAATTATTTTTTTATTGTATTATGATAAAAATATTTGTAAACTTTTAAACACCTTCTCTTGGAATTCCGGCTTCCCATCGCATTTTTGGGATTATTTTTAAATAAAAAATTTCAAATTATATAGATTTAATTTATAAAAACGTATTAAATATTTGAAATAAGATTATTTTATTTGAACTAGAAGTTTAAAATTAATTTTTTAACATAATAAATAGTAAAAAAGAAAAAATTATTTATCCTGGTTAAGGTAAAAATGGATTTTCTAGTTTGATAGACTAAAAATATACTGGATAATATTATCTAAAAATTTAATAAACTATATTCTTTGTATTTATTTTTACCCTATAATTTCTAAGCCTCTATAATACTTCATTTTGTACCATTTTTCATTTAATGAACTAGGGTACACCATTTTATTCCCAAACATTACATGTTTTTCCCTCACCTCAATTATAAATGGCCAACCACTCTCCTCTCACCTAAACAACATAAAACCCTTCTGATTTAGAAAATATCATCCCAAAAAAGTTCCATTACTATATAATCACGTCATAAAAGACTTATTTTAGGAAAATATCCAACCTAGAAACACTTTTGGTCCAAACCTAATGAAGTTGCCCGAAGAATAGGTAACATTCATTAACTAGTATTTCATTTATTTCTTCCTCCTCCTCCTTCAATTCATATTAAAAAATGATTATATAGTAAAAATATTATGGTAATTATAATTATATGTTTTTATGTTATGTTAATTGCTTATAACCATCCCCAGCTCCATCAAACTGTTTATGACATCACCATTCATGTGTACCGAAAACTTCCACCTCATGGATGAATGTCATTCATTTTACATTACTAACTCTCATGATTGGTAATGATCATATATATAAGGAATGTAAATTATATTTATGTATTATTTATACATATTTAGTTATTTATAATATATAACTTTGTACATTCCCTTCTGAAGTAGATATAATAACTTCGCTCCTTTTTATGGAAGACTACCGCCTCCTGAAGCGATGTGATTCCATTTCCACTAATGATTTACATGGAATGTAATAAGAATAATATTAATTAATATATTTATTATAACTTAAATAATTATTATTTTTATGATATATTTATCATTCTATAAAGATAATTTGTCATATTATTTTTTATTTTGAAAAATGGAAACATTGTTCATGCATGTTTGGACTACCACCTTCATGAGAAAATGTGACTGACTTTTCGTCACCACACCACATGGATGATATATATATATATATATATATATATATATTTGTATATTTAAAAATTATATTTCACATATGATATAATTATCATTCCATAAAGATAAAATATTTCATACCATATATTTTATAGTTATCATTATAAAATATGAACGTTACTCATTTACATGTACGACCTATCGTCTCCGTGATTGTAACATTGTTCATATTTCATACCATCCATAATAATTGGGTTTAAATGTGTACTTTATGTAATAATAAGGTAACTATTTCATGACTATTATTTCTGATAATATGGAACTATATTATATGTACAAGATTCATATCATTCATGGAAAATAATGAATGAGAAAACACGAGAATTATCACCTAAAACAATGAAAAAAATTAAATATTATGAAAAAAATTTATAAGATGTTATAAAATGATAAAATATGATTTTATAAAGATTAATATATTTTTGAAATATGTGAATTACATTTTTAAAACTACTATAATGTATGTTAAATTACATTCAACATAGTGGAAGCTTGAGGTAAGGTACATCGTCTCACTTTCCATTCATTGAGGTATATTTTAGTATTATTCACCTGATTTAATTTTTATGGTGTATATAATTCACCTATGAAATTTAATATCATGAATAATTCATTATTCATGGAATTTTATGTTTCAATTTGAATTATTTCAACTAAGGGTATTTAACATGAAAATTATCAAGTGGTAATGAATTTCATAA
This sequence comes from Viscum album, assembly GCA_963277665.1. Lineage (NCBI taxonomy): Eukaryota > Viridiplantae > Streptophyta > Magnoliopsida > Santalales > Viscaceae > Viscum > Viscum album. The sequence goes on along the minus strand of OY728136.1, from coordinate 733,411,562 downwards.
CTCAATTTCATCTCATTGAGTTAGATTACTCCTTCATTATATTTGATATTATAAGATTATGTGTGTATTATAATTTTATTAAATTGTGTATAATAACCACATTTTTTATATAAAATTTAGGCACATATTATATTCATTTATGATTTCTCACTTCAACAATATGATATGTGTAAGGGTTTATTTCATAGTCTTATTTTAATCAGTATTTTTTATACTTGAATTTACATTGATTGAAATTATGTGTTATTTTTCAAATAAACCTCATTAATTTCCTTATCCTATGATTATTCATGAATTTTTTAGTAATTTTAACTATTTTTCAATATTTGTTACATAAAATAATTGGTATATTTTTAAATTAAATCTAACATTATTTCTCACTTCGGTATGATATTTGTTTTATTTCAAAATAATGTTTAAAAATAATAATTTTTTTATCATTTAATAATTTTTTATTAGATTCATTTTTATACATTTTTAGTTCTTGAATTATTTTTAATGTATTCTTTTTTTTACTAAAAATTGAAGTCCCACATGGATTTTACTAAAAAAATGAAAAGAATATTTATTTTAATGTGTATGAAATGCATAGAATTTCCGGCTTTCATTACCTATAAAAATGTTTTAAATCATCCTTTATATTTTTCAAATATTATTTTTTAGGAATGTTTGTTTTCATAATTTTTTCTCCAAATTTTTTTAAATTTATTTCAAAAAAGAATAGGATATTTTCCTACCAAATCTTTTTAAAGAAACATTAACAGAATTACTATTCATCAATGACAACAAACCATTATATTGAATATAATCCACATGGAATTTTTTTTGGATTCTATCCTTACTATTCCACTAGATGGTTTATAATTATTTTGACCAAGGAGAGTTTTGGAATTAACTTCCTTTATTAAATTTTGTAGTTGTTAACATTCCCATTAATTGATCAATTTATTTTGGTTATTAGACATTAAATATCCCTTAAATGTACATATTAATTTTCGTGGATATTCTTATTTATTCAATTGTATCTCATTTATATGTACAATTTTTTATGTTGACTTTTATTTTATTGACTGAGGAAATATTGATAATGTGTATTTTTTCTTCAAAATTGATATTTGATGATAAGGCATATTATTCATGAATAAAATTGATTATTAGATATATGATGAATATTTTGTACATTTTTATACATATGGATCTAAATTATATATATTCCCTAATTGTATTGTTAGGTCTCATGACATAGATTAGGAAGCCAACATTAAACAGGTTTTTACCTAGAGTTTTAAACCATCAATTGAATGATCTAGATGGTGTAGGTGTTGTGTTACTGATACATGATGGCCAATAATTTATCATTTATTTAATTAAAAATTTATTTATTATTTTCTATGAGTTTTTCAAAATTATATTTCCTATGTATTCATAACATTTTCATTTTCTTGATTAAATGGAAAGTGTTTTCATTATTTCACCTAATCATAATAATGATGTGTAATATAGTTATTTAAATGGAATATGAGTTCATTTAATTTCAATTCCATATTTATTATTTTTATAGATTCATGATACCATCTATTGTACTTATCCCTTACTGATCATTTCATCTTCCCCTTATTTTGTTTCATTTTCTTAATAATTCATGATGTATACTATGTGTGATATGCAAGGATATTCTAGAGGGAATAATGTTAATCCTGGAAATAAATTAATTTTGTAATTTTTTCTTTAACGTTAATATGGGAATCATATATGTATATAGTTTTCCAAGATTACTAAATTATTCAATATTTTAGGATGTGATTCTTTCTATCATATATCAATTTGAAAGAGCAGACATTGACTTCGAGCTACCCATATCAGGGTCGCTAGATTATTATCATTGTGCAGTACTAAAAAATAGCTGACTCATAACTATTATAGGTGATATGGTATAAATATGTCCATGAAATGGTTTTTGGGAATGTTTTTAGGTCTTTTCATGCCTATATCATTCTATTTTAACACCTAGTAAATCTATTTTTACCAAACCGTAATAATTAGTTTTTACCGCTTCTACAATACAAAAGGGTAAAAAATTATGTTAACCTTATTACAGAATATATATTATTATAATTAAAAATATAGAATCCATTTATCAAAATTCATTTTATAGAAGTGAAAGAATCCAATTTTAAATTATACATGTAGACGTGATGAAAAGGTGGGTTTTTAGAGAGAAAATTATCATAATTTTAGATTGTGGTAATATAAAAATTCAAAATTAATTGATTCAAATGACTTAAAATAGTTAAATTATAATATAATAGAACAAAATTTACTTCAAACCCAATTTAAAATTCATTTTAAACTTTTGGAATTATATAACTGAAGAGACAGTTTTCAATAGAAATCATTATTTTCACTATTCATTATAAAATGAAAGATTTTCGAAAAGTATAAAAAAAATATTACTAAAATAATTTTGATATGATGATTTCAAAAAATAATTTCATTTTTAAAATAAATTATCTAAGGGTGTTAAAATTTAATTTTAAATCATGTTCTCATTGCGTCACTAAAATATCTTTTAGAAAACTATTTTTTTAGAAAACATATCTATTTTTTAAAAAAGATATTATTTTAATTATTATCCTTATATAAAAATATTTTTATTAATTTAGTAAATAATAATGACACCCACAAATTTAGTAGCTATTTTATGTTGGTATACAATGTTATGGTTTATTTAGACCCACAGTTGTGTGTTTCACAAGCTATCGATGAGATTAAATTTAATAAAGCATGTGTTGTGGGATTATTATGATTGGTGTTGCGTGCCATATATGTGATATAATATGATTTTATTATTTTATAATTCCTTGGTTTTATGGAATAATTATTTGTAGATGATGATCTCGGACCATAATGTGCACATACATAGCCTGATAGAAACACTCCAAATGGTTGTAGTGACCACAACAATTACACATCATTGCAAGATCCTTACAAGAATATCAGTTGTTTCCAAAATATCAACATTAATATAAATAAATTGGTACACTAATCGTTGTAACATTTGATGATAAGGATGCCCATTGTGGAAAACTACCACAACCACCCCTTTTATGCCCAAGCCTCTTCTTCTTCCTACTTTAGGTGCCAGTGAAGCTACCACTAGGTGGAACAGAATAAGAAGAATGTCCAACCATGATTGTCATATCCATATCATCCATCATAGATTTATCTACCATATACTCATAGGTATTAATATTCGATATGAATTCATATGATTTAATATAAATTCAGACACCATATGGGTACTTCTAATCCTTGAGCTGGTCATTGTTGACAATATCTGGGGAAAAATATTCCAGCTCTGTGAATCGATGTGTGTACGCTAAGACCAAATTCTCTCCCAAATTAAGGGAGAGTAACTACAAACTTATATCCATAATTAGAGACTCATTAAATAAATGTAGGATGATATTATTCATGAAACCATTCCAGTAAAAATCCATATATTTATCCACCTATACCATGGAATCCTTGCATCATATGTGGGGAACCTCGAGTTTGAACATCACACACTTCACATTGATATTGTCATGTGTATCATAGAATTTGATGATCTAATCAATGTTTTCCATCCATCCCTTCTCCTCTTGAGGATTACTTATACATATAAATTTTTGTATATTCTGGAATAATAACTCCTTTGATCGATCCCTTTCTCCTATAACTATTTTCTATTCCTCAACAATTATTTTTTGGAATTGCATTATATTTGGCCCATGTCTTTAACAGCTCGCGTGATAGTCTCTATAATATTCTGACCTAATGGTTGATTACCTTTAATATTATTCACTACACCCTCATATGAAACCAGTGGAATATTTCACATAGGAAAATCAATACCCATAGAAAATAGAAGATATAATCCAAATAATAAAAGGCCACACATGGGAATTCCCTTTAAAATAAATATAAATCATTGTTCAAACTAGAAAACCATAATAAAAAACTATGATTTAGATCAAGAACTCAAAATGTAATATGTGCATCCTAAAATCATATGCTAATTTGAGTCTTGTCATGGAAAAATTGGGATTTGAACTCACCCAATCGTAACCATCAAATCCAAAAAATCATATCATTAGTCTACAAAATTCCCAAAACTAGGAACCAAACGTTCCCTAATGATAGTAAACTATAACAAACCACCTATGATTTCCATTCAAACTAGCACCCACCCCAACCCATAAAAACATGAGGGTATTCCAAATCCCCAATGGCTAAAGACTAGAACCCTATAATCAATAACAAATAGAAGAAATTATTTATCCCATACAAAATTAGAAAACAAGGAATATATATATACATAGAATAAAGAAATGGTGGAAGAAAAAAATAGAAAACAAATCATAGGAAAATGGAAACAATAGAAGCGATAAAACATAAAAATAGATAAATATACTCCTAGGTATGATTCCAATAAAAATGAAAACCCAATGATGAGAAAGAGATACTCCATGTGTTAAGAAGACAACACCCCACTATCTCACCACCAGTTACCCAAATCAGTAGACCAAAACCTCATGGCCTTATTGTTGAACCTTTACATTCCATGAATCAAAATACATGAAAATTTATATACACCATATTAGTGGTGTGTAGGATGTGATATAATAGGATAGTTAGGATCCCACCTAGGTTTTCTATAAAAAATATCTCTACAAAATCCAAACATGGTCTCATTAATGGAAAAAGGTCATAGAATTAAGTTAAATAGTTTTTATATCAAAAGCATAGTAAATATTCCCCTTTTCCATAATTTCAAATAATCCATTTAAAAATGTTTTAATGAATAAAAAATTAAAAAAACAAATAATAAATTATAAGAATTGTAACTCAGAATCATTTGTAACATCACACCAAGGATCACTACTGGACAAGCCTTGGGATCATAGGAACACCCTATGAGATACCCCAAACCCAATGGTATCAACAGACAAGGCCTTTTACTACAACTTCCACCAAAGTACCCAAGGCTTCCGATGTCACTACTAAAAAATAGGCATTTAATAGCACTGGTATTTATTAGTGCTGGAAAAAATCATTGAAAATGTAATCATTTTCTACGATAAAGAAATTTAAAAATAAAATTTAACCCTATTTTAGTGCTTTATTTATTGCACTGATAAACGAGACCCTTTTTTATAACTTAATTTTTTGGAATTGATAAAGGGACACTTTATAAGCACTATTTTTTTGTGCTCAAAATTGAATCCTTTTTAGTGCTTTTTTAGAGATGATAAAGGTCAAAATAAATAAAATTCACTAACTAAATAAAAAATAAAAAATGAGTTTAGAAATAAAATATTAAAAAATTTGTTAATTAAATAATTATAGATAAAAATTCAGTAAATAATTATACTACACATAAATATAAATAATAATAAATACTGCGTATTATCTATATGGATATGTGGATAATGAAAATTAAATAAATTAAAATTAAAAAAAAGTAAATCTAGAAAACTATTTACCATTTTGTTAATTATATGATCATTGATAATGTTAATAAATTGTATATATTAAATATATAGATGTATATTAATGTATATAAATATTATTTCTATAATATAAAAATTATTTATTATTTACAATTAATAGTAAAATATTTAGTAAATAATTGTTTATAATTAAAAATTAATATAAATTAAAAATATTGACAAATTATATCGAGTAATAGATATAATTGAATGTCATTTGATTATAATATTTATAAAATTGATTAAAATAATTATGTTAATTTCACATATACATAATTAATTCATTTTAATATAAATAGCAGTACACACAAATATTTTTCTTAGAATTTAATCAATTTATATTATTTGTTTTAAAAATATTTATTTTCTATGTTTTTATATTTTAAATATGTATTGATATTTATTTTAATATATATACATTTTATTATGATTTATATTACACAAACTTATCCATGTTTTCAATATAATACTCGTTTTTATTTAATCTATTTTATGTGTTTTTAACATGTATGATCTGAAGATTAAATATTCATTAATAATATTTAATATACATTTGTAAAAAAATATTTATCAATAAAAAAAGTTATAAATTTATATTTACTATTTTTATACATTTATATTTATACACAAATAAATAATAATTTTTCAAAAAATAATTTTATAATTATAAATAAATAACTGTAAAATTTTATTATATTTATTTAAATAATGAAAATAATTTTTTTATATACATATAGTTATATAAATATATATATAATGATATAAGTATTATTTCTTAAAAAGTTTTTATATAATTATAAAGAGAATATTATATATTCATATTATTATAAAAATGTTATTTTATAAAAAATATTATTATAAATGTTTTAATTATATATTATAATTATACTTTTTTAAAGTTATTATTTTTAAAATTATATTAACTATTTATTAATAATTTTTTAGCATTTAGAAAAATAGAGAGTTATCAACACTTTTTTAACAGTTATAAATCATTATCATTATTAGGGTGAAAAAGTGATGATAAAAGGTATCTTTTTCAGTGATTTTTTTGAAGCACTAAAAATTGTTTCATTATATATTTTAAAAAACCTAAAAATCGTGAACAAATTTTTGATATCCAAAGCTCTCCATGTAAGAAAATTGTTATTGTTTCTCATCATTGTCGAATCCAATATCGAATTAAGGATCCATCTATTCAATGGATCAAGTCCAGATCTCAAGTGATTCAAGTGTTGAACGGAACCATGGGTCGAACGAAATCTAGTTTTTCTGATATCTATAATTCCCATTGGCTATATATTGAACCTTCTCATCCCACATATATCTATCTCAACAAGTCTAGTTGTATTATCCTATACTAAAACAACCCAAAATTCACAGTTTTATAGATATATTGAAGTATCGTCTTTCTCGATATCCTGTGGGTCCCCTTGGGACAACATTGGGACAATGCAACATGAAATTTATCAAACCCAATGTTGGTTTCGTGTTCTTGGGATGTATAATAGGCTCAAAATACCTATATTTCATGACATCTACCTCCATTCAATCATTAAATGTTAAAAAATTCACCCATATAGTGGTTTGTGTTATCATTGGTTTATAATATTAATTTTCAAATCACATGGATGATGAAATATCTAACATCATTGGGGTATTATATTATGTCATGATGAAATTGGAACAGAGAGTATTGAGTGAGGTGGAACTAAAATTTATGGTTATCCCCTTCTATTTGAAATGTAATTCTATATATTTATCTTAAAAATGGATAATGAAAAATAAAACATGTGGGAATAACTATATAATGAATTTTTTATAAATTTTTTTCCTAGGATAATAAGCACTGAAATATGGATGGATTTATTTAGGATGATTGTGAACTATTTCATGAGTCTTGGTATAGGTTTTAGGTCCAATTATAAAATGTTACAATCAAATGATTCTGATGAATCTGTAAAATCAGATGATAAATTCATTATATATGTTTTATTTTTTGTCTTATGTATTTAACTACTTCTTGAAAAAATATAATGGTTCGATTTTTTATTTTTGAAATATTTCTATTTTAATATTAATAATATGAATTAAATGCTATTAAAAGATAAATCAAATAGTTTTAAGTTTCTATAATCCTTATACTATTTTATACTGGGAAAAACGATTTTGAGGCAAAATATAATTGATTTTTTTATTTTTATTATTGAAATATAGTGATAAATTAAACAATTTGTATGAGTCATTTTCTACAAAAAACATATGCATCATGGTGTTTTATGGAACAAAATATTATTTCATTTCATACTGTAGATGAAGATTACATTGGTGATAAAATTTATTGCTCTTAATCCTTTATGATTAATCATATTTTACAAAATTTCATATTCTATTTCAAAACTAACATACATAACAAGAAATGATTTTTGTTATTTAAATTTTAAATAATATTTTAAATAAATAAAGAATAAATATTTTACCACTAGATTTATCTAATATTTATAAAATAAATTATTGACATTAATTAATGTAAATTTAATGAATAAATTTTAATAGAATCTATTTTATATAAATACAAATTTACTTTCATGGATAAAATCAATACACAATTAGAATCCCACTTAGACCCAACATTTTTAGATTTAATTTAATAATTTATTAAAATTATATGCTCACTATAGATTATTAATTCAATTGAATTTTATGGTTTACTAACATAAATATAAATCCATTTTTATGTCCTTCTAGTTGTAATATGAGGACACACAATTATTACCATCTAAATTACATGACATAAAAATGCTTCAATACAATACATTACCATGAACTTTTATATTAAGAGTTTTTTAAAATATGGACAAAAAAATAAAAACTCATTTTTTTAAACAAATGGACATTTTTTGGAATAATATATGAAGAAACATGATCCATACGAAGCCTTCGTTGTTATTATTCAGATCAAGATCCTCATATCATATTATTATTATTGGTATCAAGATCTTCATGCATAGATTTTTTAAAATTAACATTCATTCCAGCCTCTCTAAATTATTCGGGCTCTATAAGGGAAAATTGAGGTTTTTGTAGAGTCTTACTCGTTCGAATTATCACTAAAACATTATGATCAACAATGAAATTTTATTCATTTATTTCAGCCATGCATGTATTTCTTCTAGTTGATAAAAATATATCCTTATTTGAAATGATAACCCACTCATTAATACTTCTTTATAATAACATCATTCCCCTCTTCACACATCTAATTAACATTGTGAATGTTTTACTTTAATCTATCTAATAATTGAGCATTCTTAATTTTTCTTTTTGTTTCCTCCCTTATAAATCTCTAATTACCATCTATGTAATTCTCACAAATGGGAGGAATTCACCTTTGATAATGAATATATTATGTTTATTTATTTAATTATTTTAAAAATTGAATATATTATGAATCCAATAGTATATCTTTACTTTCACTTGGATGATTCAACGCTTCAATCCAATGAATCTTATTTTCTCATCATTCTCTTCACTTATTTATTGATTGTTTGGAATGATCTATTTTTATTTTTTATCATCATTCATTATTTTTTATCGGCACATTCATGTGGTCAGAAATTCTTTCATAGTAAAATATTTATCTATAGAATTAATGTATGATTTCATATTTATGTTTAATAAATTTTTTAAAATTATTACAACTATATTATTTTTTTCTCATAAAAGTGAATTCTTTTTTTATAGTGGAGTTGGTTTGTTTGAAGCTACTCATGCTCATGATGGATTGGAATATAATCTAGAAACTATGATAATTACAATAAGGATATTCATTAATAATGCAGTCAATAATTATGAAAATGATGAATTACAACTACTTTTTTAATTAGTGTTGTCACCCTTTTATCTACTATTTGGGATTTAATTTCGTTAAAAAAATTCAAATACATATTTAGTTTTTACATATATCTCCTGGGAAGTCATATTTTGGTTTCATATATCTACAAGAATCCACAAAAATAAAAAATGATAATTTCTTCCAATGTTACCACATTTTCCACCTTCATAGTCTTTTTTAGTTGAACTGCCAAAAATGCTAGTCAAATCTATCTGGTTTGCTGGGAAACCATTGTCATTCTTGAAATATATGAGATTATATGAATCTCATATGCCCATTTTTGTTTAATTTCCATGATATAATGGGTTCATGAGCTTCTTATGATCTATTTAATTTATAAAACCTAGAAAACATCATCTATTAACAACGAGTCAATATAAAGTGTTGTCAATTTGAAATATAATGTCAATGGGAACATGGATAAATTGTAATTTATAATTTTTTAGGCTTTAGGATGTAAGAGTCAATTGAACATCAATCCAAAATTTTTTGTAACCATTATGGCTCAATGTGCTTCTTATTATTTAAAATTCACATGAATTTCAGTAAAAATGAAAACTGACCAACTCAAAACTAAGAAAACATATTCTGATTATTTTTTACTTTCGGGAAACAATCCATATATCATTTGGGACTTGTAGGTTTCATCCACACCTCAATTAGATGCACGGTGTGACCAATATGACTCAATTTATCCCTTAGCAGTTTCAATTTGATAGTTTAATTTAGAAAATGTCACTCAAAAAATAACAATGAAAATATGATATGATTTTCCTGGTAATTTATTATATTGATTTATATGTCATCTGTGATGCATATGAATTAGTCTCAAGTCATACCAATAAACAATGTGATCGGTATATGTTAAATTCGGTGTTTGTAGTTTAAAATGACATTTTTGTAAAAAATCAAGTGACGTACTCAATACAATGAAAAGACATTTTGATTATTTTGAATTTTTTTAAAAATGGTCCATTATTTATTTTATCCATGTAGGAATCATCCATACCTCAATATTATGCATGATGTGACCAATATGACTCTAAGTGCATATTTTAATTGAAAAAATGAAATCAATTTTAATATAAATGAAAACCGACCTACTCAATACTTATAAAACACATTTAGATTACTTTGATACACGATTATCATTATCCAAATGTCATTTTAGACATGTAGGACTCAGTTTTAACTTAATTGGATGCATAGTGTGACCTGTATGACTCTAAGTTCATCATTTTATTCATAAATGACATCAATTATAATAAATTGAACACCATACCAACTCAAAACCAAGGAAAAGAATTCATAGTGTTTTATACTTTAGTCATGTAATCTATAAGACATTTGCGACATGTAAGAATAATTCGAATATCAATCTGATACATGATGTTCTTGGTATGAATCAAAATGTATTTCATAAGATTCGAATAAGTTGTTTAGTTCAGAAAACGTCACTAACTGAAAACTAAGAAAATGAACTTGTATTTTCTTTCTAATTTCAAAATCTAATTAATAAGACATTTTTTATATTTATCAATTATTATTACACAAAACTAATACATGATGTGATCATTATAAGTTAATGTCAGTGTTTCTAGTTTAAAATGAAATTTTAGTTGTCACGACCTGTCCACCGGGGCCCGTATTATGACTACCCCAAGCCCACCTTCCATAGTCCAGGGGCTGGCGACTAGCACCAAAGGCATAATACCTTAAAAATGGGAAGGCATTGCCTTTATAAATCATAAACACGGAAAACCAGAGTACAAGCAGAAGAAAACACTAAGTAAAAACTGTATGAAAAGTATTATGAAAGTAAAGGGGTCGGAAATACAATCACAATAGTAAAGTACAAGGAAAGGACAAACAGGTACAACTAAAGAAGGCAAATAGCTGGAAGGTGTCTAGTAGCTATTGGAACGTCCACCACGGATCCTACATGAAGGGTAGGTACAGATAGCCTCTTCAGTGCTCCACGTCCATCCGTCTCCTCTAGGTATCGACTCGTCGTGAGGTCCACCTCCGGGTACCGTCCAGTCCTCGTACACTCTGCCTCGGTCAGCGTTGTCCGTCATCTGCATCCAACACAATGAGGTGCGGGCATAGCCCATGTTGGGATGAGTATAGCGATACTCAGTCAGGACCCTGAGACCCTCAAGGTTTCACAAAATTCAACAAGGATAAACCACAAACTATGATTTCAAAGGACAACCATTACTTAGGTATATGCCCATACATATACCTAAGTTATCAAGTAACCCATCTCAATCATGAGGAAAACACAAAGGTCATTGACTCAACTCAAACCATGATTTTTCATTATCAAAACCACGACTGCTGGAGAACTCCTTCTCTGTCGAGTACAGTGGGAATGTCGCGATACCGAGGTTCTTCTCACTAACCTTGGACTGCTGAGGTACTCCTCATGTCGAGTACCACGGGTCTGCTGCCAACTACCAGATGCTCCGTCCACTATGGGTCTGCAACCAAATATCGGGTGCTCCCCATAATAGCCTATAGAGGCACTCCTCATATCGACTACCCCGGGTTTACTTCCAACTACCAGGCGCTCCGTCCACCGTGGGTATACCGCCAAATACCGGGCTCTCCCCACTAGGCTAGTCGAATCACTCTAAGTCGAATCGTTCAAACAGTCTTCAGGTCTGTCAGCTACTAGGTCTCTGCACTCTGCCATCTCATTTCTAGGAGAATCTGCACCACGAGCTACTGGTTGATAATCCATGTGTCACGAAGTCTCATGTGGAAGTATCTCAAAGGTCTACCACATCACAGGGGTCTCAATGCAATAGACAACGCGTCAATTAGACGCCTGGTCTGTGAGTTATTAGCCTTTTAGTCTCGGGGGCTCGGTTAGTTTTGTCCACTAACCAAACTGGCTGTATCTCAATTATACCCCAAACTCCCATGGGGTATTATTGAAGGTATGGATTCATTCCATGAATATCGACGACGATGACGGTTCGTCAAAAGGACGCATGTAGCCCAAGATATGGTCGATAAGTTGTAAACGGGTCTGACAGGTTTGGGTTTGGTCCAACCTAGTTGGACCCACCCGACCCGGTCCGGGAATCTGACCTGGCCCAAAGGGGTGGCCCAGCCAGAAGGGTCAGTATAGAGACCCAAAGCTTAACGTACATGAACATTACATTACTTTTTTGGAATACTTAGTACATAAAAGAAACACACACACAAGGACCGTAATTGTTTATTGTTTTTGGAAACTCAGAGTATAATCTTCTAATCGTGGTGAATGATCTTCGACATCTCCCGTAATGATCTTACCCTTTTTTTTCTTACCTAAAACCTTTCTTTATATCCTGGGGAAAATAAAACATAAAATGGGTGAGCTCAAATTCTCAGTAAGGGTAAGAATGGATAAAATAAAACATACCATATACATTAGAACTTAAAAACATGAACATAATGTTTAAACATCAAAAGCTTGAGCAATGACATAAAACATGGAAGTACATAAGGCATATATCATAAAGAAACATTAAGAATGATTAAATAGCATGTGAATAAAACATGTAATTGTGGAAGCGATTAAGCACATGATATGATTTCCATAGTAGCCAAGGAATTGCTGACAAGACCATCTTAGTGGACAAAGTCCCTCTCTAAATCGAGTTTACTCCTCGTTCCAGTCCTGTATTACTGAACCGGATTAACTTTCCGTTCCAACCATGTCTATCTCATGAGATATAAATCTTTACCTAATGCATTGGAGGGAGATATAGGTCCCACCCATCTCACAATCATACCATTCTTATGTGTGCCACAAAATCATAAACCATACATCATAGCATAACCCATGTAATAAAAATGGGAATCTTAAACATCATGACATCATAAAACAATTCATATAAGATAAATGAATTCATAAAAATATTTCCATCACAACATAATCAAATTAATGTAATAATAGGGATATAAATAGAACCCTATATTGTCTTAGATGGAAAATAATTTTGATAAAACACTTGAACTCCATTCTTGAGGAAAATATCCTTTCTACTTCCAAAACACATTTCCTTTCTTAACATGTCATACAATTCTAAAATAAAAGAATTTGATTAAAAATAGACTTGAAAACTTGTAAATGAAGCTTCTTGGAAATAATGTTTTAAAAATCCATTCATTCTGTTTAAGTTAAAAAACATTCTTCTCATACTTTTGTCGGAAAAGTCAAAAAGTACCTCGTACGAAAAACGAAAAAATATTCCTTTAATAACTTTTAGTAAAAACTCACGGAAGGGTAAAATTGTATTTAAAAAATTGTATGTGGATAGAAATAATATTAAATATTGAGGAAACATTGATGTGGATGATAAAATACACCCCAGTAAATTCCAAAGTATAAACAATCTCAGATAAAAATGAGATTGTGATATTTTCCCTTACATTAGGTCCGATTTTATACGTAAGTGTCTGAACCTCCTGTATAATGATTTAAATAATGTTATTGAATTATTCCCGAATCATACTTATTTTTATGATATCATATATGGTCATATTATTATCTTCTTATTAGTAATATTTCAATACTACTTGTTTATTTGGGTGTTTATTACTTTTTGTTCTTATGCGTGTTTTGTCGAATAAATTCTTATACTTATTTTTAGGTTATAGATACCTAATTTACAGAATGGTATTAGTGTAATATATATCATATTTATTCACTCGATTCATTTATATAATCATTATGCAATGAAGATCATGTAGAACGAGTCGCATCACATCGTGGAGACGGTATTCCGTACGTATGCACGAGCGATGATATCATTCCCATGATCGTGGAATTGTATTGGAGTGTATGTATACTATTTAAGAATCAATATCACTTTATAATATTCATATATAGTCATTATTGACACCATTATACCCATCCAAGTAAGGTGGTGGTGGAAAATAGATTACACCACAACGTGGAGACGGTATTCCGTACGTACGCACACGCGGTGATTTCATTTTCCGTAGGATGGATAGATAGTGAAATAGGCTTGTTTCATACTTATAATAACATATCATTATATGAGTGATACTTATGTTATTACATCATAATGAAACAACTAAAGAAGAAGAAGTGGAAGATGAAATAATGTTGAAAGAATTGGTAATCATACATTACCTCTTCTTTGAAGTGCCTCTTTGAGATCTCCTTTTAGGGCACTAAAATTGGTCTTTGAAGAATACCGGGACCTCTAGGATGTCTCTAGGGAAGTGGAGAGGAGAAATTGGTAGGGTTTTTCCAGGCTTGAAGGCTCAAAGTGGTGTGAGGAAGAGGGGGGGGGGGGAGGTGCCCTTTTATAAGGGAGGAGAGGGGCACCTTGGGAATAACTAAAACTATTATTTTATTATAAAGTCGAATTCGGTTTTAAATAGCTAAAAATTGATTTATATCAAAGATAATGTGGGGATGGGTCGAAATACTCTCATCCAATATCATTTAGACAAGTTTAGGTTCCTATTGTAACCTTATCATTTAGATTTAACATTAAGTAAAATAATTTTACTTTTACCGTGTCCTTTTGTGTTCTAACAATATAAGGTTAATAAGCATACAATAAGAAGCCAAACGAACCCCAAGTTGTTTATTATTAATATATATAACCTTATCTAAGTAATTTTTCAGAAACTTTGATTTTTAAGAATAAAATAACAATTAATAATATAACATTTGTTTTAAAAACTATTTTATGTCAATTTTGACACTATTTAGTAATTGATTTTTGTAAAAATCATAACAGAATGATTAGTTCTAAAAAGGTTAATTAAATCAATAATAACATGTCTTATTAACCTAGAAAATTAGTGTAATTCATAAAAAGTCTCAAATTACATTTATTTGGATATTTATAACATCAATTATGTAAATATTTCATTAATAAGATAATTACTGCATCATCTTTGTGTCATAAATAAATTAAATTATTTAATGTCTAAAAATTACAAATAAAATACCTTTATGTAGGAAATATTTTTATATTTCTAATTAATATTTATAGTAGAATTTAGATTATGTATAACCCTATATTAAAAACGATTTACTTATTAAACTTTGATTTTAGCTATTTTAACCATTATTTAAATAAATTAATAATAAATGTCCTTATCTAATCCAAGTGGGCCTAAATGGTCATATTTTATTCCCAAGGTTGTTTTTGGTGGAATTAAACTTATCCAATAGAATTATGCCATGTGTTAGGGTAATAATAATATCATTTTTATCCTTAATTACCCTATTTACTTTTAACCGTGGTAAAAAAAAGTAAAAAGTTACTATTCACCAAAAATTATTTTCATCTCATTGAACCACATTTTACTTACTAACATCAACCGTCTCTCTCGGATTTTTGAAATTCCACTCACAGAAGCGGTAAAATTATGTTTTATGTAAATTTCCAAATTTTCCTAGGAGGTGGGTAAAAGACGGTGTAAAGTTCAATGAAATTTTTATATATCTAAAATTATTATAAAATTACTCCAATGAATTACATTGAACTTATATAGGTATTATGAATCAATTTTGTCCTAAAATAAATTTAAATAAAATAAATAATTATTTAAATTAAAAAGTCGGTTTTTAAATAGTAACCATGTGTTGTCACTATTCATAAAAAATTGAATGCTTTCAGAAAAATACCAAAATTTCACCCTAGGTTAATTTCGATATTCCGAATCCAAAAATGAAGTCCATTTTGAAAAATAAAATTTATTAAATTTCAAAAAGTGGGTATTTCTATTCATAACGGCTAGTTTTAATAATATTTTAATAGCATATCGTTGTTTAGCGAAACTCGGTATTGCGTACAACACACGCTATCGTGGAAGGTCGCGATTGCATGTAATGAAAGGAAAGTCAAGGATGCATGTTGTACAAGATCCTTTTGGTGTAGAGTACAACACAATACATTAATGAAATTATAAAGAATATTTTTCATAAAATCTCGGGGTGTTATATTCTACCCCCCTTAAAATGAATTTCGCCCACGAAATTTGTTGGGGTTATAAATGGTTTAATACTCGAAAGTTTCTTTAATAGAAACCCACATCGTAAAAATTAATACCAAAACCAATATTTAAAAACAAAAGTATGAAACGTAAAGGTTACCCAAATAAACTAATCACTGGGTTTCCACAAAGGTGAAAATATGGATATGGAAGAGAAATCTAACCATAATGTTCTAATGGAGAGTGGTAGAGAACATGGATATGGAAAAGACAGCAATCAAAAAACCATAAATTTGTGATGATCTAAGGTACCATCTAATTCATCAGATATAAGGTCACTAGAACAACATTTTTGGTTTTCAAGATCATTTCCCTAAAGTTGATGAAATTGGAAATAGAAGAAATACTTTCGTGATTTTGGAACAGTCTCATCATTGTTAGTTCTTTGGATAATTTCCACTTCATCTCTTAAAGAAATGAAGTTGAATTTTTCATTCGTGAAGTGTTAGTAGCTCATGTGATAGAATCATTGGTCATTCCATCTGTCTCAAACAAAAGGTTATAAAAGTTATCAAAAATACATAAGTCCATCTATAGTGAGATTAATCATATATGGTTCCTAAAATGGACTTTTACTTCATATATCATACTGCTTAATATAACAAAACCAGTTTCTACTAAACAGGGACTTCTTGTAGGCAAGTGGTAGGCAATAAAGGCCAGTCGCACTTCGGTTGTGGGTTCGATTCCCACAGCCTTGTCCGACGTGAGGGGCTGTCGCCAATCCTGCAGGTTGTCCTTTTTCTAAAACCACATTACTATAACATCCCATAAATAATATCAAAAAAAAAGTTCTATGCTTAAACAATAATAACTTTTGTCCAACATAATCCATTACAATTTTTAGGCTTATCTAAAATACTTCGTTCCAAGCTCATAGTATAAAGAAAACCATTACTTGAAATGTCATCAACCAAGCATGTGAATACCATCATTTATCCCCCATATATCTTGTTGGACACATTCCAATCATGTGAATACCTTAATCATCCATTAAACCTTAGTGAAAACATGAATACTGTCAAAAGTTAACTCTTTCCATATTCCAAAATTCCAAAATTCTATATACTCAAACCATGATAAAACCTTCTCCTTATAACATTCATGAGCTCATGAATACTATCAAACATTTAATTTTCTCCTTATCCCTTCATTATGCGCATATCATCTATATTCCAAAAATATCTGAATAACCTTTAATTGATACTGGTACCATTAATCATACTCTTTCAAAACTCAAGGAAATACAATAGTGTAACAATCATTACATGTCTCTTTATTCCGTAGTACCATGAGATTACTTATACAACATTACACTTGATAAACATGTAATCATTCCACTACCTTCTTAAACCATTGACTGAGCTTCAACAATTCTTTCATCTCACATATAATTTGTAGTCTCTTCATCATCATCAACATAAATACTACCCATACGGCAATACTGATTCTCTTCATGAGAATTTCCCTTAGGGAATTGGTTTTCATAATGCCCGTACATTCCACATTTAAAACATTTAACCATTGTTGATGTCGTAGCAATACCATTATCCACATCCTTGGTGTTAACTGAACCTTTTCCATTGCACTTACTAGCTTTGTGTCCTTCTTTTCCACACCCAAAGCATATTCCAGTTCCCTTGAAACAATCTCCTCGATGCCGCTTACCACATGATTTACAAGAGGGAAATTGAACTTTCTTTCCTCTATGATCATAATGAAAATCCATCTTTCTCTTATTATCTGAGTCGGGAAACTAACCAAAGTTGATATTATTGATCATATTATGAGATTGCTGATTAGGCATAATAACGATGTTTGGACTTCCAAATCCTGTTTCATTTGGTTTCTCATGAAGAATATCATTCCATTGTCCGTCATATCCTCCATTAACATGAATCTTCCTGTTTCCAGCCATTTTCTAAAACCCAATAAGAATTGTGTGAGAGGAAAAAATCATTCTAGGGAAAACAACATAGTAAAGGGGGAGAACCCTCAATATCTAACATCTTAGGTTAAATTCTAATATTGTTACCATAGTTATAGGACTATATCCTATACGTATAGTTATCCTTAGGGACATCCCAAGACATACCTCAGAAATATCTCTAGGGATCTCACTAACATTTTCGCATCCTAGTTTCCAAAGGTTGACTAAACCTTTCCTCTGATACCAACTGTAGAGACCCAAAGCTTAACTTACATGGACATTACATTACTTTTGCGGAATACATAGTACATAACAAAAACACACACACAAGGACCATAATAGTTTAGTGTCTTTGAAAACTCGGAATATAATCTTCTAATCATGGTGGAAGATCTTCAACATCTCCCATAATAATCTTCCCCTTTTTTTCTTACCTAAAACCTTTATTTATATCCTAGGGAAAAGAAAACATCAAATGGGTGAGCTCAAATGCTCAGTAAGGGTAAGCATGGATAAAATAAAACATACCATATACATTTGAACATAAAAACATGAACATAATGTTTAAACATCAAAATCTTGAGCAATGACATAAAACATGGAAGTACGTAAGGCATATATCATAAAGAAACATTAATAATGATAAAATATCATGGGAATAAAACAATTAATTGTGTAAACCATTAAGCACATGATATTATTTCCATATTATCCAAGGCATTGCTTCTAAGACCATCTTAGTGGACAAAGTCCCTTTCTGAATCGAGTTCACTCCTCGTTCCAGTCCTATATTACTGAACCGGTTTAACATTCCATTCCATCCATGTCTATCTCATGAGATATAAATCTTTATCCAATGCATTGGAGGAAGATATATGTCCCAACCATCTCATAATGATACCATTCTTATGTGTGCCACAAAATCATAAACCATACATCATAGTATAACCCATGTAATAAAAATGGGAATCTTAATCATCGTGACATCATAAAACAATTCATATAAGATAACAGAATTCATAAAATTATTTCCATCACAATATAATGAAATTAATGTAATAATAGGGATATAAACAAAACCCTATATAATCTTAGATGGAAAATAATTTTGATAAAACACTTGAACACTATTCTTGAGGAAAATATCCTTTCTACTTCAAAAACACTTTTCCCTTCATAACATGTCATCCAATTCTAAACTAAAATAATTTTATTAAAAATAGACTTGAAAACTTGTAAAGTAAGCTTCTTGGAAATAATGTTTTAAAATTCCATTCATTCCGTTCATGTTAAAAAAACATTCTTCTCATACTTTTGTCAGAAAAGTCAAAAAGTACCTCGTACGAAAAATGACAAAATATTCCTTTCATATCTTTTACTAAAAACTCACCGAAGGGTAAAATTGTATTTAAACAATTTTAGGTGGATGTAAATAATATTAAATATTTAGGAAACATGGATGTGGATGATAAAATACACCCCAGTAAATTTCAAAGTATAAACAATCTCAGATAAAAATGAGATTGTGATATTTTCCCTTACCTTAGGTCTGATTTGCTTTGTAAGTGTCCAAACCTCCTGTATAATGATTTAAATAATTTTATTGACTTATTCCAGAATCATATGTCTTTTTATGATATCATATATGGTAATATTCTTAGCTTCTTATTAGTAATATTTCATTACTATTTGTTTATTCGGGTGTTTATTACTTTTTGTTCGTATGCATGTTTTGTCGAATAAATTCTTATAATTATTTTTAGGTTATAAATACCGCATTTCCCAAATTGTATTAGTGTAATATATATCATATTTATTCACTCAATTCATTTATATAATCATTATGAAATGAAGATCATGTAGAACGAGTCGCATCACATCGTGGAGATGGTATTCTGTACGTACGCTCGAGCGATGATACCGTTCCCATGATCGTGGAATTGTATTGGAGTGTATGTATACTATTTCAGAATAAATAAGAATTTTTAATAGTCATATATAGTCATTATTTACACCATTATACCCATCCAAGTAAGGTGGTGGTGGAAAATAGATTACACCACGGCGTGGAGACGGTATTCCGTACGTACGCACGCTCGGTGATTTCGTTTTCCGTAGGATGGATAGATGGTGAAATAGGGTTGTTTCAAACTTATAATAACATAGCAGTATATGAGTGATACTTATTTTATTACTTCATAATGAAACAACTAAAGAAGAAGAAGAAGAAATAAATTTGAAAGAATTGGTAATCGGACATTACCTCTTCTTTGAAGCGCCTCTTTGAGATCTCCTTTTAGGGCACTAAAATTGGTCTTTGAAGAAGACCAGGACCTCTAGGATGTCTCTAGGGAAGTGTAGAGGAGAAATTGGCAGGTTTTGGCCGAGCTTGATGGCTCAAAGTGGTGTGGGGAAGAGGGGGGAGGGGAGATTCCCTTTTATAAGGGAGGAGAGGGGCACCTTTGGAATAACTAAAACTATTATTTTACTATAAAGTCAAATTCGGTTTTAAATAGCTCCAAATTGAATTATTTCAAATATAAGGTGGGGAAGGTTCGAAATAATCTCATCCAATAGAATTTAGACAAGTTTAGGTTCCTATTTTAACCTTATCATTTATATTTAACATTAAGTAAAATAATTTTACTTTTACCGTGTCTTTTTGTGTTCTTACACTATATGGTTAATAAACTTACAATAAGAAGCCAAACGAACCCCAAGTTGTTTATTATTAATATATATAACCTTATATAAGTCATTTGGCAGATCCTTAGATTTTTAAGAATAAAATAACAATTAATAATATAATATTTGTTTTAAAAGCTATTTTATGTCAATTTTGACACTATTTAGTAATTGATTTTTGTGAAAATCATAACAGAATGATTAGTTAGAATAAAGTTAATTAAATAAATACTAACATGTAATATTAACCTATAAAATTAGTTTAATTCATAAAAAGTCTCAAATTACATTTATTTGGATATTTATATCATCAATTATGTCAAAATTTCATTAATAAAATAATTACTGCATCATCTTTGTGTCATAGATAAATTAACTTATTTAATGTCTAAAAATTAAAAAAAATACCATTATATAGAAAATATAATTATCTTTCTAATGAATATTTATATTTGAATTTATCTTATGTATTACCCTATATTAAAAATTATTTACTTATTAAACAATGATTTTAACTATTTTAACCCTTCTTTAAATAAATTAATAATAAATGTCCTAATCTAATACAAGTGGGCATAAATGGTAATATTTTATTCATAAGGTTGTTTTGGTCGAATTAAACTTATCCAATAGAATTAGGACATGTGTTAGGGTAATAATAATATCATTTTTACCCTTAATTACCCTATTTACTTTTAACCGTGGTAAAAAAAAGTAAAAAGTTACTATACACCAAAAATTATTTTCATCTCATTGAACCACATTTTACTTACTGATATCAATCGTGTCTCTCGGATTTTTGAAATTCCACTCACAGAAGCGGTAAAATTATGTTTTATGTAAATTTGCAAATTCTCCTAGGAGGTGGGTAAAAGACGGTGAAAAGTTCAATGAAATTTTTATATGTCTAAAATTATTATAAAATTACTCCAATGAATTACAATGAACTTATATAGGTATTATGTATCAATTTTCACCGAAAATAAATTTAAATATAATAAATAATTATTTAAATAAAAATTTGGTTTTTAAATCGTAACCTAGTGTTTTCACTATTCATCAAAAATTGAAAGTTTTCAGAAAAATACCAAAATTTCACCCTAGGTTAATTTCGATATTCCGAATCCGAAAATGAAGTCCATTTTGAAAAATAAAATTTATAAAATTTCAAAAAGTCGGTATTTATATTCATAACGTCTAGTTTTAATAATATTTTAATAGCATATCGTTGTTTAGCGAAACTCGGTATTGCGTACAACACACGCTATCGTAGAAGGTCGCGATTGAGTGTAATGAAAGGAAAGTCAAGGATGTGTGTTGTGAAAGATCCTTTTGATGTAGTGTACAACACAAGACATTAATGAAATTAAAAATAATATTTTTCATAAAATCTCGGGGTGTTACAGGCAGCCTGGCTAGAAAGTACGGCCCGCCCCGCGGGGGGGGGGGGGCGACACAAAAGCAGCCCAGCAAGAAGGGTGGCCCGGCCCAAAGGGGTGGCCCGACCCAGCAACCTGTGTGGCCTGGTGGTGGCCCGCGTGGCCAGGTTGGGGCCTGAATGGCCTGGTCAGCTGGCGGCCCACATGGCCTAGCTGGACGGCCCTCGTGGCCTAGTTGGCCATGCGTGGGAGGGGGGTGTCACGCATCCCTTTGATCGAAACGGCCAGCACGAGGCACCGACCCCTGGTAACTGCGGGACCCGAAGGGTCCCGCATGGTGCACACCGGTGGTCAACTTAGCCGGCCGCCCTCTCCTCTCCGCCGCAGCCTAAGGCAGCGATCTTGCACCACCGGCGCGGCGCGACGGCACCACAACCTTCCATTGCGGCCCACTCTGGCCGTGACTCCCTGCATCTCTACGCAGCGCGACGGCGCCACGCCACAATCCAACCACCACAAACCTCCTGGCCATGACCCTTTTCTTCTAGTGTGGTGTGACAGAACGGCGCCCCTCTTGCACCACTGCAGACTGTCTGGCCACACCTCTGTTCTTTGCATGGCACGACGGTGCCGCGCCCTTGTGGAGACCCGGCGGCCTTGCACCGTCGGCTTTCTTCATGGCCGGCTCGTTGTCGGTCGTAGCGTGTACCTCTCCATCATCATCAAACAATAACCAAAAAAGGGGAGGTGTGGGCAGTGTTTGTGTGGTCTGAACCCTCCTCGTTATGGTGATAACATTCGATTCTCATACCAGAAATTTGTACGATGAAGAACGAATAAAAAAATAAAACCCCCTACCTTGCTTGATGTTGATCGTTGACGAAGTCGTGAGATGGTGGTGTCGTTTCGTCCATGTTGGAAGAGAAGACGAAGAAGTCGAGGAGAAAGGATTTGTGGAAGACGAGTCGATATGATGTTGTCGACATTCGTCGTGGGCATTGGTGTTTCATCTACTTGCTCCGGTTGAAGACGGAGAAGATGGGGCTAGTCGTTCTTCGGGGGTGATGGTGTTTCATCTACTTGCTCCGGTTGAAGAGGGAGAAGACAGGGCTCATCGTTCTTCGGTGGTGACGTGCATTCTTTGTTGAGAGAATGAAGTACTCTCAATTCTCCCAATGGATCTTCCTCTCCTTAATTTTACCAACAAGGATTATGCCAACCCCCACCATAATAATACATCACATATTATAATGTTGGCATAATGAATTCAAAGAATTCAAAATTATTCCAAATTAATTAAGTTACTTTACATAATTAAATTGGAGGAGTAGTCTCATTAAATGAAGGGCAGAGGTGATGAGTTCCACCAATTTAATTGGGGTTAGAAGCGTTCCGAAATTAATGGGGAGTTAGAAGAGTGAATAAACTCATGTGGGCCCCACTAAATGAAATCCTCCCAAGAGAGGTTATGTGTGGGTGGCCCCCACCACTAACCTCTACTTAGAGGTTTTAACCACCATAAAATAAAAATACGGTGAACAACATATTTTTATTTTTTTTAATTTAGTTTAAAAAAACCCCAATACTAACTTCTATTCTCGTTAGAACGCAACTGCGGTGAAGGTCTCACTATGCAATCTATGACACTGCGAGTTCAACAGTGACCTCATAATTCGATTCCAAGCACTGGTTCAAGAGTTATAAAAACCCGCTCGTACGTTTACTGAACGTACTTGAACAATAAGTTATAAATTTATTCCGGGCACATCGGGCCTCGGAATCAAGCACCGTCAGAAACTGTGGACTCATAAAATTCCCATGTATTTAAAAAATAAATTTCCATGAGAATTCCTGGTCTTTATATTCTCCCTACCTTAGGGATTTACATCACCGTAAGCTATAACTCGAACTAAGCGAACAAATGGGGGTACTGAGCATGCATCTCAGCCTCCCCCCATGTGATCTTCTAAAAGTTCTCATGCTGCCAGTGAATGCGCACCAGAGGTATCGACCGTCCACATTGGACCCGATCATTTCGATCCATCTCCACTGGAACCTCCGTGAAGGTAACTCCGTCATCGATGTCCAGCTCCCCGTGGTCGATGATGTGAGATGGGTCGTGCACATATCTCCTCAACTCTGATACGTGAAAGATCTTGTGAATACGATGCAACTTAGGTGGAAGAGCCAAGTGGTAAGCCACCTTGCCTACTCTGCTGAGGACCTGGAATGGTCTAATGAACCTTGGAGATAGCTTGCCGCCTCGGCCGAATCTCCATAGACCTCGTTGAGGTGATACCTTTATGAAGATGTGGTTGCCATCCTCGAACTCCAGAGGTCTCTGTCTCCTGTCAGCATACGACTTCTACCTGCTCTGTAAAGTCTTCATCCACTCTTGGATGATCTGCACCTTCTCTATGGTATCTTGTACCATCTCTGGTCCCATTAGTGTTGAATCCCCTGGGTCTATCCAGCACAGTGGCGATCTGCAAAGTTGTCCATACAAGACATCAAAAGGTGCCATACCGATGGTGGAGTGATAGCTGTTGTTGTAGGAAATCAACACCAAGGCAAGTGGTCCTCCCTACTACGACCGAATTCGAGGACACAAGAATGAAACATGTCCTTGAGGGTTGGGATGGTCCTCTCGGTCTGACCATCTGTCTGAGGGTGGAAGGCAGTTCTCAAGAAAATTTGTGTCCCGAAAGCTTCCTGGAACCCCTTCTATAGCCAGGAAGTAAAGCGTGCATCACATTCGAAGACAATAGAAGATGGTACTCCTTGTAATCGCACAATCTCATGCACATAAAGACATCCCAAGCTCTCAACTGAGCCCTTCTCTCTAATCGGTTGGAAGTGGGCCGACATGGTGAGTCGGCCGACGATCACCCATATCAAATCATGACTCATGGATGTATGTGGAAGACCCATCACGAAGTCCATGGAAATCTCATCCCACTTCCACTCTGGGACCTCTAAGGGATGAACCAAGCCTGTTGGTACCTAGTGCTCCACCCTCACTTGCTAACAAATGAGGCATCATGAGACAAACTCTGCTACTGCCTTCTTCATACCTGGCCACCAGTGCTGTCATCGAAGGTCCTGGTACATCTTTTCCACTTCTGGATGTACCGCTACAGGGGAAGTGTGAAACTCCATCAATACTTCCTCCTAAAGTGAAAATGGTACCATGGTACATCCTCTAAAGAGGATGAAGTGCTCCCCATGTTCAGAAAACCCATCAGGTGCTTGCCCTGTGGATATCTGAGCACGTCGCGTCTCACAGTCAGTGTCCCCATGCTGCACCTCCCTAACTCACTGAAGAAGTATGGGAGTGACTGTAAGAGACTGTAGATAGGATGCTCCATCCCTACCCACAAAGGATATCTATAAGGCATCCAACTGCTCTGTCGCCTCTCCTAGAAGCTGAATTCTAGTCCTCCTGCTGAGTGCATCCTCAAAAACATTCCCCTTCCCAAGAGTATGGACTATCTAGAAGTCATATTCCTAGAGGAACTCAATCCATCATCATTTTCTCATGTTCAGGTCCTTCTGAAAGAAGATATACCTGAGACTCTTGTGATCATAGTACACGGTAAAACGCTCTCGCATCAGATTGTGCCACCACATCTTCAAGGTGAAGACCACTGCTACTAACTCCAGGTCATGGGTAACGTAGTTCTTCTTTTGTTTTATCTGCTATCGAGAACCATATGCGATCACTGGTTGCTCCTGCATCAGGAAACACTCAAGTCTAGTCCTTGATGCATCATAGTAGACTACGTACGCTACACCTTTCTCTGGAAGCCTCAAGATGGGGGCACTAGTCAGCCTCTGCCTCAGATTTTGAAATATTTGGTGGCATTTCTATGACCACACGAAGGGTTTCCCCTACTTCGTCAAGGCTGATAGTGGTGCTACAACTCTGGAGAAGTCTAGAATGAATCTCCGATAGTATCCGTCAATACCAAGGA
This sequence comes from Viscum album, assembly GCA_963277665.1. Classification (NCBI taxonomy): domain Eukaryota; kingdom Viridiplantae; phylum Streptophyta; class Magnoliopsida; order Santalales; family Viscaceae; genus Viscum; species Viscum album. The sequence continues at coordinate 733,385,127 of OY728136.1, read as the reverse complement.
AACTCCGAATCTCCATCACACTCCTCGGTGGATCCCAAGAAAGTACCACCTCGATCATCACTAGATCAACTGCAACTCTGGCCTTTGAGATGATGTGTCCCAAAAAGTGAAGCTATTGAATCCAAAACTGGAACTTCGAGAGATTAACATAAATCTGGTGCTCTCAGAGTGTGTCAAGTACAACCTGCAAATGGTAGGCCTGCTCCTCCTCAGTAGTCGAGTAGATGAGTATGTCATCGATGAAGACTATGAAAAAGTGATCGAGGTATGGCTGGAAGATACTGTTCATTAGACTCATGAACACTGTTGGATCATTGGTTATGCCGAAGGGCATAACCAAGAACTCGTAGTGGCTGTAATGATACCTGAAGGTCTTATTTTGCACATCCTCATCTCAAACTCTGATCTGGTGATAACCTGATCTCAGGTCTATCTTTGAGAAACACCATGATCCCTTGATCTAATGAAAGAGGTCATTGATCCTCAGAAGTGGGTAATTTTTCTTCACAGTCACCTGGTTCAGGTGACGTAGTCAACACAGAGCCGCAAGCTCCCGTCTGGCTTCTTGGCGAACAGAATCAAGGCTACCCAGGGAGAAACACTAGGCCAAATGAATCCCTTCACCTGCAAGTCCTCTAGCTATACCTGCAGCTCGCAAAGCTCAGCGAGAGCCATTCGATAATCTGGAGTAGATATATGTGCCGTCCTAGGGTACAAGTCAATGTAGAAGTCCAGCCCTCTGTGAGGAGGTAGTCCAAGTACATTGTCCGGGAAAACATCCGCGTACTAGTTCACCACTACTGGATAAGTCGGACTCTCCACATCTACTGGTCTGAGGGTAAGGCAAGACAACTGGTGGGTGATCAACTACACCCTCCTCTGAGTAAGTCTGTCATGTTCTTAAAAGGTTCCCTTCTCATCTGTAAAGATGAACCTGGTCCCATCCGTTCAGACACACCACACTTTGTGCCTAATACAGTCGATCTGAGCAAGGACTGTAGATAACCAGTCCATACCCAAGATGACTTCGTAAGGCCTCGATGCCGCTACGTGGAGATCCTAGCCAAATCTCTCACCTCCTAGAGTAAGATCACACTGACAGAACTAGTGCATAATCGCCGAGTCCTCTCTCGTAGGAGTCTCTAACCATAAGGATCGAGCCAATGACTCCTTCAAAATCCCCGAGCTCCGAACGAGGGAAGTGGATATGAAAGAGTGACTGGCACCTATGTCTATAAGAACTGCAGTTATGGTGGAGTAGACATAGATTGTACCTCGAATCATATCTCAAGTTCCATAGTCATACGATTCATCTTCTTAAAGCTGAGCTCTTCCATGTCCACCTACTCCCTATGGTCAGGGTGGACCTTCTAGTGGTGGTGGTTGTGGTAGCACCTCGTATCATCGACTGCCACCAGCTGCTCGACCATCTCTTCTACCATGTACGCCTGATCCCTGTGGACTGCCTCAATTGAACCTTTTCCTCTACCTTGGAGGTCCCTCATCTGACTGTTGATCATCATAATTGTGGGTCGGACAGTCATGATCCATGTGACCAAGCCTGTTGCAAGAGTAACATTGTCCGCTCTTGGCATGTCTGGCTCTGTCTCCACTCTGGGTTCCCCGCACAATCGATATTGACTCTTTCGTTCCACCACATATGGGTTTGGACATCTTGGACCTTTGCGTCGTCTGTCTACTACCAGCTGTAGAAGACTCCACTGCAAGTTGACTAGTGGTGGGTCTCGCTGCTGGAGTCTGGTCAGAAAGGAAACTCTCTACTAAGAGGGCTCGCTCCAACACTCCCGCCTGTGTTGGGTTGTTGTGGGAGATAACTGAAACTATGATCTCTTTCCTGAGTCCCTGCTCAAAGGTATGGGTCATGAATAATGTCTCCCATTCCATATTAGTGGAGTAGTGCGAGAGGTCGGTGAACCTCACTGAGTACTGAGCTATACTCATACTGCGCTGCTGCAGATGAATTAGCTCCTGTATCCGCACCGCTCGAAGGGTGGCTAATACAAACTCCTCCTGGAACAGGATCTCAAAGATTACCCATATAAGTGATGCATCAACATGCATCTAAAGAATTAGGCTCCACCATCTACCTGTTGTTACCTGAAGGAGGCTGAAAGTAAGGATCACCATGAAGTCGGCTGGTGTACCTAACAGTCTGAAGACTCTCACCACATCCTGCAGTCAATCCTCAACCACCTGCGGGTCCATCTCTCCCCTGAACCTGGGTGTCCTATGGCACTGGAACTCATGCAGTGCACTTAAGCGGCTTATACTCTCTGCTACTGGGGTTGGTGGCATCGGTGGCCCAACGGGAAGTAGTACCACTAGTGCCTCCACTTATGACTCAACTGGAAGAGGGCCCTGTATTGAGGCCTCATCACTCGACAGGCTGTCAGTACGTACAACTCTCGGGGCTCTAACTGGTCGTCCACGGGGAGGCATCCTGAATGAAATAGATGCGACACGGTCAATAGACTATACCTTGTGAGCTGACCGGGTTTGAGATGACTTAAAGAAAACTTTTGAAAAACACACACGCAATCATTTTTTTCATGCAATGAGTCGAAAATCAATAGTCAGGGTCCTGGTGTATGGATACGTCGGCCGCTGCACCAACACTGGACTCCCTCAACTAAAAACCACACTCAGTACGCTTAACACTATTGCTTCATAGAAATAAATATTAGAGTCCTAAGTTCTGTTGTAGAACTGACTCCTCTGATACCAATTTGTCTTGACCCATCCTCCAGGGCCCATATCGTGACTACCCCAAGCCCGCCTTCCCTAGGCCAGGGGCTAGCGACTAGCACCAAATGCGTAATTCCCTAAAACTAGGAAGGCATTTCCATTAAAAATTGTAAACATGCACAACCAGAGTACAGGAAGAAGAAAACACTAAGTAAAAACTGTATGACAAGTAGGATGAAAGTAAAGGGGCCGAAAATACAAGCCCAGCAGTAAAGTACAAGGAAAGGAAAAATAGGTACAACTAAAAAATACAAAACCGCTGGAAGGTGTCTAACAGCTCCTAGATCGTCCACCATGGATCCTACATGAATGGTAGGTAAAGATTGCCTCCTTAGTGCTCCATGTCAGTCAGTCTCGTTCGAGTACCGACTCGTCATGAGGTCCAACTTCGGGTACCGTCCAATCCTCACACACTCCGCCTCGGTTTGCGCTGCCCGTCGTCTCCATCCACCCCAAAGAGGTGCGGGCATAGCCCATGCAGGGGTGAGTATAACGACACTCATTAGGGACCCCGAGACCCACAAGGACTCACAAAATCCAACAAGGATAAACCAAATTTTTTTATTTCAATGGATAACCATTAATTAGGTATATGCCCATAAATATACCTAAGTTATCAAGTAACCCATATCTATCATGAGGAAAACACAAAGGTCATTGACTCAGCTGAAACCAGGATTTTTCATTTTCAAAACTACATCTACTAGAGAACTTCTCCTCTGTCGAGTACAGTGGGCATGTCACGACACCGTGGATCTTCTCACTTACCTTGTACTACTGAGGTAATCCTTCTGTTGAGTACCGCAGGTCTGCTGCCAACTACCAGGCGCTCCGACCACTGTGGGTCTGCTGCCAAATACCGAGCGCTCCCCCTAATAGCCTACATAGGTACTCCTCCATTCGAGTATCGCAGGTCTTCGGCCAACTACTAGGTTCTCCATCCGCTATGGGTCTGTCGACAAATACCGGGCGCTCCCCACTGGGATAGTCTAATCACTTTGAGTCGAATCGGTCAAGCGGTCATTATGTATGTTTGCTACTAGGTCTCTGCACTCTGACTTCTCATCTCCAGGAGGATCCTCTCCACAAGATACTGTTAGATACTCCATGTCTCAAGAATTCTCACGTGGAAGTATATCAAAGGTCCACCACGTCACAAGGGTCTCAACACAACAGATGGTGCGTCAATCGGACGCCCGATCTCTAAGTTATAAGCCTTTTAGTCCTGGGGGGCCCAGTTGGTTTCTTTCACAAACCAACCTAACCATATCTCAATTATACATTGAACTCTCATGGGGTATTCTTGAAGGGACGAATTCTTTCCAAGAATATTGGTGCTGCATACGGTCCGTCAAACAGACGCTTGTAGTCCAAGATATGGGCGACAAGGTGTAAACAGGTTTGACGGGTTTGCGTATGGTCCCACTAAGTTGGACCGGCCTGACCTGGTCTGTGAATCTAACCTGTCCCATGAGGGGGACCCGACCCGAAAGGGGCCCGGCCCGAAGGGCAGCCTGGCGCGAAGGGGTGTCCCGGCACGGCGGCCCATGTGGCATGGTGGCGGCCCGCGTGGCCTGGCTCGCTGGCCCGCTTGGCCTGGCTGGCCACTCATGGGAGGGGGGTGTTGCTACCCCTTTGACTGAAATAGCCAGTGCAAGGTTCTGACCCCTGTTAAACGCGAGACCCGAAGAGTCCCATCTGGCGCGCGTCGGCGTCCAGCATAGCCAGCTGCACTCTCCTGTCCGTCGTGGCCTAACGCTGCTATCCTGCACCACCGGTGTGGTGCGAAAGGGTCATTGCCCTCTACCGTGGCCCGCCCTGGCCGCGTATCTCTGCTACTCTACACGGCGCGATGGCACCGTGCCACTGTCTGACTGCCGCGGCCCCTCTGGCTGCGACCCTTTTCTTCCGGTGTAGTGCGACGATACCGCACCCCTCTGGCACCGCCGCGACCCGCCTAGCCCTGGCTCGGTTCTTTGCGCGGCATAGTGGTGTCCCTCCCTTGTGGCGACCCAGAAGACTTGCGCCACCAGATTTCTTCGCGGTCGGCTCATTTTCAGTCACCGCATATAATGCCTCTGTCTTCATCAAACAAGAACCAACAAAAGTGGAGGGTCGGGTCGTATTCATGCGGTCCGAACGCTCCTCATTACGGTGATAACATTCGGTTCTTATACCAAAAATTTATATGACAAAGAATGAATACAAAACAATTCACCCCTAACTCGCTTGATGTAGATCGTTGACAAAGTCGTAGGATGGCGGCATTGTTTCATCCACGTTGGAAGAGAAGATGAAGAAGTCGAGGAAAAAGGATTCAGGGAAGACGTGTCAAGATGACGTTGTCGGCATTATTCGTAGGTGGGGGTGTTTCATCTACTTACTCTGGTTCAAGAGGGAGAAGACGGGGATCGTCGTTCTTTGGTGGTGACGGTGTTTCCTCTACTTTCTCTGGTTGAAGAGGGATAAGACGAGGCTCGTCGTTCTTCGGTGGTGACGTGCGTTCTTCATTGAGAGAAAAAAGATCTCTCAATTCTCCCAAAGGATCGTCCTCCCCTTAATTCTCCCAACAAGGATTATGTGAACCCCACAACATAATAATACATCACATATTATAATGTTGGCATAATGAAATCAAGGAATTCAATATTATTCCAAATTAATTAAGTTACTTTAGTTTACTAAATTGGAGGAGTTTTAACATTAAATGAAGGGGGGGTGAAGAGTTTCACTAATTTAATTGGCGGTTAGAGGTGTTCCAAAATTAACGGGGAGTTAGAAGAGTTAAGAAGCTCGTGTGGGCCCCACTTAATAAAATCCTCCCAAGGGAGGTTATGTGTGGGTGGCCCCCACCACTAACCTCTACATGGAGTTTTTAACCACCATAACATAAAAATAAGGTGATTACCTTATTTTTATTTTATTTTATTTAATTTAAAAAAACCCCCAATACTAACATCTATTCTCGTCAGAACGCAACTGCGGTGAAGGTCTCACTAGGCAATCGCCGACACTGCGAGTTCAACGATGCCCTCAGAATTGGATTCCAAGCAACGGTTCAAGAGTTATAAAAACCCTCTCATACGTTTACTAAACGTACCCGATCAAAACTTCAGAAATTGATTCCGGGCACACCGGGTCTCGGGATCAAGCACCATCAGAAACTGCGGACTAATAAAATTTCCATGTATTTAAAAAAAATCCATTGGAATTCTGGGTCTTTACATTAGAAAGAAGAGAAATGTGACGTACTCAAAACTAAGTAAATACATTCAGATTATTTTGATACTTTATGAAAATTATCCATATGCCATTTGGAACGTGTAACAATTAGATTTACCTTACTATGACACATGGTGTGACAGATATGACTCCTGGTGTGTATTTTTATTTATATTGGACTTATATTTTATTAAAAATGAAAACAAAGCTACTAAAAATAGAGAAATCTAATTCATATTGCATTGATACTTTATTAAAATTCAAAAAAAGTCATTTTTTATTTGTAGCAATCAGTCACACATCAATTTGATACACAATGTGTCTGATATGACTCACTATGTCCATTATCTATTTAAAATAAAAATTTACATTCAAAATTTCTCAATCACTAAAAACCTTGAAAAAAGGATTAGATTGTATTTATAACTTTGTAAAATGATTCATAAGTCATTTTTTTATGATTAGAAATTAATATCACATCAAACTGACACACTATGTGACTGGTATGAGTCAAAGTGTGTTTCTTCAATTTGAAATGATATTTTAGTAAAAAATTAAGTGACATACTCAAAACTGAGTAAAGAAATTTGGGTTGTTTTTATACTTTAGAAAAATTATCCATAAGTCATTTGAGACATCAAATAATTTTTCACACATTAATTAGATACACGGTGAGACTAGTATGACCCTAATTTATATTTTTAAATATATATGTTTCATTTTAGTTTAAAAATATAATCACATCTCCAAAACCAAGAAATATAGCCGGGATTGTTTTCTATTAATTTAAATTACATATTCGTGCTTGATATTTCAGATATTGTGGTATTTTTCGTGTTGCGGTGTGCTATTATTGTACACTGGATTGGTACTGCAGTGTGTCGTTACATCACAGTGTAGTGTGGCCCATTATTAACACTATTACAAGAATTGATAAATAGCCCATTATTAGGGATTCTAAAAGTGCTAATAAAGGATAACTTTATTATAACCTCTAGAAGACCTTATAAATGTCCCATTTAACAATGTTTTTTTATCCCTGATAAAAGACTTATACTTTTAATCTTTCCTCAGTAGTCACCAATTCTCTATCACCGATAGAGGTAATTTTTAGGGTGGTTAACGACCTATTTTCTAGTAGTGTGTGCTATATTCTTAAAATAATTTCATCAATACCCTTCTTGAAATCCATTTCTTAATTCCATCTCACAATTATTTGAAACCACCAATTTTACATTTACCAAAAAATTGGAGAAAACAGATTTCACAAATCTATTATCACACACACAAAAATAAATCAATAAATCTAGAAATTTTATTTATATATTTTATTTATAAAAAAATGAAATCATTGTTCATACAAAAAATAAACGATACAAAACCAACCACCATACACTTGGGTCACACAAGCCTACAACTAGATCCACAACAAATAGAAGTAACACAAAAAAGACTTTACCTATTGTATTCCTTAACAACTAATGTCATAAGAGAGGTTAAGTCACAAAAACCTCAAAGAAAGTTAAATTTCTACATCACAACAAAAGTGAACCCGACCTTTGAAAAAGATCATAAAACTAATCTAGAATATATCATGAAGAAAATCACCATAAGATCTATGGATTGAGAACCTAGTGAAATGTTGCTACTACGACCAATGACAATGACATCGTAGTAAGATAACATACCTTAGGAGATGTAGCACATCCTCAACATAGATCAATTTCCTAAAAAAATTGATTCAAAATTTGTCGAGGTCCCCAAAATAACATGGGAGTGCTCCTAGGATTTGATATAGAATCATGCATATCAAATGAATAGATAATAATATGTGTATTGTTGATAAAACTGTTATCCCCAATCCATTCAGAATATAAAACCCTTTAATGACATGATTTTCATGATTTACATTATATGATGACAATTATGTATCCCTGAATTAAAAATAACAATTATCTAATTTTTCATGATGCGAAACAATTTCACAAAATGTGACGTTTTAACACTCTTAACATGTTAACATCATCTTCTGAACAAAATATTCATATTGTGTAACTAGACTGCGATGTGTAATTTTCTTGTAGCTAGTTCATAGTGTAGGATTTATAGAAAAACCCGAACCTCCTATAAAGCATTGAAATCCCAATTAGGACAATATAAATCATTTCATACATTTATACCAAAATTCTGTTAATTTTAACGAACATAAATCCTCCAAAAACAGTGTTAGTTTCCCCAGAAAATGCCCCACATCCTTGAAATTCCCAAAACACACCCAAAAAATGGTAAATGAAATGAATTATGTGAAATACCTAAAATAAGAAAAAATGATGGTACAAAATCCCCACTATAATACATTACATATCCATAAAGTCATGTGGAATAATGAAGCTCTGGAAAGAGGTGAGACCACAATTCCATTGCTAATGCTTCACTATCTCGTGTCCCGTAATATTCTGACTTCTATTTCCACAACACACTAACTAACATGATAGAAATTTTATCTAGGACTTTCACCTAAGGGTAAATTATTTCCAATAGCTTCACTAAAATATAAACTAATAGCTCTAACTCAATACCCTCTCAAATCAGAACATGCGACATATCAGGATTGTAAATTTTAAAATGAGTTATATGGAGAAAACAAAGAATACATAACATCTAAACAAGAAATTTGAGGTGAAAAGAAATATTCCCAAGATCCTCACTGACCTCAACTGGCCCAACATATCTTGGATTAAAATTCCCATGTTTTCCAAGATTATGGTGTCCCAACTGGGGAGAAACCATTAGTAAACCAAGGTCACTGATTGAGAACTCAAAAATGTGATATGAATTATATGTATAAAATTTCATTCGACTATGAGTAATAATTATTCCCTGACATATATCTCAAATAATTTAAAAATCCTCATAAATAAGACTCATTCCTACCAAAGAACACTCTCCGACCTATGCCTAATAAAGAGGTGTTCTACATAGTTGACCATACAAATCCCTGACGGGATCCATTAGGAACAAATACGTAAAAAAATTAAAATAATACTCAATGATTCCTAGATGGTTATCCCCTTATCATCAAAAATAAATGATGTCGGAATGGTAAATGTCATACAGGAATGGGATAACAGTCTTCGTTTAATGATGACTCTATGGATGTTGATTCATAGTGATCTTGACCTAAGTCCTCATCACCTCATTAAGACGCTTATGAAACTGGAAGTAAACAATGGGTCCTAATAAAAAACAATGTTAGTGGTAATTCTATGTTACCTCACAATCTCCAATATATAAAACTAACATAGGTATTTATCTTTGGTGGTTTACCTAATCAGAATTAAATGAGATAACTTTTCATCTGACCAATCACCACCTGATAGCATTATTTCCCCTATGAGTCTATAGTAATCCAACAAAAATTTCCTGGGACACATCATCCCACTTCTAAAATAGTTCCATAAGAGGATATAGAATGATAAAGTTTTCAAAATTCTCTACCTTTATTTTTTATTAGGTATAATAGTGGGACACATAATATTAAATTTCATGATTCATACCCAACCACTAGAATCATCGTCTCGTGTTATTATACATCTTTATAAGTCTTTTCTGAATGGACCAAAACAAACTATGAGAGTTATCCAGTATTAATATCTTCAAATATGTTGGGATGATAATCAAATCTCAAAAATGTAGAATACAATCTAAAGTGGGCGACCAAACTAAAATGGTCTCCCCACCAAGTAGGGTTTCCCAGAATTCAATGAACTCATCCTCCTAATATTTAACCTATATAATATACTAATGTATAGAAGATAAAAAATAAAAATTTCTCATAACCCTACATGAAAAATCTTCATGATCATCTAGATGAAATAGAGTGAATAGTACCTTGTGGTTCCACTCCTCTATTGATTCTTGAAAAGCTAATGATAATACTTTTAGAATAGAATCATTTTCAATGACATCCCCCTTCCCTAGGTTATAGGATATTTCAATGTCATGTTTTTTGTGGTATTCTAATAACTATATCTTTCATATATTGACATATTTCTGAGAAAAGAAAAATCTCAAACTCTTGTGATCAAAAAATTCTATGAACATATCCCCTAAGATATAGTTCCACCAACAATTGATCATAATCATAACCACAAAAAGAACTAAATCATGAGTGGGATAATTCATTTCATGTTTCCATTGCTAATGAGATACATAAAAAAACATGATCATATTTCATAATAAAACAACCCATTATAGAACACGAAGAATCACAGTACACCACATTCCCCTTATCAAACTCATGTAATATTAGAATATGGGTTGATTTTCGAATCTATAATATATATTTGAATGAATACATACATTTTTCATTGCACATGAATTTCACCAATTTCATGGAATGTGCAATAAAAGTGGACACCAACTTTTGAAAATCCTTAACAAACTATTGATATTATCCAACAAGGCCATAGAAGCTCTAAAACATAAAGACATTTTATGTCTACTCTAATTATAATAAATCCTCCACCATATCAAGACAAACTAACAATTCATGATGAGGAATCATGTACCCTAATAACATCAGTTATTGGATAATAAAACAGAATTTTGAAAACATCTAATAAAAATGGTGTCTCTTCAATATTTTCATAACCAAATTGAAATGGTTCTCGTCATTGTGTTGAATCTTGAATAAATAAAATATAGTCCACAAATACTATAAAAAATGTTTCATGATGACCATGGAATATATGGTTCCTCAACTCCATAAATCCTTCATGATAATTATTCAGACCAAGAGGTAACACAATATAGTTTTAATTTCTTTACTTTTTTTGGGAAGTCATCTTTAGTGTATAAGACTCCCTAAATCTGAGTTGATGAAACCCCATCCAATGATCAATATTTGAACACGAATCTTCCCAATTTAACTAATCAAAAAAATCAAACTCATTGAGAAAAGGATAATTATTCTAATCATTCACTGGAATCAAATTATAATATACCATACACAACTTTAGTAAACCATTTTCCTTTGAGGAAAATAGAACAGGGGATGCCCATGGTGAAACACTAGGGATATGAAAAACCTTTTTACACCATATAATATTAATAAATCATGACCACTTTTATCTTCACTAATTCCATATGATAATAGGGTGTTGAAATTATCGATGTACTGTAACAACCCAAAGTTTCATTAATGGAAAATCCCTCTTGATCCAGTTAATTGTCTCTTTATAAAAAAAATGTTTTTATAATATGTCAACTTCTTTGGTTTTATGATAAGAGTTGTGACTGTTAATTTTATAGCTGTTGAAGAGTGATCACATAATTTTTATAAATATAAGGTTTTAACGAACCCAATTTTACTCAGACAAAGGAAGCGATGGCCTCATCCAGTAGAATTGCCCTATACGAAGCCCATTTGTCAGAGCTCGGATAAGAGGTGGAATCCTTGGGATTCGACCTTGACCAAGCCCAAGATGAGATTCATTATGTCAAGCTCGAACGTGACCGTCTACGGGAAAAGTGGAAGTTGATATAGATTAACACTCGAGCGATGTTATCTGAGCCGCCCCAAGAGTCTGTCACCATCTCACACCTTACCCTTAGGTCTTATGAGGCTATTTTAAGGGGTTATGTAACAAATAAGTAGTACTATGTTCATGTACATTATTGTTTTTGTATATAATATTTAATATAATTTCTAGTCATTTTTGATACATTGTAAATAGTTTTTAAAGTGCAAATGGTGTTTTTAGTTATTATTTAATTAAGAATTAAATTTTATTAAATTAAGGTATTTTTGAATTAAATAATATTTTAATAAAATATTATTATTAATATTAAATTAATTTTTATTAAATATAAATGATCTTATAATTTTATGAATGCAATTAAAATTTTTATTATGGTTTGAAAGCCATTTCTGTCAAAACCCGTAATTTTCGATAAATGTTGGTTTTTATTTTAAAAGTTAAAATTAACATATTTAGAATTTTTTTAGATAAAACAAATTTCATTTCTAGAATCAGGACGTCGAAATTATCCAACACTGAATTTTTCATAATTTTCTGAGACAGTCAAATTTTTGGGTAAAAATTAAATACCATTTAAATATATAATGTGTTTTGTGACATCATAATGACCCAATGGTGATGTTATAAAATACCATAATCGTTATGTTAGGCCAATATAGGTTTTATCATTAAAATAATGTGATTTTGGGTTTGTTTGACTTACTTTTCAAAGCATTAATGGACCCCTCAAGACATATTCCACACTTTTCCTTTTTAAATTAATTTCCATGGGAGTGTGACTCACCTCCACATAAGCATACTTATTATTTTAAGAAGTTTGGACTTGGGCCTTATAAAATATTTTTTTCATCTTCCCTTTTCCAAAAACCATGGGCAAAAACCATGGGATGGTTTGTGGTTTGGATTAATTTAATGTAAGGGGACCCAAACCTAAATAATAAAGAATTCCCTCACCTTTCTTATATAAACCCACCCAAGCTCCCACTTCCTCCTCACTAAAATCCCTTGGAGTTCGTCCAACCTCTTCCCTACTCTCTCTAGAATCCTCCCAAGGTGCCCCAAGCTCCCAAGAAGCCTCTCACAAGCCTCTCTCTAGCCTTTGGAAGCACACATCCAAGTAAGGGTTTTTTCTTCCATTCTCATTTTTGTCAATTTTATTTAAGTTGTATTGCCCTTTTAATTTCAATTATGATTATTGGGGTATGGTTTCAAACCTCCCCCATACTAAGCTCTTATTTTTTGAATGATGGGAGTCCCCTTTCTCTCTCATTAAATGCCTCCCATGTACACCTGTTACTATGCCGAAATTCCGAAAATAACTTCTCATTCTTCTTTTACATTCAAGAAATACTTTTGTATCATGAATCTAAATTCCATTTAAATTGTTGGGACATGTATCTATATGACCTCATTACTTTCCATTACATGTAAATATAATTAGGAACCCATTTCTCTCCCATCGACCATTTTTATGAATCCTTATGTCACGCCGTTACGCTGCCAAAATCGCACCGATTTTCTAAGCCAATGCAATTGTTTAGTGAATACCATTCCCATTTCTCCATCAAGGGTATTCACCTTTATGCACATTTACTTATTGACTATAAAGTTTCATGTATGAATTCCACATTCCTTTATCGTGGAGTAAATGATTATGTTTTATGAATCCATGTTTTATGATCCATGTGGCACACTTATGCATGAAATGAAATGTTTAAGAAGGGTGCGCCCTTATAGCGCCCCAATGCATTGGGTAAAGTATTGTATCATGATACGTCATGTGCAATGAGAGTTGACTCATGATAATTCAAGTTCAACGAGGGTTTACTCATTCTTCATGTGCAATGATGTTTTACTCATGCTTTATGTGCAATGAGCCATGGCTCATGCTAAATCCATGTTAAGTGTTGTTGCCACATTTCCATGTTATGATTATCATGATTTATCATGCCTTTATGTTCATGTTTCTATTATGATATATTGAAATACCAATTTCCTAACATGTATTGTACTCCTCATGTTATTCCATGTGTACTCCCTTACTAGGCTTTATAGCCCACCCTTTTCTTATGCATGTCCTCAGGTTATCCCATGCAATGCTAAGTACGAGGGAATGTTGGTCATGTAAAGGAAGTTTTCAATAAAGATGTTTTATCTCATGTTTCAAGTTTTTATGTATTCATCCTAAGCCCCAAAGACACTAAACCTCTCGATCTTCTTTTTTGTATCAAGTGATTCTTTATGTAATAAATCATGTTTAAGTTGTAATAAAAAGCAGGGTTGTCATAGTTGGTATTAGAGGATAGGTTTAGTTATTTTTGGGATTAGGAAAACCCTAATAAATCCTAAGATACAAAACTAAGTATAATAAAAACATCCCTATGATTTGGTAAATAAAAAGTCAGTGGTTTATCAAACAATTACATCCCTTTCTGGATATGAGCAGGTAGAGGCGGCTCTGGAACAGATATATCCTAGGGGTAAAACCCGAAAACACCGCTTTGAGCTAGACTTGAACGGGAACTACTGCATGAAAACGGGCCTTGCTGCACTCTTGGTTACGACTCTCCCGGGGGATATGTTTTGATAAATTCACAATCTTGGTATGAACCCTTATTAAGGGAAAAATGCCCCTAAGAATATATGTTTGAAATTAGATAATGAAAATCCTAGATTGAATCCTATAGACTCGTGAGTTAAAGAAATTAAAGATTATTTATAAGTCATCATCTTTTTTCTTTCGATTACCCTTTATGTGTTACCCATAACATTCCTTTTATTCTATCCAATGGCTAATAATATGAGGACTCGGGCTAACAACCATTGTGATGATTTTACTAATGAGATTCCCAATCCAATGGGAGCGGGAATTGCGAACTTTGTCACACTTCTCTCTCAGATAACTCAAGTTTTGAATAGAAACACAGTTCAAGAGGAACGTTCACCCCCCCCCCCCCCCCATAAGAAAGAACAAGTCTCTAACGAGAGCTTCATGAGACAAAGGCCTCCTACTTTTAGTGGATCATCTGATCCCACGATCACTGAACAATGGATCAACTCCCTTGAAAAGATCTTCTCCATCCTTCAATGTTCTGAACAAGAGAAGGTTCTCCAGGCTGCTTATTGTATGGAGGGTGAAGCTGATCAATGGTGGACGTTGATAAAAAATATGAAGCCTGAGGAGGAGATCGAGGCTTTGGAATGGAAGGAATTCTGGACGATTTTTTTCGATAAGTATTTTTCGCACACCCTCCGACTTAAGATGGAAAGGGACTTACTTTCCCTCAAGAAAAAAGATGAAGAATCTGTGGGAGCGTACGAGGAAAACTTCACAAGGCTTGAACATTACACTTTTGCCTTTGTCGTTAACCCTGAATGCAAGGTTGACTGCTTCTTTGGTGGGCTAAAGCCTAGCTTTCGGAAAGCATTAGCGATCTGTGACTTCGACAGCTATGCGGAAATTATTTGATGTGCCCTCAAGGTTGAAATGGAGATCAGAGAATCACAGGGGCATCATGGGGACAAGAAGTGTAAGGTGGACTTCAATGCTGGTGGGACGATGGATAAATCCAACATCGCTAAGAAATTCCAGCACCCCACTTTCCAAAAGTGCGGAAAGAAGCACCATGGAAATTGCCTTAAGGGGACGAGAAAATGCTTCAGGTGTGGAAGGGAAGGGGACCTAGCTGTTAACTGCCAGCAAGAAGGACATGTGGCTACGACAGAGGAGAGGAACACTCCGTTAGAACCTCAACGCATTGTTCAATGCTATAAATGAAAAGAACCAGGTCATTTTGCAAATCAGTGCCCAAATCCAAGGTTTATCGGAGGCAACCAATAACCTCCAAGATAGCAAGGAAGAGCTTTTTCCATCACTTCTGCCAAAGTGAACCCCGACAACGAAGTGGTGACAAGTACGCTAGTTATTCATTCAATAATAGTGAATGCACTTTTTGATTCAGGTTCTAAGCATTCTTTTATATCTCAAAAGTTTAGTAGAACAATCCCAGCACCACCACAAATCATGGAAGTAAAGATGTCGGTGAGTACGGAAACTGGGGAAATCATTGCATTCCATGAATATAAGTCCTCCCCTGTTATAATCTATGGATCAAATTTCCCGGAAAACCTCATCATACTCCCTTTTGGTGGAATTTGATGCAATTCTTGGCATGGATTGGCCTTCCTTATATAGAGCAAACATAAATCGTCGGGAGAGGGAAATCACACTCCATATGGAGAATCGACCCCCCGATTCTTTAGAAGTGTTAGAAGGAAGATGAATCTCCTTTAGCTCCATCATCACAAGAATGGATATTACTGCCTTATGAGCATGCGTATTTGGCTCAGATGATTGAGTCCAAAGAAGAAACCATCCTTGAAGAAATTCCTATTTTGAGGGAATTCGGTGAAGTGTTTCCTGAGGAACTGCCTGGTCTTCCTCCAAGAAGAGATGTTGAGTTCTCAATTGAACTTATACCTGGGGCATTACCAATATCCAAGACTCTATATAGAATGGTTGTTTTTGATCTTGAAGAGATTAAGAAACAACTACAGGAGAATCTGGATAAAGGGTTTATACGCCCAAGTGGTTCACCATGGGGTGCACCGGTCTTCTTTGTCAATAAGAAGGATAAGTCAATGCGGCTTTTCATCGATTATCGTGAACTTAAAAAAATCACAATAAAGAAGAAGTATCCTCTCCCAAGAATTGATGACTTGTCCGATCAGTTGCGTGGAGCACAATACTTCTCCAAGGTGGACTTGCGGTCGGGATATTATCAAGTAATGGTGAAGAAGGAAGGTATCCCCAAGACTTCTTTTCGTACAAGATACGGGCACTATGAATTCATAGTAATGCCTTTCGGACTCACCAATGCTCCATCATTATTCATGGACTTGATGAATAGTGTCTTTAAATATTACCTTGACAAATTTGTGGTAGTATTTATAGATGATATTCTAATAAACTCCAAAACCAAGGAGGATCATGGGGAGCATTTAAAAACTATACTAGAGACTTTGCGCAAGGAGAAGCTCTATGAAAAGTACATCAAGTGTGAGTTCTGGTTGATATAGGTCACATTCTTGGGACATATCATCACAAGCAATGGTATATCGGTGGACCCCTCCAAAACAGATGCAATTGAGGGATGGCTGAGGCCAACATCGATAAATGATATCCATAGCTTCTTGGGGTTAGCTGGATATTATCGACAATTTGTGAGAAATGTATCATGATTGTCCAACCCTCTTACCAAGATAACTTGAAATGGAGTAAAGTTTGCTTGGAGAGATGAATGCGAAGAAATATTCAAGGAGTTGAAAAGGAGGCTTATCGCTGCACCTGTGATCACTTTACCCACAAGTGGGGAGATTTTTGTGGTATTCAGTGATTCTTCGAAGAAGGGATTAGGATGTGTGCTGATGCAGAATGATAAAGTGATATCATATGCCTCAAGGCAGCTGAAAATCCCTGAGCGAAACTATCCAACACATGATATGGACTTGGCGGCTGTGATCTTTGCCTTGAAAATTTGGCGGCATTATCTCTATAGAGATAAATGTGAGATATATACTGACCACAAGAGTCTTAAATATATATTCACACATAAAGAGCATAATACGTGCCAAAGAAGATTAATAGAGCTCATCAAGGATTATGACTATTCAATACATTACCACCCTGGGAAAGCGAACAAGGAGGAAGATGCCCTAAGTAGAAAGGATGCATCGATTCTATCAATGATGAGAATTGAGAAGGATCCAATCTTCAAAGACTTGATGAAGATGGACGTGGGAATCATAAAAAAGGGAAAATCATCAATCCTTTCACAAATGATTTCTCAACCATCTCTTTTGGAAAGGTTAAAGGATGCTCAAAGGGATGATGTGGGAATTCAGGAAAAAGTGGAAGCTATCAAAAAGGGGAAATCCTTGGAGTTTAATGTTAATGAAGAAGGAATTGTGCGGTTTGGGAAAATACTATGTGTTCCATCATGTCTGGAGCTGAAGAAGGAACTTTTGGATGATTCACATAGTTTAAATTTCTCTATTCCCCCAGGGAGAACAAAGATGTATCGAGATCTATGAGAAAACGTTTGGTGGGATAATATGAAGAAAGAGATTGCCGAATATACATCAAAGTGCCTGGTGTGTCAGCAAGTGAATGCAGAGAGGCAGAAGTCTAAGGGGATGAAACAACCATTTCCCATACCAGAATGGAAATGGGAGAACATCACCATGGACTTTGTCACCGGACTTCCGAGGACATCCAAAGGCATCAATGCAATCTGGGTTATTGTGGATCGTCTTACAAAGACTGCACACTTCATTTCTATTCGGGAGGATTTCTCATTGGATCAACTGGCACAGATATATATTAGGGAAGTGGTAAGGTTGCATGGAGTACCACTATCTATTGTGTCCGACCGAGATCCAAGATTCACCTCTATGTTTTGGAAGAGTCTTCAACAAGCTCTGAATACTGAACTGAACTTCAGTACGGCCTATCATCCTCAAACTGATGGGCAATCCGAGCGGAATATCCAAACACTTGAGGATATGTTGAGAGCATGCTCAATGGACTTTAAAGGAGGATGTGATCAACATCTTCTTCTGGTTGAGTTCTCTTATAATAACAGTTTCCACTCGAGCATCTAAATGGAACCATATGAAGCCCTTTATGGTAAAAGGTTCAGAACACCGACATGTTGGGATGAGGTCAGTGAATGTAAGCTGCTTGGACCAGAAATGGTCGAAGAAATGGTGGAGAAGGTGAAAAACATTCAGCAGTATATCAAGGCAGCCCAGAGTCGACAGAAGAGTTATGCAGATAATCGTCAACGAGACCTTGAGTTTAAAGTTGGATATATGGTGTTTTTATGCATATCTCCGTGGAAGAAGGTCATGAGGTTTGGAAAGAAAGGGAAGTTAAGTACAAGGTACATCGGCCCCTTCAAGATTCTTGATCGTGTTGGGGCTGTGGCCTATCGACTAGAACTTCCACCTACTATGGCCAAGGTGCATGATTTCATTCATGTATCCCTCTTAAAGAAGTACATATCGGACCCTTCACATGTACTCTCTTCTGAGGTGGTACAATTGGAAGACGATCTTTATTATGAGGAGCAACCAGTGAAGATCTTAGATCATAGAGAAAAAGTTCTACGAAATAAGATAATACCCCTCGTCAAGGTGTTGTGGAGAAACCACAAATTTGAAGAAGAAACATGGGATTCTGAGGATATGATGAAGCTGAGTTACCCACATTTGTTTTAGTGTGGGAAAAGGAAAATTTCAAGGGCGAAATTTCTTAAGGGGGGAATATTGTAACGACCCAAAGATTCATTAATGTAAAATCCCTCTTGATCCAGTTAATTGTCTCTTTATAAAAAAACTGTTTTTATAAGATTTCAACTTATTTGGTTTTGTGATAAGAGTTGTGACCGTTACTTTTATAGTCATTGAACTGTGATCACATGATTAGTATAAAAATAAGGCTTTAACGATCCCAATTTTACTCAGAAAAAGGAAGCGATGGCCTCATCCAGTATAATTTCCCCATACAAAGCCAATTTGTCAGAGCTCGGAATAGAGGTGGCATCCTTGGGCTTCGCCCTTGACCAAGCCCAAGCTGAGCTTCATTATTTCAAGCTCGAACGTGACCGTCTACGGTAAAAGTTTAAGTTGATAAGGATTACCACTCGAGCGATGTTATCTGAGCCTCCCCAAGAGTCTGTCACCATCACACACCTTACCCTTAGGTCTTATGCAGATATTTTAAGGTTTTATGTAAAAAATAAGTAGTACTACGTTCATGTACATTATTTTGTTTTGTATATAACAATGAATATAATTTCTAGTCATTTTTGATACATTGTAAATAGTTTTTAAAGTACAAATGGGGTTTTTAGTTATTATTTAATTAAGAATTCAATTTTATTAAATTAAGGGATTTTTTAATTAAATAATATTTTAATAAAATATTATTATTAATATTAAATTAATTTTTATTAAATATAAATGATCTTATAATTTTATGAATGAAATTAAAATTTTTATTAAGGTTTGAAAGCCATTTCTATCAAAACCTGTGAATTTTCGATAAATTTTGGTATTTATTTTAAAAGTGAAAATTAACATATTTATATTTTTTATAGATAAATTAAATTTCATTTCTGAAATCGGGACGTTGAAATTATCCAATGGTGAATTTTTCATAATTTTCTGTGACAGTCAAATTTTTGGGTAAAAATTAAATACTGTTTAAATATATAATGTGTTTTATGACATCATAATGACCCAATGGTGATGTGATAAAATACCATAATCCTTATGTTCAGCCAATATATGTTTTATCATTAAAATAATGTGATTTTGGGTTTGTTTGACTTACTTTTCAAAGCATTAATGGACCCCTCAAGACATATTCAACACTTTGCCTTTTTAAATTAATTTCCATGAGAGTGTGACTCACATCCACATAAGAAACCTTATTATTTTAAGAATTTCGGACTTGGGCATTATAAAATATTGTTTTCCTCTTCACTTTTCCAAATACCATGGGCAAAAACCATGGGATGGTTTGTGGTTTGGATTAATTTAATGTAAGGGGACCCAAACCTAAATAATAAAGAATTCCCTCACCTTTCCTATATAAACCCACCCAAGATCCCACTTCCTCCTCACTAAAATTCCTTGGAGTTTTTCAAACCTCTTCCCTACTATCTCTATAATCCTCCCAAGGTTCCCCAAGTGCTCAAGAAGCCTCCCACAAGCCTCTCTCTAGCCTTTGGAAGCACACATCCAAGTAAGGGTTTTTTTCTTCCTTTCTCATTTTTGTCAGTTTTCATTAAGTTTCATTGCCCTTTTAATTTAAATTATGAATGTTGGGGTATGTTTTCGCACCTCCCCCATAATTCCATCTTATTTTTTGAATGATGGGAGACCACTTTCTCTCTCATTAAATTCCTCCCATGTACACCCATTACTATGGCGAAATTCCGAAAGGAACTTCTCTCTCTTCTTTTACATTCAAGAAATACTTTTGTATCATGAATCTAAATTCCATATAAATTGTTGGGAAATGTATCTATATGACCTACTTACTTCCCATTACATGTAAATATGATGAGGAACCCATTTCTCTCCCATCAACCATTTTTATGAATCCTTATGTCACACCGTTACGCTGCCGAAATCACACCGATTTTCTAAGCCAATGTCATTGTGTAGTGAATACCATTCCCATTTCTCCATCAAGGGTATTCACCTTTATTAACATTTACTTATTTTCTGTAAAGTTTCATGTATTAATTCCACATTCCTTTATCGTGGAGTAAATTATTTTGTTTTATGAATCCATGTTTTGTGATCCATGTGGCACACTTATCCATGAAATGAAATGTTTAAGAAGGGTGCGCCCTTATAGCACTCCAATGCATTGGGTAAAGTATATTATCATGATACGCCATGTGAAATGAGTGTTGAATCATGATAATTCAAGTGAAATGATGTTTTACTCATGCTTCATGTGCAATGAGGGTTTACTCATGCTTTCTGTGCAATGAGCCTTGGCTCATGCTAAATCCATGTTAAGTGTTGTTGCCACATTTCCATGTTATCATTATCATGATTTATCATGCCTTTATGTTCATGTTTCTCTTATGCTCTATTGATATACCTATTGCCTAACATGTATTGTACTCCTCATGATATTTCACGTGTACTCCCTTACTGGGCATTATTTCTCACCCTTTTCTTATACATGTCCTCAGGTTATCCCATGCAATGATAAGTAAGAGGGAATGTTGGTCATGTAAAGGAAGTTTTCAATAAAGATGTTTTATTTCATGTTTTAAGATTTTATGTAATGATCCTAAGCCCCAAAGACACTAAACCTCTGGATCTTCTTTGTTGTATCAAGTGATGTTTTATGTAATAAAGCATGTTTAAGTTGTAATAAAAAGAAGGGTTGTCATATGTACCTAGCACCATATTGATAAACAAATATACCTCCCTCCATATATGAATACATGAGAATTGTTCTGGGGAAACATCAAGAATATTCTGAAAAACATTTGGAAGATCAAAAATAAACTAAACATCATTGGGATCAACTTCTATAGTATAAAACCAGCTCTTTATGTCTCTGTGGGAGGGCCCATCATAAAAATAACATGGATACCACTCTCCCAAACACACCCAAGATCGCACATCAGTTGTAAATAACTAAACACACTTATGATAACAATCAATATCTGAATGGTGAGAAATAATCTGATCCAACTTGATGGAAATGTACAACACATATTCATTGAGAACAAGAAGACATGATAATAAATCTACATCATCTATATAAAATTAATAAAATATATAGTGGAATCTCAAATCTTTCTTATTCCCAATATAATTATCAAAATACCTATGTTAGGATAAGGGATCCATCAAAATTTAACCATATCAAAAAAATAGGATGAAATAAATGAGTGTGAGTAACTAGTTTCAAATAAAGTAGACATTATAGAATATGCTATACGTATAGACCTCTCACGGTCACTATGCTCAGGTAAACCTCAGTTATAAGTTGATCTATGACATTAAGGTTATTAACTCTCGAGGAAGGATGTTAGATCCTTTAATTCCAAGAAGAATATGATTATTCTAATGTTGTAACGATATAAACTGTCATGAACTAAATTTGGTCTCCATCAATACCATCACCCAAACCGGACTGTGACAAGGCCCAAAGGGTGTTACCTATCCCAATGGGCTGGAACAAGTGCACGAGTATCATTTATCTTGGTTTGGGAATGATTTACCTGAATATTTATACATAAAACGTCAAAAATATTTGATAAAATGAATCTGAAATGTTTATACCAACAAGGTTTTTACAAAAATACAGAAATTAATACATAAGTTCAAATGCAATAAAAAAGGTCCGAATACACAGTGAAAAATCAACAAAACAGCCCCATGGACACCACATGGCAATGGGTCATCACCCCCAAGCCGTCTCCACAACTCCGCCCCAAGGATGGGGACCAACACCCTGAACCGCCATCACCCTTAGCCTTTCCTTTACCTGAGTAAAACATAACGATGTCTACATGAACCCAAGGGGATTAAGTAAAGTGTGAGCCTAATCTCAATAGGACACCACACAATGATTCCAAAGATCATTCAATAGAATGTGAAAAAGCAAGCAGTTTTAATACGCAAAGAAAAACAGTGATAAAATCTAAGAAATGAAACTTTCAATTGAAAATAGTTTTCAAGTTAATGTTTTCCGAAACTTCACACATTTAAATAGAAATTTTAGATACTGTAATGTACTGCCAAATACATCCCATTAAATGTAATATATCACAAACATAATGAGAAACAAAATCGGGAACACCCCTAGGCACTAGATAGTCTCGGGCCCCATGTACCTCATACCTCGGTGAAAAGTAAACATAGTAAATCTGTTCTCATGCACGAGCCACTAGTAGGTAACATAACCATAAAATAGTGGTCCCCAATCATTATACACATTGTTTAGATAGTGTTTTTGTTATCCAAATTCTATGTGTAATAGGGACAAAACCCATCTGATCCACAAGTCGTACTAGTACACATATGCCCCACCTAGGTACTCGAGCTTCCCCCTTTATGCTCAAAACATTTCAGAATGATACATATATCCATTTTCATAAAAAACACCACTAATGTTCATATACAATCAGTACATCAGCTACACATATTTTATACCATTTAAAACAGACAACAAAACACTTTTGTTTTCAATAAAACAACTTCTCCAAATCTTTCCATGATTTTCACCTAAAACTCTTTGAAGCCCGCACTTGAACACCATATTCATCCTATTATTTATCAAAAAAGAATCTAAAACACCCTAAAAATTTCTTCTAACTCATTACCTAAGTTATAAAACAATCCCAACAAACATCGCTTAGAATGCACATGTAAAACACCCAACTCAACACCAAATTGGTACTCCATACCCATTTTCTTAACAAACGTCACCCAAACCAAATTTATCAGAAACCAACAAAGAATAATAACATTTAATACATTATTTTAAGCCCTAATATAGATAAATAAGGTCAACTAAATATTTAAAAGGTAACCCATAATCAACCAGTAAAATATTTAAATGAAAAAAAACACAAATTTCAAATGAAATTGGCCCTTAAAATTCACTTGCACTACAAACACCACTAAAACCAATTTTTGCAGCACCGAATCAATGGGTTAAACATGAAAATATAATAAAAACAGTATCTATGTCATAGGTATTTCATAAAAAGTGGAATCACCTACCAAATTTGTAAAAACCTTGAATCCTTTGTGCGAAAATCAAATTGCACCACCACCGCACCAAGAGGGACCGAGATAAATCCTAAAACCACAATAAATGACCTAGAAAACCCAAGGTTAAACCCTAGATTTAAAACCCTACCCTTTGGACATTAGTTTCATCATGAAAATGAGAAAAAACTTCAAAGAAAGGGGAGAAAAGGAGTAATAATTGAAAGAGTTATGATGGAAAGGACTTACCTTCTCAAATCTGGACGATTTGAAAAATCCTAGGATGTCCATCCCGAAATCGCAATGCCTAAGAGCTATAAAGAGAGGGGAAAGAGAATTTACTTATGGATGAGTGAAATGGGCTCCTGTGAGACTTGAAATAAATAAAAACTACTTAATAATGAATTTGGTATTAAATAAATAAAACACATTTTTCATAACAGATATGGGCTTCTGGGAAGGCCCAATCCCTTAAACAAAAACCAAATTACACCATGTTTATGGATTTATAAATGTCAAAAATTTCTATTGTGGTGTTATTATGTCAGGGGAGGAAATTTAAGAATTGTAATGAGTGAAAAATATTAAAAAAAGTGAAAAAGTAATAAAAGAAAAAAAATTATTTTTAAATCTGGAATTGGGCTCATGGTTTGGCCCAATTCATAAAAACACACCTATTCCTCCATAAAACCTTGGGAAACCACAAAAAAAGCATGATTGGAAATTAAATGAAAATTACCTTTAAAATATTTCATGTATGTGACAATTCTCTCCCCCATGAAAACATTTCATCCCATAAATTCAACCTGAAGCTTGATTAGAAACTAGGAACGGATACTCTTCCACAACCCATGACTACCGTCCCCATGTCTCATGTTTATCATTACCATGCTGCCAACGAACCCAGACTGAAGGAATGGACTTCTCTAGAAGGAACTTCTCTTGGGATTCCACTATTTTCACTAGCCTCTCAATAATAGACAAGTCAAGCTCTAGCTTGAGTTCTTCCCAAATCAGAACATGGGATGGATCCACGTTGTATTTCATTTTCTTGGAGACATGGATGACATCATGGATGGATTTAAACTAAGAAGGTAATGACAACTTGTATTCCACCTTTCCAATATGCTCGATGACCTCCAAGTTCCTGACATACTGCGACATCAGCTTACCTAACTTCCCCAATCGACAATGGCCCAGATGAGCGTCCACTTTCAAGAATACTATGTCACCCATAGAAAACTCTAGGTCATGACGCCTCTTGTCAACATAAGATTAATGATGAATCTGAGCTATCAGCAAGAGTTTCCTGATCAACTTGACCTTCTCAAAAGTCTCCTGCACAAGGCTTGTCCCTAACAGTGAAGTCTCTCCTACCTCTGCCCAACATAGGGGGACCGACATGGCTGACTGTATAGCGCCTCAAAAGGGGCCATTCGAATCAAGGATTGGTAAATGTTATTATAAGAAAACTCAACCAATCCCAAATGGTGATCCCAAGAACCTTAGAAGTCTAGGAAACATGTATGAATCATGTCCTCCAAAATCTAATTCGCCCGCTCTATCTGAAAATACGTTTGAGGGTGGTATGGCATGCTCAGCTTAATTTGAGACCCCAAGGCCTTCTAACGGAATTCCCAAAATTGATAAGTGAAGTGGGGGTCTCTATATGGGACAACTACTGATGGTAAGCCATATAATCTCACCACTTCGTGAAGATACAAATGGCCCAACTCATCCACTTTAGTTTTATATTTTATCGGAATGAAGTGGGATGATTTTTGTCAGACAATCAATCACCACACCCAAATGGAATTCAAAACCTAGAGTTGTATGAGGTAAGCCAACAATGAAGTCCATGGAGACCTCATCCCAATTCCAAGTAGGAATGGGTAGTGGTTGGAGCAACCCTGAGGGGCTTTGGTGCTCTGCTTTCACCTGCTGGCATGTGTAGCATCTCAACAAAAAGTCCGCTATGTCCCGTATCATACCAGGACACCAAAAATACCAACAAAAATCATAATACATCTTAGTGGAACCCAGATGGACAACCCCTTGAGACTGGTGGCTATCCTGCATCACCAACTTCCACAAAGATAAGGAAACTACTGAATGGCCCTTGAAGCATAAGATACCCTCGGGAGATGACGACCAATCAGAGGATGTCTCTCCATGATGAAGAAACTACTTTGACTACAGACAAAGCTCGCATTGGGTTGTCCCGCTGAATCAACTACAACAGAGAAGGAGTCAACTGGATGCTCGCCAAGAATTCCCCTCCACTGTGTTCCCTAGTCTCCACATGCATCTATGAAAAGAGCCCCATCAAAGCCCACTCATTAATAGACTTCCTCAAAGCCTACACTAGAACTCTTATAATCAAAGTATCGGCCACCACGTTACCCTTTCCTGGGGTATAGACAATGTCAAAGTTGAACCCCTGCAAGTACTCGATCCAACGACACTGCCTCAACTTGAGGTCCTTCTGTGAGAAGACATAGGACAAGCTTTTTTGATCAGAGTAGACCAAAAACTTCTCCCCAAATAAGTAGTGATGCAAAGTCATCAAAGTATGCGTAATTGTATCTAACTCTAATTCATGGGTTGGGTTGTTCTTTTCGTGTGGTCAGAGATGGCGTGAGCCGCACACCACCACATGATCATCATGCATAATCACACACCCAAGACCCATACTCGAAGAATCACAATAGACCACATATTCCTTTCCAACCTCTGGAAAAATCAGCACGGGGGAGGTTTTCAACCACCTCTTCATCGCCTTGAATGATTCCTAACATTCTGGTCCTTATACAAACTTTACCCCTTTCTGGGTGAGCGCAGTCATCGATGAAGAAAGCCGAGAGAAATCCCGAATGAATCGCCTGTAATAACCAACCAGGCTAAGGAAACTCCCGATATCGAACACATTCTTTGGCTACTCCCATGACATAACAACACTAATATTCTCAGGTTCCACTGAAACCCCTTACTCAGAGATCACATGCCCAAAAAATATCACTTCCCTGATCCAAAAAGTGAACTTTGACAACTTTTCATAGAGGCGGTGATCCCGTAATGTACCCAAAATGATCCTCAAGTGATGTTCGTGTTCCTCCTCAGAGTAGATTATACCATAATGTCATCCAAAAACAGCACAATGAAGGAATCAAGATACTAATGGAATAGTCTGTTCATGAGTTCCATAAAGACTGCTGGAGCATTGGTCAATCTGAAGGGAATGACCAAATACTCAAAGTGGTCGTACATGTTTCGGAAGGCTGTCTTTGGGATATCTGACTCTTTCACCTGGAGTTGATGATACCCTGAACAAAAGTCTATTTTTGAGAACCACTTTTCCCTCTCACCAGATAAAAAAATCATCTATTCTAGGAAAAGGGTATTTGTTCTTAATTGATACCTTATTCATATTTAGGTAGTTAAGGCACAACTGAAGGGATCTATCAGCCTTTTTGGTGAACAACATAGGAGCGGCCCAAGGAGAGACGCCAAGGTGAATGAATCCTTTGGATTCTATGTCTTCCTACTGTATCTTTAATTCCCTCAGCTCGGTAGGGTCCATGCATTAATAAGGAAGAGATATCGGTTGTGTTCCCTGTGCCAGATAAATCGAAAACTCCACATCCCACTTCAGGGGAAAACCTGAGAAATCATCTAGGAATACCTCTGGAAACTCATTCACTACATGAGGTAGTGTACCTCCATGGGAAATACCATCATCCTCTATCATGAGAGACAATAAATAGATGTTAAGACTCCCCAACTCTCGGAGTTGAGGTCCTACGTGACCTGACCGAGGATCCCATTCTCCCAAAAAAACCTGACGACTCCCATTAGGTGCTGTGAAACTCACTCGCCGCCTATAGAAATCAATATGTGCCTAGAATTGTATTAGCCAATCCATCCCAATAATGATGTCAAAAGGGTCCATATCTAATACCAAGAGTTCCCACTGCATCTTGACCCCTGACATAGAAAGCGCACACGAAAGGCACCTAAGACCCTGCTCATTCTTCTTTCCCAGCGGTGTCACCAACTCCATCGTGAAAGACATCAAATCGGTTAGAAAATTCACCATGTCCACAAAACGGGACGAAATAAATGAATCATAGGTGTTATTATTAGAAATAATAGTAGCTATAGAAGATTAGATCAGAACGGTTCCTCAAACTATTGACAGTCCCGCCTCTGATCTTGCTGGTGCCAGATCCACTGGCTAGAGATGTTCAGTATATACCTGAGGATGACCGCTAGTCTATGGTTGTGCCTTGAACTGGCTCTTCCTAGAAGAGGACCCAACCCTACCACCACAGCTTCTAAATCGAGATCCCCCAGTCCTCAACTACTCAGACTGTGCTGGCACTCCTCTTGAAGCCACTGACCCTACCCCACTCTGAAGTGGATGTGAAACACCGCAGAAACGATGTAAATTCCCCATACCTCCACACTGGTAACAAGGCTTCAAGGGAGGTGGACATGCTGGTCAGATGTGCCTCGGATTCCCACACTGGTGGCACATGAAAAATCTCTCATCAGAAACCGCAGATGAAAACTGCCTGGAAGAGTGCCCTAAACTGCCACCTCCTTTATTCACATGATCCACCTGCTTCCATTTCTTCTCTGAGGAGCTGCCACTGCCCACTACTGATACTGAACTACATACACCATCCCTAACATTCCTTTCAATATCCACCTTGCACTCCTGATCGACGACCTCAACATAGGTCCTCGGCATAAATAAGAACACTTGTGAGTATATCTCTAGTCGCATGCCTTTCTCAAACCTATTGGACTTCACCTTTTCATTGGAGATTATTTCTGGAGCATACCGAACCATCTCAGAAAAACAGTTGGCATACTCAATCATATATATATTCCCCTGAACAAGGTATATGAACTCTCTGGACCTAGTGTAAGACAACACCTCAGGGCAGTACTATTCGTTGAAGAAAGCCTTGAAATCTCCCCAGTGCATCTGATCATTCTTGTTAGTATGAAGCATTGACTCCCACCACTTGAGGCTGTGACCCTCCAATAGAATGGAGGCACACTTAACCCTAGGCTCCTTCGGTGTCTCCAGCAACTCAAAAATATGATCTATCTTCTTGAGCGATTCCTCTACTTCCTAGGGTTCTGAGCTTCCTTGGAAGGTAGGAGGATTGTTTTTTAGAAACTCCTGAGCTTTATCTTTTCTAGTACTCATATCTTCTTCCCTAGACCAAATAGGAGAAGTAATTGTTCCCTTTCCTAGAGCCTAGATAGCCTGGACCATAGCCTTGACTAGTCTCTGATCAATCGGTGTGGGTGAACTCACTCCAGCTTCCTCCCGTGGGCGCATGGGAGCTTTTTGGGGGGGCATGTTGCTACAAAATGAAAAAGTCACAAAACAATAATCAATATCAGAATTATGAAAATTTTAATTAAATACCTCATGTATAAATAATCTAAACACATTCCCGTAATAAAAGAAACAACTACTCAACCTCTTCCCGATGTCCACATGTGGTCTGCAACCCACACGTCTCACCTGGAAGTGAAGTCAATCCATAAATTCCAATGTCCCATGGTGACTCAAGGTATGCCACGAGAGGTGCGGGCTAGGAACCCTAATCCTAACCAAATCCCCGATCCCCAATAGTCCTAGCTCCTGTCTATCCCGACTCATACTAAAATAGCAATATAACCCAAAAACATTAACATCCTCTAATACCATTTTTTCACGAACTGAATCTAGTCACCACCATTACTGGCACCAAACCTAGCTTGTGAGAAGGCCCGAAGGGTGTTACCTATCCCAGAAGGCTGGCACAGGTTCCCGAATATCATTTATCTAGGTTTGGGAATGATTTACCTGAATATGTATACTTAAAACATCAAAAATATTTGATAAAATGAATCTGAAAAATTCATACCAACAAGGTTTATACAATAATCCAGAACTGAATACATAAGTTCAAATGCAATAAAAAAGGTCCAAATACACAATTAAACAGCAACAAAATAGCCCCATGGATTCCTCATGGCAAGGGTTCATCACCACCAAACTGTCTCCACAACTATGCCCCAAGGATGGGGACTAACACCCTGAACCACCATCACCCTTAGCCTTTCTTTTACCTGAGTCCAACATAACCAAGTCTACTTACACCCAATGCGATTAAGTAGGGTGTAAGCCAAAGCCCAATAGGATACAAAAAAATGATTCCAAAGATCATGCAATATAATGTGAAAAAGCAAGCAGTTTTAATATGCAACGAAAAGCAATGATAAAATCCAAAAAAATGCAATATTCAATTGAAAATAGTTTTCAAGCTAATGTTTTCTGAATGTTCACACAATTAAAAGGACATGTTATATAATATAATTTACTTCCAAAAACACCCCCAATACAAGGGATAATACCACAAACACAATGCATAACAAAATCAGGAACACCCCTAGGCACTAGATATTCTCGGGCCCCATGTACTTCATACCTCTATGTAAAGTAACCACAATAAATATGTTCTCGTGCACAATCCACTAGTAGGGGACATACCCACAACCTATTGGTCCCAAATCATTATAAAAATTGTATAGTTCTAGTTGTTGTTATCCATATTCTATGTGAAATAAGGACAAAACCCATCCGGTCCACTAGCCGTACTAGTACACATCCGCCCCACCTAGGTACTCGGGCTTCCCCCTTTGTGCTAAAAAACATTCAGAATGGTAAATATATCCATTTTAATATAAAACACCACTACTGGTCACATAAAATCAGTAAAATAGCTACACATATTTTATGCCATTTAAAACACATTAAGTTTCAATAAAACAACTTCTCCAAATCTTTCCTTATTTTGTGCCAAAAACTCTTTGAAAATCCCACTTGAACCCCATATAAATAATCATATTTATCAAAAAAAGAATCCATAACAACCTAAAAATATCATTAACCTCATTACATGAGTTATAAAACAATCCCAATAATCATCGCATAGAATACCCATGTAAAATACCCAATTCAACACCAAATTGGTACTCAAAACCCATTTTCTTAACAAACGTCACCCAAAACCAATTTCTCCATAACAAACAAAGAATAATAACATTTAAAACATTATTTTAAGCCCTAATACAGTTCAATAAGGTCAAATAAATAAATAAAAGGAAACACTTAATCAACCAATAAAATATTTATATGAAAAAAACACAAATTTCACATGAAATTGGCCCTTAAAATTGACTTGTATTACAAACACAACTAAAACCAATTTTTGCAGCACCAAATCAATGGGTTAAACATGAAAATATAATAAACACAGTATCTATGTCACAATGATTTCATACAATGTATAATCACATTCCAAAACAGTAAAAACCTTGAATCCTTTGTGCCAAACTCAAATCGCACTACCGTCGCACCAAGAGGGACCGAGATCAATCCTAAAACCACAAGAAATGACCCAAAAAACCCAAGGTTAAACCCAAGGATAGAAAGCATACCCTCTGGAAATATTATTAATTCAATAAAATGAGAATAAACATCATTTAATGTGAAGAAAAAGAGTAAGAATTGAAAGAGTTATGATGGAAAGAACTTACCTCCTCAAATCTGGCCGATTTGAGAAACCCAAGGCAGTTTGTCACAAAATCGAAATTCCTAAGTGCTCCAAAGAGGGGGGAAAGAGGATGGGAGCATGGATTGGTGCAATGGACTCATGTGAGACTTAAAATTGATGAAAAATACTTAATATTTAATATGTTATTAAATGAATAAAAT
This sequence comes from Viscum album, assembly GCA_963277665.1. NCBI lineage: Eukaryota > Viridiplantae > Streptophyta > Magnoliopsida > Santalales > Viscaceae > Viscum > Viscum album. Next base: position 733,353,495 of record OY728136.1, on the reverse strand, counting down.
TCATTTTTAAAACTGGATATGGGATTCTCGGCAGGCCCAATCCGTTAAATAAAAACCAAAATACACCATGTTAAGGATTTATAAAGGTTAAAAATTTCTATTGTGGTGTTAATATGTCCAGGGAGGACATTTTAGAATTAGAATGAGTGAAAATATTAAAAAATGAAAATTTTATAAAAGAAAAAAAAATTATTTTTAAATCTGGAATTGGGCTCAAGGATGGGCCCAATTCATGAAAACTCACTTATTCCTTCATAAAAACATGGGAAACCCCCAAAACAAAGCATGAATGGAAATTAAATGAACACTACCTTTAAAATATTTCATGTATGTGACAAAAACACTAGTAAACCAAATCTAATTTCTTAATTTATTATATTTCTATAACATATAAGGAATCACATCCCTTAGGAATAACTAGGTTAGAAATCCTTGAAACCAAGATACATACAAAATTCCCATATTAAATTTTAAACAAAAAATTATTATATTTGTTCAAGAATATAATTATTCCCATTATAATATCATTACATATCATTCTTAGTTAACTTTATGGATCCTAGGAAAGGAAACTAAATAAGTGTGATTATAAATGCTTAGAAATGGTTATGTACATCGTAAGTTATCGTTAATAAATAAGAATAATCCTTGTAAGGTAAATAATTACACACAAATTCCATTTAAATAATTTGAGTATCATAATAAATATGGAATGGTATCTAATATAAAACAAATTTCGTTTAATCAATATCAATACAATCATAACTAGATAAGATGTAATCATTATAGAAAAGGTAAATTGTTGAAAACAAATTCCATTTAATAAATAGTCTGATAATTAAATTCATATTGAAATGATATCATTGTTAAAATATCATGGATAATAATAACTATTTTATTTATGATGTAAATGATTAATTGTTTTACATCATGATATTAGCAAACATGAAACCTCTAGTATCAAAGCATTTCCCGAGATAATTAATAACTAAAGGGTATATATAAACTAATTACCCATTAAACTAAGGTTAGCCAATTAATTTGTCCCATGAGAATAATTATTCAGGAAGGGGATATATAGGACCCATCAACACCCATATATTCATGTCTAAATCAATCCTCACATATCGAATAATAAATTTAATTCATTAATCAACATTTCTTATCATCAAATATTTGTATTGGATAATGGGTGCAGATTTATCAATAAATCCCTAGTTAATAAGAAAATTTCAAAGTAATAAACCTATATATATATGAAATAATTTTTAAGAAATAATAATTTTTATAAATTACATACATTTTAAAAGAAATATTTTTTTTATAATTTCGGTAAAATCTAGACATTCCATGTTTAGAAAACTAAATGAACGTCCATTTAAAAAAATTAAAAATTGAACATGGTTAATTTTTTTTAATAAATCATTTAGGTAATGTTATAAAAATTTTAATGGACTTTATAAAAATATGTATTTTGGAAAAAATTGAGTTTCGGCTGAAAGAATAAATAAATTCAAATATTATTAAAAACATTTTCTCAAAAAATTTAAAAAAAAATTATTAGAAAGAATTTACAATTACTTAAACAACCCATGATTAACCATATAAGTATAAAATTAAATGGTTTTAGTATACAAGAATAAAATAACTTCTCTCTATTGAAATTTTTGCATGGATAATCTAGATTGAAATGAGATTTGAAATATACACTTACAAGGGTCATAACATTGAAGTGAGAGTCAGTCAATGAATAAATTTATTATTTTTAAATTAAAATCCAAGTAAATATTTTTTAATATAGACTAATATATTCTTAACTCATTACACACTGAGTCTAATAATTTCAATAAAAATTAACATGTAATATAATATAATAAAAAAGAAATTAAGTTATGAAAATATGTATCACTTAGTAATTTTCAATTAAAATCACCTTGGATTAAATAATAATTCTTTAATAATAAATTAAAATTATTTATTAAAAAATATTGATATCACATGTCAAAGGGGATGTATTTATACCATAAAAAATAAATTATGTGTATAACATTTAAACAATCCTCGATGAAAGAAAATTGAGACACAATCTCATACCTCACCCTTCCTTTTGGTTGAACATTCTTTATCATTAATTATTATAGTTTTGAGATTGTTATTAATTTATAAAAAAACATATTCATATTTATAATATCATATACTTTCCTCTAGAAAAATATTATCACCCATTCATTTTTAATCTTTCATTATTTTCATAGTCTCATGTGTTAATTTCATTATATTCTAATGCATATTTTTTCATGAAAGTTCTAATTCATGGGTATATGATATAGATCCATAATATACATAATTATAATAATTTAATTAAAATAATTTACTTCATTTTATAAAATTTAAGAATTATTATTGAAATTTGAACATGGATAATGGATTATATCCCTTCGTAGAGATGGTAGGTCATACGTACGCCTGGTCGATAATATCATTCCCTTAAAAGGTATTAGGGTAAGGAAGTGGTTGTTATATTAATCATCCAAAATCAATATCATTATATATATAATATATTAATTTAATATGTCTTAATTTCTTTCTATTTAATGTTTAGGTGAAAAAATAATCACATCACTTTGTGAGGTAGTAGTCTGTCGTACACCCGAGTGACATTATTGTATTTTAAAATCCTTGGAATGTACGAAGTTATTTGGGATATTATATTTAGAAAAGTCTAAAAATTTTATAAATATAATAAAAATGTGTAAAATTCATTTTTATATCCATCGTTTAATGGTCGTGATGGAAAATGAAATACATTAATTCACGAGGTGGTAGTGTTCATTACACATGATGGACAGTTTGGTTTCCCATTTAATGGATTATGAGGTTTATATAGATTATTAAATTAAAATAATATATATATATATATATTAGATAATGATATTATTATATTATAATTATTAAATAGTATTTCATAGAGGTGTAAAAGTAAATAAAATATTCTCATTTAAGAATGTTACCTATTCTTTGGAAAACATCCTCAAGTTTGCACAAAAACCCTTTACAGGTTGGATTTTTTATTAATCCAATGGTAGTAATATGTTTTATGGGATTAAGGAATTGATTTTTTAGTTATTTGAAAGTCCAAATGAATTTTTAAGTGTGATGATGGGGGGTGAGGGGTTTTTCTTTTATACGTGTTGGAGAGGACACACATGGAATGTCTGAAAAGATTCAATTACACCCCACTTTTTATCAAACCAAAAGCCTAGAAAATGGGTAATTAACAACCATTAAAGTTTATAAGGTATAAATATGTATATAAAATTAGTTATTTACATGTTGTTTTTTCCTTTTTAACCCTTATCATTGTAGTTTAACCCCCTTGGTAAATGTGTTTTTACCATATCAATGGTAATTAAGTTTTAATGATTCAAAATGGTTGAAAAATATGTTAAAATTAGTATATAATATAAATTATTTTGATTCCAAATACCGAGTCCATTTTTCTATATTCATTTCACAGAATTCTAAGTATTAAAATTAATATTATAACTGCATACATGATGAAAAAGAGGGTTTTCAGAGAGAAAATTATCATAAGTATAGAAGGAATTAAAATAAAAAATAAAAAATCAAATGAATAAAATTAGCTAAAATAGAAAAAAAGTTAATATAAAATACTTATATTTAATATGAAAAAAAATTAATATATAATTTAACATTGTGAATTATTTAATAAAAAAAGAAAATTAAAAAAAAACATATTTTCACTATCCATTAAAAATGAAAGATAATGGAAAAATCCAAAAATATCAACCTCTGATAACTGTTATATTAATATTTTAAAAATAAATATCATTTAAAAAATTAATTTTTCAAAAATTTGAAAAAAAAATCAAATTACGTGCACAAAATTCAACAAATTTCTCTTTTTGAAAAATAATAGTTTTTCAAAAAATTATTACTTTTTATTTAAACTATATATTATTTTATTCTTTATCAAGGGAGACACATAATTTTAATTTTTTTGTTAGTACTATTCATATTGTATAATTTATCATCTACATTATAATAATATACTATATTACATTTCATCTATGCTTAGGGTTGTGTGTTACATAAGCTATCGTAGAGATTAATTTTAAGTAAATATATTTAATGGGTTGTTTAAGAACATTGTTTCTTGTTTTATATTCTATGGAATAAAATTTTATCCTTTTAAAAATTTATAGTGTTACATTCTCCCCACCATTAACAAATTTCATCCTCACAATTTTAACCTATACTCTGAAATCAAGGGATTTATATTTTAAAATTGATTTATTAAAAACCCACATTATAAAAAGGGTTAATAAAATTACATTAATTAATGGGATTGAGAAGTAAAAAGGTTATATTGAATAACACATAAATAGATTTATATAGAAGAGATCTATAGTGGAGGATGGTGATATAGACATAAATTAAAATAAAAAATAATTATATAGAGTTATAGAGCTCATTGGTCACAAAAAAGTGAATGATAAACAAAAAGATAAACGTCCTTGAAAACAAAAAGCTATGATGATTTAAAAGGCCATTTGATTCAACATATATTAAGGTAATATGATAAAAAAATTATGATATTTTGTTAAATTAGATTAGTTATCTTACTAGTCTAAGAATATAAAGAAATATATTTAATTTATACGTTCATATTTCATCCTTATAAGTTCATCCCTTGGTTGTAATTCGATTAATTTCTAATTAATCTCTTACTCCCTGAAAATAATATAAAAAAGGAATTTTCTATTTTAAAATCACTGAAATTCAATTTTAAAGGGTAATAAGATCCACAAAATACTGAAAAGTATATTTTTATGTCACTACATATTTTTCCAAACCAAATATGGTTAGAAAAATTTATCTATTGGGATACATTATTTTCTAAACCTCAATAGTAAAACCACTAGTTCATCATAAATATTTATTCATAAATTTTTTTAATTAAAAACAATGACATACTAAGAAAGAAATCATGTAGTCTCGTGGTGGGTACTAAACCCTTTCCTTCCTTCAATTGTAGGTTCTATGCCTACGACCTTTCTAGATGCAATAGGTTTCCATCCGGTATATGGGTTATTCATTTTCTAAAACAATATTAAATAAATTCATATAATATTTCCAAATTTTGATGACATGTAATTACCTCATAATCAAGACACAATAAACCTTAAAGGTTACCAATTCCTTTAAACTTATCCCCACAAAATTCAGGGTTATTATTCCTTAAAAAGTCGTTTTAGTAAAAACATATACTATAATAATGGGTTGTATTTTCATAAATTTTTCCCCAAATATTGTTAATCTTCATAGACCCCCATCACATAAAATTTAAAAAGGGTTTTTCAGGTATGGATAATTTGATCAATCATAAAATTATAAAACCATAATGGTATGTGTAACTCAATGGTTAATAAATAAATAAATATTCCTCTAGAATTAACACAATTCATTGATGTTTTATGATTATTATAACAAAAATTTCTTTAGTAAAAATACTTCTATAATTTAATTCTGGAATCCCAATACATAACTACATTATTGGTTTTATTTCAACATATGTCCATCAAAGATCAAAGGTTAAACCATATTAATATGACATTAATAATATAATTACTAGGTTCCCCACATTTAAAGCAATGAAAAATAAACAGATCCTTATGATGAAATTTATTTCCTTCCATCATACTCTTCATTTTTCCTCAGTAATTAATTATATTATTTCCGTCTTTTACGCACGTAAACAATTTTATATTTTACTTTCAAAAACGTTCATAGTTTTCTATTTCTACATTTTTGACATAATTAAATTTTATTGTTATTTTCTCCATGGACTCCATAACTTAATATCTTAGAAATCACTATTTTTCTCAACTTTGGTGAGTTCAGGAGTTGATTAAGGTATCAGTTTTTAATAAAATTTAAGGATAACATATTATGAATAATAAAGATATTTTTAAATACATTAATCATACTATTTTGTTTCTTATGTTCATCACTTTTTCCATCATATTTATTGTCAATATGATTCCTTCAATGTCCTGCCATTTACAAAAAAAACATTGTTTGATAAACAATAATCATAGTGGGAATCCCATAAATCACTTATATGGTGTCAAAATCATGAAACATTGTTTTGAATATAATAAACCTTAGTTTTAAATTATAAAATTAATTATCATAATCTATTCATATCCTTTATGATCATATTTAAATTAAATGTGGATTGTCCTAATAATATCCCATGTGAGTGTCAAACCCGGTGGCTCATTGTTGTGTACTTGTTAATGTTCAAGTCAAGACCATCAAGCCTTTTTAAAATTTATTACCCCTAGGTATATCTATTTGAGTTACACATCCACTTGTATTATCTAGATAGATATATATTTATAAGGAAAACCAAATAATATTTACTGTACATAAATATTATGATGTTCTTCTACAATTCTCCTCAGTGTCTATCGTAAAGTTATGGTCCCAAATATATGTTTTCCTAAATATATTTCCCATGTTTTTTACTAAAATATCGATAATTCCAACATTATCAATAATGAATCTAGGAACCATGATTCTGCTCCTAAAATTATTATATTTTCACAATATACATGTAATCTCTTATAGAAGGATTAAATGTTTTTTTAGTCTTGGAAAACTAGATACATACATGATTCACTTATTTCATTTGAAAACAAAAATTAATATTTTTTTAGAATATCATTATCCCATCTAGAATATCCTCACATATCATTCTTAGTACACTTATGTGTTTTTTGAGAAAGGGAAAAAAATGGGGGTGCACTCAAATAAATACTGTGTGTTATGTATAACAACGGCTTTAATGAATTAATAAGAATAATCATGGTAAGGATAATAAGTATAATAAATATGATATTTATATAATTTTAGAATAATAATCACTATGGAAAGCTGAATAACTAAAAAAATACATTTAATAAATATCATGACTATCATAATTGGATAAGACAAAATCAACATGGAAAGTAATATAAAAGAGAAAAAATGAAATTTAATCAATAAATAGAGAATCAAATGAATCCATATATAATATAATTGTAAAAATATCAGGGATAATATTAACTAATTTCATTTTGAATTAAATTATTATTTATTGGATGTTATGATCTTAAGAATCTTGATACCTCTCATATCGATCCTTTATCAATACAGTTTATAAAAGATGGGTATGTGTACACCAGGAACCCATTTAACTATGTAAATCCAACTCATTCATTTCATGATACTGCCAATGTATCAATAGGTTATCTATAAACGTTACCCACTAGTATCTCCATATACAAATAATTTATTATATATTGAATAATCTATTTAACTTATGAATTAATATTTATTATCGTACAATATATAAGTTGATTATAGGATAAATATTTATCAAAATTTCCCCAATTAATTAAATAACTTTTACTGTTAAACCATATATGTGTAAATGATATAATACTTAAGAAATATTCAGGGTTATTTAGGGGGAATTTAAAGTCCAAGGATCAAAATAAAGTGAAAATTTCAATGAAAATTTAATGACTGCAAAAAATGAATCAATAAATTGAATGCAAATACTTTATTTAGTAAAAATAATTATAAAAAGTCCACAAAAATAATAAGTATGGTATCAATAAAACATATATCTTTTTGAGTATAATTAATATAAATTATTTTTATCATTAGGTAACATAAATACAACCAAAATATATTCTAAAATATTCTGGGAAAAAATATCCATCACAATTGGAAAATTACCTTTTAAATGTAAAAGTTCTCAAAACATTTCAACAGTACTTTTCATTAAAAGTAAAATTGTAAACATGTTAAATAATCTATTAAAAATTTAGTATAAATGATGATAGGAAATTGTGTACATGTCATCCTTGTTAAAAAAATACTATTATCACATTTTCTTTAGAATCTTAACAATATTTTTGTGGAAAAAATCACAATGAGTCCGTTTAAAAAAATTATAAATCATGGGTAAAAATTTGATTAATAAATCAATTTAAAAATATAAAGAAAAGTTACATTTTTTTCTAAAAATAGGAATTTTTACTAAAAATGATTTTTTATTTTAGATAAAAATAAATCCTGATTCATTTTAAAATAATCAGTCATTCTAAGTGTGATAGTTTGGAAAACATTTAGCTATTACTTGAAAAAATAATGAATTGACATATGATATGAAAATAAAAGGGGTTTATAATATAATGGTTAAAAATCTCATTCAATGTATAGTCGAGCATAAAAAATCCTGATTAAAATGAGATTGTGAAATATACCCTTTAAAAGATCCTAATGTTTGAAAATAAAATTTCTATTTGATTTTCAAAGACCTCTTTATAGTTGAGATGTAACAACACACTGTTAAAGATCCTAATGTTGATGTGAAAATTAATCAATGAAATCATTATGTGCGTAAAATATGAATCCAAATAAAAAAGTGGAAATACAACATATTATAATAAAAATTCATTACACATATAATCAAAAAATATTAAATATAATGAATATGTAATATAACCCAATGAAATTAAATTGAGTTATGAAATTCATTACCACTTGGTAATTTTCATGTAAAATAATATTTTATGAAATAATTCAAATTTAAACTTAAAATATCATGAATTATTAATTAATCATGATATTACATGTCAAATTAATTGTATATACAACATATAAATATAATTATTTTCATAACATTATAATATGCCTCGATGGTGAGAAATTGAGATAGAGGCCCTTACCTCACACTTCCTTTTGGTCGAATAAGATTTAATTTCATATATAATGGTTTAAGTAATGTTATTAATTTTTTGAAAATCCTTATTAATACTTATAATATCAATTATTATAATCTTATAACATCTTATCACCGGTTGATTATTAATCTTTCATTGTTTTTAATGTTTTGGGTGTTAAATGAATTGTTATCTCATGTGTGTTTTATCTTGAATGTTTCAGTTATTTTGTAGAAGATATAGATAAATCATCTCCAAAATTATATTAATGTTATAAATATTATATTACTTTATTACATAATATTTTAGAATCATTATTCATAGTTGAACATGGAGAATGGACCACATATCTTCGTGGAGATGGTAGGTCGTACATACACACGCTTGATATTGTCATTCCCTTAATGGATAAATGGTTAAGGAATTGGGTAATATATTAATCTTTAATAATCAATATCTGATTATACATATCACATATATTCATTAAATGTTTCCACATTAATTTTCATGTGATATTTAAGGGAAAAATGAATCACATTTCGTCAAGAGGTGATAGTCCATTCTACACACAAGAGATGCTATCATATTTTAAACAGAATTGAAAGTAAGAAAGAATATGTAATATTTTAATTTAATAAGTATAATAATATGATAAATATATTATTAATGTTTTAAATCTATTCTTATATCCTTCTGTTAAAGGAGGTGAGGGAAAACTAATTACATCAAATCGTGAGGTTTTAGTCCCTCGTACACACGATTGATGGTTTTATTTCCCATTTGATGGAATTAGAGATGTATATAAGTAATTACAAAAAAAATACTAACATATTAATATATGTGTGATAATGGGATTATTATATTATCATTATTATATAAAATTTTATGGTGGTGGAAGAAGAAAAATTAATTAACTCTCATATAAGAATGTTAACTCCTCTTTAGACAACTTCTTCAGGTTTCTACCAAAAATCATTCTAGTTGGTGTTTATGATAAATAAGGGCTCTAGGTTATTGCTAGGGATGTAATTAAGTGATTTGGGTAGTTGTTTTCTAAACCAAACTTCATTGAATGTGTGGATAGGGGATGAGAGTGTGTGGTCTTTTATAAGTGGCGGAGAGGACAAACATGGAAATTTTTTAAAAGATTCAATAACACAGATGTTTTTAACATGAAGTAATCATAAAAAACGAGTATTTATATACAAATAGATGCGATAAGGTCTTTATTTACCAATAAAATTGGTTTTATAAAAATTTTTAGGTTACTTTTATCCATTATATTTATATTTTAACCCCCAATAATCCAGTATTTACATTAACCATGATAATTAATTTTACTATTTTTACTATTAATATTGGTCAAAAATTAAGTTCATGTTTTTAGATAATATAATTTATTTTTATTACTAATTTTGAATATATATTTTCAAATTCAATTAACTGATGTGTCCGAAACCATTTAATATTTATACCCCAAACGCGTCAAAAAAGTGGGTTATTGCAAAGAAAAAATTATCATTTGTATATATGGTTTTAATATCAAGATTAAACATAAAATTAAAACCAATGACCTAAAATAGATAAATTGTAACATATTTGAAATATTTTTCTACTTTAAAACATATATAAATTTTATTTTAAATTTAAATTATTTTAAAATGGAATTTTCAATAAAAGTCTATAATTTTCACTATTCATAGAAAAATTAATCTTTTCAAAAGAAAATCACTAATTCACCATAATATAATATAAATATGAGAATTTAAAAAATAATTAAATTTTATTAAAGTTTTAAAAACTAATTTAAAGTAATTTTTTCAATTCATGATGAAAACATCTTTAAAAAATACATTTTTATAGAAAACATTAATTTTTCATTTAAATGATTATTTTTTATTTCCTATGAATGGTTAGCTATAATTTTTATAATTTAGTAATTACAATTACTATATACCAATTTAATGGCTATTTTTTAATGGTATACTAGATTACAGTTATTCAAACTTGGGGTTTCGTCTTCGGCATCCTATTGAAGAGATTAGATTTAATGAAATATATTTCATGGGTTGTTTATATTTAGTGTTGCATGTCACATATGCTATAAAATAAAATGTTATTCTTTTAATATTATTTTGTGTTACACTAGTATCCTTTGGAGCTTATAATCCATGAACACAATGATTCATTGGCATATCCTCACTGAATCGATGTGCATGTCCATAGAGGTGGAAACAATTACAAAACATTATAGGAACAAGGTAATAAAAATTGGTGTGTCAGACCATATCACATTTATATAATGTTGGGGAATAATATTGTTAATATTTTATAGTATGGAGGTTGTATTTTGGTGTTGACTACCTGTAAAGACCCGTAAATTCCAAGGAATTTTTTTTTCTTAATTTTCTTTGGAATTTTACAAGAACGCAGTTTCTGACGGCGCCTGATTCCGAGGCCCGGTGTGCCCGGAATCAATTTCCGAAGTTTGGCTCGGGTACGTTCAGTGAACGGACGAGCGGGTTTTTCTAACTTTTGAACCGGTGCTCGGAATCGAATTCTGAGGGCACCGATGGAATCGCAGCGCCGATATTTTCTTAGAAACGCCTCTTCCGGAGTTGCGTTTGCTCGGGTGTGGTTTTTAATTTTCGGGCTTAAAGTTAAGAAATAAAATAATTTTACGACAACTTTATTTTATTTCACTTAAGCCACTTGGAAGCCACTTGAAGCCACTTAAAAGCGGCTTAAACTGAGTTGAACCGGATAGGGTACTATCCAGAAATATCTTACCCTCTTGGTAGGATATTTGTGAGGTGGTGCCCGCACGAGCCCCGCTGTTTCTTTCCGCTAAGTAATGCACCCGTGAAAACCCGTCTTTATGAAAGTCAACTGACGCGTTTTCTTAAATTCTTAACAGACCATTTAATTGGGCGGTTTATTTCGTAAATTAAATGAACTGTTTCTTTCGTTGAATTAATTCTACGAATTAATGGTTCGTTTCTTATCTTTTGAAATTCAAATGTTTAGTTGTGTAAATAAAATAAGGCTTAAGCTTATTTTATTTTAGGTTGAAACTTGTGGCGTGGATAGGATTTGGAGGAAAGCGTTCTTCTTCGGTGAAGAACGCGAAGAACGCGAAGAACGTGAAGAACGCCAAACCTGCGGAGATCGACGACGCGAAGCCTTGTACCACGACGCCAACGGATCTCCCTTCGCGACGCTTCTTCCGCGACGATCCAACCCCGCGACAGCCTTCGATCGACAACAACCAAGGTAGGGGTTGCGCTTCTTTTTATTTTCTTTTTGGATTTCAACAACAACATGGATTTAATTATTATTAATTAAATCCGTATGTTCTTGGTCCTTGGAGATCGTCGACGCGACGCCCTTCCACGGTGTGACGATCACCTCCTTCCGTGACGGTCAATTCCGCGACGACCTCACATCCAACAGCGACGGCGAGGTAGGGATTTTATAATTTTGGAATACCCCTCTTATATTCCCGTGAACGTTCTTTAAAAATTAAAGAGACGGTTTCAAATGAAAAATTTTATTTTATTAAAATTGTCGGTTCATGTGTTGAACAATTTCTCCCGTTGTTTATATCTAACGCGGAGGGTGCGGGCCAAACGAGCACGGCCCGACAACCCTCCGCTGTTCTTCGTTCTTGTGCGGATTTGACGGGCAATGACGGAACATGCCGCAACGGATGTTTGATGATCCCGCAGTAAAGAACGGAACCTGGGAGGAACAACGGCGCAGACGGGAAGGAAAACGGGCCACCGGAGCGACTCCGGCGGCCCGCGGAAGCCGGTGGCGGCGCGGGTCGCCGGCATGGCGGCGCCGGCGGCCGGAGGCAGCGGCACCCCGCGGGTGTCCAGCGCGACACCCCGCGGGTGCCGCGGGTGTCCAGCGCGACACCCCGCGGGTGCCGCGGGTGTCCAGCGCGACACCCCGCGGGTGGCACGAGGTTGTCACGCGGCACCCCGCGGGTGTCCAGGGCGGCACCCCGCGGGTGCCGCGGGGTTGTCACGCGGCACCCCGCGGGTGTCGCGGGGTTGTCACGCGGCACGTCCGGCTGTCTGGTCGACACCCCGCGGGTGCCGCGGGGGTGTCACGCGGGTCGGCGGCTTTCCCCCGCGTCGGCCGCTCGGCCGAGCCGAGCCGGACCGGCCCTGGCAGGGCCGGGCCGGGCCAACCGGGTCGTAACCGACCCGGTTCGGGCCAACCAGGGGGGTCGGGCCGGGTCGGCCCGGGCCCGGACCCCCCGTCTTCGGACGACTTTCGTTCCAACGCCCGTAACTTGAGCTACGGGCCTCCAAACGACTCGCCGTCAGCTGCAACGCAATCCTTGGAGCGAGTCGGAAGTTTCGGTTTATCGCACTCAAAGTTTCGGAATACTTTGAGTTTGGCCGGGTTGGTTTGAACACGAAACCAACCGGGCCCTCGGAGCGGAAACGCTCATATCTTGAGCTACGGACGTCCGATTGACGTACCGTCAGCTTTGCTAGTTTCCTCTTAGTGAGACGGATCTTTTGGCTCACTCCGCCCGGGGTTTGGGCGCAGGTGGAGTACGGTCGAGTTGGTTTTGCCTTAAAAACCAACCGAGCCCCTGCGATGAAAAAGCCAATAACTCTCAGACCGGGCGTCCGATTGACGCGCCGTCTGTTGCGTTGAGTTCCTGTTGACGATACGGAACTTTTGGCATCCTTCGCTCGAGTTTTGGATACAGTTGGTAGTGGCCGGGTTGGATCGCACCCGAAATCCAACCGGGCCCCTAGAACGGAAAAGCTGATAACTTTCAGACAGGACGTCCGTTTGACGAACCGTTAGCGGCGTTGACGATCACGTTGAGAAACGGCCCCTATGAGTATACCCTATGAGAGATCGGGGTACAGTTGAGATACGAATGGGTTTGGTTTGCTCACGAAACCAACCTGGCCCCTGGGACAAAAAGGCTAATAACTCACAGACCGGGCGTCCGATCGACGCGCCGTCTGTTGCGTTGAGACCCCTGTGACGAGGTAGTCCTTTGAGATACTTATTCGTGGGACCTTGAGATACTTGGAGTATCGACTTGCAGCTCGTGGAGCAGACCCTCCGAGAGACGAGCGTGCGGAGTACGGAGACCGTGTAGCCGACTGAGACCTGACGATTGCTTGACCGACTCGACTTGGAGTGAGTCGACTAGCCCAGTGGATGGAGCACTACTTTGTTTGGGTGAAGACCCATGGCGGACGGAGCACTACCTGTGTGATAGTGCAGACCCGCGGTACTCGTCCGGAGAGTACCTCTGCAGGCTACTAGGGGGTGTGCACTACTGTGTTTGGCTGACATACCTCGGCGGGAAGCACTACTGTGTTTGGGTGGCTAGCCCGCGGTACTTGACAGGAGGATTACCTCAGCAATCTTAGGTTAGTGAGCAGTACCTCGGAGTCGTGACAGGACCACTGTACACTCTAGAGACGGAGCTCTTCAGTAGTTACAGTTTCGATAATGAAAATCCTGGATTGAGCTGAGACTTTTGACCTTTGTGTTTCCTCATGATTGAGATGGGTTACTTGATAACTTAGGTATATGTATGGGCATATACCTGGGTAGTGGTTATCCATTGATCTCATGATCCTTTTGTTTCCTCATGATTGAGATGGGTTACTTGATAACTTAGGTATATGTATGGGCATATACCTAAGTAGAGTTTATCTGTTGAGATCTTCTTGTGGTTATCCTTGTTGGATTTAGTGAGACCTTGAGGGTCTCAGGGTCCCTACTAAGTATCGTTATACTCACCCCTGCACGGGCTATGCCCGCACCTCGTTGTGTTGGTTGCAGACGACATGCAGTGCTGACGGAGGCCGAGTGTTCGAGGACTGGACGGTACCCGGAGGTGGACTACACGATAAGTCAGTGTCCGGAGGTGGAATTCACGGTGAGACGACACTCAGAGGAGGTTTACGGACGAGATCACTGTGGAGGCTATCTGTACCTACCCTTCAGGTAGGATTCGTGGTGGACGATCCAGGAGTTGCGCCATCTGTACCTACCCTTCAGGTAGGATCCGAGGAGGACGACCCAGGAGCCGCTTCCATCCCTCCATTTGTTGTCTTTTTCTGTTGTACTTTGTTCATTTGTAGTTGTACTTTCTTTTGGGTTTGTATTCTGGCCCATTTACTTTTCAGCACTTATTTTTGTTCTTAGTGTTTTAATTCTTCTTGTACTCTGTGGTGTTTTGTTAATTTTATAAAGGCAATGCCTTCCCAGTTATCGGGATTTACGCCTTTGGTGCTAGTCGCCAGCCCCTGGCCTATGGAAGGCGGGCTTGGGGTAGTCACGGCACGGGCCCCGAGGACGGGTCGTGACAAATTGGTATTCGAGGTGGTTGGTTCTACCGCAGACTCTGATCTTTCTTTCTGTGAAGCAATAGTGTTAAGGGTACCGAGTGTGGTTTTCAGTTCAGGGAGTCCAGTGTTGGTGCGGGCGGCTAACGTATCCATACACCAGGACCCTGGCAACTGATTTCCGACTTTGTGCACGAAAACACTGATTGCGTGTGTGTTTTCAAAGGTTTCCCCCCTTAAAACAGCTCAAACCAGGTCAGCTCACCAGGTATAATCGTTTGACCGTGTTACGTTGTTTCTTTCAGGATACCTTTTCTCAGACGACCAGTTAGAGCCCAGAGGGATGTGCGTGCTGACAGCCTGTCGAGTGACGAGGCTTCGGTACAGGGCCCTCTTGCAGTTGAGGCACCAGCGGAGGCACCAGCGGTACTACCATACATTGGGCCACCGATGCCACCAGCCCTAGTAGTAGGCGATGCCCGCTACTTGAGCGCACTACATGAGTTCCAGCGCCAGAGGCCACCCAGGTTCGGGGGAGAGACAGACCCGCAGGCTGCTGAGGATTGGTTGGAGGCTGTGGTGGGAGTCTTCAGGCTAGTGGGGACGCCATCGGACTTCATGGTGACCTTTGCTGCCAGCCTTCTTCAGGCAGCAGCAGGCAGGTGGTGGAGCCACTTATTCCAGTTTTGCGATGGGATGACTTTCACATGGGAAGACTTCGAGACCTTCTTCAGGGTGGAGTTTGTGCCAGTAGCTCTATACCCCGAGCGTGTTTAGGAGCTGCTGCCTTTGCCGCGTGTTTTTCGATCAGAAGCTGAGTCATCTGTGGGCAGTAGACATATGATGCAGAGGTCCAGGAGGACCAGACCAGCAGTTGGGCGATCTCGGGTTTTAGGACCGGTGGTGCGGGGCACCCGGGGTGGGGTCAGAGCCAGGCATGCCAGAAGCAGACTGTGTTACTCGTGCGGTGGAAAGGGGCACCTGGCACGTGATTGTCCGACTCCTCGTACAGTTGGATCTCTTAGTAGTTACGTCGAGTCCTTACGACGTCATCCATGGCATGAATGCATCATTCATGTCAGGATTGACTATATTAGGCAACGAATGTGGTTCATCCAGGGGATGAGACCAGATTTCTCTTATCGGCAAAGAAGAAATCATAGCAGATCTTGTGAGGCTAAAGGAGGTGCAGTTCATCCAGGAGCGGATGAAGACTGCACAGTGCAGTAAGAAACAAAGAACCGGTGCCAGT
This sequence comes from Viscum album, assembly GCA_963277665.1. NCBI lineage: Eukaryota > Viridiplantae > Streptophyta > Magnoliopsida > Santalales > Viscaceae > Viscum > Viscum album. The sequence continues at coordinate 733,337,104 of OY728136.1, read as the reverse complement.
CTTAGAGACTCGGGCGTGATAAGTGTTTCAAGAAGAGGTAGCTTTAAATAGAGATGAGTCTGCGAAGCGGCAGGCGTGGAGGCAAAGCTAGGAGAGCATCATGAGGTGGTGTACATCTTAACATGCTACAACCACCCGCCTTAGTTATTCCCTCCAGGCTCAGGGAGCTGGAGGGCGGAGGAAGAGTGCGGCTGCATGCGGTCAAGGAGTGTGACCCAATGGCTCTAGAAATGATTCAAGGGACAGTCTATGTCCACTACTAGCTGCTGTAGTAACAGACGTCGATATGAATCATTCCTCGCTTCCACAAATCTTGTTCCAGACCTAGAGTTTCCGGTAAGCCGTGGACTTGACCCTCACGTCTGGAGATACCTTGGGAGGAGACTCGATAATCACACTTACGCCGACGGTGTGGTCAGACCCTCGAGGCGAGAGTTCTGGTTGGAATCTATTGGTGGCAGCGTCGAGGCCTTACGACGTTAGTTTGAGTATGGAATAAGCAATAACTGTTCATACTCAAATTGATGGTTTTAGGCAAACGTTGGGATGGGTTTTCCTTGGTCGGCGGAAAAGGAAACCCCAGGCAGTGTAGGGTAACTCTTGCACAGGAGGGTGCGACCGATCACTCTTGAGTCGGTCAACCTTACCCCCATAGCAGCAGTCGTTTTGAGTTTCAGTTCTAACAGAAATGGAGACCTCTGGAGTTCGAGGATGACGACCACGTCTTCTTACGGGTCTCACCTCGACGAGGTTTACGGAGATGTGGCCTGGGAGGCAAGTTATCTCTGAGGTTCAACGGACCTTTATAGGTCCTCAGTTGGGTAGGCGAGGTGGTTTACCGCTTGGCCCATCCACTTCAGTTGCACTAGGTGCACGACGTTTTCCACATATCCCAACTGAGGAGATACGTGCTCGACCCCTTCGCATATCATCGACCATGAGGAGCTAGATGGTGGAAATGAGTGTCTTATACAAAGGTTCCTGTGGGGATCGAGGATCGACAGGAGCAGATCCTAGGAGGATGGTCGATTCCTCTTGTGCACTTTCTTTGGCAGCGCGGGAACCTCCAGGTGAGCACATGGGAGCGGAAGGCTCATATGCGTGCTCAGTACCGCTTTGTTTCCCTAAGTTTGTGGTGAAGCTTTATGGGGACGTAAAGCCCTATGGTGGGAGTAATGTAAAGACCCGTAAATTCCAAGGAATTTTTTTTCTTAATTTTCTTTGGAATTTTACAAGAACGCAGTTTCTGACGGCGCCTGATTCCGAGGCCCGGTGTGCCCGGAATCAATTTCCGAAGTTTGGCTCGGGTACGTTCAGTGAACGGACGAGCGGGTTTTTCTAACTTTTGAACCGGTGCTCGGAATCGAATTCTGAGGGCACCGATGGAATCGCAGCGCCGGTATTTGCTTAGAAACGCCTCTTCCGGAGTTGCGTTTTCTCGGGTGTGGTTTTTAATTTTCGGGCTTAAAGTTAAGAAATAAAATAATTTTACGACTACTTTATTTTATTTCACTTAAGCCACTTGAAGCCACTTAAAAGCGGCTTAAACTGAGTTGAACCGGATATGGTACTATCCAGAAATATCTTACCCTCTTGGTAGGATATTTGTGAGGTGGTGCCCGCACGAGCCCCGCTGTTTCTTTCCGCTAAGTAACGCACCCGTGAAAACCCGTCTTTATGAAAGTCAACTGAAGCGTTTTCTTAAATTCTTAACAGACCATTTAATTGGGCGGTTTATTTTGTAAATTAAATGAACTGTTTCTTTCGTTGAATTAATTCTACGAATTAATGGTTCGTTTCTTATCTTTTGAAATTCAAATGTTTAGTTGTGTAAATAAAATAAGGCTTAAGCTTATTTTATTTTAGGTTGAAACTTGTGGCGTGGAGAGGATTTGGAGGAAAGCGTTCTTCTTCGGAGAAGAACGCGAAGAACGCGAAGAACGCGAAGAACGCCAAACCTGCGGAGATCGACGACGCGAAGCCTTGTACCGTGACGCCAACGGATATCCCTTCGCGACGCTTCTTCCGCGACGATCCAACCCCGCGACAGCCTTCGATCGACAACAACCAAGGTAGGGGGTTGCACTTCTTTTTATTTTCTTTTTATATTTCAACAACAACATGGATTTAATTATTATTAATTAAATCCATATGTTCTTGGTCCTTGGAGATCGTCGACGCGACGCCCTTCCACGGTGTGACGATCACCTCCTTCCGCGACGGTCAATTCCGCGACGACCTCGCATCCGACAGCGACGGCGAGGTAGGGATTTTATAATTTTGGAATACCCCTCTTATATTCCCGTGAACGTTCTTTAAAAATAAAAGAGCCGGTTTCAAATGAACAATTTTATTTTATTAAAATTGTCGGTTCATGTGTTGACCAATTTCTCCCGTTGTTTATATCTAACGCGGAGGGTGCGGGCCAAATGAACACGGCCCGACAACCCTCCGCCGTTCTTCGTTCTTGTGCGGATTTGACGGGCAACGACGGAACATGCCGCAACGGATGTTTGATGATCCCGCAGTAAAGAACGGAACCCGGGAGGAACAACGGCGCAGACGGGAAGGAAAACGGGCCACCAGAGCGATTTCGGCGGCCCGCGGAAGCCGGTGGCGACGCGGGTCGCCGGCACGGCGGCGCCGGCGGCCGGAGGCGGCGGCACCCCGCGGGTGCCGCGGGTGTCCAGCGCGACACCCCGCGGGTGGCGCGGGGTTGTCACGCGGCACCCCGCGGGTGTCCAGGGCGGCACCCCGCGGGTGTCGCGGGGTTGTCACGCGGCACCCCGCGGGTGTCCAGGGCGGCACCCCGCGGGTGTCGCGGGGTTGTCACGCGGCACGTCTGGCTATCTGGTCGACACCCCGCGGGTGCCGCGGGGGTGTCACGCGGGTCGGCGGCTTTCCCTCGCGTCGGCCGCTCGGCCGAGCCGAGCCGGACCGGCCCTGGCCGGGCTGGGCCGGGCCAACCGGGTCGGAATCGACCCGGTTCGGGCCAACCAAGGTGGGGTCGGGCCGGGTCGGCCCGGGCCCGGACCCCCCGTCTTCGGACGACTTTCGTTCCAACGCCCGTAACTTGAGCTACGGGCCTCCAAACGACTCGCCGTCAGCGGCAACGCAATCCTTGGAGCGAGTCGGAAGTTTCGGTTTATCGCACTCAAAGTTTCGGAATACTTTGGGTTCAGCCGGGTTGGTTCGTACACGAAACCAACCGGGCCCTCGGAGCGGAAACGCTCATATCCTGAGCTACGGACGTCCGATTGACGTACCGTCAGCTTTGTTAGCTTCCTCTTAGTGAGACGGATCTTTTGGCTCACTCCGCCCGGGGTTTGGGCGCAGGTGGAGTATGGTCGGGTTGGTTTTTCCTTAAAAACCAACCGGGCCCCTGCGACGAAAAAGCCAATAACTCTCAGACCGGGCGTCCGATTGACGCGCCGTCTGTTGCGTTGAGTTCCTGTTGACAATACGGAACTTTTGGCATCCTTCACCCGAGTTTTGGATACAGTTGGTAGTTCCCGAGTTGGATCGCACCCGAAATCCAACCGGGCCCCTAGAACGGAAAAGATGATAACTTTCAGACAGGACGTCCGTTTGACGAACCGTCAGCGGCGTTGACGATCACGTTCAGAAACGGTCCCTATGAGTATAACCTATGAGAGATCGGGGTACAGTTGAGATACGGTTGGGTTTGGTTTTCTCACGAAACCAACCGGGCCCCTGGGGCAAAAAGGCTAATAACTCACAGACCGGGCGTCCGATCGACGCGCCGTCTGTTGCGCTGAGACCCCTGTGACGAGGTGGTCCTTTGAGATACTTCTTCGTGGGACCTTGAGATACTTGGAGTATCGACTTTCAGCTCGTGGAGCGGACCCTCCCAAAGACGAGCGTGCGGAGTACGGAGACCATGTAGCCGATTGAGACCTGACGATTGCTTGACCGACTCGACTTGGAGTGAGTCGACTAGCCCAGTGGACGGAGCACTACTTTGTTTGGGTGCAGACCCATGGCGGACGGAGCACTACCTGTGTGATAGTGCAGACCCGCGGTACTCGTCCGGAGAGTACCTCTGCAGGCTACTAGGGGGTGTGCACTACTGTGTTTGGGTGACATACCTCGGCGGGAAGCACTACTGTGTTTGGGTGGCTAGCCCGCGGTACTCGACAGGAGGAGTACCTCAGCAGTCTTAGGTTAGTGAGCAGTACCTCGGAGTCGTGACAGGACCAATTTACACTCTAGAGACGGAGCTCTTCAGTAGTTACGGTTTCGATAATGAAAATCCTGGATTGAGCTGAGACTTTTGACCTTTGTGTTTCCTCATGATTGAGATAGGTTACTTGATAACTTAGGTATATGTATGTGCATATACCTGGGTAGTGGTTATCCGTTGATCTCGTGATCCTTGTGTTTCCTCATGATTGAGATGGGTTACTTGATAACTTAGGTATATGTATGAGCATATACCTAAGTAGAGTTTATCTGTTGAGATCTTCTTGTGGTTATCCTTATTGGATTTAGTGAGACCTTGAGGGTCTCGGGGTCCCTACTGAGTATCGTTATACTCACCCCTACACGGGCTATGCTCGCACCTCGTTGTGTTGGTTGCAGACGACAGACAGTGCTGACGGAGGCCGAGTGTTCGAGGACTGGACGGTACCCGGAGGTGGACTACACGACAAGTCAGTGTCCGAAGGTGGACTTCACGGCGAGACGACACTCGGAGGAGGTTGATGGACGAGAGCACTGTAGAGGCTATATGTACCTACCCTTCAGGTAGGATTCGTGGTGGACAATCCAGGAGCTGCGCCATCTATACCTACCCTTCAGGTAGGATCCGAGGAGGACGACCCAGGAGCCGCTTCCGTCCCTCCAGCTGTTGTCTTTTTCTGTTGTACTTTGTTCAGTTGTAGTTGTACTTTCTTTTGGGTTTGTATTCTGGCCCATTTACTTTTCAACACTTCTTTTTGTACTTAGTGTTTTACTTCCTCTTGTACTCTGTGGTGTTTTGTTACTTTTATAAAGGCAATGCCTTCCCAGTTATCGGGATTTATGCCTTTGGTGCTAGTCGCCAGCCCCTGGCCTATGGAAGGCGGGCTTGGGGTAGTCACGGCACGGGCCCCGAGGACGGGTCGTGACACTACCTCCAACACCCATGTGATGATTATTACACTTCCTCATCCTTCCCCACAAGCTACTGAAATTTCCATAGGGTAGAAGAAAAGTGGAGAAATTAGTAACATAGATTTTCATACCTATTTACTCCAACATAGATTTACCTATCATTAATTAATAGGTATAAAGATTCAATATAAATACTTATGATCTTTAATCGGGTATCAAACCCTACTAGTACTTATGAGCCCTCAAGTAATCATTGTTTATTACCTATAAATAGAAACCAACTAGATACGATAACTAATTAGAGTATGATGACAGTGAAGGCTCCCTCATCTTTAGGGGGAGGAACTCTAGAGACATCTTCATAATCTGATACTTATGAATGAATTGGTGGAAAAATAGTGTCTTGAAAACCTTTGAGTCTAATCCCACATGCCTATACACTTTTAACATGGAATCACACCTTCACATGTTGGGACCCTCGAGTCGAAATTCTTCACACATCAACTTGATATTCAGAGGTGTATCTTGTAACTCAAATATCTTTTCGATCTGGTCCTAAAATCCCTTAATCTCTTGAGGTTCTTTTCTGCCTCTAAAAGATGGTGGATTCTCACTCAGGGAATCTTGTGTTCGATCTCTTTTTCATAAAGCACATGATTACTCCTCAAAAAATGCATTCTGTACTTATGGTAAAATTTTCTCTATGGTGAAAACTACATACATGATAATATATATATGATTTTAATCCAAAGGAATATTCCCTAGAGAATAATCCAACCCACCCATCTATGTAACTTGTGGAAGATGTATCAGATTCATATCAGTACACATTGAAAATATAATAACCCATCAAACTACTGGGAAATATTAGTTCAGACCAAAAAACCCTAAGAAAAATAACTAATATTTAGATCAAGAACTAAATATAGGAGACACAAATCCCAACATCCCATTATAACTTTAGTCTCTTAATGGAAAGAGTGGGATAATAAATCTTTTCAAACTATCCATAAAGTTCTAAAAATCCTATCTATAGTCTACTAACTTCTCAAAATTAGCACCAAATCATTCCTTCTAATACAAAATTTTCCCAGATACACATCCAAACTGGTACCTGTCCCAACCCATCACATACTCCAAGGGAGTCTATGATCCCCATGGGATAGAGAATAGAAACAAGGTATAAAAAACAACTATAGGGAACAATATTTTCCAATATGAAGTAAAAAATAAGTCATATGAAAATATACATCATTAAGAAATAACATAAGTGAAAAAAAAATTCCATGAAAATGGAAAACCAATATCCTACAACCAATATGTAGTTAAAAATCTAAACGTCACGATTCTAAAAAAAGGGAAAAACTCAAAAACAAGCAGCAAATACTCCATGTGAATAGTATACAACATCATATAATATCACCAATAGCTTCCCAACATAGCTAATATAATCCTTGTCGCCTCATTGTGGCACCTATCATGTACCTACATCAAAAGACAAAAAATATCATTGCACAACCATAGTGGTGAACACAATTTGAGAAAACAGTTTATATATGATCCCACATAGGTGTTTTATAATAAGTATCTGTACAAGAATCTGAACATGCACATATTTAAAGAATGTAAGGAATGATAATCAACTAAATAGTTTTTATACGAAAATCATGTTAAATATTTACCTTTTTAACAATTTCAATTAATACAGGTAATACAATAACAAAGAATATCACATGTATAATGTAGGTAATCAAGGTCAATAATTATAACTCAACTTTATATACGACTTCATGCTAATGATCAATACAATTTAGGTTATCTAGAATACTCATAATATGAACTATAAAATCTCATGCATCAAGTCACTATAGATATGCATAGAACCTAGAGAGAAGAAGAACACCCTAGAAATTGAACCATAAAAAATTGTCTAAAAAGACCCCGGAACAATGTACCTATGGAGAAGAGGAACACCCTAGGACTTAACCGTTAATGGTATCGCCATATGAGGCTTATTATTAAAACTTCCACCTAGTCACCCAAGGCTTACCATGTGATTTATTTCCTAAACCATTTCATCAATACAATTATTAAAATCATTTTGCAAACCCATTTCAAAACTATTTGAAAACACACATTTCTATTTCATAATAATAAGGGAGAAACTCTTATTTCACAAAACCCATTTCCACACTCACCCAAATCAATCAATTTATTATGAAATTTTATTTATAATACAACTTATAAAAATATAGTAATATATGTTTATCCAATATAGGCTAAAGAAAGAACATCCTACCTCAAAATTTGGTCACACATTCCAACAAATAGATCCACAACCATGAGAAGGATTTATGAATAAAAAAACCCTACCTATTATTCCCACACATTATAATTTTTATCTATAACAAATAAGTTCATCATAGTGGTTTCTTCGCACATACCACAGAGAAAATTCACTCACCACACGGAAAATAATATTGAACCGAGCTTAGAATTAATACCACATAGAATATCTATAATATATTATAAAGGATAAAACCACATAAAAAATGATTTTAGAACATAGTGAAAAAGTTCTTCTGTGACCAATGAAAATGAAGAATCATAAAAATAAATTACTTGGATAGATGTAGTGCAATCAGAAAGAAGATTAATTTCCAAAAAAACATTCTGAAAAGAGCGGAGATCCCCAAAATTTCCTTAGATATCTCATAGGATCAAAGAGATAATCTTTTACATCAATTGGAAAGTTAATCATACATGTATTATGGTTGAAACCACCACCCAGAACCATTGAAAACATAAAACCATACCATGAAATGAATTTCATGAATTATAGGGTATGATGAAAAATGAATCGCCTAAGATTATAAATTACATTGATCAACATTTTCATGATGTTAAACAGTTTCATGAATTGAATATTTTTCATGATCTAATTAAGTTCAAGGTTTCTTCCAGGAAACATATTCTTGTAATGTAACCAGTTCATCATGTGAAAGTGTTCACCATGCAGTTCAAATACCATATTTTGAAATGAAATTCTTAAACACTATTAATGCATTCCAAATCCAATAAGGGGCATTAAAAGTGTTTGAAAAATTTATACCTAGACTCCATTAATTCAAAGAAACATACTTCAATGAAATTTTTTTCATTTCCCACAACAAACACTATTCATCCTCAAAATGGTCAAAATGTACCCAAAAAATGGAAAATGACAAAAGGTTTGAGAAATAAAAGATATAAGGTAAGCAGATATTTCACACTCTGTATTTGGGATGTTCATGATTGATTTTGTATAAATGAGTCCTATGAACATCGTTTTATACATCATTTTGAAAAAATGAATTTGATTCAAAGGATTGATCATCTCCCTCTCCATAGATTTTTCAATAATGAAATCATATTTGATATTCTATCACAATAAGGATAAAACCAAGATTCCAATTAAAATGTTTTTGTATTATATAGGAGGTTATTTAAGGAATAAATTGTACAAATATGAAGGTATTGGGATTTTAGGATTCTTTTGTAGAAGCTTTTACAAATGTAATTTTAGTTATAAGAATCATGAAACATCCTAGGATTTGGATAATATTGAAAGCATAAGTATCTCTATATATGATTAACTTTTGGGTTGTGGATATCATCTGGGTTTTAGGAGTTTAAGTTTGATCATAAGTTATAATTATTTGAAACCCATTTTTTATGTTTTATGTGCTGAATTTTTATGAGGATCAATGATATTTTGGGAGACATTTATGACAATAAAACCATTTTGTTTTGTATTTTTTTAGTGAAAATGTTATTTGGAGTATAATTTCTTTTTATTTTGTAGAAAATATTAATGGTATTGGCAACCTTTAGGTATTATCATATCTTTTATATTGACACAATTATGGGTTATTTAAATTCGACAATGTTATAATAATTATATTAATATATTTTTTGAAATAGAATAACCTATATTTCTGGCCACAACCTATCAAATATAGAAAGGCCATGGGACTTTAACCCACAAGTGAGTAGTGAAAAGGTTTTAACGCCTACCACTAGCCTACATGAATGAGTATTTTTTTTTGGAAAAAAATAAAGTGAAATATTTATAATTATTTATCTTGGTTCATGGTATATTAATAAGTTAAGGAATAGAAGAAATTTTTTTTTATTTTATGACACAACCATTAATTGTACGAAAATAGAAATGGGAAAATATTACCATGCATTTTTTCATCAAACTCCCCAAAATAACATAAAACCCCATTTTATATGATTTTTAGTCAATCTCTATAAAAAGAAAACACACTTCCTTATTATTTTATATGATTTATATTTTGATAATATTTAAAATATATATATGAATAAAGTTAAATGCTTGCATGGAGTACCAAATTATATTATATATAATCGATACCTGAGGTTACCTCCCTGTTTTGGTGAAGTGTTCACCTAGAACTTGATATATAATGGTGTTTTTTCAGTATGTATAATCCTAAAATAGATGGCCATTCTTCCATGATTAATTAAATCCTAATAGGATATTATAATATATTGATAAATTGATTTAAATTGTGGTGGGGATAAACACCTTCCTCTCATTGAATTTTTATAAAATAATAGATTTCACTTGGCCATTTATATTTCTCTTAATGAATCCATCAATGGAAAAGTGTATATAAATACAAAATACTAGAATGAATATGGAATAAAATATATTGGTACTTATGATAAATAAAGAAATTGATGAGGATACTAGATCCATTCAACATGCATAAGGGCAGCATAAAGTCGATACAAAAGTTTTGATGATAATCATCGACGTATTCTGGAATATGACGTTGGTGGGAATGGTATTATAAATATTTTCCATTGAATAAATAATTCAAAACAAATACGTATGTATATTTATTTATTTGAAATTATTTTTCATATCAAGACCATATCTTATCACTTGTTTCATCCACCAAACATCTCTCAGGTTCATGATGTGTTCCATGTTTCGCTCTCAAGGAAGTAAATATCTAATACATCACATGTAGTGATATCAAAGGTCATAATTATGGAGAATAATCATTCATATGATGAATAACTTTCGGAGAATCTAGTTTGAACAAAGAATGTTCTTTGAAATAAGACCACTATCATGGTCAATGTTTCATGTTAAAAATGTATGCTTGATGAATCTACATGAGAACCTTAGGATGTAATGAGATAAATCTATCTAAATTTTTTTGTACCAATGTGATGAATTTAAATAATGAAATTATTTTTAATGGGGGTAAAATGTAACACCTCAATATTTTATGAAATATTTTTTAATAAATTTAATTTCTTTGATATCTTGTATTGTATGAAACTCTAGGTCTTAACGAACTACAAAAAATATTATTATAATTATTCAAATATGACAATTATTACTTCCCCATCAAATTTGGTACAATGTTTATAAATAACCGATTTTTAAATATTAATTATAATGTTTTTATATAAATAAAAAATTTGATAAAAAAGAAATTAATTTTTTATAATGATATTATATGATACACAAATATTATTTTCCCTAAATAATTATTAATAAAGTTAAAAAAAGTAATTTTACTTATTTTAATAAAATTTAATAAACAAAAATAAAATCATTTTTAAATATAAATGTCTAAATTATCTTATGGTGAACTTTTGGTATTTTTTGAAAAGATTAATCTTTAGATTAATAGTTATAAATATAACTTTCTATTGAAAATTGCATTTTCATTTAATGAAATTATAAAGTAAATTTTATTTTTGAATGTTTTTAAAAGTAAAATTAGTTCATTTATATATTTATAAATGAATTTCATGTCACTAGAATAAAATATATAATTAATTCAGATATAAAAACATTTAAACATTTGAATATTTTCTCTTTAGAAACTTATTTTCTCATAATGTCTATTAGTTAAATTTTAAAATAATTCTTTCTAGTTTTACTGATGAAATTTTAAAAAAGTTTTTACATATCTTTAATAATAAAAAATTATATTAAATCATACATTCAAATTAATTTTTTTCAACATGAATAGTAAAAATAGAAAAAATTAATTATCGCACTTAAGGATAAAATGGTTTTATTGTGGGTTAAGATAAAAATATAAGGGGTAAATATTGAAAAGAAATGGGTAAAACACAAATTTTATGGGCGTATTTTTAACATATAACATCTATGTTTTGATAATTAACCATTTTTTTATCTTTTTTTAATGTGAATACGTGTGTATAATTTATTTTTTCATAAATTCCATGTGTGTTCTCTCCCCCGCATATAAAAGGCCGCACCCTATCATCTCCTCTTCTATCTTAAGAAACAAATTGTTTCATAAAACACCTACCCTAATATAACACTTAATTCCCTACCCACATCCAAGAGTAATTATTTTTATTATTAATCCCTACTTATAATACTTTATATGTAAACCTAAAGAGTTTCTCTAAAGAAGATGTATAGTACTTAACCTAGAGTTTTCATTTTAATTATTCCTATAAATGAATAAAATATTATTCACCTATGAATATATAGTAACAATATAATCTAATATATAATTATATGATATTTTGATTACTACATAACCAATATATGTCTCCTCTTCTATCAAATGTGAAACAAACCTATCGATCATGTGTATGGTGAATTACTGCCTTCCAGACCAATGTTTTTAATTTACCATAACCGCCAATCTTGAATAGATATAATGATGGATTAAATGGTTATATATAATAATAAATATATTATTATAATTTGGAATTATCATATTATTGTTAACTTTTTACCTTATAACACATTGGAAAATAATAACATTGCTCGTGTGACAGTGGACAACTACCTCACGAAACAATGTGATGTCTTTTTCAATTCTATTTTAATTGGATGATAAAAGGGATTTATTATATGAATATATATGAAAGATATAAAATAATTATAGTTATATAATTAGCATATCCCATATTTGTTTTTTTATTCAATTCTTTGGAGTATATGATAACACTGCTAGTGTGTACGACTGACAACCTCCTTGCAAAGAGATGTGATTCATTTTACCCTAATGATTTTCACTAATGTTAATAAGGATAAATTTAATAAATATTTGTGATGTATATGAAATAATATGGATTATATAAAATTTAATCACTATTAACTTTTCTTTTAACCACCCTTTAAAAATTTTGAAACATCAGTCATGTGCTCGTATGACCTACCATCTCTAGGAATAGTTTATTTCATTTTAAATATCAAACATTTATGGATTACTATAAATTAAAATATAATTAATAAAAATGATATATATATCATGTTTAAAATTCTTGATATTATAGAACCAATACTAAATTAAAATGATAAAAAATATAAAACAATAATATATGTTAAAAAATAGAGTAGCTTTTACCTAAAATGTGATTTTAACAAGGAAATTTTAATAAATGGGTAATAAAAAATTATAAGGAAAATTTACATGGTTATTTATATATGTATGCTTATATAATATATTTATATTAAATATATATTTTTCATATATAATTTTTGAACTTGTATAAAGGAAGATAAACTTATGGAAAGGGATTTTATTCTCAATTGTCCTTGTTTTAGATATACGTCATATTGTGCACGTTTTATCTTTTAGAAGGTGTATACATATCCCCTTTTACATTTAATATTAGTAAATTGTTTATTATCTTCATATTTTGAGTTCCATTTAATTTTATTCTTTTTGGGGCTTATGATTGAATGTTACAAAAGTGGTAGTGGTTTTATGGTACAATCTCACATTTAATCTTTTTTTTGTCTATGATTTCAATGCTGAAATATTATCATCTATAACTAAAAAACTAATGAATTTTCTTATAATAATTTTATTCCTTAAATTTTCATATAATCTTTAAATTCTCCAAAATTTTTAATAAAAATTATTGTGAAAATGGTTTTAGTAAAATCTGACATTATTTCTATCTTCAGCTGATAAACCTTTTTCATCCATATCTATGTTTTCTAAAAATGTTTTCAAATTTTTTTAACATTATCCAAATGATTTATTAATTAAATTTTATACCATATATTACTTCTTGCAATGTTTTTGAAAATGAATCTTCATATCATGATCCAATAAAGTCGTATTTGGCTTCTTCCAAAAAATGTGAAGGGATTATTTGTTTTTATATACACAAAATGAAAACTATTTCCTACTATCATGATCACCCAATGATTTCAATCTTCACATTACAATTTATAATAATAATTTCAAAGTAATGGTTTTATATAATTTTTGTAAAATTTTTATATTTTAAATAAATGATTTCAAAGTGAAAATGATGTTGTTCCTAAAGAATGTTTTCAATGATATCTGATGATTCGTTTATAATACATCATTGTAATTTTAAAATAAATGTAATTTAAATTTTTTTGTGAATTTTTAGTTTTTATATGTGATTTTTAAAAATAAAAAAGTTATTTTCTATAATAATTTATCCAATTAATGATTAAAAGTCATTTTACATTTTGATTATATAATTTTATGTAAATGCTTCTTTTTTGGGATATGAAACAATTATTATAGTCCTATTCCTTCTCTGAATGGTTTATTTTTAAAATGAAAATATATTTTTGAAACCTATTTCTCTCCCATGGGTTATTCCAGGATAAAATTATTATGAAACCCACTTCTTCTTCCTTGGGTTATGTAATGATGAAATAATGAATGGATTATGAATCTTGTTTCATTTCCATAGGTTATTCTATGATGAAATATTAATGAAAACCATTTATTTTCATGTATTATAATATGATGAATTTTTATTGGTCTTTTGGAATGCATATGTATGATTCTCATTATGTGATGGGTGGGACCTATATATCCCTCTAATGCATTGGTTAAATATTGATGTTTCATGAAATAAATTGGAATAGAATAGAGAGTGAACCCAATTTAGTACGGGAATTTTTTCAATACAATAGACTTGGGAGTGAACCTTGATTAAATAATGGTTTGGGGAGTATACCCATTCTACTATGATATCCTTTACAATGTTCCATGACTAATATGGAACTAGTTTTCTATGATTATGTATATTCCAAAATTTTATGTCTTATGTCAATTTTATAATCTCGTGTATTATGTTATTTGATTTATTTAGAATTCATGTTTTGTGAACAACCAAACATCATTCCATGTATCATGATTTCGATCTTGGATAAGATGGGTATTATTTTAAAATGTTTTTCTCTTATTCTTATACAGTCATGCAAACATTATGTTTATATTCCCCTTTTTTACCCTTAATATGAAACTAATCTCACCCTTTATTATTATTTTTCTATGTATTGATGGTAGGTATTACATGTGATATATCTAAGAAGGGTGATTGTTATATTGAAATGTGTTTCATATAATTAATAACTCTTATAAACTTTTGTTTATGTTTTCTAGTTTCAAAATGCATTATATCATTGTGATTCTCTAGCATGTGTTTGTACAATGTATCGAATATTCATCTAAAAAATATGTAATATCTATGTGTCAAAATCCAAGTTAGTTATATTCAATGTAACATTAGTGAGATTATTTTATGAAATGGTATTCCATTGTGATATTACAATTTATCCTATGAAAACTAAGGACATCCTTCATATTTCTCAATCCTGAAATATAAAAGAGCATAAGTGACTCCAAGTATCTATTTCTTATATTTGATGCTTAATTTTCAATATTTTGAATAAAAAATTTATCCATATAAGGTTGATGAGAAATGGGGTCACTTATCAATGTGAATAATAGGTCCAAAAATATTACATATGTCTCGTAAAAAAAATTTTACACCTTGAAGACCATTGGATTATTGAACTATAGAGAAGGGGGGATCAATAAGTGGTTGTATTTTTTTAAAATCACCTTTATGAAAATTAATCTCTATAACTTGTTATAGTTTTCATAAAAATTAATTTTATAAAAATGTCACAAGAATTAAAATATAAGATTTTAAACACAACACACATGATTTACACGGTTGGCCTTAGTATAAGAACTGACATCCTTTCTATGTCCACTCTAATGGGTCCTTGGAAATTAACTAATAAAAATAAGTGAATAAAAATTTGAGATAACTCATATTATTATCCTTTTATCTCTCACTATTTATGATTATACTAAAACCAAACAATTTAAAACATTTATTAGAAAACATGATCAACAAAAATAATATAAAAGTAGGAATTCTACCCTATGAATGTTTTTTTAGAACAGCTGTCTAATTATTCTATCTGATTACTCTATATGATCTATCTATTTATAATAATATAAATCAGATGACTCATTTCTAAAATTGTGTCTAATACAATACTATCTTCCATCTGATTTAACAAAACACATCACCTCACTATATTTATATATAGATTATATATCAGTTCAAGTTATTCTATTAATTAAACCAACCTATGTCTGATTCCATTGATCAAAACATTTTATTTAGAACTCTTCTTCAACATAATACTCCATATCAGTAAGAAACTCACTATAAATAAAACTTATTATCTCTTCAAAATTTCACATTTATGAACAGTGACCAATACAATGTACTTTTTCACTAATATTTTTAGGTTCTCAATAAATAGAAAAGGTGAGAAAAGAATTTCATTTTAAAACTCAGTAAAATTCATAAATATAAATTTCATGATCATTTGATTTTTTTGGGACTCTTCTAAACTCTTCTTTAATATTAGTAAATATTCTTTTATTCCTTAAAATTTAAAACATTATTATAATTTAATTCGATCCATTGTTTAAGAAACTCATCATACATTGTTGCTTAACCTTTGTACAACTTGTGAAACTATAAAATTGTTACTTTTTACAAAATTCTTCTTTCTAAACCTGTATACACTTCCTCATTGTATCATTATTAAACATAAACTTTTTAATTTTTTTTTAAAAACATCAGCATTGTAACTTCGAATTTGTACATTGTTGAAATATGAACATTGTACAATTGTTTTCACTTTTCATCCACTTCCTCCTTCGGATTGTACTGTTCATGCATGTTCTCTATTCGATCATGAAATTCATATACTTTATCAATACCATGATAATTTTAATATACATTATATGTTTGATCATACAATTCATACATTTTATCCATCTGATCAAACTGTTCATATTATCTCTCTATCCACTCATATTATTCATCCACTTTCTCTAGTCGATTAAACTTTTCCAACATTTTCTCGGTTTGATCATACTATACATCTACATTTACCTATGATCCTGTTATTCATGTAATTTCTCCTTTATATTTTACTTTTTCATCCATTTTCTCTATGAAACCCTAATGTTCATACATATTCTCTATTGAATTTTATTGTTCAAATATTTACTCATTCTGCTCGAACTATTCATCTTCTTTCTCTATCTGATCATACTGCTCAATAATTTTCTCATTCTGATCTTGTTGTTCATAAAATTATCCATCCAATCATATTTTTCAAACATGTTCTTCATATTATATTAATTTTAATCTATTTTGTATGTCCTATCATACATTTCATATGGTGGAAATGTAAATACTATATGAGAAAAAGATCATCTTGAAACTTGAACATTTGGAATCTTCAGAAATATTCAATTATCATTTAGTCTATAACATTTTTCTCCTTCCATGAATTATTCATGTATTTTTAATATAAAAGAATAAAAAATAAATACATGAAATTTTTTTAATGTTCTTGATGGAAACATTATAACATTATATCTCTTTTTATCTCAAAAATAATCTTATCTTCTACACTTTCTATCGTTCCTAATCGCAAAAACATTCTAACATTCATTATCTCAGTAAGTTTATAATGTTATTATTCTCAGAAACATTTTACATTCTAAAATTTATTGTTTGTTACTAATATCTGAATTTCAAAAGAAAATTTTTTCTAATGATATTCATCATTTTACAAACTCAGAAACAACAAAACTAGATGTTCTAATAACCTCTTCTTCTTATGGTTTGTCTGATGGATCATCCTATCAGAAAATTTTGAAATATTTGAACATCATAAAATTAAATAATCCAATTTTCTATAAAATTATCCATCCAATAATTTTGGGATGTTTTTATCATACCAAATTTCCAAACATTTAGAATTTACAACTTTCTTAATCTCTAGAAACATCATGAAAAATGGTTATTAACATCCAAAAACCGTTATTTTAGAGTTATACACAAATCATTCATTATAAAATGTTTGTTTTCAATAGATACAAAAAATTATTAGAAATAAAATCAAAGAGGATATTTAATCTCTACTTTTTTATTTGTTTACAACATCCTTAAAAAATTAGCACCCATAATTTTTCATCCATGAGCCATTTTTTCAGAACTCATTTTTTTAACTACAATATTTTTAAAGATTTTTCTAAAACATAGCCTTTTATAATTAAATAATTTATAGAAAACACACTAAATAAAAAAGTAATGATTTTAATTAATTTAATCCCTTGAAAAAGAGAATTTTTTTAGCTATGATAATATAAACTTTACATCACTTTGATATCTCTCCCCATTTTATGTTAATCAAAACTTTAAATTCATTATAGAAATAAATGTTAATTATTCTTATAATGTTTTTATTTTTCCTTCCAATTTTTAAACATAATAAAAAGAACAATTTGATAATTCCTTAAGAAGTTTAGGTATCCTTTTGTGGTGTTTTGAAATGATTTTTATCCTCAATTCTCAAATATATCACTTGGAAAATCATTTCTAAAAACATCATAAATTTAATTTTTTTTAGAAATATATTCTAGTATAAAATATAAACTAAGTAATTTTTAATTTAAATGTGTCAATTTATATCAATTTTTTTTGATATAAAATGTTTTAAAGTATTTTTGAAATATTAATTACACTTAGATTATAAAAAAGAATCAGCAATGGTGTAAAAATATTCACTTTATGATCTTATAGTTATACTTTTATTCAAATAGATTGTGTAAAATAATTTTGCGCATAAATGTATTTTTCATATATTGTGCTCAAATTCAAGGAACTCAGTTTTGTATTATTCTAGATCACCTAACATTTCCCTAAGAAACCTAAGTTCCTCTTAAATTTTATATTCATTCATTTATAAATCCATCCTAATCGGCATTAGTACAATTAGGAAATTGTATATCATAACTTTTTTTATATAACATCCTATAAGAAGTTCTCTGATTAACAAATCATGAATTTTTTTTTACACCTACATATGAGATTCTTTTGGATCACTCTGATATCTTTCACATAGAGTGATAAAATATACAACATTGGGACATTAGCCTATAAGATAGAGAAAACATATTTTTAGATTTATGAAATATTCATAATTCAAACATTTTCCAGTTTAATTTTACTCAATTTAATTCCAGCTGAAATTGGTGTAGAAACTTATTTGGAATATCTCATTCTAAACATTTGTAAAAACTCCCCGACAAACTTTTCTTGTGATAGGATAATTTATTTTTCTCTATTTCACTTGTAAACCAGGAAATAAATTTAATTGTTCAAGAATTGACTTTCCAATGTTTTTCTTCATTTAGTTATAAAACAATTTAGAAGAATCTTCTAGGCACCCATTAAAAATAATGTAATAAACTTAAAAAATAACAATCATGTACCTGCATTTAAATCCTTCACATAATTTGCTATATATTTTTCCTTCCAAAAAGTTCAATTTTATTTAGTAAAATTTGTGTTTAGAGTACCAGGATCACGGTTCTTTTTTTAACCCATACACGACATTATTCCACATAGAAATATTTGTTTCGTCTTTATAAATTAATTACCCACAAGTTTTCTCAATATATACTTCTTCCACAATCTCTATATTTATGAATGATGACTTTACCTCCATCTAACAAAAATTATAACTACAATGTGATTCCATGTCTAAGAACATTATGATAGTTCCCAATAATTATATAGGGAAACAAATTTCTTCAAAATATACACCTTACACCTATGAATATCGTTTTTAAACAAGTTAATCTATGTTTCTAAAAAAGTTACCATGTTATTTCATCTTATTTCAGTAAACACACTTTGTTCTAATAATTTTTTCATGTTGGAAATTGTACAAGTTTCCAAGTTTCATTTTTTCTCAATTTTACATAAATCATCATTGATTACCTTCAACTGTCATTGTGTTCAACTTCATCTAAAATTTATTCAAGTTCATCCTATGAGATAAGTAATATATTCTTTTTTATCATAACTATATTGCAGTTTAATATTGATCCTTCTGATTAACGATTACATTTTATGATTTTACCTACTTCTACAGTGTATGAAATTTGAAATTTTTTCTTTCTAATTAACTTTCTACATCACATGATTCTTTTGAGTCATCATATACCGATTTTGGTTCACATTAATCTTTACTTTTGTTATTATCATTAGAATTATTTGAGTTCTTGTACAAATAATTTTGAACAACCCTTATTAATAAATTTGGATTTTAAAAAACCATCACATCATAAGAATCCCTTAAATTTTGATAAATTTTGATTCAAAATTTGAATCTTCTTTAGTTGGGTTAATATACCATAAAAATATTATCTATAGATTTTTCGTTAAATTTTACAAGGTATTTACTTTTTATCTGTAATAATTAAAGACTTCTAAAAACCTAATAATATTTCATAGATGTTTTTATGTTATATAAAAATTTCATAAAGAGTCATTTTGGATTCATTCTTTAGAAAACAACTATTTTTTCATATACAATAGTACTAACAACTTCTCTCCATTATAATATTTAAAACATATATTTTGTAAACAAGATACATTTTATTACAAAAAAAACATAAAATTTTAATTTTTGTTACACCATTTTATTATAGTATAAATAGTGCACTATATTAATGTTTGATTACATGATTTATTAAATAAGATTATAAAATTTTTATTGTGTACACTTTTCCATTTTGAATTCTCATGAAAAATATATATACACACATTTATCTATAAATGCCTCTTATAGAGAATCTGAACATTTCTTCCACCTCTGAATTGTTCTTTATAATCATAATGATGGATTTCCTTTTGAAATCATTGATAAAAGTGATAAAGTAAAAAATATCAATTTTTTATTTATGTCTCATCAGCCCTCAAAGATTAAATTGATCAATTTCAATATGTATAGTATATTGAATTTAAATTTCTTATGGATTTTACCAATCATCTTCCCTTTTTGACATATAATTAAAACATCAACTTCCTTTCTGGTCAATTATGGTTACCTTATAACATCACTATCTTTGGAATGATTTTATAACATTCAAACACAAAGATCCTAAGTTAATGAATCCATAATTTTTTTCTTCTTAATGACATAAATAATATGTGTTACAATGTTCTTCAATCTAAAAGTGAATTACACAGGTTCTTTCTCCCCGAGTAAACAAATTTCTAACTTCAACACATTCAATGACACATTAATCTTTCCAAAAAATCACTTTCTTTCCATCATCACAAATTTCACTTATACATAGAATTTTAGTATTGAAATGATCAATATATACAGCTTCCTTATATTTTACTTTCATAAATTCAAACTCTTCTGTTCTAATTTCTCAAATTTTTAAGGAATAATCATTTCTAAAAGTTACATCTACTTATTCATGATTTCCAACATCCTTAAATATAATTAAATAACCATTAATATGTATAGAACATCCACTATCTATAATACATGGTTTTTATTTTTTTATTTCCCTTTGATATGTCTAAAAAATATTATATATTTCCTCAACTTTTTCTTTCTAGATCCTTTTTCTTTTCTTGAATAGGAATCTTTTCCTAAAAGGGATATCATGAATTCTTTAAAAATTGATCTAGTTTTTATAATATAACACATAATTATTTCCAATATATAATACTTATTTTTTCCTTTTAAAGATTCTATGATCTTCATAATATGATTTTCAAACTTCATGGGTCTTATGATAGTTACTTTCTTTTATTCAATTGTATCTCTCCATCAAATAATTCCTATTTCTAGGAAGAGACATTGTAACAGCCCGAGATTTTATGAAAAATATTCTTTTTTATTTTACTAATGTCTTGTGTTATACGCTACACCAAAAGGAGCTTGCACAACACGCATCCTTGACTTGCCTTGCATTACACGCAATCGCAACCTTCCTCGATAGCGTGTGTGGTACGTAATCCTGAGTTTCACGAAACAATGATATGCTATTAAAATATTATTAAAACTAGCCGTTATGAATAGTAATAACCACTTTTTAAAATTCTGTAAATTTTATATTTCAAAATGAACTTCATTTTTGGATTCGGAGTATCGAATTTAGCCTAAGGTGAAATTTTGGTACATTTCGGATAACTTTCATATTCTGATGAATAGTGAAAATTACTAAATTATAATTAAAAAACAACTTTTTTAATCGAAATAATTAATAGTGATAAATTATTAATTTGAGTAGTTTTAAAGTATATTTAGAATATATTTTTACAATTTAATACAATGTTGGTCATTGGATGTAATTTCACATTTAAACTAGACATAAACAAGTGTCAATCTTTTGATAGATATTGTTTCTTAAAAACACGCTATTTGTTTTAACAGCGGGATTTAATTATAAAATTAATTAATGCAACTTTTATGTTATGAATTTGGTAAAATAGACTTCATTTTTGAATTCGGAATATGAAATATAGCTTGGGATGAAATTTTGGCATTGTTCTGAAAAACATCAATTTTTGATGAATAGTGAAACTACTAAGTGGTAGGTTAAAAACTGAATTTTGCATAAAACTTAATTTTACCGCTTCTGTGAATGGAATTTCGAAAATCCGAGAGACACGGTTAATATCAAGGACTAAAATGTGATTCAATGAGATGAAAATAATTTTTTGGTGAATAGTAACTTTTTACTTTTTTTACCACGGTAAATAGTAAATAGGGTAACTAAGGGTAAATATGATATTAATATTACCCTAACACATGTCCTAATTCTATTGGACAAGTGTAATTCGACCAAAAACAAACTTAGGAATAAAATATGACCATTTAGGCCCACTTGGATTAGATTAGGACATTTATTATTAATTTATTTAAAGAATGGTTAAAATAGTTAAAATCAAAGTTTAATAAGTAAATCATTTTTAATATGGGGTTATACATAAGATAAATTCGACTATAAATATTCATTAGAAAGCTAAAAAGATTTCCTACATGATTGTATTTTATTTGTAATTTTTAGACATCAAATAATATAATTTATTTATGACACAAAGATGATGTAGTAATTATCTTATTAATGAAATATTGACATAATTGATAATATAAATACCAAAATAAATGTAATTTAAGACTTTTTATGAATTCCACTAATTTTATAGGTTACTATGATATATTATTGTTGATTTAATCAACTTGGTTCGAACATATAATTCTGTTATGACTTTCACAAAAAATCATATATCAAATAGTGTCAAAATTGACACAAAAGAGTTTTTAAATCAAATATTATATTATTAATTGTTATTTTATTCCTAAAAATCTAAGGTTCGGCCAAATGACTTATATAAGGATATATGTATTAATAATATACAATTTGGGGTTCGTTTGGCATGTTATATTAAGTTTATTAACCATATAGTGAAAGAAAACAAAAAGACACGGTAAAAGTTAAATTATTTAACTTAGAGTTAAATCTAATTGATAAGGTTAAAATAAGAACCTAAACTTGTCTAAATCTTATTGGTTGATAGGAGTTCGACCCATCCCCACTTTAGCTTCGAAATAAGACCCTTTGGAACCATTATAAACCGATTTTGACTTTAATATAAAATAATATTTTGAGATATTCCTAAGGTGCCCCTCTCCTCCCCTATAAAAGGACACCTCCTCCCCCTCCTCCTCACAACAATTTGAGCACTCAAGCTCGGCCAACCCCTGCCAAAATCTCTTCTCCACTTCCCTAGCAACATCCTAGAGGTTCTGGTCTTCCTCAAAGACCAATTCTAGTGCCCTAAGAGGAGGTCTCAAAGAGGCACTTCAAAGAAGAGGTAATTACCGTTACCAATTCTTTCATCATTATTTCTTCTTCCACTTCTTCTTCTTAGGTTGTTTCATTATGAAGTAATAACATCAGTATCACTCATATACTGATATGTTATTATAAGTATGAAACAACCCTATTTCACCATCTATCCATCCTACGGAAAAAGAAATCACCGCGCGTGCGTACGTACGGAATACCGTCTCCACGACGCGATGAGATTCATTCTCCATGTTAACCATTTAAGAATGATTATAATGTATATATAAGAAATAATAATGAAATATATGACATTATAAAGCTAATGGATTTATGTATATATATACATATGTATGTCATCTACTTACTTCCATTTCAAGACAATAAGGAAAGAAAAACAGCGTTCATGCGTACGTACGGACTACCGTCTCCATGAACGGTGTTTTTCATTTTATTTGTCTATCAATTATATATATATATATACTGAATATATATGATATATAAATCATATTCTGGAAGTAAGTAAATCATGATATAAGTAATAATTATGTCAAGAACAACAAGTCAAAACACCTAAGATAAATGAAACGATTTTACCCAAAACGCTTCTTTAACATGGAATTTACAAAAGAACGGGTAATATAATGTCATAAGTGAAACATATATGATATAATAACAATGAATATGATTCTGGAATGAGTCAATAACATGATTTAAATCATTATACAGGAGGTTCGGACACTTACAAAGCACGTCAGACCTAAGGTAAGGGAAATATCACAATCTCATTTTTATCCGAGATTGTTTATTCGTAAGTATTTACTGGGGTGTATTTTATCATCCACATCCATGTTTCATCAATATGTAATATTATTTCCATCCACCTACAATTTTTTAAATCCATTTTTACCCTTCGGTGAGTTTTTAGTAATAGGTATGAAAGGAATCTTTTGTCGTTTTTCGTACGAGGTACTTTTTGACTTTCCCGAAAAAAGTACGAAGAATGTTTTTTTAACTTATACGGCATGAATGGATTTTTAAAAAATTATGTTCAAGAAACTTCCTTTACAAGTTTTCAAGTTTATTTTTAATCAACTTCTTTTATTTTAAAGTTGTATGACATGTTATGAAAGGGAAAAAATGTTTTTGAAGAAGAAAGGATATTTTCCTCAAGAATGGAGTTCAAGTGTTTTATCAAAATTATTTTCCATCTAAGATAATAAAGGGTTCTGTTTTTATCCCTATTATTAAATTGATTTGATCATGTTGTGATGGAATTATTTTTATGAATTCCTTTATGTTATATGAATTTATTTATGATGTCATGATGTTTCAAGAATCCCATTTTTGTTACATGTGTTATGTGATGATGTATGTTTTATGATTATGTGGCACACATAAGAAAGGATTCATTATAAGATGGGTGGGACCTATATCTCCCTCCAATGCATTGGGTAAAGATTTTATATCTCATGAGATAGACATGGCTGGAACGGAAGGTTATTTCGGTTCAGTGATACAGGACTGAAACGAGGAGTGAACTCGGTTCAGAAAGGGACTTTGTCCACTAAGATAGTCTTGGAAATGAGTCATGACTAACAAGAAATGATTTTCCATGATTATGTGTGCATGCCACAAAGTTTCAAGTTTTATGTTATGATTATGGGGATCTCATTTTCACTTCTATGATTTATCCCATGTTATGATATTATGAGCTCTTTTGCAGGTTAAGATTTCCAAAAAGCTATGTTCTTTTGTATATGATGTGATTGATATTTCTTTTGTTTACCCTTACTGAGCATTTGAGCTCACCCTTTTATGTTTTCTTTTCCCCAGGATATAAAGAAAGGTTTATAGGTAAAAAAAAGGGGAGGATCTTTATGGGAGATATTGAAGATCTTTCACCACGATTAGAAGATTACGTTCCGAGTTTCCAAAGACACTAAACTATTACGATCCTTGTGTGTGTGTTTTTGTTATGTACTAAGTATTCCGCAAAAGTAATGTAACGTCCATGTACGTCAAGATACGGGTCTCTACAGTTGGTATCAGAGGCAAAGGAGGTAGGAATGTATCCTATCCTTGGGAACTCTCACATGTGAGCGTTGGACGAAGCATGGCTCTCCGCCCAAGGGCTTCATGAGGAAATGGCTGCCACTGGGGATGGTGGTGTGTCCCGCCCAGCGGGTGTAGCCGCCCATGGAGTGCCCTGATAGGTATCAACTATATTCCACTGGAAGTAATTCCAGACCGCTACAGTTGGTATCAGAGGAAAGTTTTAGTCAACCTTTGGAAACTAGGATGCGAGAACTTTAGTGAGATCCCTAGAGATATTTCTAAGGTATGTCTAGGGATGTCTCTAAGGTTAAGTATACGTATAGGTTATAGTCCTAGAATTGCGCTAACGATCTTCGAATTTAACCTAAGATGTTAGATATTGAGGGTACTAACCCTTTATTATGTTGTTTCCCCTAGCATGATTTTTGCCTCTCACACTATTCTTTTGGGGTTTTAGACGATGGCTGGAACCCGAAGGAACCGTGTTAATACGGAATGTGATGGGAAATGCAATGATTGTTCCCCTAAGAAACCAAACGATATAGGAGCTGGAATGAAAAATCTTGTAGCCATGCTCACACAACTTTCTCAAGCTATGAATCATGCAGGACTTCCAAACGAGCAAAGGAAGGAGCAACATTCTGTTGAATCCTTCATGAGACAGCGTCCACCTTCTTTCAGTGGGTCTACTGATCCATTAGTTGCTGAACAATGGATCAGTACTACTGAAAAGATATTTTCAGTTCTTCAATGTTCTGAACATGATAAAGTCATCTTAGCAGTATATCGTTTGGAAGGTGAAGCTGATCAATGGTGGAATCTTATCAAGAATACGGGGCCAAGAGATGAAATTGAGTCCATGGAATGGGACGAGTTCAAGAACTTGTTTTTCAGTAAGTACTTCCCTCGTATTCTTCAAACAAAGATGGAGAAAGAGTTTCTTGAACTGAAGCAAAGGGACGATGAATCTGTTGGTACCTATGAAGCAATTTTTACAAGACTTGCAAGGTATGCTTCTGGAATTATCATCCAACCTGAAAGTAAAGTTGATCGATTTTTCAGTGGCTTAAAACCAAGTCTTCGAAGGGCATTAGCTATAAGAGACTTCAGTAGCTATGAAGAAATTGTGCGTTGTGCTATCAAGGTAGAAATGGAAGTTGGTGTTACATATCCATCTCATGGTTTTGACAAGAAACGAAAGATGGAGTTCAAGGAGAAATCTCAGAATAATGGTGAAAAGAAGATGAATGTTTCCTTATGCACAAAGTGTGGAAAGAAGCATGGTGGAGATTGTCTTAAAGGGACTAGAAAATGTTTTAAGTGTGGAAAAGAAGGTCATCGAGCAGCTGAGTGTCGAAGTAATGGAAAAAGGGTTTCTAATGATGTGAATAAAGAAAACACTGCAGAGAACGCACCGCCAACACTTCAATGCTTCAAGTGCAAGGAAATGGGGCATTATGCTAATAATTTCCCTAATCCAAGGGTTAGTGATGATCAACATGAGCAACCACTGAAGGCAAAGGACAAAGGGAAATCACATGCGATCACTATTGGCAATGTTGAATATGACAACGATGTGGTGGAATGATTAAGTGTTTATGTAATGGGATAATGTTGTATCATTGAGTATTGCAATATTTATTGATGTGGTATTCAAAGTGATTGAGATATTTTTTGGAAATAAGATGATATGCGCATAATGAAGACGAGAAAATGAAATGTTTAATAGTATTCATGAGCTCATGATTGATATAAGGACTAAGTGATATCATGGTTTGAGTATATAGAATTTTGAGGATTTTGGTATGTGGAAAGTGTTAACTTTTAACTGCACTCATGTTTTCACTAAGGTATTCAAGAGAATACACGATTAAGGACTTTGAATGTTTGGAATGTGACCAACAAGACATATCTTATGATATGTGGGGATCAACGACAGTATTAAATCTCTGGTAATCGATGTCACTATATTATGAGAGTGGACTGCAGTATTATGTATAAGCCTATAGAGTAGACTGGATTATGTTGGACATAAGTTATTATTGTTTAAGGATAGAAGATTTTCGATATTATTGATGGGATGTTATAGTAACGTAGTTTTAGAAAAAGGACAACCTGCAGGACGGGCGACAGCCCATCGCTTCGGACAAGGCTGTAGGAATCGAACCCACAACCGAAGTGCGACTGGCCTTTATCGCCTACCACTGGCCTACAGGAAGTCCCTGTTTAGTAGAAACTAGTTTTATTATATTAAGCAGTATGATATATGAAGTATAAGTCCATTTTAGAAACCATATGTGATTAATCTCACTATAGATCGACTTATGTATATAATTTTTACTAACCTTTTGTTTGAGACAGATGGAATGACTCGTCATTCTATCACATGATCTGCTAACACTTCACGAATAACAAATTCAACTTCATTTATTTAAGAGATGAAGTAGAAATTGTTCAAGGCACGAACAAAAGTGAGATTGTACCAAAATAAAGTAAGTATTTATTCTAAGCAAATTTTCAACTTTAGGGAAATGATCTTGAAAACCAAAAAATGTTGTCCTAGTGATCTTATACCTGATGAATCAGATGGTACCTTATATCATCACAAATCTATGGATTTGTGATTACTGGATTTTCCATAGCCATGTTCTCTACCACTCTCCATCAGAACATGATGGTTAGATTTCTCTTCCATATCCATATTTTCACCTATGTGGAAACCCAGTGATTAGTTTATTTGGGTAATCGCTACATTTCATACTTTAGTTTTTAAAGCCAAGTTTTGGTATTCCCTTTTACGATGTGGGTTTCTATTAAAGAAACTTTCGAATAGTAAACCATTTATAACCCCGACGAATTTCGAGGGCGAAATTCATTTTAAGGGGGGTAGAATGTAACAGCCCAAGATTTTATGAAAAATATTCTTTTTTATTTTACTAATGTCTTGTGTTATACGCTACACCAAAAGGAGCTTGCACAACACGCATCCTTGACTTGCCTTTCATTACACGCAATCGCAACCTTCCTCGATAGCGTGTGTGGTACGTAATCCTGAGTTTCACGAAACAATGATATGCTATTAAAATATTATTAAAACTAGCCGTTATGAATAGTAATAACCACTTTTTAAAATTCTGTAAATCTTATATTTCAAAATTAACTTCATTTTTGGATTCGGAGTATCGAATTTAGCCTAAGGTGAAATTTTGGTACATTTTGGATAACTTTCATATTCTGATGAATAGTGAAAATTACTAAATTATAATTAAAAAACAACTTTTTTAATCGAAATAATTAATAGTGATAAATTATTAATTTGAGTAGTTTTAAAGTATATTTAGAATATATTTTTACAATTTAATACAATGTTGGTCATTGGATGTAATTTCACATTTAAACTAGACATAAACAAGTGTCAATCTTTTGATAGATATTGTTTCTTAAAAACACGCTATTTGTTTTAACAGCGGGATTTAATTATAAAATTAATTAATGCAACTTTTATGTTATGAATTTGGTAAAATAGACTTCATTTTTGAATTCGGAATATGAAATATAGCTTGGGATGAAATTTTGGCATTGTTCTGAAAAACATCAATTTTTGATGAATAGTGAAACTACTAAGTGGTAGGTTAAAAACTGAATTTTGCATAAAACTTAATTTTACCGCTTCTGTGAATGGAATTTCGAAAATCCGAGAGACACGGTTAATATCAAGGACTAAAATGTGATTCAATGAGATGAAAATAATTTTTTGGTGAATAGTAACTTTTTACTTTTTTTACCACGGTAAATAGTAAATAGGGTAACTAAGGGTAAATATGATATTAATATTACCCTAACACATGTCCTAATTCTATTGGACAAGTGTAATTCGACCAAAAACAAACTTAGGAATAAAATATGACCATTTAGGCCCACTTGGATTAGATTAGGACATTTATTATTAATTTATTTAAAGAATGGTTAAAATAGTTAAAATCAAAGTTTAATAAGTAAATAATTTTTAATATGGGGTTATACATAAGATAAATTCGACTATAAATATTCATTAGAAAGCTAAAAAGATTTCCTACATGATGGTATTTTATTTGTAATTTTTAGACATCAAATAATATAATTTATTTATGACACAAAGATGATGTAGTAATTATCTTATTAATGAAATATTGACATAATTGATAATATAAATACCAAAATAAATGTAATTTAAGACTTTTTATGAATTCCACTAATTTTATAGGTTACTATGATATATTATTGTTGATTTAATCAACTTGGTTCGAACATATAATTCTGTTATGACTTTCACAAAAAATCATATATCAAATAGTGTCAAAATTGACACAAAAGAGTTTTTAAATCAAATATTATATTATTAATTGTTATTTTATTCCTAAAAATCTAAGGTTCGGCCAAATGACTTATATAAGGATATATGTATTAATAATATACAATTTGGGGTTCGTTTGGCATGTTATATTAAGTTTATTAACCATATAGTGAAAGAAAACAAAAAGACACGGTAAAAGTTAAATTATTTAACTTAGAGTTAAATCTAATTGATAAGTTTAAAATAAGAACCTAAACTTGTCTAAATCTTATTGGTTGATAGGATTTCGACCCATCCCCACTTTAGCTTCGAAATAAGACCCTTTGGAACCATTATAAACCGATTTTGACTTTAATATAAAATAATATTTTGAGATATTCCTAAGGTGCCCCTCTCCTCCCCTATAAAAGGACACCTCCTCCCCCTCCTCCTCACAACAATTTGAGCACTCAATCTCGGCCAACCCCTGCCAAAATCTCTTCTCCACTTCCCTAGCAACATCCTAGAGGTTCTGGTCTTCCTCAAAGACCAATTCTAGTGCCCTAAGAGGAGGTCTCAAAGAGGCACTTCAAAGAAGAGGTAATTACCGTTACCAATTCTTTCATCATTATTTCTTCTTCCACTTCTTCTTCTTAGGTTGTTTCATTATGAAGTAATAACATCAGTATCACTCATATACTGATATGTTATTATAAGTATGAAACAACCCTATTTCACCATCTATCCATCCTACGGAAAAAGAAATCACCGCGCGTGCGTACGTACGGAATACCGTCTCCACGACGCGATGAGATTCATTCTCCATGTTAACCATTTAAGAATGATTATAATGTATATATAAGAAATAATAATGAAATATATGACATTATAAATCTACTGGATTTATGTATATATATACATATGTATGTCATCTACTTACTTCCATTTCAAGACAATAAGGAAAGAAAAACAGCGTTCATGCGTACGTACGGACTACCGTCTCCATGAACGGTGTTTTTCATTTTATTTGTCTATCAATTATATATATATATATACTGAATATATATGATATATAAATCATATTCTGGAAGTAAGTAAATCATGATATAAGTAATAATGATGTCAAGAACAACAAGTCAAAACACCTAAGATAAATGAAACGATTTTACCCAAAACGCTTCTTTAACATGGAATTTACAAAAGAACGGGTAATATAATGTCATAAGTGAACCATATATGATATAATAACAATGAATATGATTCTGGAATGAGTCAATAACATGATTTAAATCATTATACAGGAGGTTCGGACACTTACAAAGCACGTCAGACCTAAGGTAAGGGAAATATCACAATCTCATTTTTATCCGAGATTGTTTATTCGTAAGTATTTACTGGGGTGTATTTTATCATCCACATCCATGTTTCATCAATATGTAATATTATTTCCATCCACCTACAATTTTTTAAATCCATTTTTACCCTTCGGTGAGTTTTTAGTAATAGGTATGAAAGGAATCTTTTGTCGTTTTTCGTACGAGGTACTTTTTGACTTTCCCGAAAAAAGTACGAAGAATGTTTTTTTAACTTATACGGCATGAATGGATTTTTAAAAAATTATGTTCAAGAAACTTCCTTTACAAGTTTTCAAGTTTATTTTTAATCAACTTTATTTATTTTAAAGTTGTATGACATGTTATGAAAGGAAAAAAATGTTTTTGAAGAAGAAAGGATATTTTCCTCAAGAATGGAGTTCAAGTGTTTTATCAAAATTATTTTCCATCTAAGATAATAAAGGGTTCTGTTTTTATCCCTATTATTAAATTGATTTGATCATGTTGTGATGGAATTATTTTTATGAATTCCTTTATGTTATATGAATTTATTTATGATGTCATGATGTTTCAAGAATCCCATTTTTGTTACATGTGTTATGTGATGATGTATGTTTTATGATTATGTGGCACACATAAGAAAGGATTCATTATAAGATGGGTGGGACCTATATCTCCCTCCAATGCATTGGGTAAAGATTTTATATCTCATGAGATAGACATGGCTGGAACGGAAGGTTATTTCGGTTCAGTGATACAGGACTGAAACGAGGAGTGAACTCGGTTCAGAAAGGGACTTTGTCCACTAAGATAGTCTTGGCAATGAGTCATGACTAACAAGAAATGATTTTCCATGATTATGTGTGCATGCCACAAAGTTTCAAGTTTTATGTTATGATTATGGGGATCTCATTTTCACTTCTATGATTTATCCCATGTTATGATATTATGAGCTCTTTTGCAGGTTAAGATTTCCAAAAAGCTATGTTCTTTTGTATATGATGTGATTGATATTTCTTTTGTTTACCCTTACTGAGCATTTGAGCTCACCCTTTTATGTTTTCTTTTCCCCAGGATATAAAGAAAGGTTTATAGGTAAAAAAAAAGGGGAGGATCTTTATGGGAGATATTGAAGATCTTTCACCACGATTAGAAGATTACGTTCCGAGTTTCCAAAGACACTAAACTATTACGATCCTTGTGTGTGTGTTTTTGTTATGTACTAAGTATTCCGCAAAAGTAATGTAACGTCCATGTACGTCAAGATACGGGTCTCTACAGACATGTAGTTCCAAAACTTATATGTTGTGTTCCCTCAAATACCACATCCCAAAAAAATATCGAATCTTGGTATTTTATATAAGTCATATCTTAAAAGTTATACTTTTTATCAAGGTTCTTGATAAATTTTTGTTTTTTTCTTCCATGTGTGAATAAAAATTATTTTAATGTATATTTTGAGATTTTGTTAATATGATGGATTTATCACAACCTTTATCCACACATGAATTACTATTTTTTTCTTAAAACTTATATGGTTTGAAAAATTATATCAACTATCACATTTGGTGGGTGAAGATTTCGCCTACTTTATGGTATGAGCTTTCTCAGAAACATTAGATGTGTTATTATTTACATATAAAGATTTATTAAAATTTTCATTCATATTCATCAACTTATTATCAACCTCAAGAAGTTTGGATTGAGTTTTAAAAATATTTTATTCCTTGGAAATATTTTTCCTAAAAATATACTCTAAAATCCTTCCATATTTTATAATTTTTAGTTTGATATTCTCAAACATCTTAATGTACTAATATTCCCATTCATAAAGATATTCCTTTTCATCAAACATCCTCCCTCTAGTTTTCCTCATTATTATGATATCTTTTATGAGATTTGTATATTTCCAAAGATAATCAACATTTCTGGTCTATGCTGATAATCTATGAAAGAATATTCACATCATTCTTCTTCTTCCCTATTTGAGAAACCTTTGGTTTTCTCAATAATTATTGTGAATGTTCTGAACTTCAATAAACATTGATATTCTTATGAATTTTTTCTAGTTTAGTACGATATAGTTTTCTTTCATAGTATACTTATTTTTTGTTGAACTTAATATATTTTTTGGATAATTTTTCGCCATTAGAACTTTTTTTCCACTTCTTACATTGATTATTTTTTTAATCATCTCGATATTCTACAACTTCATTCTTGGTACAATTTATATAAATGTTCCTAATAACTCAAAACTCGAAATAACATGTGTTTATGTTTTTTTATAATCATTCCTCGACCTATATATTAATTCTTAAAGATAAGAGACATGACCTTTTAATTAATTTTAGAATCATCTTTATCTTTCAAATCCCTATTGTCAACAATGTAATGATCAAAATATTGGATTTTTATATTTATCATATCTTCAATAACCATTTCCTTATTGATCTTTTTTTTGAATGTTAAATCTTTTATCATCTTATTATGGATAGTAATGTTATGTAATTCAATAATAGATATTTCATATTTATCATCTAAATTAGTGATTTTAGAGTCAAATATTATAGTGTTGTTTTTCCAAAGTTTCTTAGTAGAAGTAGAATATTCCAAGGTTTCTCTCAAACCTATGATATTGTAAACAAATTCGTTCACTCTAATGAAATATTCATAAATATTTTATTCTTCACCAATCATGATATCTTTAAACATACTTCATTAAATTTATACGTTTTTTATTTTCCTTATGTATTAAACTCAAATATTCTTTCATGTTTTTCCAATGTTTCTTTATCTTTTTTGAGACTCATTAAAACCACGATAAAATTATTGGAAAAAGGAATATGAATAGAATTTATAGATTTTCCAATAACATAAATATTTCTATTTTCATCAAAATTCATAGGATCATCTTTCTCAGTGAATATAAACAAAGTGGTAGTTTCACCAATAACATCTAGTCATAGTGATGAAAGATAGAGAATAATCTTGTTTTTCCATTCAGGATGATTTATTCCATTGAAATTAGTAATAAATATACTAACAATGTGATTAGTATTTTCCATGATATAAAACCAAAAGGGGAACCTCGATTTGATATCAATTAATGTTTAGTAAGACTGTTGAACTGTTGAGAAGGGGGATTTTAATCAGTGGATATCCATTTAAAAACATCCTACACTATGAAATTTAATCCCTAAAAAATTTAAGAGTTATTTCCCTTGGTAATTTTTATTAAGAAAAAAAAACATCAAAATTTATAAAAATATACAAAGAACACAAGATTTATATAGTTCATATTCAGTGTGACATACTACATTCTTTCCATGTACACTCTCAAGGGTCTATAAAAATTCACAATTTGTAAGCTGTTAATGCAACATTTATCTGACTCCAATTATAATCATTCTATCTTATAATTGGAATCATTATACCGATTATAGTAAGTTCAAAATAATTTCTTACAAAACCCGAGATATAAAAAATGTGTATTTTTTAATTCTTCACCGGGAAAATTATTTTTGATTGTTTATCTGATTCCTATATATTATTACTCTGTATGACGTTCCTAAATCTAGTAATCACGATCTCATGATTGTATCTTACAACTATTCCGGATAAAAAATTATTTTCTACTCAATTTATCAAAACTCAGTGCCTCACAAAATTTCTACAAGGATCCTCTATTAGTTGAACTCTATATGGTAATTGAACTAAACTATTTCAAATTCCTCTGATCAATACATTCTCTCAGGAAATATAATTCAACATAAAAATAAAATTTCATTGGAACTCACTTTGACCTAAAATCTAATGAACATCAATATTGTGTACACCTATACATCAGAAAATATCATATACTTTTTCACCCATATTAATAGGTGATCCAGAAATAGAAAATGCAGCAGACCAATTTCATTTCTCCACTGACCTAAATTTATAAATCTAAATATTATATTCATATTAATTGTTTTTGGATGACTATCAACACTTCTTGAACATTAAAAAATCTTCTTGTATTCTCATGTGCTTCCAAATTTCAAAAAAATTCCTTAGGCTGAGTGTTTAATAAACTCATCAAGTTTTGTAACGTAAACTTGTTACAAATTTTAAAACATCAACATTATAACTTTGTAAAAACTTCAACATTATCAATGTATACATACTTCAACATTATATCATTGTGAAACATTAACTTTGTAACTCTTTTAAAATTGCAAAACCGAAACATAAAATTTTCAAAATCATGAAAAAAGGACATTATACTCCAATTTTTACTATTCATGAACATTATTTGATCCACCAAACTAATTATACACATTCACCATCTGATTATTCTATTTAAAAACATTCCACATAAAATAATAATGTTCCAATGGTTTATCTATCTAATAAAAAAATTTATAAAAATTCTCCATCCAATCAAATTATTCATACCCATTCTCCATCTGGTCATACTTTTCATTTTATTTCTCCATCATATCAAAATATTAAGACTTTTTCTTGACCTGATCCCACTATTAATCTTAATTCTCCATTTAATAATACAATTCATAAACATTATCTATCTGAACATACTATTCTTCTATTTTATCTAGATGATCATACTATAGATGCATTTTCTCTTTTTGATTGTATGGTTAAAACATTTTCTTGGTACTATTTTAAAGTTTATCTGCTTTCTCCATCTGATCATACTACTCAAACATATTCTCATTCCAACCAAAATTTTCATCTTCATTCTCCATCTGATGGTACTATTCAAAAATGTTCCCCATCCAATTGTATTAATTATCTATTTTTTCAATTATATTGTACTGTTATTCTAGTGGTAAAGTGTAATATTTATAAAAAAAGTTCATCAAGAAACATGATCATTTTAAAACTCTATAAATTTTTACTTCCCTTTTCTCCTATAATCATTAGCTTATACGATGATTTCTTGATGATGTTTTTGGAAATTGAAAGAATTAAAGGGCGTCATTTTACATAGTGATTTTATTAAGTAAACATTATTAATTTTTTATTTTCTCTACCTTAAAAACATTATTAACTTCCATACTTTATTTATTTCCTCAATTCATCAAATTTCTAACTTTCATTATCTAATCAACTTTATTACTTTATTTGTTTTAGAAACTTCTTAATTTCTAAAAAATATGATTTTTTAGAAACATCTGACTTTCAAAACATTTCTAATGATATAAATATTTTTACAAACTCAAAACAGAAAAAACAATTATAATAATGTTTTTTTATTTATTGTTCATATGATAGATCATTTAATCCAAAAACTGAAATTATTCAAACTATAGGTAATGCATACATCCTATTTTCTAGAAACTTCTCCATCTGATAATTTTTTGGAGTTATTATTTTCCCATAATTCTATAAATTATGAATTTATGAATTTATTTATCTCTTGAAACTTTATAACAATTTTTTTTAACTTTTAGAAACTCTAAATTTCCTCTTTTACAAAAACATTATTCAACAGAAGTTATTTTTTCCTCAAATAAAAAAATCACTTGAAAAACAAGGAAAATGATTTTCACAGCCACTAGTTTTGATGACTCTAATTGAAGGGAATCACCTCATCCATTATGTGGACACTATAAAATGATCAAATAGTTTACAACTTGCTCAGAAGAGTGATATGGGAAAGGATAATTTCATCTACTACATGTGAAAGATTATTTTGGATACTGAGATTATATATTTGTACAAGAAAATTAATTATATTTTAGTTATCATTATAGTTTAGAATCAAAGAAATTATCTATAGTTTTATGTGGCCTACCTTTTTCTCATGTTTACCTATATAAATACATCCTTAATGAACTGATTTTAAATTTAATTTTTTGGAACATGGATTGTAATTCTATAAAAATTTTACATCCATTTCATGGATTATAAGGGAGTCAAATGGCATGAATTAATAATTTTTTTACAACACAGACAAAAAATAAGTTATAACAATGATTCTTGATATCCATAATGATTAATTCCTTTATTCCCATTATACATCCCTAATATTGAAGATATACTTTGATGGTACTTCTACAAACCCCATGGGAAGAATATTTTAAAACCAAATGAACTATTTAGTGAGTTAATGGGTTTTATTAATCTCTCCAACTATGGTGGTTCTCCAATATTTTTTCATTTTCTTGAATGTTTGATAAATAATAGAGTAGAATATTAGTCCCTCATTATAGTCCTAGATATATTTATATAGATACAAGGGGACATATTAAACATCAACAGAAACATATTAATGATAATAATGAAAATAAATTGTTAAATTTTTATTGATAAGGAAAAATTAATCCTCGTAATTGATTATGTATAAGGAATGATGGATGAAATCCCCTTAGAACCAATGTTGATTCATGTATTAAATTCATATAAGGCTCATGTATATTCATTAACCAAAAAAATTATATCATTAGAATATATAGACGAGGATGAGATAGTAATTTTTATCACAGAAAACAGAAAATTCTCTCCATTCATCAATAAGGATGTTAACGAGATCCAAAAAGTCAATATTATCCATGAACAAGGTGATAACATAAAAATTTCAATTTTTTTCACAACATGATGGATGTATCCCATAATAAAACCTCCTTAAAATTTAATTATACACTTGTATCATTTTAGAATGGAATGAATCTAGAAGAGGATAACTAAATTTATCCTCTACGAGTACCTGAATTCATAGAAAGTCTTCTATAATGGAGGATTTGATGAAGTTCCCCATAGATTAATTGTTATGGTAGAGACCCTCACTAGGATAAAATAAGTTTTCACCGGTGAATTTCATGAACAAATTTTAGGATCTATGATTTTCCATTAAATTATAATATTTGGATAACTTAATCCATCAATGATACAAGACTATAAGGAGCTCAAAAACAAGTTCCAAACTTATTAGATACAATTTTAATTCATTAATTAACACTTATAATTGAGACACACTACCAAATACTCTTGGTTGTTATTCATGTGAGGATTAAATTTCATAGATTCATATAACCCAATAATAGTTAGGATGTTTATGTACATTCCTTTTGTTACTAAATTATTCTCCAAATTAGATGAGGTTATATCCTTCAAGGATTATAGAATGAAGGATATCCTCAACTTCATGATGAATGATATCATAACCTGGTTTGCTATCCCTTTCAAAATATTGATAGCTGATGGATCTAATTTCTGTACATTCATATTAAAAATTCAATATCAGATGTATAATATCTTGTATAACCACTCATACATCTATCATATAGAAACAAAATTATAGATATAGGGCTTCAAGAAAAAATTACAAAATACACGTCAAAGAATGGTGAAAAAATACAATATGTATTGGACATATAAACTTATGTGTGTTTTGTGGGATTACCACACCATAAACAATACTACCACATAAGAACGCCATGATTTCATGTATACGAGACTAGGGAAATCCTAAACATTGAGGTTTATCATACCCTACTTCATATATCTATATATAATCAGCTATAAAATATGATCACTTCTAAATTTTCCTTGAAGAGTGGGAACAAATTAATAAAAAATGTTACATGCACTGCACAACCATGAATTTCATCATAATTGCATCTCATGAGAATTTAATAAGAATTTTTACCCCCACTAATTATGTCAAATATAATTGGTTCTAACTCTAACAACTCTTATGATACATTGGAAGGAACATCCAAAATTTTATGGACCGTACACAATGCATAATGTCTAATCGAGGATATCATATTCATTTATCATAATATATGGGGAGTGCATCATGAGTACCACCAATTAAATGTTACTAAAGAAGTAATTTTCATAATTTCACAATGGTTCCACATGTCCTTTTCACAATATGTTAAACAACAGGACACCAATTCCACTCTTCATGAAATTATAAATCATGGATGATTTTATTTTCACGTAATATTTTGGTAAAATGAACTAAATTACACTCTATATAACTTTAAGATACTTTGAAAATGAACTGATAATATAAACCTAAAATACATGGAATCATAGAACATTTACCATGATGGTAAACTACAAAAGGCAAGGTATACACTTCTTAAATACAAACTCCATAGATTAGCCTATTATGAGATACCTTCCTTCCTCACACATAGACATATCTATATTAAAAAAACCCTAGAATATGGTTCCATTTCCAATAATATAGGTTGAGATAACATTTTACTCATTTCCTATTAAATTATTTGGGACCTCTCATCCACATATAATTTTTTAATATCTATTTATTTCAAAGAAATGATGTTTATTTCATCATTGTTGACTAAAAAATGTATTGTATATGATCCCTTGACACAGGATGTTAATCTATCAAACATATATTCTATTACATATGACATTATTCTATTATTATTTTTCTATACTACATTAACCTAAAATACATGGAATGGTCTAATTTATATGACCCAAAAAAATCCCCCCTATATAAGAGTCTAATCTATCTATTGGTCTTTTACCTTTCCTTAGGTATTCAATGGTTATCTCTATATTAGAAAACCCTATTTTCTTCGGTCGTTGGACCTATAACCAAAATCATACCCTTAATATAACAACATGTGTCTTGATTCTTTTTCTCATGGGATACATAATGACACTTCAATCAGATATCATGGGCCGAGTGGAAAGTTCCAATAAAATCCCCAAATTTTCCTTTGCATCTATTCCTTTTCTCATTCAATTGAGACTAAGACAAGGTTAGCTAATTTTTTTCATGTTCTAGTTCTGTTCAAATCCCTTGAATTGAGGTCCCCATTATACAACCCTATGATATATAACAACTATGTCCTCATCACATGATGTTAAATAGAATGACATATGGTTCAACCAATATGACCATAAAATACATAAATAGGTTTATCCCATGAGACTTGTCTTCCTTATGTTTGATATGGATATAAATAATAACCAAATTAATATAGTTATATATCCCAAAATCTATTCTAAAACTATATTTAACAATAAGAAATAATTCTATCCATTTGATAGTTATCTTTTTTTGAGCTATTGTGGTAGTGAACACACTATTCTACACCAATTACATGCCTCACCTAAATAAATTCTAGATTAATCCCCTCATATTTGATACAAACTACATGTTTCTTGATATCTTTTACCTCAGGATATGTAGTGACACAAAGATCCTATACTATAGGTCCATTAATAGCTCCCATTTTCCTACCTGGTTTTTCTCTTGTGATGAGTTATTGCCTAATTCAAATTGATTCTTCATCCTTTACATCATATAAATAATCTATGTGTATCCCACTTCCACTCTTATATTTGACCTAGATATATACAGATAGATTCTATTTTCTAGGAAATATATATTGATTGAGTTTTATTCGACATTGATTCGTTGAAATAAACTAATATTTTTAAAGTATTTTTTTGAAATGAATTTAATCTTTTTGAAATTTTTTGTCTCAAAAAACAGCAATTTTGGTATTAATTTTATTCAACACTAAGTTTATATTATGTTATATTCAACACTAATTTTATCTTGTGTTACACACAACACTGAGTTTATAAAAAACATGACATGCCATTAATTATTATTATTTAAAATAGAAATTTTATAATATCCTTTCGAATATATTGTATTCATAGGATTTTAAAAATTATGAAAATTTATTTCATACACATGTATATAAAATTAAATCTTGGGGTACCAATTAGTTTGAAATTTGAATAAAAACAATTTTAATGTAAATGAAATCACTTTCTGAAAAAATATATTTATGAAGAAAATGCATATTTTCTTAATAAAATAAATATAAATAATTTAGGGATTGGTTTTAATAGAATGTATGTAATATATATTTAATGATTTTTTTACATTTAAATTATCTTTTTTATAGAGAAAATATATGAATAAATCAAATTTTAGGTTATAAAACTCTATTTTTATTAAAAATTGTACTATCGCCTTCTTCAAACATTTTTTGAAAATAATATTTTACACTTTTGGAAACATCATTTAAAGTAATTATGTTCATTTTTTTAATCATCATGTCAAAATTATCTAAGGTTAAATATTTGATATTTTTTTAGAAGATATGTTTGTTGATGAATAGTGAAAATATACTGGTTTTTATTCTGAATTTTCATTTCTTCTAAAGATATTAAAGTCATAAAAATTATTTAATATTGTTTTAAAATTATAATTACTTTAATTAAATATATATTATTACAATTTTATTAATTTCAATCTTTTACATATTTTATTTTAATTAAATAACTTTTTAAACTTTTGAACATATTCTCTTTCAAAGTCTTCTTTCTCATCTATTCTATGAGATTATTTTACAAAACATTCGTCATTTGTGAATGAAATTTATGAAAATATATTCCATATTTGGAATCATAAATTTTTATATTATATAATAATTTTATATAAATTTTTACCACAATTAATAGTAAAACATTAAAAAATATTTATTATTGTTAAGGTAAAAATGGTCTTACAACGGGTTAAACTAAAAAGATAATGATTAAAAATCAACCAAAAAATGTCCAACACACATTTTATAGACCTATATAGACCTTATATCTTCTATGGTAAATAATTTTACATTTTTGAAGTTTTGATTATGTAAAAAATGTGGGCACACAACTTCTTATCAACAATTGCAACTATGACATTAACCTCACAAATAAAAAGGCCACCCCCTCTCCTATACAATTCACACATTCAAACCTCATTTATTCCACCAAGACCTATAAAAATAAATAACTAAATTCCCAAATATAATCCATTATTAATTATAATATTCAAAAATTTAACATAAGAATCCTTTTCTGCCAACCAAAATAAGTCATCTGAAGAAGAGGTAATGTCCCTAATCAGGTGTTTTATTTTA
Source organism: Viscum album (assembly GCA_963277665.1). NCBI lineage: Eukaryota > Viridiplantae > Streptophyta > Magnoliopsida > Santalales > Viscaceae > Viscum > Viscum album. The sequence continues at coordinate 733,295,307 of OY728136.1, read as the reverse complement.
TTTCGTCCTCAACCTCCTTCCATTTTTATTAAATAATTATGATAAAATAACCTCTATATATTAAATATAATAATATTCAATTATGTTAAGGAAATAACCTAAATACTTATCCTCTTCCATCCAATAGCTTACAAAATCTTCATTCAGGTGCACAACAGACTACCACCTCAAGAGATGATGTTATTCATTTTCCATCACCACTTCTCAAAGATGTATATAATGATGTAATTATTTCTTATATATAATTTTTTTATACTATTATAATAATTTATTAATTATATCAAATGTCTATTTTTTACAATACATTATGTGGAGATATGATTACATCACTCGTGTGTATGGAAGACTACCACCTTGCGAAGCGATCTGAATTGCTTAAACATTATATAGAAGGTAATAAAGATAATCTAAATGAAAATTTGTAATATATAAGACTTGAAAATGACTCATTAATATTAATATATTCTTTAACTTCAATTATTTAAACCGGTCTATAAAATGTAAACAACGTTCTTGAGTATGAACAATCTACATTCTCTATAAACAATGTATTTGATTTTCTATCTCTAACTTTTATTGATTTATCTAATTAGTTATATACTATATATATATATATGATATTTCTATAATTTTTAAAATTATACATATTATGGAACCATGATAAAATTAGGGTGACCACAAATAAGACATATAAAAACATTCACAAAAATGCAGTTATTACCCGAAATGTCATTCAAATTAGGAATCGTTATTAAATGTGTAAAAAAATGTATTATGTAAATAATATATGGTAGAATATATATATTTATTATTCAATAATATATTTATTATAATATTATATGTATTAAATATGAATTTTTATCATGTACAAAGGAATTTGAGACATAAGGTAAGGGATATCTATCTTCTCTTTTATTTCAGGGAGACATAAGAAAATTCACCCCTGATATATTTTATCGTCTGTATATACAAAACCATTGAACGTTTTTATAATGAATCTTCTTATTTTAAGGATACTTAATTTTTCATTTTGTTTTATTATTTATTGGGGACTATGAACTGAATGAATACAAAAGCGGTAAGGGATTTCTATCTTACTTTTATTTTTCTATGAGACGCATTCTATAATTACCATGTGTTTCTTTTATGTGGTTTATATACTATAACCAAATTAATTATATGATGATTATCCTTAATTTAGTTTTTACTTAAAAATCTATTTGATAATATCTCATTCATACTGTTTATGATTCAAAAGATTCCAAAGTAGTCATGTATTTTCATCTCAATTTTCCTTCTTTGAGAAAAATCTTTTGTTATGCACCTATATTTTTTTTGGGGTATATATACTCTCCCCTTGAAAAGTAATATAATTAATATTAATATATTCATGATATTTATTATGTTTCAATTAATTTTATTCATTCATTAGGATTATAATTTAATGTTTCCAAAATGACAACGGTTTTAATATACAAATTCATCTTTTATTGGAGCTGTTCTGAATTTATGTTATGTGGATGAAGTATAATGATGTATATCTCAAGAAAATAATTTATTTCAATATAATAAGGTTATTTAATGATAATACATGTTTTATATTAGTTTTATCTATTTATTTATTCAATATATAATAAAAAGTGTAAAAAATCTCAATTGTTTCTCTCTTCATTCGAAAACACATTTTTTTTCAAAAACAATGTTTTCTAAATTTGTTTTCAAATTGTTTCCCCAATTTTCCAAATGAATTATGAAGGATATTTTTACCCATTTTTTATTTTTTACAATAATTCATTATTGTAATTTTTATGTAATAATAAAAATAATTTTTGTTGTTATTTTAATTAAAATGTGAAAGGAATTTTTATTTAAAAGGGTAAAGAATGAACATCATTTTTCACAGTCATGAAACAACATTGTTTTAAAAATTATTTATGAGGTTATTTTCAAATAAAATTACTAAATTTGTTTTTATTTTTTTTATTGTACAGGATATCATCATTATTATTGGTTGAAATAATAATTTTAAATATTTCATTCTTATTTTTCATTGGTTAGTTTTAAATAAGAGGACTTCTCAAATGATTTTTATAATTTGTTTTTCAAATTAGAAGGAATATTTTCCTCCATAAATGTTTTAAATGATTTTTGTATATTCTTTTATAAGTATCCATGGTTAGTTATAATGATGTTTTTGTAAATATTTCTTATTTTAAAAACAATTTTTCAATTTGGAAAGGCTATATTCCTAAAGAAATGATTCAAACGGTCTTTCAAAAAAAATTCCATCTATAATGAGATAATTTGGTTTTTATTATTCTTTACTAGGGATAAGATTAAATGATACCATAAATATTCATTATCATGACTGTAAATGTTTATGTTGATGACATTTTTATGAAACCCAATTGATTTTAAGGGTTTATACTATGTTTAATTGGTGAAATATTTATAAAACCCATTTTATTTACACAATTTTTTTTATGATATGATGAAAGTTTTTTGATATTGTGGAACACATAAGTATGGTTTTAATTTTTATATTAGTAGGACCAATATCTCCCTCAAAAGAATTTGGTAAATATTTGTATTTCATGAGATCAAAATGGGAAATAAGTTGATATGATTGATAAAATATGGAAACCATATTCATCCTAATCCACCATGGGAAATAGGTAAATCTGGATCCACTATGGGGAATTGTTGAGTACTGATCAACAATGAGAAATATCTAATGAGTTATGATCCACTATATTTATGGTTTTGGTAGTTAACCTTGAAATTTGAAATGGTATTCAATATTTATGATGCTGAAAAATATTTATGACATGAGATAATGTTTTAGGATTGATTTTAGATGATTTATCAATCCTATGGGATATGTTATTAGAAATGAAAATGTATTAATCCATGAATCAATTTTATGATATATGAAAGGTTGGAAATGAACATAAAATGTTTTGTTTATGATAAAATAAACCTATTCTTATCTTATTAGTTTATATGATAATATATTTATATATGTTATTGTAAGATCCCATGTTTTGAACAGGGTTAAAATTAAAAATGTATTTGAAATTCGTTTTTGGTTTATCAATGGGTCATTATTTTTAAACGGAGCTCCAGAATTTTATTTCGAGTGTTGGAACACCTAAATATGTCAATTTTTTCGAACATTGATAGTATTTTTGAGGCAGAGGAGAAGTCACATTGGTGGTGCATGGTTTGTCTAACCGTGTGACCAAACTGTGCGTAGTTGATGTTTTGAGGTAGTAGCTCCCACATGGTTGGCACACTATTATGATAGACCATGCAATGAGTTCATGCGAGAGGGGTGGCTGAGGTTGTACCTAATTCATAGTTAGTACATGGTTTGTCTAACCGTGTGAGCTAACTATGCGGGCACTTATGTGAGATCCTGAAAAGGTGCATCTCACACTTTTAACCCTCTATATGGATAATTTTTTCTCTTAAGCAGCCATAACTCATGATTAATCTTCCATGAAGTTTGGATAACCTCTCCCAAGAATTTTAGAGGCATTCTGAAGTCTTCTCTTGGATAATTGAAGCCAAATTCTTGAGGTAGGTAGATGTTCTTCTTCTTTCATGTCTGGTTTCGTAGATCTACTTAGATCCACATCTCCTCTTCTCATAGTTTCATAGATCTATGCCCGTTATGGGTAAATCTATGTGTGTGGATGACAAGTTTGATGATTTTTGGTCTTTGTATTGCTAAGAGAAGAGATCTAAGGTAGGTTCTTGAAGAATCAACTTGTTTCTCTCAAGGGTCCTTCTTTCGTTGTGGTTTCCGTCAAAACCCTGAGGTAGGGTCCTAAATATTTAACACTTTATTTAAGAATTATAGTTTCATTAAATAAATTAGGAATGTGAGTTTACTTAATTATGATAGGTCAATGAATGACACTTTTTATGTTATTAAATAATTCCCCCCACATAAGATAAGTGAGGTCTTGAACTTGTGTTGAGTTTAAGCATGTTTGGATAATTTGGATAAAGTGATAAGATTAAACAGTTAAATTACTTGAATGTGAAGAATGAGTAACAAGGTAATTAATGGTAAGATTAATTATCAAGTCAAGAGTTGGAATAAGATTTTGGTTTTTACAGATTATTGGGAATATCAAATACTTGACATGTTCAAAAAATAATTGGAAACTGGTAACAATTATTGGAGGGATTAATTATTACATGTCATATGGTAAATGGTTAACTAATTAATGATTGATTAAGTAGATAATGTTTGATTGATTAATTTGTTAAATTAATTAATTTTCATGAATTAAATTAAGATTGTGAATTGATTGTTGGACAGGAGTACCTTTTAATGCGTATTAGTTTTCCATGCCTTAAGTTGTCTTGGAAGGAGTTTTTTTGAGATATGATATGTTGTGTGAGATGGTCACTAAATATCTTGGATTTTATAAGCATGTTTTGAGATGAATATGGTGTGCTTGTAGATTTTTAAAGTCTTGGATGAACCATTGTTTGAATGGACGAGTTCAGACTTGTTAAAGAATTCTGATAATTAACTGCCTAGTTAATTGTTCAGTTAGCATGATAAGAATAATTAATTTTTCATTAATTTTGAATTAATGATATGTTGAATAGTTAATTAAGTGTTGACTTATCTGAAGTGAAATTTGTGTTGTTAATTAATTGTTTAATTAATTAACGGATCAGTTTTTTAGTGTTAGACATGGTATTATACACCAATGATAAATATATATGTATGATTGATGAATGGGTTGTGAGAAAAGGACTGAGGCTCCAAATACTCACAGGGTGTTATACATTATGTTCGAAACCAATGATAGATGTATATGTACGATTGATAAATGGGTTGTGAGACAGGGACTGATGCTCCAAATACTCAGAGGGTGCTAGACATGGCATTCTACACCAAGTTTGCAAGCAAATATTCTTCTATAAGATAGGGATTGGTGCTCCAAATACCCATGGGTTTCGAGACAAGTACTGGCGCTCCAAATACTCATGAGGGTGATAGACATAATGTTATACATCCATTAATTAACATTGGACTGTGGGTCCAATTGTTCATGCATGAAATGAGTTAATGGTTAATGAAGGATGTTTCAACATGTGGATTTGTGAATTGATTATGAGAAAGGGTTTAGACTTATTAATGAATTTGGTGAACCACTGTTAGTGGACGGACCCAAGATAAAATCAATATTTTAGTGGACGGGATTAGATATAGTATATGAATGATTAAATTGAATAACTTATGATGCATTATCCAAGCCAAAGAACATGATTAGATTCGATCTTAACTTTGATTACTTAGATGGTATTTGGAGACATCTGTGGCACGTGACTTATACGGGGGATATCAGGTGTAGGAAGAATCTCAATACTATCCTAATAAGATTTGAGTAATTGATAAAGGAAAAATGATTATGTAATGATTGTTGAGTAAGCAAGGCAAATGAATAGTGCAGATTCAGACACCAGATAAGGACTGAAGCAGGTACTTGAGTATATAGTAACTTTGTACTACTTACTTTATTTTATGCATGCCTTCACATGTTATAAATTATTTATTAAATTCCTGGATTTTGGGTATACACAGGTGGTCCCGGCCTACTGAGATTTACATCTCACACCATACTTAGGCCGCCATTGCACTGGGTACCTGAGTAGATTCTTTTTTGTTGCAGGACTATGTTGTTTGCATTTACTTGTGAGTTAAGAGAAGAGGACTGAGCGGAGGCTTGGGATGCTTGAGGAGATCTCCCTTGGGGATTTGAGTCATTATTTAATTATTTCTGCAATAAAATGTAAAGCATGCTATTTTGTTCAATGTTTTCTATATTAGTATCTTTAGCATGTCATGCATTCATCAACTGTATAATTTGGTGTTGGCCATTTGTATTGTACAAGATTAATAAAATTTATTTTCTTCTCCTTTATCATTATTATACCATTTCCGCTACTTATTTCCTCTGTATATTTTGGAACACTAAAATGAGGGTATAATCTCCCCACTGACTATCATTAGGCCCTCTCTGCTAGTCGGCAGCCTCTAGCATAAGGGGAGATGCGCTTGAGGTCATGTGGCGACCGGTCCGGCCACCGGTTCAGGGGTGACCCAGGTCAGGACGTTACAAAGTGGTATCATAGGTTTTCGTTTATTTCTTTTCCTTTGTCTTACTATTTTGGGGTTGGTAGACAGGAGACTAGTAATGTGTCGGTGCTTGGGTTAATAGTCGTACTGAGGACTGATCACCTCAGGTACGGGAAATGACCAAGTGTCCAGGGATGGGAATTGATGTTTGTACTATTATATGTTACAGTTGATATGATTTCACCTTGAGTGACTGGTTTATTTTCCAATGTTTATTGATTTTTGGAATTACGAATAGAGTAATTCTCTTGGCATGATATGGCATGGAATTTTCATACATGCATCATCTTAGGCACTTAGATATTCACATGTCATGCATATAACATTCCATGTAGTTGAATTAGTAGGATTCCTGCTAATTTGGATTGTATTCCTCGGATGCAATGCCATGTTTGATCTGATTTAGCATGCCTCTCTAGATAGCTTGTTACATTGATAGATTTAACATGATTGAGTGATTATATTCCGTATTGCCTTGGATATTAGAATGATTTGTTGTTGTGACATGCTTCCATGTTATAGCATGTTGATGTGTTACTTCTTATGCTTACATATTAGAGAAGTTATGATATGTGAAAAGGGTGATAAAGATAAACTTTTAAATAAATGTTGATTGTATTAAAGGGGAGCCAAAATCCAGCGATAAGGTGTATGGGAGCCTTATCGATTGGTAGCTGTCCACCCATATAATTTGTACAATTAGTCTGATTATGTTAATTTCAAGAATGGACATCGGTATAGATTAATGTGAGCTAATTATCAATCCATGGATTGTATGCGTGCTTCATGAGTTGGGAAATGACGACTCATATTAAATTTGATGACTTGATGCCATGTGAAATGCTTATAAATGAGAAAGATGTTTAATGTTGATCTAAAATCAATTGGATAGCTTCTAAAATGCAATTGGACCCAAGTAGGTCAGTTGTGGAGTGTTATTATGAGATAACCCATTTTGGAGTTTAAAATTTTAATACCAGTGTGTTCGATATTGAGTTGATTTATAGAGAACCCAATTTGGTTAAAATGAGATCCTTGTAGGTTTCCTTATCTTCTTAAAAGAAAATTATTTGGATAAGTTTCCTTAAAATGATGGGATGTCAACTAACGTAAATGTTTTAAAAAGGGAGTTTTATGAAAATTTCATGTTTTACCTTGGGGTGTTTTGAAAATGGTACTTGATGGTTTTATTAAATTGTTTTATGCTTAAAAATTTAACATGATTAAATATAAGAGGCTTGGAAATGGAATCTATTTTGTTGTACAATATTAAAAACCCTCATGTAAAGTGTAGTTCGGACTTCTGTTGAGTTTCATTGGAATGAAAGCGTGAGTACATTCCGTTGGAATTATTTTCCTTAGCAATGTCCTTATATTCAGCTTTTGAGCATAGTGACTTATTTGAAGTGACCCGGTTTATGGTTGAAACTTTTTCTTTGTAAGGGGATAACCTTCAGTTGGTAGTGCCCTCAGAACATAAATGCCTTGCTAGTGCTATGGATTTTCTCACTCTTTTGGAGTTTTAGGGTGTCGTTGTCCCAGGTAGGACTTCCAGTTTCCTATTACACCCTTGTTCAAATAGGTGGTGATGTGTTTCTTGACCTTGTTGTGGGCTTGAGAATCGATTAATGCTCTTTTTCAGCTGGTTAGACGTGCCTTAGGCATGGTCGACTTCTTTGTTTTCCATTATACGCTTTCTTATTAGAAATGGATGACTGTTTATGGTGTTGTCTAAGAAAATGGTTGTATGAGGCAAAATGACTCTGTAATAAGTCTTTTTGTACTGTTGAGTACAGTCTAGGGTCAGCTCCATGTAGTGTAAGATGAGCGTTATAGAATCAGGTTCATTTCAATACATGGAATGGTTTTCGAATGACCCGGGTGTTTTGACATGCCGATCTTGTTGTTAATCTAGTGCGCTGGTGAGAGGCTGATATTTTCTTGAGATGTCATGAGAAATCTTAAGGTGGGTATTGACACTTTATTCATGATGAATTCGTTGGCAAGTGATGCTGAGCTTTTAGAACACAGTTGTCCGGTAATGGTTTGACTAATCTTCTTTATGACCTCGGTTTTCTCTTAATGTTCTCTTCTGGACACGACGAGCATTTCCCCTATCTTGACCTCATCATAGAGACACTATGATAGTGTCAGTCTTGTGCCACACTACAATTTAATTGTTGTTGGGATTGATGAGTAGTTTTTATCTGGGTAGTACGCGGGATGTGTTGATTCTTTGGGCTACATCCATTTTCGTGTTTGGGAAAAGTTGTTTTTTAAATAGACTTGCAATGGACTGACTTGTAAAATTTACCAGATGTTGGGTAAGGACTTCATTATAATGGCGAATGGTTTTGGATAGTTTTAAAGGCATGACATCAGATAAAGGGAAAAAAGTGGCTTTCGGGTCTGCGACGTCTTTTGAGGGAATCATGTGAAACATGTTATGTTATTTGATCGAGCTTTAACCTTTTATATTGACAAGGTCCTTCTAATGACTTAAGATATAAGATCTGTTTCGATGTTTATGATTTAGAGTAGTCTTTGGATCTGGTTAAAAAGGATTATCCCTTAGGTTAGAGAAGGGATAAAGGTTTTTTCTGGCATTGGTAATGAAACACGTTAGTTCTAATGAGATTAAATGACCTTGGTAGGTTGGTTGTTTTAGTAGAGGTTCATGATGGCTTCTCAGGGACGAGAAGTTTTTAAGGTGGGTATAATGTAAGATCTCGTGTTCTGAACCAGGTTAAAATTACGAATGTTTCTGAAATTCATTTTGGGTTTATCAACGTGTAATTCTTTTTAAACTGAGCTCTGGAATTTTTATTCCATGTGTTGGAACACCTAAAGATTTCATTTTTTAGACCTTTGATAGAAGTTTTGATGTAAAGGGGAAGTCGTACGGGTGGCACACAGTTTGTCTAACCGTGCTGCCAAATCGTGTATAGTTGAAGTTTTGAGGTAGTAGCTCTTGCACAGTTTTAGCACAGTTAGGAGAGACCATGCGATGATGTCATGCGAGAGGGGTGTCCGAGGCAGTATCTAACCCACGGTTAGTGCCTGGTTTGTGTAATCTTGCGAGAAAACCGTGCGGGCACTTATGTGAGATCCTAAAAAAGTGGATCTCACACGTTTAGGCCTCTAAATGGCTTGTTTTTTCTACAAAGCGACCATAACTCTGGATTACTATCCCTTGAAGGTTGTAAAACCTCTCCCAAGCATTTTTTGTGGTGATTCTAAGGCTTATATTGGTAAATTGAAGCCGAATTCTTGAGGTAGGAAGATGTTCTTCTTCGTTCTTGTTCAGTTTCTTAGATCTACATAGATCTACATCTCATCTTCTCATGGTTACATAGATCTACATCCGTTATTGGAAAATCTATGTGTGAGGATGACAGGTATGATGTGTTTTGGTCTTGGTCTATCTAAGAGAAGTGATCTAAGGTGGGTTCTTGAAGAATCAACCCGTTTCTCTTGAGGGTTCTTTGTCCATTGTGGTTTCCGTCAAAACCCCGAGGTAGGGTCCCATATCTTTAACAATTAATTTAAGAATTATAGTTTCATTAAATAAATTAGTAATATGAGTTTTGTTCATTATTATATGTCACTGAATGTGACTTTTTATGTTATTAAATAATTCCACCCACATGAGATAAGTGAGGACTTGAACTTGTGTTGAGATTAAGCATGTTGGATAATTTGGTTAATGTGATAGTACTAAATAGTTAAATGATTTGAATGGGAAGAATGAGTAATAGGGTAATTAATGGTATGATTAATTATCAAGTCATGAGTTGGAATAATATTGTGGCTTTTATAGATTATTGGGAACATCAAATATTAGATATGTTCAGAAAATAATTAGAAATTGGTAATAATTAATGGATGGATTAATGATTATATGTTAAATGGAAAATGGTTAACTAATTGATGAATGGTTAAAGAGATAAGGTTTTATTAATTAATTTTTGAATTAATTAATTTACATCCATTAAATTAAGATTGTGAATATATTGTTTATTACGATTGTTGGCCAGAAGTACCTTTTGATGTGTATTTGTTTTCCATGCCCTATGTTATCTTTGATAGAGGTTTTTAGAGATATGATATGTTGTGTGAGATGGTCACTAAATATCTTGGCTTTCATAAGCTTGTTTTGAGATGATTATGGTGTGCTTATAGATTGTTAAAGTCCTAGACGAACCATTGTTTGAATGGACGGGTTTAGACTTGTTATAGATTTTGGATAATTAAGTGCTGAGTTAATTATTCTATTGGCTTGCTAAGAATAATTAATTGTTAATTAATTATTAATTAATGAGATGTTTAATGGTTAATTAAGTGATTATTTATCTGAAGAGCGATTTGTGTTGTTAATTAATTGTTGAATTAATTAACAGATCGGTTTTGTAGTGTTAGACATGGTATTATACACTAATGATAAATATATATGTATGATTAATGAATGGGTTGTGAGACAAGGACTGAGGCTCCAAATACTCACATATTGTTAGAAATTATGTTCAACACCAAGGATAGATGTATATGTATGATTGATAAATGGTTTGTGAGATAGGGATTGATGCTCCAAATACTCACGGGGTGCTAGACATGGCGTTCTACTCTCAGCTTGCAAGAAAATATTCTTTTATATGACATGGACTGATTCTCCAAATACCCATGGGTTATGAGACAAGGAGTGACGCTCCAAATACTCATGAGGGTGATAGACATGATTTTCTACATCCATTAATTAACATTCGACTATGGGTCCAATTGTTCATGCACGAAATGAGTTAATGGTTAATGAAGGATGTTGGGACATGATGATTTGTGAATTGATTATGAGAAAGGGTTTAGGCTTGTTAATGAATTGGGTGAACCATTGTTAGTGGACATACCCAAGAGCAAATCACTATTTTATTGAATTGTCTTAGATATAGTATTTGAAAGATTAAATTGAATAACTTATGACGCGTTATCTAAGGCAAAGCACAAGCTTGGATTCAGTCTTTACGTTGATAACATAGGTGGTCTTTAGAGACATCTGTGGTGAGTGACTTATACAGGGGATGTCGGGCGTAGGCCGAATCTCAGGACATTCTGAATAATATTTGATTAATTGATAAATGAAAAATGGTTATGTAATGATTTTTGAGTATGCATGAAAAATGAATAGTGCAGGTTTATACACCAGGTGAGGGATAAAGGAGGTACTTAATTATATAGTTACTTTGTACTTCTTACATTATTTTATGAATTCCTTCATGTGTTATAAATTATTTATTAAATGTCTGTATTTTGGGTAGACACTAGTTTTCCTGGCCTACTGAGATTTATATCTCACACCCTACTTGGGCCGCCATTGCACTGGGTACCTGAGTATATTCTTTTTGGTTTTAGGACTATGATGTTTTCATTTGCTTGGGAGTTAGGAGCAGAGGACCGAGCATAGGATTGGGGTGCTCGAGGAGATCTACCTTGGGGATTTGAGTCATTACATAATTATTTATTCATTAGAATGTAAAGCATGCGGTTTTGTTCACTATTTTCTACTTTAGTATCATTAGCATGTCATACATGCATCTGCTGTATAATTTGGTGTTGGCCATTTTTTTTGTACAAGATTAATAAAATCTGTATTCCGCTACTTTATCATTATTAGACCATTTCAGCTACATATTTCCTCTATCTATTTTTGAACACTAAAATGAGGGTATAGTCTCCCCACTTACTATCCTTAGACCCTCACTGCTAGTCGGCAGCCTCTGGCGTAAGGGGAGATGCACTTGAGGTCATGTGGAAACCTGTCCGGCCATCGGTTCAGGGGTGACCTGGGTCGGGACGTTACAGTTCTATTTACAATTACTGGGAATCTAGGCTCACCCTTACTTATATTTTCTTCCCCATGATATGAAGAAATGTTTAGGTAGGGTTTTCTTAAGAGGAGTACTATGTGAGAAGATCTTTGTGGGACTTTTGAGGATCATTCAAGAAATAAGAATATTGTTTTTATAGTACCCATATAAACTAAAGTATTATTTACCTAGGGTGTTTATTTTCTAAATTTATTCAATATTCATTTAAAAATATGGGATATTTACTATGAAAATTCTGGGTCATTATAGTTTATATGAGATGAAATGTTTCGTTGAATTTTTTAAACTATGATATGAAAACATTAGTGAGATCCCTATTGATATATATATATATTGATATCTATTAGGATATTTATATTGATAATTATATGTATATAAAAATATCAAAGAGTATTGGTGAATGATAGAGAAAGGTATCTCCAATAAATCACATCTATGTCTGTATACTACAAGAGGATGTGGCTCTGAAATTAAGGTACCTAGGTGTAATAATTAGAATTTGGGTGCTTTGAGATGGACATATTCACAAAGTAATATATAAAAACATTCCTTGAATCACATCTAGTTTAAAACTCCCATGGGATATTATTTGGATATTCACATACACTTTAAAAACCATCTTGAATGATTTAAATAATCACAATGAATTACCAATATTAAGCCTATGGTTTCCTATATTTTAAAAAATTGTAATTATTTAGACATTATATAAGTAATTTTTCATGATTAGGTGCTACCCCACTATGATTATTATTACTCCCACTATGAATTTTTGTTTTACTTAATTGTTGTAACTAGAAATTACTGGATTAATGTTGAATTTGTTAGAAAATATGTTGATGAGAAACCAAATGGGATGACGATTGGAGTAAAGTATATTGTGATTATTCTTAATCAGTTATCACGATATATGATTAGAAACATTCACCTTAACCAACTATTATACTCACCAAATATTATAAGGGTACTGTTTTTTGTGATCATAGGTGGCGGAGATAATGGTGGAATGAAGGCTCGGATTCTTATATGTACATAATGATTGAAGAAGAACTCTTGAGAATGTCTCAAAAGAATAAGAATGTTTTTTATTTGATGAGGTGAAGTAGACTGAGTACGTGAATGTCAAGGAACAATGAAAAGTTATATTAATCTATTGCTTGGGAATAATTTCTTCCCTAAGGTATAATCAGTGGTTGAATGTTATAAATGTTGAAAATATTGGCATTATAAAATTTATGTCTGGGGGAAATATCAAGATTGTTTTCAGAAAGTTGGTCCAAGTAAACTTTTTTTTGGCAGATACTACAGATGTCATATGAAAGAAAAGTTGTATTAAAGAATACAATGATGAAGCCTTGATAATTGTTTATGAAAGAAGTAAAATAATTGATCTTTTAATCTATTGGGATTAAATTATTTTGATATATATAATCATTGTTCAATATATGTTTTTCATTAATGATTTGCATTATTATATTGAATGGTCCAAATGAATTAAATAAGAGATTTAATGGAAAGTTGATAATTTCAGGAAACACACTTGATTAAGGGAAATATAACCCTTATTATATTCTTAGTGTCTAGATATCTGTGTTTGGATAAAGATATTATTATTCTGGATAAATTAAATTGGATAGTACTAATTACCTTGTAAATGATTAATGATTTTTTGAAAAATTTATTTATGCTATCATTTTTAAAAAATACATAGTTTTTTATTTATGTAATATATCTTGTAATATATATTTTACTTAATGAATTAGGATTCATGTATTTTTTAAATACGTTTTTATGGTAATTAATGATATTACCATGTTTCAATTGAATACATGATGAAGGTATTCACTTGTTTGGTATGTAATATTTAAGATCTACTTTGTGTTGTTTGGAGGATTAATTACAGGTTCATTTTGTACATTTTGTATCCTTCTTTATAATTTTTTGGATTTCAATATTTTTGAAGGTTGATAAGGGTAACCATTTATGAAATGTATTGTGATGAAATTTGGATGAGGTTTTACAGATTAATGTGTAACTTCACCATAACAATATTTATGCCTAACTTGTCCCCACCATTTTTTTTGTTTTAACTAGAGATTGAAGGATTAACATATCATTCTATTATGGATATTGTGACCTTTATTTATTTAGGACTTAATAATTAATATTCATTTATTTTAGTAAGATATGAAGTATAAATTTATTAAGGTAAAACCAAAATATGAAATTTTTCTAACGATAAAAAGGAAGTCTAAGACCTAGGTATATTGGTATCGTTGAAATTATTGACGGTATCGGGGTGGTAGCCTATTGATTGGATCTTCTACAGAACATATATTATGTTTATTATTTGTTCCATGAATCGCTTATAAGTAAACACATACCTAATACACTACATATATTTAACTCTATGGTCATACTATTGAAGCATGATATTTTATATGAAGAACAACTAGTAAATATTATGGATCAAATAGAGAATAAACCTTAAAACAAGTTTACTCACCTGGTAAATTTCTTTGGTGAAATCACTAGAATGAGGAAGCAATGTGAGACCTATGGGATGTAATAATATATATTTATCCTCAACTTTTAGTTCTAATGTGATAAATTTCAATGGATAAAATCATGTTAAGGGGGTAGAATGTAACAACAAATGATTTTTTGAAAAAAAAAGTAAAATGAAATTAATATTTTTGATATTTTATCTCACAGAACACTGAGTTTATATTTTATTAAATTCAATATTGATTTTATATTTAATTATAATTAATACTTATTTTATCTTTCCTTACACCCAACACTGATTTTAAACAATATGTGGGATATTGTTAAAATATTATGATTTAAAATGATAGTTATCACATATACATTGGAATGGAGGGTATGAATAGGATTAGATAAATAATAAAAATATATTTTTTAAAAATATATACAAAATGTATTCTTTGGTGAAAAATTAATTCAAAGTTGAAATCCAAACTATTTGAAAATAAAGGAATGTTTTTTTGAAAATCACATTTTATGGAAACAAACACGTTTTAGCCCAATAAATTAAAAAACCAAATTTTTTAAATTATATTAAATAAATTTATATAATATTTATTCAGGGAAATTTTTTAACATTCGTTTTATATGTTTTTTAGACAAGGGATAAGAATGTATCTAATTTTATTCTTAATAACTGTATATATTTTAAAATAATTTTATCGAATTTTGAACACTTATTTTAAAACTATTATAAAATATTGATGAAAAAATAGATCTCATTATCTAAAACATAATATAAAAATTATTTTAGGGTTAGTTATTGATAATTTTATGGGAAGACAATTTTTTTGATGAATAATGAAAAAATATTTGTTTTTATTAAGGATTTTCATTTCTTTTAAATATTTTAAAAGCATAAAATTTATCTGAATATGGTATAAAAGAAAATTTTGATTAATAATACTAATATTAATCCAATTTAATTATTTTTAATATTTTTTCATAATTATTTTTTAATTAAATTTTTTTAATACTTTTGAACATTTTCCCTTTGAAAACATGTTTTCTCGTTGTGTCCTTGTGATTAATTTTAAATACCATTTTGCAATTTTTTAATGTAATTTAAAAAAACATATTCTATATTAAAAATCATAATAATTCAAATTATGTTATTATATCAACTTAATCTTTGACCGTAATTAATAGTAAAAAAAATTAAAAAAATTCATATTGTTGGGGTAAAAATAGGTTTACCAGGGGTCAAACTAAAATGTCAAGGATTAAAATGACCAAAACCCATTATATGTAATACTGTATGACTTATATAGTCAATTATATATAATTTCCCATTTTTAATCCTTTTTTATTGTGGAAAATTTGGGTACAAATTTTTCTTATAAAAAATTAGAAGTGTGCCACTCACCTCACTTATAAATTGCCACACACTCTATTATCTTGTTCAGACTTAAAAAAAATTGTTTCATACAATACCTACCCAAAATAATTCTTTAATTACATATTATCATCCTAAAATTCTTATTTTTTTTATAAATCCATCATATGAATCCTTTTGGAGAAAACCAAATATTAGTTGTCTGAATAAGAGGTAGAGTCCCTAAAAAATAATTTTATTTTATTTCATCCCTACCCCATAAATTTCTTATTTAACCATTATGATATAATATGTTCATTATAATCCATATAATTAGATGTTATTTTGTTAATTTCATAGCCTAACTCAATCTTCTCATCCATCAAATGGGTTAGGAAATCATCATTCTTGTGTATGGGGGAATACCACCTTACAAGCTGATGTTATTCATTTTTAATCACCACCTATAACGGTAGTATATAATTATGGTTTTATTATTTATATATTATATTTATGATATTATTATTCTTTTATAATCATAATATCACATGTACTATCTTACATTACATTCTATGGGAAAAATATAGTGCCCCTCATGTGTACGATGAACTACCACCACGCCAAGCAATGTGTTTCATTCATGCTATACTTGGAAGTTAATAAGGATAGTTTTAATGAATATGTGTGCTATATATTTCCTAGAAATTATTATTTAATTTTTTTCTATTATTTATGTTATTTTCTTTCAACCGTTTAATAAAATGGAAACATTGTTTATGCGTGCATATGGACAACCGTCTCCACGAACGATGTATTTTATTTTCTATGTCTATATAATAGTTATATAAATAAATATATACTAAATATATATATATATATATGATATTTAAATTAGGGTAAACATTCTATATATTATGGAACCATGGACAAATTAATAGGAAAAACAAAAAATCAAATCACGCAATATAAACAAAGTCGTTATTACCTAAAACATGATTTTGGATTCTAATTGTAACTAAATGGTTAGTAAATGGTAATAAATAAATTATATATGGTAGGATATATATAATTATTGGTCTGGAATATATTTATAATGGTATTATATTTATTATACAATATGTTCAAACATGTATTATAAAATTTGTGACATACGGCAAGGGATTCCTAATCACTCTTATATTTCTAGAAGGAATATAAAAATTCACAATTGATTTCTTTTTTGAAGTGTATATACATTAAATTTGACTAGATATATCATTAATATTATTATTTCCATGTCATTTAAATATTCATTTTTTATTATTTTTTGGGACTTATGATTCAAAATATTTCTATTGTGGTATGGGATTTCCGCCTCAGTTTTATTTTTCTAGGAGATACTATGCACATTCAACATGGGTTTCATTTATATGTGGTATATACTTCCCATTAATGTATCTAATTATAATTATAAATAAATTCATGATCATTTTTATATTCATTTTATAATCTCTCTTTTATAGGGTTTACGGTTCAAAAGATTCCAATGTGGTATGGTATTTTTGTCTCAAATTTCCTTCTCTGAGACATATGTTGTGTTATGCACCTATATTTTTATATGAGGTGAATATAATTTCCTTTTGGGAAGTTAAATAATTAATATCCATATATTTATTTAATATATTAGGTTTCATATAATGTTATTCTTTCATGGGTCTTATGATTCAATTTTACCAAAGAGGTAATGGTTTTAATCTATAATCTCAACATATATTAGGATTCTTCATGTCTTGGCTTCCAATTATGAAATAATATGACATAAATCTCAAGAGTTAATTTATATTTTTATAATATTTTTATTTAAAGAGTATAATTTTTTCCTCTATTTAATCTCTTTATATACTCTTGAGAACAAAATAATGTTCTTAATAAAAATCCTATTTATTTCTCCATTCAGAAGAAAATAGGTTTTTCTTCGAAAACCATTTCTTCTTAAAGTGTTTGGGAAAATGTGTTTTACATTATCAAAATTAGTTAATAAATATATTTTGACCCATTAATAAATAATTTAATTTTTTTGAATGTAATCTTCATTTCATTTTCCAAATAATACCCATTTGTATTTTACCAAAAATGTGAAATGAATCTTTATTTTAAATTGTATGTCATGAATGTTATTTTCCATATTCATGGTCAATAATAAATTTAAAGATTAATTTATCTGTTTCAAAGTTTATTTTCGAAGAAAATAATTTTTAAAAATATATTTTGTAATAATTGTGATTAAAATTTAGAATGTTAGTTTCCTCAAGAAATTTTTTAAATGGGGTTTAAAGCCTCCTTTAATAGTTTTCAATTCTAATTTTAAAGGAAACGAATTTCCAAAAAGATTATTATTTTACAAATATTTTTTCAAAGAGGAATGGAAATTTTCACCGAGAAATGTTTTGAATTATTTTTATTGATCCCTTTATATGTTTCCAAGGTTATTTTAAAATGATATTATTTTAAAAAAAATTTATGGTTTAAAAAGTTTTTTACCATGTGTAAATGATATATTCCTCATGAAGTATACCTAGTGTTATTTCCAAATAATTTTTTATCTAACATGATATATTTTTATGTTACATAATTTTTATAAGTGATAATACTTTAAATTAACATCGTTATTCATTATCTTGATGTGTAATGTTTATGTTGATGAAATTTTTATGAAACCCATTTATTTTTAATGTGTTATGTTATTATGAATTGATAAAATATATATATGAACCCATTTTTATATACATGTTTTCTAATTTGATGATATGAAGAATGTTTTATGATATTGTGGTACACATAAATTTGGTTTTCATCATGAGATGGGTGAGAACTATTTCTCCCTCCAACTCATTATGTAAAAGACTAAATCTCATGAGATAACAATGGGAAACAATTTGATGTGCTTGATCCACTATGGTAAACTGGTGAATCCTAATCCACTATAGGAAATATGTGCATCCTAATCCATAATGGAAAATAGCTGATGAGTCATAGTCCACTATATTGATAGTCTAGGAATTTAACCTTGACATAGGAAATGATTTTTGAAATTTATGATGGTTCCACACTTTTATGAAGTGATTCTATAGATTATGATGGATTTATGATGACTTCTCACTCTTGTGGGAAATGTTTTTGGGATTGATAATTTATTATTTTAAAACTAATATTTTGGATATATGATATAATGGGTATTAACATAGTAAGTTATATTCCTATTCAAATACCCTAATGTTTATCTTATTCTTTCTTGTGATCATATATTGATAGATAATATATTTTTTCTGTATCAAGCATCTATGCTCATCCTTTATTATGATTCTTTCAATACGTTATAAAAAATAGAAAAATCATTCATAAGGGGATTACTATATTATAAGATTATTGTGATATATATTGAACATCATTCACAGATTAAGAATATTTTTTATTGTCTCTGAAGACACTAAACTATTTCATTTCTAATGTGTGTATTAATAAAATGTATTGAATTTTTATAAAAAAATATCAGATATTTATGTATCAAATTACTAGTGTTTTATATACATAGTGACAATAATTACTCTTACCCAATTTATGCCTAAATATTCCACCAACACCCCCGACATACTCACCCTAATTTTTGGGTTCTCTTCATTCATGTCATCTTCTCTTCAATAGACCATACACAATGACACTTCATGAACTATGTGTGGAATGATTATTATTGTTTTATGATATATAGTTATTTCATAATCATCTATCTTGGTCCTAAAAAATGATTCCAAGAAACCCCCACATCATTATAGTGTTTAGGCCAACTAATTCACAGTGGGGTTTCCTTCATACATTCATCACTAAGGTGAATCCATTTAATTTTTCACATAACTCAAATTGGTATTACACCCTCTACTGAGAGGTTATCGTCTTATTAACCTATAAACAATGATTCTTGAGTCCCTATCACATGATGTTAAAATTCATGACCTATAGTTCATCCTACTAGACTATAAACTACTTTTTCATGATCCAAGTTGGGGTTCCATCTAACCTAACACCCGATCTGGCTCATGTCATAGACCAAAAGGCATTCCTGATTTCCAAAAGATGAAAACTAGTTCTTGCATATAAAAAATAAAATTTTGAGAATTATTTCACCCATAATAAGCAACAATAAACAATCCTTAAGAATAATATATCACACCAATAAAAATGTACCTAACAGAAAGTGATACAAAAAATCAAGTTAAATATTCTATAACGTTAACCAAAAAATGAAACTACCAAAATGAGAGGGGAACCAACTAAAACCTAATCCAAAAAATTCTTCCAATGAGAGGTCTATCACCCCTAAGACACCTCCACAAACACCTTCAAGAGAGGAACACTAGTAACTGATTCCACCATCAGAACTATGGATCATGTTTCCTTTACCTCATTCAACCATAACAAAGTATGAATACAACAATGTATGTATGTAAGGTTTAATGTAATCTAATTTGGATGCCACCCAAAAAGTTATTTCATTCCAACACCCTAGATGTCAAATCAGCCATGATTTTTTATGAAATAAAATGGAAACATTTCAACGAAGACTTTTTAAGGAAAAAATTTTAATAGAAGAAAGCTTTGAAAATTATAAATAATTTGAGGTCCACCGTATGCTGAAGGTAAGAACCAAATCAAAAGATATAATCATGGATAATTAGTAAAGACATATCACTAGTGGGACCCTATAGACCCCGTATCTCATTGAAACATGGTACAACAACCATACCACATATTTTTATTGTGCAAGAGCCACTAGAGAGTAATCTATCAAATGTTCTAGTGGTCTCAAATCATCATCATAGTTTAGTTATTGTTGTAAAATCACTCCTACAAGAAGAAACCAAGCCTCAACCTCTCCAATAAATCTTACATTCTAGTCATAGTCCTCCCACTAAGATAACATAGATTCTATTGATGATCAAATTCAATATCAAATGTCACATAGATCAACCCATTAATATAAACAATTAGAAAATGTTAAAACAAATGAAAACCCAAAAATTTAATAATTAAAATCTCTTTCACATCCATACAATGACAAAGTCCACTTGAAAACAAACTTCACACCACTTACAGAATTTATACAATTCCATTGAGGAACACAATAATGAAGAACACATGAAACACATAAAAATTATATTACAAAACCATATATCAACCTATACACACCTCAAAACCTTTTTATCCTTTAACATAATCCATAAAACACGTTAATGATGAAAATAATGCATACCAAAATCATATAACAATGATATAACATTCTATCACCTACCTTAAGCTTGCAAAAGTCTATAATCTGGTGAAAAACCACAACTGTACTTGAAGAGGTCCTTATAAAGGAAAGATAAAACCATAAACACTAATATTTAACCTACATATTCATGTTTCAACCCATATTTGGGGAACCAACCAACTAAAGAAATATGAACACATGAAATACTTGTAAATGACCCTTACAGAAGTATGTAATCAATAAATAAGGGTCTTACATGATTCTTCTTAGATATTCAAGGCCAAATCCTCAAAATATTTTAGGTCTAAGGGATAAAAGAGGAGCAGAGGTGGCGCCTAGGATTAAAAATACTAAATAGGGAAGGAAGGAGGTGGAATAGTGGTAACATTTGAATATGTAAAAAGGTTAAAATAAGTATTTTAATGACCTCAAAAGGTTTCCTGATTTCCCACATGGTTTTCGAAGACATACATGAATTTTATGTCCCTATCCATCCTAGAGGAATGAGGTTATATGGTTTCTCAGGGGTGTATTCACCTATAGATTGGAAAATTCCACTCTCCAATGTTAATGGTTTTCCCTTGAGGTGCAAAATTTTCCCTAACTATGTGTGTTCCATGCACCACATACTGATGGGTCTAAAAAATCCATTTTCCCCAAAAACTCATAGTAAATACAAGGGTAAAAACAACATCAAAAATAAAAAAAATTCCTCAAACTAAAATCATATATGTGACAATTGTCTCTGCAATGAAAACATCCCACCATCTGAAATTCATCCCATATTCAGATCATAGGGGAAGAACATATATTTCTCCTCAACATAAGACTTCTAATATCATGTCACATGCTCATCCTTACCATGTTACAATGGAACTCAAACCAATAGTATAGACTTACCTTGAATAAAGTAATCACGGGAATCCACAATCTGTAATAGATTCTCATACAAATAAAAACCAGGTTCCAATTACAACTCTTCCCAATCCAACACATCAGATGGATCCAGATTATACATTTTTTTATGAGACATGGAACACATAATTAATTAACATAAAATGAGAGGATAAAGCTATCCAGTATTCCACCATATCAATTCTCTCTGTAATATCTATAGGTTTGACATACCATGGTGTTAGATTCCCTATATTACCAACATGATGGTGACCCCTAAAATGTGTCACATTCAGAAACACTCAATCACCAACAAATAATTCAAAGGCTCAACGCCATTGTTCTGCATAAGACATATAGAGGCACTTCATTATCAAAAAAAGATACTAGATTAACATAAATTGTTCAAATTTAGCATACATGATACTCATCCCCAACAATAAGGTGTCACCTACCTTCGAAAAACACAATAGGGAACAAA
This sequence comes from Viscum album, assembly GCA_963277665.1. Lineage (NCBI taxonomy): Eukaryota > Viridiplantae > Streptophyta > Magnoliopsida > Santalales > Viscaceae > Viscum > Viscum album. Next base: position 733,272,741 of record OY728136.1, on the reverse strand, counting down.
ATGGTTGAACAAAAATCAACTCACAGGGGACCATTCATATTGGGGACTAGTGACTATTATTATAGTAAAATTCAACCAAACCCAAATGGATATCCCATGAACCTCTGAAATAAAACACATATGCCCAAATCTTGTATTCAGAAAATTGATTCACCTTATCCATATGACCATCTATTTGAGGATGGTATGCCATACTCTACAAGACCTCCGACCACTTCACCTTATTAAGACCTTTCCGAAACTGTGAGGTAAAATGTGGTCCATGTCTAAAACAATAGAGTCCTTCACAATATGAATCCCCACTTTCTTATAAACATAGAACTAACCTAACTCATCCACCATGATTCAATCCATGACTAGTATCAAATGAGATGATTTTTTATATGTTCAGTAACTTCCCTTATAGAATTCATGCCCTCGGGTGTATGAGGTAAGACAATAATTAAGTCCATGTCCACCTTATCCCACTTCCTGGTTGGAATGGGTAATGACTGAAGAAAATAGGAAGGTATCTGGTGCTCTTCTTTATGATAATGAAAAGTGTAATAATAATATAAATATTCATCTATTTTCCATCTCCATCACAGCCACCAAAAGTAATGTATCATTCCATAGAACATCATAGTTATACTAGGATTACCATCCCATAGAGACTAGTAATTGTCGTGCCTCACCAGCTTCTAAAATGATAATTCCACAACAAAGAGACCATGAATGCAAAGAACAATGTTAGGAGAAAATTAACATTCACAGGGTAACTTCCCAGCATTTAGGAACTATTGTAAATTATTGGAAAAATCATCTCTAGGATGGTCTTTCTGAAAAGACATTATAATGAATGGTGTCAGATGAACATTGTCCAAGAACATAAATCCATTATGTTCCTTGGATTCCAAATTCATTTTTGAAAAAATCCCATTAAATTCATCTCATAAATGGACTCTTTTAAATACTGAACAAGACATTTTCTTCTCAAATCATCAGCTACCATGTAACGTTTTTCTAGGGTGTAGATGATATCAAAATAAGACCACTAAAGGTACCCATCCCAATGATGTTGGCTCAAATTTAGGCCCATCTAGGAGAAAATGTAAGCTATGAACTTATGATCAGAATAAACTAAAAAATTCTCCCCAAATAGATATTCATTCAATTTCTTCAAGTAATGCATCATTTTTACTTACTTCAGATCATGGGTTGGGTGATTCATTTCAGATGGTTGAAGTCATTGAGAACCATACACCACAACATCTCATCCTACATTAGCACACACCCAAGAACCATACTTTGAGGTGTCACAGTAGACCATGTATCCCTTACCCAATTATGAAAAGATCAAGAAATGGGTTTTGTTCAACCACCTCTTAAGATCCTAAATGGATTCCTAAAACTCTTGTATCCACTTGAACATTACCTCTTTCTAGGTAAACAATGTAATGGGAAAATAAAACTAAGATAAATCACAAACCAAATACCTGTAATATCCTTATCGGCCTAAAAACACCTAATTTTCAAAACAATATTTGGATTGTCTCATGACATCACTGCATTGATCTTCATAGGATCCATTGAGGCACATCATTAAGAGATAACATGACCCAAAATCTTCACCTCCCTAATCCAAGAGCTTCACTTAGAAAACATTGAATAGAGAGAATAATATTAAAGAGTTCTAGAAAAAATTGTCAAATTTCATTCATGCACCTCATTGATTCAAGATTAATCCCAACTTTCATCCAACAATACCAAGATAATGGAATCATAATATTGATGGATCCATCGGTTCATGAGCTCCATGAAAACTGTTGGATAATTTATCTTTCCAAAATCCATGAACAGATACTCAAAATAACTATATGTGCTTCAAAATGTTATTTTTGAAACATCCTCCTCTCTAACTCTGACCTAGTGATCCCTTTAATGTAGGTTATTATTATAGAACAACCTTTCCCCCTTGATCTGATCAAAAAAATCATCAATATGGGGAAAGGGATATTTTTTCTTGATCAACACATTATTTAGATTTTAGTAATTGTTATATAGCTGAAGAGATCCATTGGAATTATTTGAAATAAGACTGGGGTAACCCAGTGTAATATTACCAGGACAAAGAATCCTATTGATTCTAAATCATCCATTTGTACCTTTAATTCCATCAATTAGAAGGGGTCCATATGGTATAAGTGAATAGATATTAGTTGTGTTCTCTCCATCAAATCATTTGTGAACTCTACATCCCTATCTAGTGGAAAACCTATGAAATATTCTGAAGATAGCTTTGGAAACTCATCCACCACATGATGTAGTTCATGATTAGTACTACTAAAATTTTCATCCTTCAAGAATGATAATATATAAAAATATATATTTCTAAACTCTAGAAGTAGAGGTCCAGCACCTCCTGACCAAGGATCCCACCAACCATGAAAACCATGAGAGCTCCCATCTTGTGACTCAAAACTCACTAACTTTTGATAATAATTTATGTCGACCTACAAAATCACCATCTATTATATAACAAATATCACATTAAAGAGAAGCATATCCAAAACCATGAAATCCCATTCCAGTTCGATCCTTAACACTGTGATTGCTCAAGACGAACACCTGAAACCCTACTCTCATTTATTACCAAGTGGTGTCACCAAATCCATAGAATATGGAATACCTTAGTAGATATTTTCAAAACATCAATGAGAAGATAAAAAATAAATAATATAGAGGCACCAATACCAAATAAAGAAACAACTATAGATGATTCAATAAGAATCATTTCCTGAACTATCATAGGTCCTACATTAGTCTTTTTTGGTTCCTCATACATAGCATAAATATACATTGTGTTTGCATATTCTTGAGAAAAATTCTATCCAACTACTCTTCTTAATATAAATCTTACCAAAAGAATATCCAACCATTATTCAATAAAATACATACTAAGAACCCACTTTCATGATTTTCTTTTCCCTGGATAGAATTCCGAAGAATGCTACTAAAGCTAAACTACCCTAGAATGCATGGGTTTCTCTAATAAACCCCTATAAGTTCCCCATATTTTTTCAAAGATAGAACGTTTTGGGTGGAGATAAAAATTCAGACCAAACATGAACTTATTTATTACACTAATGGAACAAGACTGTTCTAGTGTCTAAATCCATAGATGATGGCAGTCAGGAAGCATGGCCTAAGTGAACACCTCCCTTGTTCTCTAGCTTGTCCCACTTCTTCTCAGATGAAGTGCCACTACCTATGCCCACATATAACATTAATCACAAGAAACCATAATTTCCACTATGATGTAGCTCTACCCTCTAAGGCTGAAAAAAATTCTGAGTAAATCTTCATCATGAACAAGAAGTCCTATGATTGGATATGTGGTCATGTCACCATTTTGAACCATTAATCCTTCAGCTTCTCATTGAAAACCACATTATTCATGAACTAAACTAACTATTAAATGTGGTTGGATTATTTCAAAATAGTTCAATACCCCTAATGGAAATCCAATAACCCATAGGTATTAGTGAAGTCCATGGTATCATGGAAATAATTCTCATTAAAGACACTCTCGAAGTCATTTCTATCCAACTACTCGGGTTTCCCAGTCTGAACCACTTAGTTACACCACCTTCGATTAGTACACTCCATCAAAAAGGATGAAAATATCACCGTCACAATATCAAGAGTGTAAATAAACCCAATCATCCAACCTATATTTTCAATCCAAAAATCTATTTCATGGGGATCTATTCCAACTAGAAATAAAAATGATTTTTCTTAAGAAGCTCATGATCCTTGTCCTTTCTAAGACCTTGTTTGACTTTCCAAACATGGGCTAGACTAGTACCCACTCCTTTACCGAAATCATGGATATCCCAAACCATGTCTTCAACAATTATATGATCATATTTTGAGGGAAAAATATTCCTATCCACTTCCCACAATTAATTAAGAAATCTCATGGGAGGAGTCTTTTTACAATAACAAACAACTGTAATGAAGAAAACAACAATACACCATTTTTTAATATTTTAAATCAAAAAAAACAAATCCCAAACACTTCCACACATAAAAAATCACATCCATTCCAATAAAAATCCAAAAAATATACCCCCACCTGCTTTCCATGAAAAATTTATATCATGTATGTCTCACCTAGATGAGAATTCAAACAAAAATTTAATTATCCCTTGGTGGCCCAAGGTCTATAATGAGGTTTATTGGATTGACTCCCAAATAAAAATGAGACCGTGAAGCCCAAAAAATCTTTGATCCTTTCTATCTAGACTCTTCCAAAATTTCATTACCCAAATGAAGGGATATGTAACACCCCAAGCATCTACGGTACGCTTCTCTTGGAATAATGCAATAGCGTGTGTTGTACGCAACATCGAGTTCTAACACACACCACAACCGATCAAACTAGTCGTTATGAATAGTAATACATACTTTTTGAAATTTTATAAATTTTATCTCTCAAAATGGACTTCATTTTTGGATTCGGAGTATCGAATTTAGCCTAAGGTGAAATTTTGGTACTTTTCGGATAACTTTAATATTTTGATGAATAGTGAAAATTACTAAATTTTAATTAAAAACATCTTTTTTAATAAATATAATTAATAGTGATAAATTATGAATTTGAGTGGTTTTAAAGTATACTTAGAATATATTTTTACCATTTAATACAATGTTGGTCATTGGACATAATTACAAAATTAAACCGAACATAAACAAGTATCAATCTTTTGATAGTTATTATATCTTAAAAACACGCTTTTTGTTTTGACAGTGGGAATTAATTTTAAATTAATTTCTGCCACGTCTATGTTTTTAATTTGGAAAATTGGATTCCATATTTGGAATCAGGATGTTCAAATTGTGTAAATTGGTAACTTTTATTTTTAGACATTTTGAATAATTACTTCGGTAAATATTTTATTTACCATGGTTAAAGGGTAAATCCGGTAAATGAGGGTATAAAAAATAATATTATAATAATACAAAATTACCCTAAACGGTGTCATAACCTTATTGGTTGATACATGTCCGACCATGGGAATCTTTGGGTCGATTTTGGGACCCCATGGTGCCACTTGTATGTGATAGGGACACTTTATTTTAATTATGTTAAAATGAATACAAAAATTACGCAAGCATATATCTTTTAGAAAAACAATTTTTACATAGGGTTATATATGTTGGATTTTCAAATATAAACATTAATTATAAAGATAACAAGATTTCCTACATAATGGTATTAAATAATTTAATTTATTTATGACACAATGGTGATGCAGTAATTACCATAATAGTGAAAAATTAAAATGATTGATATTGTAGATACCCAAATAAATATAATTTCAGACTTTTTATAAATTACACTAATTTTATAGGTAAATATGACATGTTAGGAATTCGTTAATTAACATTGTTTGAAGTAATCCTTCTGTTATGATTTTTACAAAAATCAATTATTGAATAGTTTCAAAATTGACATAAAAGAGTTTTTAAAACAAATATTATATTATTAATTGATATTAAATTCATAAAAATCTAAGGTTCGGCCTAGAGACTTATATCATGATAGGTGTATCATTAAGGGACCACTTGGGGGTCTCTTGGATGTATATAGTATGTTTATTAACCATATAATATAAAAATACAAAGAGACATTGTAAAAATGACACTAATTAACTAAGAGTTAATACTTAATGAAAAGGTTAATATAGTAACCCAAACCTATCTAAATTCTATTGGTTGAGTGGTTTTTGACCCATCCCCACCTTAACCTTTAAATAATTCACTTTGGAGACATTATAAACCGAATATGAATTTATTATAAAATAATATATCTATCTTTTCTAAAGGTGCCCCTCACCCCTCTTATAAAAGGGCACTCCCCCTTCTCATTAACTCACACCTTAAAAGCCTTTTGGTTCAGCCCAAATCTGCCCAAATACTCTCTAATCTTCCCTAACTTAATCCTAGAGGCCTTCCTTTAGTCATAATGCCAACCTAAAAGCCCTTTTGATCAAATCAAAAGGAAGAACCCGAAGAAGAGGTAATGATTTCACCACCCTTTTCCAAGTTCCTTTCTTCTTCCACTTCTTCCTTATTTGTTATTACCATTCTAAAATAATATATCCAGTATCTTATATATACTGTGATGTTATTATAAATATGGTACAACCATATTCATTATTCTATCCATCCTTTGAATAACATGTCACCATACGTGCGTACGTACGGCTTACCGTCTCCACGTCGTGGTGTAATTGTTATTCAATAAATTATTATTTGGATGGGTATAATAATGATGTGTAACTCATGTAAATAATAAATATAATATGATAATAATTCTGTATATATGATATAACATCCAATTATATATTATTTTAATATCAAAAGAATGATATTCTCGCTCGTGCGCACGTACGGACTACCGTCTCCACGGACGCGATGACATTCATTCTCCATCGTATCCATTCAAGTATAATTATCATTTGATGATTAATAATAGTATCTAAGTACTTGATATCATTCTGGATATGATTAAGATACAACCTATCCATGACAAACATAGCTTACATAACAAAACATATAAAAGAAAACGAGTAATTTAATACCCGAAACAACGATAATACTAAGATATTATTATCAAAACAATGTTAAAATATCATATATGATATCATATTAATGTATATGATTCTTGTATAATTTAATAAAAATTATTTCACCATTATACAGGAAGTTAACCTACCCCAACCAAGGAAAAGTACAAGGTAAGGGTTATTTCACAATCTCTTCATTATTCGAGATTGTTTATACGTAATAATCTACTAGGATCTCTTTATCATCCACATCCATGTTTCTTAAAAATGTATTTCAAAACATATTTACTATTTTAAAGAATATGGGTTAATGTAATTTATACCATTGTTTGACTTTTTATAAGTGTTTTATAAATGAATCTTTCTGTCGTTTTCCAAACAAGGTGCCTTTTAACCTTTTCAATAGAATTAAGGTAAGAATGTTTTTTTAACTTATATGGCGGGTGCGGATATTTTCCACCATTATAAAATCGTCAAAGCTTCCCTTACAAGATTATAACAATATTTTCAAAGAAAATGTTTTATTTTATAAATATATTACTCTTAAATGATTTCAAAATAGAAAGCGATGTTTCTATAAAAAGAGTTTTGATTTCATCTATGTCAACATCCTTTGATAAATTTTATGCTTATATGGAGTTTATTTATTATGATACAAAACTTCTATATTGTATTGAAGGTTTTGTGATATGTTTGAATGTGGATGTGCTATTTTTATACCATTCATGGTTTATGGTGAAAGTATTAACATTTCGTATGCTAGTTTTAATACGAATGTTTATGTTATGTTTAAATATTTTCATATGGGAATGCATTGGACTTAATATGTGACGGGTGGATCCCACTATAGTTACTCGATGAATTGGTATGTCTCATGAGACAAAATAGTGTCTTGGAACAAGGCCTTGTAAAAATATTATTTTTAGTCTTGGCACGAGGCCTTGGCTATGTGGTTATGATAGTCTGACATTATGCATTCCATCATTATGAAAGTGGTTATTGATATTGCATGTGATTATTTGATTAGTAGAATATCCATGTGAATAAGTAAATGGTATTATTTCATTTTATTTTTTCCATACTTTGTTCAAGTTCATGTTTAAAAGGCTATTGTTTTAGTTATACACTTCCTTAAATGGTTATTCTTATTTATGAAAGTTTCCGCTATATTGTTATCCTTAATGGGCATTTGAGCTCACCCCTTTTCTATGTTTTATTTTTCCCAGGATGTGAAAAAGTAAATTATGAATGACCTACAGGAATATTATGAGGGGATAATAGTGTGGAATATGGAGACAATATGTTGTTGTAGTAGTTTTTCACTTTATGGTGTAATATAAAACTTTATGAATATATCTAGTGTTTCCAAGGCTACTAAACCAATCGATCTTTCGAGATTTGATCTTTCTTGTGATCATTACAATGTTATGTAATAATGAACTGACTCTAGGTAACTGGGTTTGGGGCATTACAGTTGGTATTAGAGGAAGTTAGTACAAACCTTGGAAGCTAGATTTAGATAAACTCTTATTAGAGCACACAGACCTAAGATGGAATTTGAGGATTAGTATTAAAGAACATCCTATAATTTTGGTATTGTAGATATTTTTTGAGTTTTCCAAGCAATACATCCCTGTCTACATTCGAGCAGGTAGAGGAGGCTCCGGCACATATGTACCTAGGGGTAAAACCGGAAAACACCGCTTTGAGCTAGACTCGAATGGGAACTGGTGCACAACAACGGGCCTTGCTGCACTCTTGGTTACGACACTCCCGGGGGATATTCTTTGGATAACTCTCATTTTCTTTAAAAATCATTATGAATGGTTTATTAGTATATACTTCCTCAAAGAAAACATTTATATGGTTATGGATTATATCCATAAATAGTTCAATTTATGTTAAGTGTTTTATAAGTATGGAATTATGTATTTTGATTCATAAACTGTTCTAGTTTATGCCATTGTTTAGAAATGGCGCCTAGTGGAAGAAATGAAAACCTTATCAATGCACGCACTCTATATAGGGATTTCCCTCCTGATAAAGATAGTTATAGTGGAGCTGGTGATGCAACGGGTGCCGATCAGCTAATCCCCATACTAGGACAACTCACTCAGGTTATGAATAATAACCTTACCCGTATGGAGCACCCTGATCCGCAGCATGGAGGATCAATGTTAGATCGATTAATGAGGAAGCAACCACCAACGTTCAATTGGAGTACAAATACCTTAGTAGGTGAGCAATGGATAAATTCCCTAGAGAAAAAATTTCAGGATTTGGGGAGTAGTGAAAGGGAAAAAGTTATCATCGCAGTTTACTGCCTCACTGTAGATGTTGATCAATGGTGGTCATTGATTCAAAACATGAAGGAAGATGATGAAGTATCAAATATGGAATGGAGGGAGTTCAAAGATCTGATTTTAGGAAAATACATTCCTCGTGACCATCGAGCAGATATGGAAAGGCAATTTCTGAGTCTGAGACAAAAGGAGGATGAGAATGTCGCAAAGTATGAGGATAACATTACAAGGTTACAAAGGTATGCTGGAGATTATATACGTAACACAAGAATTAAGATTGATCATTTCTTTGACGGGTTAAAACCATTTCTCTGTCTAGCATTAGTCTCACAATCCTTCTCGTCGTACGAAGACATTGTCTCATGTGCTATCAAGATAGAAAAGGAATTCTCTAAGTCATATGACTTTAAAGCAAAGCAAGAGAAGAAGATATCTGCTGATCAATCATGTAATGGAAATAAGGGGAAGAAGGGAAAGTTTGAATATCCATCCTGTGGTAAATGTGGCAAGAATCACCCCGATACTTGCTTGAAGGGAATGAGCGTATGTTACAAATGTGGTGAAAAATGCCACCAAGCTCGTGATTGCAAAGGGAAGAAGGAAGCTACCAATGTTCAGTGCTACAATTGCAGGGAGATGGGACATTTTGCAAATGAATGTCCTAATCGTCAGGGGAACTTAACTCAGAAAAGGATAAGGGATCAAGGCTAATATTTTTCTATCACCACTGCTGAGGTAGAAGCTCCAAAAGACGTGGTGGCAGGTAATTTAATGGTTTCCTAAACTTTAGAAAATGCATTATTTGATTCTAGATCATCGCATTGTTTCATATCTTCCCAGTTTTATCAGAAAATTAAATATTTCTAATTTGATTTATCAAGGGATTTGTCAGTTAAAACTCCCAATGGAAGTATCATTGCAACAAAGTTTTGTGAATCAGTCCCCATTAGAGCACATAAATGTTCATTATCTGCTGATCTCATCTTCATACCTATTATTGAGTTTGATATAATCCTCAGTATAGATTGGTTTTCAGACTATTATGAGAAGATTTATTGTAAGAATATGGAAGTTACAATTTTTGATGATGATGATAAGGAACACCTTATCTTTAGAGCAGAATTGTTACCACATAATTCTTATCTAGATCCACCCCCAGTAGCTCAATTAAATTCAATTATTGGGGTGGAAGAGAATTAAATGACTGTGTGTGAGGAAAGGAATGTTCGAATAGAGGATGTTCTTGTTGTGAAAGAATATGTAGATGTATTTATGGAAGATTTACTTGGACATCCTTCAGAACGAGAAGTTGAGTTTTTCATTGATTTAATTCCTGGATCAAGGCCTATATCGAAGACCCCTTATAGAATGGCCACTATAGAATTAGTTGAACTAATGAAACAACTAGAGTAATTGAGTAATAACTGATTTATTCACCCTAGTTTTTCTCCATGGGGAGCCCCTGTTCTCTTTGTTAAAAAGAAATATGGATCTATGAGGTTATTTATCGACTATAGGGAGATCAATACTATAACAATAAAGAACAAGTATCCCCTACCTCGCATTGATGATTTATTCAACCAACTGCATGAAGCTCAATACTTTTCACAGATTTACCTTAGATATGGATACCATCAGTTGTGTGAAAAGAAGGAAGACATTCCGAAGACATCATTTCAAACCAGGTACGGGCATTACAAGTTTACTGTAATGCCTTTTGGATTGACTAATGCACCCTCTGTATTCATGGATCTGATGAATAGAGTTTTCAAGGAATATATCGATGAATTTGTGGTGGTATTTATTGATGATATCTTGGTATACTCTAAAAGCTATGAAGATCATGAAAATCACTTGCGCATTATCCTGAAGACTCTGAGAAGACATAAATTATATGGGAAGTTTAGAAAGTGTGAATTCTGGATTCATGAGATTTATTTTCTTGTCCATATTGTCTCTAAAGATGGAATCTATGTTTATCCTTCTAAGAACAAGTCAATCCAAGAATGGCCAGAACCTACGAGTATAACTGAGGTACGCAGTTTTATTGGTTTGGAAGGTTATTATCGACATTTCATCCAGAATTTTTCCCGATTGGCTAACCCGTTAACGAAGCTCACACGTAAAGGGGTTAAATTTGTTTGGTCAAAAGAGTGTGAAGAATGTTTCGAAGAACTTAGGAGAAGATTATTCAATGATCCTATATTGACTCTACCATCAGGGAATGATGGGTTCGTTATTTATAGTGATGCATTGAAGAAAGGACTTGGTTGTGTCCTTATGCAATATGATAGGGTTATTGCCTATGCATCAAGACAGTTGAAAATTCATGAGAAAAACAATCCTACTCATGATCTAGAGTTAGCAGCTTGATCTTTTATTTGGAGATATGGAGGCACTACCTCTATGGTGAAAAATTTGAGATTTATACTAATCACAAGAGTTTGACGTATATTTTCTCACAAAAAGAACTCAACATGAGGGAAAAGGAGATGGCTTGAATTACTCAATGATTATGATTACACAATACAGTACCACCCGGGGAAGGCAAACAAGGTGGCAGATGCTTTCAGCAGAAAAGACCCTGGAGTTTTGAAAAATATGAGAATTTAAAGGGATCCAATTTTCATGGATCTAGTGATGATGGACATTGGAATAACTAGGGAAGGTAAAACATCAATGCTTTTTCAAATGGTTGAAAAACCATCATTACTAAAAATGATTAAGAGTTCTTAGGCCGATGATGAAGAATTTCAAAAGAATATTAAAGATGTGAATAATGGGAGATTGAGAGACTTTGTGTATGAATATGGAATTTTGAAATTCGGGAAGAGACATTGTGTTCCCGATATACCTGATCTAAAAAGGGAATTTCTGGATGATTCTCATAGCTCCAATTTCTCTATACACCCTGGGAGCACCAAAATGTATAGATATTTGAAGGAACATTTTTTGTGGGACACGATGAAGAGGGAGATTTCTGGTTTTGTGTCAAGATGTATGGTTTGTCAACAAGGGAATGCTGGAAGGCAACAACCTGGAGGAGTCATGCAGCCTCTTCCCATACTGAAGTGGAAATGGGACAATATTATGATGGACTTTGTCATGGGGCTACCAAATACTCCTAGAAGGAACGATGCAATATGGGTTATTGTTGATCGTCTTACCAAGTCACCACATTTTCTTCCTATAAGATATGATCTACCACTGGAACGTCTAGCAAGACTATATATTAATGAAGTTGTGAGACTTCATGGAGTACCCCTATCGATTGTTTATGATCATGATCCCCGTATTACTTCAAGATTCTGAAAAAGTCTTCAGAAAGACTTGGATACTGAACTTCATTTGAGCATTGCCTACCACCCTCAAACAGAAGGACCATCAGAACGAACTATTCAAACCTTATAAGACATTTTGAGATCCTGCTCACTTGACTTTCAGGGTATGTGGGATCAATATTTACCTATGGTAGAATTTTCCTATAACAATAGCTTCCATTCGAGTATTCAAATGGAACCATATGAAGCGTTATACGGAAAGAGATGTTGTAAGCCAACCTGTTGGGATGAAGTTGGTGAAAGAAAACTTGTAGGCCGAGAACTGGTGGAGGAAACGATGAAAAAGGTGAATGTAATCCAAAATCACATCAAAGCAGTTCAAAGTTGGCAGAAGAGCTATGCTGATAATCGAAGGAAGGATTTGGAATTTCAAGTCGGTGATCATGTTTTCCATAAGGTATCTCCATGGAAGGGAGTCATACGTTTTGTTAAGAAAGGTAAATTGAGTCCCAGGTACATCGGATCTTTCGAAATTCTAGTACGAATTAGGGCTGTAGCTTACCAATTGGCAATGCCGCCAAGTCTCTCTAAAGTTCACGATGTGTTCACGTATCTCTGTTGAGGAAATACATGTCTGACCCAATGAATGTACTCACCTATAAGGAATTAGAACGGGAACCCGATCTGTCTTATTGCTAAGAACCCTTCAAGATTATTGATACAAGAGAACAAGTACTAAGAAACAGGACGACGAGTCTGGTAAAAGTTTTGTGGAGAAACCATAAGATGGAAGAGGCAACGTGGGAACCCGAGGAACTTATGATGAAGAACCACCCAAGATTTTTCATGCGGTAGTATTCTAGAAATTTTTTAGGATGAAATTTTTTGAAGGAGGGGAGAATGTAACACCCCAAGCTTCTACAGTATGCTTCTCTTTGAATAATGCAATAGCGTGTGTTGTACGCAACATCGAGTTCTAACACACACCACAACCAATAAAACTAGCTGTTATGAATATTAATACCTACTTTTTGAAATTTTATAAATTTTATCACTCAAAATGGACTTCATTTTTGGATTCGGAGTATCGAATTTAGCCTAAGGTGAAATTTTGGTTCTTTTCGGATAACTTTAATATTTTGATGAATATTGAAAATTACTAAATTTTAATTAAAAACAACTTTTTTAATCAAATTAATTAATAGTTATTAATTATGAATTTGAGTGGTTTTAAAGTATATTTAGAATATATTTTTACCATTTAATTAAATTTTGGTCATTAGACATAATTTCACAATTAAACCGAACATAAACAAGTATCAATCTTTTGATAGTTTTTATATCTTAAAAACACGCTTTTTGTTTTGACAGCGGGAATTAATTTTAAATTAATTTCTGCCACTTCTATGTTTTGAATTTGGAAAAATGGATTCCAAATTTGGAATCAGGATGTTCAATTTTTTTAAATAGTTAACTTTTATTTTTAGACATTTTGAATAATTACATCGGTAAATATTTTATTTACCATGGTTAAAGGGTAAATCCGGTAAAGGAGGGTTAAAAAATAATATTATAATAATAAAAAATTACCCTAAAAAGTGTCATAACATTATTGGTTGATACATTTCTGACCATGGGCATCTTTGGGTCGATTCTGGGACCCCATGGTGCCACTTGTAAGTGATAGGGACACTTTATTTTAATTAAGATAAAATGAATACAAAAATGACACAAGCATATATCTTTTAGAAAAACAATTGTTACATAGGGTTGTATATGATGGATTTTTGACTATAAATATTCATTATAAATCTAACAAGATTTCCTACATAATGGTATTAAATAATTTAATTTATTTATGACACAATGGTGATTCCGTAATTACCATAATAGTGAAAAATTTAAATGATCGATATTGTAGATACCCAAATAAATATAATTTGAGACCTTTTATGAATTAAACTAGTTTTATAGGTTAATATGACATGTTAGGAATTATTTAATTAACTTTTTTCGAAGTAATCATTCTGTTATGATTTTTACAAAAATCAATCATTGAATAGTGTCAAAATTTACATAAAAGATTTTTTAAAACAAATATTATATTATTAATTGATATTAAATTCCTAAAAATCTAAGGTTCGTACAAGAGACTTATATCATGATAGGTGAATCATTAATGGACCACTTTGGGGTCTCTTGGATGTATATAGTAAGGTTTTTAACAATATAATATAAAAATAAAAAGAGACATTGTAAAAGTGAAACTAATTAATTAAGAGTTAATACTTAATGATAATGTTAATATAGTAACCCAAACCTCTCTAAATTCTATAGGTTGAGTGGTTTTAGACCCATCCTCACCTTAAACATTTAATAATCTACTTTGGAGCCATTAGAAACCGAATATGAATTTATTATAAAATAATATTTCTAGCTTTTCCAAAGGTGCCCCTCACCCCTCTTATAAAAGGGCACTCTGCCTTCTCATTAACTCACATCTTCAAAGCCTTTTGGTTCAGCCAAACTCTTCCAAAATACTCTCCCAACATACCTCACTTCATCCTAGATGCCTTACTTTAGTCATAAATCCAACTTAAAATCCCTTTTGATCAAATCAAAAAGAAGAACCAGAAGAAGAGGTAATGATTTCACCACCTTTTTCCAAGTTCCTTTCTTCTTCCACTTCTTCCTTCTTTGTTATTACCATTCTAAAATAATAAATCCAGAAACATATATATACTGTGATGTTATTATAAATATGGTACAACCATATTAAGTATTCTATCCATCCTCTGAAGAACATGTCCCCATACGTGCGTTCGTACGACTTACCATCTCCACGTCGTGGTGTAATTGTTATTGAATAAATTATTATTTGTATGGGTATAATAATGATGTGTAACACATGTAAATAATAACTATAACAAGATAATGATTCTTTATATATGATATACCATCCAATTATATATTATTTTAATATCAAAAGAATGATATTGTCGCTCGTGCGTACGTACGGACTACCATCTCCACGAACGCGATGAGATTCATTCTCCATCGTATCCATTCAAGTATAATTATCATATGATGATTAATAATAGTATATAAGGACTTGATATCATTATGGATATGATTAAGATACAACATATCCCTAACAAACATAGCTTATGTAACAAAACATATAAAAGAAAACGAGTAAGTTAGCACCAGAAACAACGATAATACTAAGATATTATTAACAAATCAATGTTAAAAGATCATATATGATATCATATTAATGTATTTTATTATTGTATAATTTATTAACAATTATTTCACCATTATACAGGATGTTAACCTACCCCAACAAAGGAAAAGTACAAGGTAAGGGTTATTTCACAATCTCTTCATTATCTGAGGTTGTTTATACGTAATAATCTACTGGGATCTCTTTATCATCCACATCCATGTTTCTTAAAAAAGTATTTCAAAACATTTTTACTATTTAAAAAAGTATGGGTTAAAGTAATTTATACCCTTGTTTGACATTTTATAAGAGTTTTATAAAGTAATATTTCCGTCGTTTTCCAAACAAGGTGCTTGTTAACCTTTTCGACAGAATTAAGGTAAGAATGTTTTTTTAACTTATATGGTGGGTGCGGCTATTTTCCACCGTTATAAAAACGTCAAAGCTTCCCTTAAAAGATTATAAGAATATTTTCAAAGAAAATTTTTTATTTTATAAATATATGACTCTTAAATGATTTCAAAATAAAAAGAGATATTTCTCTAAAAAATGTTTTGATTTCATCTATGTCAACATCCTTTGATTAATTTTATGCTTATTTGAAGTTGATTTATTATGATACAAAACTTCTATATTGTATTGAAGGTTTTGTGATATGTTTGACTATGGATGTGATATTTTTATACCATTCATGGTTTATGGTGAATGTATTGACATTTCGTATGCTAGTTTTAATACGAATGTTTATGTTATGTTTAAACATTTTCATATGGGAATGCATTTGACTTATTATGTGACGGGTGGAGCCCGCTATAGCTCCTTGATGCATTGGTAGGTCTCATGAGACAAACTAGTGTCTTGGCACGAGGCCTTGGCTATGTGGTTATGATAGTCTGGCATTATGCATTCCATCATTAAGAAAGTGGTTATTTATATTGCATGTGATTATTTGATTATTAGAATGTCTATGTGAATAAGTAAATTGAATTATTTCATTTTATTTTTGTCATACTATGTTGAAGTTCAATTTTAAAAATCTTTTGTTTTAGTTATGCACTTCCTTGAATGTTTATTCTTATTTATGAAAGTTTCCGCTATATTGTTATCCTTACTGGGCATTTGAGGTCACCCCCTTTCTATGTTTTATTTTTCCCAGGATGTGAAGAAGTAAATTATGAATGACCTGCAGGGATATTATGATGGGATAATAGTTTGTACTATGGAGACAATATGTTGTTGTAGTAGTTTTTCACTTTATAATGTAATGTAAAACTTTATGAATATATCTAGTGTTTCCAAGGCTACTAAACCAATCGGTCTTTCGAGATTTGATCTTTCTTGTGATCATGCCAATGTTATGTAATAATGCACCGAATCTAGGTTACTGGGGTCGGGGAATTATAGGGGAAACCTCCTCTTATGCCATGTTGTCATGAACCAAGTTTCATTTCCATCCGACCAGATACCTGATGCGGCCTATCCATGGATCGAAGAGTGTTCCCAATCCCCACAGGCTAGAAACTAGTGTATAGGTATCAATAATAAACTTTTTGGAACAATTTAATATGTGATAAAAAACTATAAAAATTACTTAAGAATAAATCATCACAACAACATCAATATCCATAAACAAAATATATACAATGATATAAGTTAAAATTATTACAAAATCAACAAATAAAAACTACAAAAATCTGAGGGGAACCAACTAACCCATAACCAGAAAACTCTATGAAATGACAGGAACAAAACCCTCAAGAATCCTCCACAAACACCTATAAGAGATGAACACTAGTAACCGGATCCACAATCACCACTATGAATAATATTTCATTTACCTAGTTCATACAAAAAAAGTTTACCTTTGACAAATTGTCTATGTAGGGTGTGATTTATGACCAATATTCTTCCACATAAAAAATATTACATTTGATAAAAATTGATGGCACATCAACATGAATGTTTTTAGGAATGAAAATGGAAACTAATTATGGACATATTTTAAAAGAAATAATTTCCATTGAATAATGATTTGAAATTGAATATAATTCAAGGTCCACTATATATCGACGGATAACACCACATCACAAGAGAGTACCACAGGTTATCCCTAAAGTCTCTACCATTTGTGGTACCATGGAAACCTCATAAATTAGTGAAGCACTGCATTGAAACTATTACCCATAGTATCCTCATTCACAAAACACTAGGTATGAATCTATCAAATGTTCTTGTGGTCTCAAATCATCATCATCATTTTGATAGAGTTTCGGCATCAACCTTATTAGAAAAAATCGGGCCTCGACCACACAGATCCCACCCAAGTAGTACTCTTAGTTTACCCACCTAGATACCTAGGATTCTCTTTTTTTGCAATTTCAATCTTACATGTCACATAAATCACCACTTTCACATAAAACACCAAAAACTATGAATACACATGAAAACCCCCATTTTCATAAGAAAATCCTCTTCCACATTTTTACACACACTAGATCCATGTAACAACCCACTTCAAACCACATAAACTATTTATGGAAATTATTTATGAAACAAAAAAAGAATCACACTTGAAATAAAACCTATTAGATTTTGAAAAACTTTTTACAACCTATACGAACCTAAAAACATTTTTAAAACACATTTCTCACCTTTCACCCAGTCCATATAACACATTAATGAAGAAAATAAAGCATAAAAATAATTTAATAATTCTAAAATGTGGAATCACCTACCTCATTCTTCGACAAATCCAGAATATAATAGAAAACAACAACTGCACCTTAAGAGGGCCCTATAAAAGAAAATATCAAACCATAAACACCAACATTTGACCCATAAAACTGTGGTTCAAACAATTTTAGGGAAACCAACCAAAATTATGGAAGATGAGTCATGAAAGAGGATAGAATATCCCTATTAGAAGGATGAAATCATGAAAGGAGGAACTTACTATATGATTCATGGAGATCCAATGGTAAATCTACCAAATATTTAAAGTTATAAGGGGGAGAAGAGGAGGGTAGGAGGTTATTTTGGATTAAAATAATGAATGGGGATGAAAGGGGGTAGAATAGTTGTATAATTTAAATATGGAAAAAATAAAATAACCATGTTAATGACTTCGATAGGTCATATGGTTTTCCATCATGGTTTACCAAATCATGCAGCAACCGTACATCCTTATCAATATAAGAGGATTTGGGGAACATGGTTTCCTTTGATAGATAGTACATCCATGTATTAGATCCTTGTCAATGTATGAGTACTAGAAATATATTTCATAACCATAATTATAGGATTTGATAAAACTACATTGTTCCAAAAAAATATCCTAGGATATGTGCTTCCCATATTTATGTTGGTTCTCCCACAAAAATATATTTGTTAAGTAATTATATGAGGAATCTTAAATATCTAGTCATGGGTATAGTTATAAATACTTTTTTAATTAAATCCCAAATAAGGATTGAAAATTTCTCCTTTTCTATATATGATCTGGATTTATGTAGTGACTTTATAAGAACTGTGTGTGGACTAAATCATGATTCTTAGGATACATAATTATGTTTTAACCTAATAATTCATACCTAGATAAAAATTCTTTACCATATAAGCCATCCCAATCTATGGTATTCTGGTTCACATCAAATATTTATAAATTATACTCTACACTTGGACAATATAATTTATTAGATTTTTTGTTTCATTATTCTATTTTTCAAGATTAATAGTGACTTTTTTTTAAATATATTTCAATCCTATCAGGAAATGTGTATCCAAATATATTCTTTTCTAACGGATCATAATAGAAAAACCATGCATATTACATGGAAGAAATGTCCCCTATCACTTTTTGATACACCGTTTCCATAAACCACACCATATACCTTGAATGTTTTATATTTCCATAAACTAATCATTGATATTATAAACAGTCATATTAAACTTCATGGGTTACCTATACTTATTAATGATGTATGTTCCTCCCATTTATTTACATCAAACTAGAGGCATGTTTTCATCTTGAGTAGAGGGTCCTCTAAATTATATATTCCCAAAAAATATTTATCTAGAATTAATCATTCAAATATTATATAATTTTTCAACCTCAGAATACCTTTCAAAATTCATGGATCCTTGATCAAAATATCACAGTTCATGATTTATAATTTCACCATTTTCATTATTAATGGTATTATGTTCTCATAGATTTTGAGCCCCATATAGGTAGACTTTTCATACACCACAACTATTGTTTTATAATTATGACATTAAAATATGTGTAACCCTATCCAGGATGGTAAATATTTATATTAGGCTCTCATTTATGTCAATTTTTCACTTTACCCTTTCCTATAAAGTTTCCACAACTTATGGTCTAATCACTATGACCTGAATATTTAATAATATATTTGTGAGAAATATTATATGAACATTTGGTCCTCTATTTATGTTTGATATTAGTTTTCATTACTAGAAATTTATTCTTAACATTTGGTTAATGTTTTATGACTTTAAACCCCCCAAAAAATTTCCACATTATATAACCTTAAACCCTAGAAACATTTTCAATTATATTTAGAAACTTAAACTCTAACCATCAATGTTTCAAAGTGAAAGACCCATAAGTAATAATTTAATGATACATAAAGTATTCATTGGATAAAAAAATAATTGAAGGATAAAGTGAAATTCAAGTCTTTGTTTTATAATTCATTCCATTTTATTACATAGGAAAATGATTCAGTGAAAATAATGGAATAAATAAAACTATTAGGACCCATAATATGGCTATATATATTGTTATACTATGCTCTCTATCCTAGTTATCCCATGAAAAAGTTAAATCAGACATTTTACCTCTAGAACATGCATTTATGTTCCAGAAAACTCATGTAATATCCCTAACATAGATAATGGGTTCAATATATTATGAAATAACTTTTAGGGTGTTTTAACCCTTTTAGAACATCATTTTCTTTGAATGATTACTTCATTCTATACATGTTTGAATCTTTGAAAACCTTTAATGGAAATCATTAATAGATTCACATTGATCCAAGGGAAACCTAATTTTGGAAATAATGTTTCTATCTCCATATATACTATTACAAATAATAGGTATATATTTTTCTTTATGTTAAGATCTTAAAATACCTTAATTCCCCCAAATATTACAGTGTAATTCATAATTCAAATGTGGTCAATGCTCAACCCCAACATACTTGTTTCATCCCATTATTTTTTGATTTAAATATCTCATGTTATGATATAAATATTACATAATCTAAGTATTGATTTATGTTAAAATATCCTCAATATTATACACTCATGCATCTTACCAATTTTTAAACAAAGAATATGAACTTTATTCTTGATCCTTTTTTGGTCCATATCACATTACCTTAAAATTCCTAACATAATGGTCTAATCACATTTAACATAAATTTTATAAACAAATCCATTTGATCATCTACACATACATTTAGATCTCAATTAATTTTGGATTTTATATCCCTTTAAACTAAGACTATCTCACCATTTTTTCAAAGATCTATGACCTAAAATATCATATGTCTTTTTTATAATATTCTTGACTGGAAACTATGTTCACCCAAACATGAGGTCATCTTAATTCTTATCATTGGTCTCCCTATTCAAGTATATTTTTCACCCATGTTTCTAGGTAGAATACCTCATATTTGGATCAAATATATGTAAATTTAAATTTTAACTACACATTTCCAACTTGCATGCAATTAAACTAATTAAGGTTTTAGAAAAAATAATTTTCAAGATTAAAAACATAATGATAGACCTTGTAAAAATATGTGTCTCCACTCGATTAAAATCATTTTTCATAACCTAGTAAAAATTTCAAAATTTTGAAAGTGGAAAAGGTGAAAAAAACATATATAGTTGAAGACCCACAAGGTATGTCCTAGGAAGGAATTGTGTTTATAAATACTAATACTCCCCTGTTAATTTATTAGAAAAACAATAGGGATAAAAATAGTCTCAAATCTTGTGGGGTCACCATATATCAATAGAAAAAGTTGATCCATGTTCTCTTGGTCCCTTGGTATTTGAAAAAAAATATAGCTACATTTTGTTCCTCCCATATATTAGTTCATATTATCTATGAAAAAACAAGGTTGATATAATTTCAGTGTATTCAATCCATCTTGAGAATTGATCTCTACATCTCAAAATGATCCCTTTGTGATTTTCATCATTTTGAGTCACTCACCTCTTATATTTGAATGGACTATTCTATGTGTATTGGAAACCATATCTTATATCTATGTGACCTATTATTAGATTATGGAAATAATAAATATAATTCTATATATGTACAAACTATATCCATATAATTGTTCACACTTAGGAGGAGACCATGTTTTGAGATACTTTTTCTTACAAGATTCACCCTAGCATATGATGATTTTATATACACCACTATATCTAGCCTTCTTATGTCCTTTTTATGGAATGTGTTTTAAGTATACTTTATTGATTCATATTTCATCAATTTACTCAAGTAGTTAAAGAATACTACTTACATAATACTTTCTTATTAAAGTTTCCTGATAATTTCATTGTCTTGATATTACTCTTTTGATGTCTCATAAATTGTCTTGGATTAATGATCAGGATGATACAAAATATTACAATTTGATCAAGCTAAAAATTATTTCAATTCATTCATTGAAAATAAGGGTAACATATATAAATTATGTTTTACCATCAACTTTTATAAAATGAGTGAATAATTGGAATAGTTATAAAAATATACCTTTAGATGTGTATTGTAAATTAGTCATTTCCTACTAAGAATTTATGATTTATTGTTGGATAATTTCTCTCTTAGAGACATCAACCTCAACTAATAGACACATCTCCTAAATCATAGTAGATTGTTACTAAATCCCCAACAAGGCTATGGTAGCATGAGTTAAAATTATAAAATAGTGTTCTCTTATTCAATTATTTGAGTTAGGTGTTGTTCAATGTATGTATTTAGAGTTTCTAATGATTATTCAAGTCATTAATCATTAGTATTTTACACTTTATAATATATTTGTTCCATTCAATATATTATACCCAACGATTCATTCTTTTTAAGGCTTGGAGGAGTCTATCCTATATAGCCAATCATTCACATGTAGTTATAATCTCTAAAATATCTGCATATAATTATAGGTAGTTGAAGAGATTAGAACCTATGACCATGAACAGTTGGATAATTTGATCTACTTTAATCCTCATCTTAGTAAGTGAATCTTGATTGAGCAAAGATTTAATATATTTTAATCCCTATAATATGTGAGTTCATTTACCGAATTAGTTTCATAACTATGAGTTTTATCAACTTAAAAAACTAGGATGTACTATGGGATATGTTTATCTATTTGGATTTCCATGTAAATGAATATTATGAAACCAAGGTTGGTTTTCAGACTCTTATATTTAGATTACCTAGATCTATGGAATACATACTAATAGGGAATCCATGATAATCTGAGGTTATAAATACATTTGGAGTTAGAAATGAGAATAATTCCCTAAGAGATCATATAAAAATGTTCGGTTCTATAGTAGGGGCATTCCTATTTTCATTGTTTGAACACATCTCAATGAAATCATCACTGTAATATGCTTCCACCCATTCCATTCATTTATTCTAGATTTTTGGTCAATGTGTTTGAAAAGTAACACCTCTATGAAATACTTCACAGTAAAATTCAATCCATGTCCAAGCATACTGTAGGTATCAAATAATAGTATATTTTCTGATGAATGAGTGATCAAATATAATATTTCTATATTATTTATCATCGATCGATGTTGACATAGTATCATTGAGTGCTACTCACCGTTCACTTTATATAAGTTTGAGACATTTTCATTCTCCATGCCCCAAAATCGGTACCTAGGACTAGTGGTAACTTAAGGCTCATATATATGGAAATATTCAACCCTTTGTATGTGTTTTCCATATTATGGTGAAATTATATATGTGTAGAAAATACACGATTCATTAAGACCAACATTTAAAATATATATAAGAGATTCATATGTGGTTTATATGAACTGATAGTGATATTCTATGTGGTAGTTTAGAACATCTTCAACTATAATTATCACTCTTATAACCATAAATATTATTATTATGGGATTATGGGTTGATTAAGGATACATGACCATTATCTTAATTATATTACTATCATTGTGCCTTCTATCGGGATATGAAAAAATTATATTGGGCTGTAGTTACTAGGAGGTGTTTCAAGTCATTGAACATAGACCCAAAATTTTATAAAACACTGCTAATTTTTGTAAAAAAAATTTCACAAAAACCCATGAGTCCATTTATACAAAAACCATAAGATTGGATTCCCTCAGCCCATTATTAGCATCTCAAGTAGGCAACAACCACAAGCTGAGGAACATCTCCAAAAGGACCACCAACTAAAAATTTGGGATCAACTCTAATTTGGTTTGGTAACCCCACAATATTTATTGATTGTTTTTTTTTAAAAGACTATTTGGTGTTCTATGACCCACAGTCATGCTGGGTTAGATAGTTACTTGGAATTTTTCCATCAGTCATTATCTATAAGGGAATATAAGGTTCTTCATCTAATTATTGAATTGAGCATTAATAGAAGGGCATACTTAATTCATTATTTATTCCTTGAAAATTTATAGTAAAAATCATTCTAGGATGGGAGTATACTTAATGGTGTATCAATTTAGATGATTTGTTATAAACATGTTGTTCATTATACAAAAAATGTGGTCTCCCATGATTTCATATGTTCTAAATACATATAACACATTTTTATATTATTGATCGATGGTTTTGGTCTCGAGGCACCACCATCTATCAAATTCTGAAATTATCTCACTATTATGGTATACTAAGAATTAGGAGTCAAAAGGTCCACCTGGATCTAAAAAATATTTAAATAACATTTAAACTTTCCAAAAATTTGATTTAATCAATAGGAACATTGCCATTGATTAGATAAATTACTTCTCAATTAGTGGTTCCATTATTTATTCTAACTCTTTAGTGAATAATTTTTAAATTGTTGAATATGTTTTAGGATCATCACACACCACTATTATGGAATGGATGATGTTATACAATGACTCATTATAATTTTCATGAATGATTTTCTCATTGAGGGAGATTATTTGGTAGATGATGTTTCATAATTATAGGATTCATAAAACTGAATGTTCAACATATGGTTTATGGAATGTTCCATTGGCAGGAAGAAAAAACTCATATATACACAATCTATTATATAGTAAAAAGTTAATGAGATTTTCCCCAAGGATACCAACAAGTACATGATGGTTTGATTTGATGGGATGTTTTGAATTTGACATAATTTCCTTGTAAATATTGTTAATTCATTCTTTTAACGATTTTTCAAAAAAATTATTGAAGTTTGAGACATTATTCTTCGATATAATAATATTAAATAATTATATATAAAAAAATAATGTTCGTAAAAATGTAATTTTTATGAAAAGTAGAATATTATCGAATCATGAATCCCACCTAATGTAATTTTGGAAATGGAAATTTTGTTTTTCCACATGTCACTTCCACAGGATAAGAATCCCTCAAGTACCTTCGATTATCTAGACATTTTCATGGGACTTAAGCCCACATATCCCTAAATAGGTTACATCACATATATAGCCTCACCCAACCCATTCCACTAGACCATTCCTTCTAAGATGCATGCACTCATCCTTGAATACTAAAATAATAAAGTAGAGTACACGATTCTTTACCATGAGTAGTGTGAATCACTTAAGTGAACAGAGAGTGTGGAGATTTCAGATTACCTTAGGTAAAAAGGGGACAATAGATGAGGTGATCTCCCATTATTTATATATGAAACAATTTCTTGTTCCCTGGTTCGAGCACACATGTTGTGGGCTTGGGAAAAATTGTTTAAGACACAGTAATGTCCCAACATGAGTGTCAGATACTTCTTTTGATGTATAATACCCACTATAGTAAAACATACTATATAATTTAATCCTATCTATGTCTTATAGATTTAATACTCATAGGTGAGTTTTTTGTGCTCTTTTATTTTAAATTTGATAGACTTCAGTTAGGTAGAAGAAATTCCTAGAAAATGGAGTCATCAATGGAGCCCAAAATCATGTATGTTCCTATGTAAAGTTTCTATAGTCGTAATGTTTGAGCCTTGGTCACTTTGCATGTTCTGTTAAGAGTGATAGTAGACCTTCTACATGCCCTAATATCTAATAGCATACTCAACCCACATTCACGATCATTCAGCATGCTCTTACTTCACATGCTCAAGTTGTGTTGTGTGAAGAGTTCCCCTAGAATAGTACATATAATTTGATTTCATTCCAAAGAACATTATCTAGACTCCATTGATCTATATATAATACCTCATGTAACCCTTTTTTTTAATATTTTCAATGGCAGAAATATCATATGAACCCTACAGGAGCAAATCTCTCAGATCCTTATGCCCTGGTCTTTCAGCTCCCTTTAGGTGACTAATTAAGAGAAACAAAGTGGGAATGAACATTGATTGGGGTTAATTGAATCATTTTATATTTTTAAAAAATGAAACTACATTAAATACTAATAATAATATAATACATGATGATTAGGGATAAGGGACCCATACTGAATGAATACTCTAGGGAAACACTCACCCATCTCACCCTAAGAGTGTTGTAACGTCCCAGTTCCGAAAGCCAACCAGAGGTACCCCGTACCCGGTTGGTCACATGGACTCAAGCGCATTTCCCCAAACACCAGAGGCTGCTAACTAGCAGTAATGGCCTTGG
Organism: Viscum album; assembly: GCA_963277665.1. Lineage (NCBI taxonomy): Eukaryota > Viridiplantae > Streptophyta > Magnoliopsida > Santalales > Viscaceae > Viscum > Viscum album. The sequence goes on along the minus strand of OY728136.1, from coordinate 733,246,451 downwards.
GTGTGATAGTGGGGAAACTATGCCCTCATTGGAAGAGTACACAGCATAAGAAAAACAAATAGACAATAGTAGAAACCATAACCATCCATTCAAGAGTAAACGATAAACAACGGAAGACTAACAGTAACCAACTAGAGCACAAACATATATATAAAATGATGCATGATTCATATGTCTAGGAAAGCAGCCAAACAAGTCACAATGATGAATACAATATTAAACCAATGTGCAAAAGAAAACAGGTAAACTCCTCAGCATATCAAGCCATAGCTTTGTCCAAATTTCTCCAGCTCCATAGCAAGTCACGTACCTGAAGTAGAAGGGAGCATTCGCTTTTCTATACCTGCAACAACATAGTCTATTTGGGCCTGAAAGCATGGCCCAAACAGGGTGTGAGACAAGGTCCCAGTAGGCAACCACCCAAAGATATGTGCCTAACAGTCAGTGAATACATGGAAAGTAAAAGTACAAGAAGAAGTAAACAGGAAATCACATAGCAGCTATAATCCACAGTGTCTTGTATATAAAGTACACAAGTAACAGCCAAACAACAAGTAGAACAACAGGTAACCCCCTAGGTAGTTCTCATAGCCTAAACCTTATGGTTCAACCTACAAGTATTGGCAACCCTCTGGGAGGCACACACAGTCTCACCCCACTAGTTCATCTGAAGAATAGACCCTATAAAAAGAACTCATCGTCAATTGTCCCTATAGTCTCTTATCTTAATAAAAGCTCTCTGGGGAAGCACTCAACATCTCATTCCCCCTATGACCCACATCGATGAACTACAAACTCTCTGAGGAAGCACTCATCGTCAATTCCCCTTTTGGTCTCGCATCAAATTAATAAGACACACTAGGGAAGCCCTTACGTCCATTCTCTCTATGGTTCACTACACTAGGTTCTCACAGCCCTGTGTAAAACAAACATTCATAACACATGTATTGCCCCAAGTAAAGCTCAATTAATACTTGGATATCATTATAAGGTACAACATCATAATAGTACAATAGTTCCACTATCCTACAAATAGGCCTGACAACTGTAAAAACGCCTTACAGGAAAAACATGCATGGAAAAACATCCAGAGCACAGTAAAAATTACCCTATTCACAAGAGTTGACCTCTACTCAAGAAATCAAGAAAAACAGGAAAACAACATAGAAAAAAGACGAAACACACAATACCTCATTCAAGGGGATTGGTGGAATTTCACAAAATATTCAAAGACTTTCTACAGAAAGGCACAAACTACCTATCTTGATTCTAGTAGATCGATATACTTGACCAATGATGATTGATTCTACTTAGAACATCGAATATCTAAGAAAACATCCAAAACGCTCAAACCACAAAATCATGAGAAAGAGGGAAACTCATGGAACCAGGATAAAGAATAAGAGAGAGCATACTGAGGTGATCCCAACACAATCAATGATGGATGAAATGGAGATCGGATGGAAGCTCGGGGGTTCGGAGAACGACCATGGCCAAACGGGAGCTCTTGGCTGAACGAGACTTAGAAGAAGGTCATTCTGGCGATTAGACATGACCCCGGTGTATTTAATGAAAAAAAAAGAAAGTACACAACATGTACTTCTGGGGTACACGACATGTACTAGGAATTTCCGTACTCCACTTTAAGCAGCCTCCACATTTCCCCTACACACCGTGTGTGTAGTCCGGACACGGTTAGCACACGACCTACGTGGCTTCAATGTACATGACGTGTACTCATAAGGTACACGACGTGTATTTTGAAAATTTCCATATTTTCCTTTTTTCTCAAAAATGGCCAGAAAATGAAAGCCATACCTGAAACAAACACCTGGGTTCTTATAAACATCATCCCTTAAAGAAATTCGTCCCTGAATTTCCCTAACGATGCGTAGAAGAAGATACCCCAAACAGCACTGTCCACTGCGATCATACATCGACCTCACTCTCCCAGGTCTCATCCTGTACTCACCCATGCTACCATAACACTGGTACTAGTGGAACATACCACCCACGAAGATCCTTCATATAGCGATCAACAATCCAGATAGGATGATACTAAAAAAATGCATCCGCTTAGAGCTCAACCTCCTCGAGCTGAAAGACATGAGACAGGTATGAAAAGTAACATCAGAGCTGAGAGACATGGAAGACATCGTTCACGTCCCAGTACCTCTGAGATAACTCAAACTGATAGGCAACTGGCCCAACTCTCTCCAATACCTCAAATTGCCCGAAGTACCACAGTGAAAGCTTACCCCGTCTTCAAATCCTCTTGTGTCCCATCCTCGGTGTGACATGTAGTAAAACCTGATCCCCAACCTCGATCACCAGAGGGCATCTTCGCTGATCAGCATAAGACTTCTGTCAAGACTGCGCTATATCCATCCTCTTCCGAATCGACATTATCTGCTCTGAGGTCTCCTAAACTAGACAAGGTCCCAAAAAAGCTGCCTCTCCTACCACCATCCAACATAAAGGTGATTTGCATGGCCTACCGTACAAAGCCTCATAATGTCCCATCTGAATTGTCTCCTAAAAATTATTGTTGTAGGAGAACTCCACAAGAGGGATATGCTTCTCCCAAGAACCGACAATGTCTAGAATTTACGCTCAGAGCATATCCTCAAGCACCTGGATCATATGCTTGGACCAGACATCTGTTTGGGGATGGTATGCTGTACTCAAAAGTACCTATGTACCCAAATCCCTCTGAAGCCCTTTCCAGAACCAAGAAGTAAAGCGTGCATCCCTGTCTAAAACAATTGAGTGTGGAAATCCATGGAAACGTACAATCTATTAGATGTATAGTCATCGCAGATCATCAACATTGAAGGTCTGCTTGATCTGTAAGAAGTGAGCATCCTTTATAAGCTTGTCGACGACAACACAAACTGCATCATTCCCTTGAGGCGACCTCGGAAATCCGATCATGAAGTCCATTGCGACATTGTTCCCCTTCCACTCCAAAATGGGTAAATGATGTAAAAGGCCTACTGGTCGCTGATGCCCCGCCTTCACTTGTTGACAAGTAGAACACCTCAAGTCAAAACCAGCAACATCTCTCTTAATACCTAGCCACCAGTACTGGAGATGAAGATCCTGATACATCTTGGTGATGCCAGAATGAACTGCCCAAACCGAGGAATAAAAATCCCGCATCATCTCCTCGCTTATGTCTGATGGAACCCATATGCATCCCTAGAAATGCAAGATCTCATCCTTGCCCACTGTCCATCAAGGAAGACGGCCCTCTCCTGACACACACTCTTGCAGGACTAAGACTTCTGAGTCTGATAGCTGCCTCATCTATACCCGATCAAGAAGTGTAGAGGTAACAACTACAGAATATAGGTATGTTCATCCCTATCTTTCGTGCACCTCCAGATTCATCTCAGAGAATAGAGCCATAAGCTTCCACTCAGTGATGGCCTCATGAACTACCTGAATCTGAGTTCTACTGATCAACACATCTCCCACTGCGTTTCCCTTTCCCAGTGTATAGGAAAGCTCGAAATCAAAATACCAAAGATACTCAACCCACCCACACTATCTCAGATTCAGATCACGCTAAGTGAAGATGTACTTGAGACTCTTTTTTTCGGTGAAAACCACAAAGTGATCTCCCAAGAGGTAATGTATCCAATAGCACAAGGCATTAACAATAGCTGCCAACTCCAGATCATATGTTGGGTAGTTCCTCTCATGTGGCCTCAACTGTCGAGACCCGTATGCAAGGACTCCATATCCCTGCATAAGCACAGTGCCCAGCCCGATACCTGAAGCAACACAATAAATAGTATAGCCCTTTCCTGGATCTAGAAAGACTAGTATCAGTGCTGACGTTAACCGTCACTTCAATTCTTGAAAGGCTAACTCACAAGAATCTAACCATAAGAACTTCACTCCCATCATGGTCAGACCTACCAATGGTGCTTCTAGACGTGAAAAATCCTGAATGAAGCATCTGTAGTACCTAGCCAGCCCTAGGAAACGCCGTACCTCAAAAATGTTCTTCGACTACTCCTAGGAAACTACAACTATCACTTTCTCTGGGTCCAAAGATACTCCTACCTCTAAGATGACATGACCCATGAAGTGAATCTTATCCATCCAAAAGTGGCACTTCGAGAGTTTAGCATAAAGTCGGTTCTCTCTCAGTGTACTCAGAACGATCTCAAGATGGGTAGCATGGTCATGTCGAGTGTGAGAGTACACCAAGATATCATCAATGAAGACCAGGTCGAAGGAATCCAAGTAAAGATGGAACACTCGGTTCATCAGTTCCATGAAAACTGTTAGCGCATTCGTGAGACCAAACGGCATAACTGTATACTCGTAGAGACCATACCTGCTCATGAAGGCTGTCAGAGGTATATCTGATGGTCTAATGTGCAACTGATAATAATCGGACCTCAAATTGATCTTCGATAACACCGAGGCTCCTTGAAGATGATCTAAAATATCATCAATCCTTGGCAAGGGATATCGTTTCTTGACAGTCAACTAGTTCATCTTCCGATAATCCACACAGATCCTACAGGTACTGTTGCCTTCTTCACAAATAGGACAAATGAACCCCAAGGAGAAGTACTGGGTCGGATGAAACCCTTTGCCAGCAACTCCTCCAAATACTTCTTGAACTCTTACAACTCAGGTGTATCCATACTCTAGGGAGGAATGGACACCAGTGCTGCTCCTGGCACCAGCTCAACACAGAAATCTACCTCACGTTCCGAAGGAAAACCTGAAAAATCCTTTAGAAAGACATCTCTAAAATGATCTACCACTAGAGGAAAGTCCAACTGTGAAGTCACATGATCATCTAGATAAAGACAAGAAATCTAGGCCATAAACCTTCCTTTCCCATGATGCGCGAGTCCTGCATGACTTGCCTGAACAACCCATTCGCCTCTATGAAAAAAGATTCATCCTCTAGTGAAATGAAACTCACCCTACGACGATAACAATTGAAGAGTTCCTGGAAGGGAACCAATGAGTCCATCCCATGAATGATATCATAAACTGTCATCTCTAAGACATAGAGATCCTATAAGAAATGATACCCTGCAACCTCGATAGGGAACTCTCTGCACTGACGTACACTAGATGTACTCGTCCCCAAAGGTGTGTCTAGTATCAACAAGTCGAGGGAAAAAATTATACAGAGCCCAAGGCTCTCCAAAACAGCAATAGAGATAAAGCTATGCGTAGCACCAGTATCAAAAATAGTTGAAGATAAAACTGAGGCTACTATGATCGTACCTCGAATTGTAGAAGGCCTGGGATCCTTCCCTTAATAGGTCTACTCCACCACAAATATTTGGCCTGCCCCGCGGCCCTGTGGCCCTGCCTGACCACTCTGAGCTGATCCTCCCTGCTGACGATGAATGACTAGTAACTGACCGCCATGGACTTGACCTCAACCTTGACCAAAATGGTTGGAAGGACTCCACTTCCCCAACTGGTGAGAAACTGGTGGTGCTGCTACTGAATGAGGAGTCATGGAAGAACCCCCATCAACAACTACTGGTGAGAAAACCTGCCAAAAACACTGAAGGTGACCCATATTTCCACAAGACCGGCACTCCACTGGGTCTCTCTGGCACTGGGGCCTCGTGTGCCCTGCCCTTACACACTGGTATCATACTATCTAGCTACCTGAAGATGTATCTATCCTCCTCAGATAACCACTCGTAGACTCCCTACGACGCTTCCTGCTGTCAACTGGAGGGATACTAACTTTGGAAGCAGAACTGCCTTGGCTCGCAGCTCAAGATTCTCTCATATTGCACTCCACAACCAATTCCTATTTTATGAGGGAAGTGATGGAAGTCAACTAGAATATATTCACCTGCGAGAAGATCTCTCGCCTGAGACCATCCTCAAAATTCCTTGATAACAACATCCCATATCCACCCCGAAGGGGTGTGAAAAGCTGCATCTCAGTGAAACGAGAGGAATACTCTATACCAGAAAGGCTACCCTGCTCTAGACTCATGAACTCCTAAGATCGATCGGCCCTCAGGGTCTCCGGGTAGAAGTAGTGGTAAAATGTGTGCTGGAACTCCTCCCAAGCCATAACCTGCTGAGGGCCCGCCTGTGAGATCATGTCCCACCACCTCTTTGCGGAGTCTCATAGCATATAGGTAGCGAGCTTGACCCGCCTCTCTGGAGGTGTTTCTAGATGATCAAAAATAGTCAGCATGGCTTCCTTCCATGACTCTAGAGCCTGTGGTCATCCTTCCCCTGAGAAAGTTGGAGGATACAGCTACTAGAAAAACTGAGTCAATCCTGCCATAGTCATAGAAGGAGTCAGTTCTCCCTGAAAGGTCTACATCATCCTCATGAAGCCTTCCCTAAACTTGTCATCAGCACCGACAACTGGTATGACAGCCGGTGCCAAGGCTGGCACGACTAGAGGATCGACAGGAAGTCCCTGATCATCCATATCTAGAGTCTGGTCACTATCCTACAATTGACGTACAACCGGAGGACGTCTCGGAGGGATATCTATGAAAGATCAAAAGCACACCTTAGATCAGGAATGTCAAGGATAGATAACAAAGTAGTACAAAATGGAAACAGGAGAAGGAAACACTAATGTTTTACAAAACATGACTACACGTAGTGTATAAACTCTACATGACATGTACTTAACTCCATTCCCCTACCCGAGTCTCCATGTAGGCCAGACTTGTGCGGTGGAGAAGACCTATCAGGAGCAGTATCCTGGGCCTTCTACAGTTCGAGGTACAATCTTAGTAGCTTCAGTTTTATCTTCAGCTCTTTTCGTTATTGGTGCTATGCATAGCTTTATCTTTGTTGTTGTTTAGGAGATCCTTGGGCTCTATATATTTTCTTCTGTCGACTTCTGGACACAAGACACACCGTTGGGGAAGAGTAAATATACTTTATGTCAGTGCAGAGAGAGCCCTCGCGAGGTTGTAGGGTATCATTTCTTACGGGATATCTATGTCCGAGAGCTGAAAGGCTATGATGTCATTCTCAGGATGGACTGGTTGGTTCCCATCTAGGCATTATTCGACTGTTATCACTGTAGGGTGAGTTTAATTTCACCATAGGGTGAATATTTTATTCATAGAGGCAAATGGGATGTTAAGGCGAGTCTAGCAGGACTCGAGCATCATGGTCTAGGAAGGGTTATGACCTAGATTTCTAGTAATTATCTAGATGATCAGGGGACTTCATAGTTGGAATTTCCTCTAGTGGTGGATCATTTTAGAGATGTCTTTCCAAAGGATTTTTTCAGGTTTTCTTCCAGAGCGTGAGGTAGATTTCTCTATTGAGATCATGCCAGGAGCGGCACTGGTGTCCTTTCATCCCTATCAGATGGCTACACCTGAGTTGCAGGAGCTCAAGAAGCTGTTGGAGGAGATTCAGGAAAAGGGTTTCATCCAACCTAGTACTTGTCCTTGGGGTTTTCCTGTCCTACTTGCGAAGAAGGCAGACTGTACCCTTAGGCTCTGTGTGGATTATCGGAATCTGAACCAGTTGACGGTCAAGAACCAATATCCCTTGCCAAGGATTGATGATCTTTTCGATCATCTTCGAGGAGCACGGGTGTTCTCGAAGATCGATTTGATGTCTGGTTATCATCAGTTGTGCGTTAGACCATCTGATATTCCTCTAACATCCTTCAGGAGCAGGTATGGTCTCTACGAGTATACGGTTATGCCGTTCTGTATCACGAATGCAGCAACAGTTTTCATGGAACTAATGAACCAAATGTTCCATCCTTACTTGGATTCTTTTTTCATGGTCTTTGTAGATGTTATCTTAGTGTACTCACACAATCGACATGACCATGCTACCCATATTGAGATCATTCTGAGTACACTGAGAAAACATCGACTTTATGCTAAACTATCGAAGTGCCACATTTGGATGGATTAGATTCACTTCTTGGGTCACATCATCTCAGAGGCAGGAGTATCTGTGGACCCAGAGAAAGTGAGATCTGTAGTTTCTTGGGAGCAGTCGAAGAACATTTTTGAGGAACAAAGTTTTTTAGGGATGGCTGGATACTACAGATGCTTCATTCATGACTTTTCATGCCTAGCAGCACCATTGACAGGTAGACTAAGAAGGGGGAGAAGTTCGTATGGTCAGATTCTTGTGAGTGATCCTTTAAGGAGTTAAAGGGAAGGTCTATGTCAGCACCGATACTAGTCTTTACATATCCATGCAAGAGATATACTCTTTATTATGATGCTTCAGGTATCGGGTTGGGCACTGTGCTTATGAAGGGTGATGGAGTCCTTGCGTATGGGTGTCGGCAGTTGAGGCCACATGGGAGGAACTACCCGACGCACGATCTGGAGTTGGCAGCTGTTGTTCATGCCTTGCGCTTTTGGAGACATTAACTTCTAGGAGATAACATTGTGGTTTTCACAGACCACAATAGTCTCAAGTTCATCTTCACTAAGTGTGATCTGAATCTAAGATAGTATAGGTGGGTCGAGTATCTTCAGTCTTTTGATTTCGAGCTTGCCTATACACTGGGAAAGGGCAATGCAGTGGCAGATGCGTTGATCAGGGGAACTCAGATCCAGGTATTTCAGGAGGCCAGTAGTGAGTGGTAGTTTATGGCTCTGTTCTCTGAGATTCATCTTGAGGGGAAATACAGACAGGGACAGACTCACCTATCTTCTGTATCTGTTACATCTATACTTCTTGATCTGGTACGGATGAGGCAGTTTTTAGACTCAGAAGGCTTTGTACTACGAGAGAGAGAGTTAGGAGAGGACCCTCATCTAATATGGAAAGTGAGCGTGGACGAGATCATGCATTTCCAGGGACGTGTATGGGTGCCAACAGATATACACGAGGAGGTGATGTAGGATTTTCATTTCTCAGTTTGGTCAGTTCATCCTGGCATCACCAAGATGTATCAGAATCTTCATCGCTAGTACTGGTGGCTAGGTATGAAGAGAGATTTTTCTGGTTTCTTCTTGAGGTGTTAGACTTGTCAATAGGTTAAGCCGGAGCATTAGTGACCAGTAGGACTTTTACAGCAGTTACCCATTCCAGAGTGGAAGTGGAATGATGTCATTATGGACTTCGTGATCAGATTGCCGAGGTCGCATCGAGGGAATAATATTGTTTGGGTTATCGTTGATAGGATTACAAAGGCTGTTCACTTATTACTGATCAAGGAGAACATCAGTGTTGGTGATCTGGGATGACTATACATCCGAGAGATTGTACGTCTCCATCGATTTTCACACCCCATTGTTTCAGACATGGATGTGTGCTTTACTTCTCAGTTCTGGAAGGGGCTTCAGAGGGATTTTGGTACACGGGTACTTTTGAGTACAGCATACCATCCCCAAATAGATGGAAGGTATGTGCGTATGATCCATGTTCTTGAGGATATTCTCCTAGCTTGAATTATAGACTTTGGTGGTTCTTGGGAGAAGCATATCCCTCTTGTAGAGTTCTCCTACAACTATAGTTTTCAGGTTACTATTCAGATGGCACCTTACGAGGCTTTTTACGGTAGGCCATGCCGATCACCTTTATGTTTTATGGAGGCATGGGAGGCAGATTTACTGAGACCTTGTCTTATTTAGGAGACCTCAGAGCAGATAGAGTTGATACAGAAGAGGATGGCTACAGCACTATCTCGACAGAAGTCTTATGCTGATCAGCAGAGATGACCTCTAGAGTTTAAGGCCAGGAATCAGGTTTTCCGGCATGTCGCACCGAGGATGGGACACAAGAGGATTTAGATATAGGGTAAGCTTTCACCATGGTACGCTGGGCGGTTTGATGTATTGGATAGAGTTGGTCCGGTTTCCTATCCGTTGTAGATACCTCAGAGGTACTGGGCCTTGAATGACGTCTTCCATGTCTCTCATCTCCGACGTTACTTTTCAAACCTTTCTAATGTATTTTAGCACAGGGAGGTTTAGCTAGAAGAAGATCCATCATTTGAGGAGTATCCAATCTGGATTGTTGATCGCAATACGAAAGTTCTCCATGGGCGGTCAGTTCCTCTAGTACGGGTGCTATGGAAGCACGAGCGAGTACAAGACGAGACATGGGAGAGGGAGGCTGATATATGATTGTAGTGGCTAGATCTGTTTGGGGATTCTTCTTCTATGCCTCGTTAGGGAAATTCGGGGACGAATTTCTTTAAGGGGGAAATTTTGTAAGAACGGGGATCTTCGTTTCAGGTATGTCTTTCTTTTTCTGGTAGTTTTTGAGAAAAAAGTAAAAATTTGGGAATTTTCAAAATACACGATGTGTACTTTATGAGTACATGCCATGTACTTTATGAGTACACGCCATGTACTTTGAATCCACGTAGGCTGTGTGCTGATCATGTCTGGGCTACACACATGGTCTGTAGGGGCAATGTGGAGGCTGCTTAAAGCGGAGTACAGAAATGCCTAGTATAGGTTGTGTATCCTATATGTACATGTTGTGTACTTTTTTTTCATTAAATACACTGGGGTCATGTCTAATCACCAGAATGACCTTCTCCTTGGACTCATTCGGCAGAGAGCTCCTGTACGACCACGATCCTTATCTGAACCCCCCGAGCTTCCATCCGATCTCTGTTTCGGCCGCCGTTGATTAAATTGGGATCGCCTTAGTAAGCTCTCTCTTCTACTTTATCCTTGTTCCATGATTTTTCCTCTTTCTCAAGATTTCGTGAGTTGATCGTCTTGGAAATTTTCTCAGATCTTCGACATTCTAATGAGAATAAATCATCGTGGTTCAAGTATATCGATCACCTAGCATCGAGGTAGGTGGTTTGTGCCTTTTCGTAGGAATTATTTTAATATTCTGTGCAATTCCCCCAATCCCCTTGAACGGGGTATCGTGTGATTCCTATTTTTGCCCTGTTGTTTGCCTTATTTGCTTTATTTGTTGAGTAGAGGTCAATTCTTGTGAATAGGGTAATTTTTACTGTGCTCTGGATGTTTTTCCATGCATTTTTTTCCTGTTAGGCGTTTTTCCTATTGCTATGCCTATTTATAGGATAGTGGAACTATTGTACAGTTATGGAGTTGTACCTTAGAATGATATCAAATTAGTTCTTGAGGTTTAATTGGGGTGATACGCACGCTATCCATGATTGTTTTACATAGGGCTGTGAGAACCTAGTGTAGTGGACCATAGGGAGAATGGACGTAAGGGATTCTCCGGAGTGTCTTATTAATTTGATGTGAGACCAAAGGGGGAATTGACAATGAGTTATTCCTCAGAGAGTATGTAGTTCCTTGAAGTGGGCCTTAGGGGCAATGATACATTGTGTGCTTCCCCAGAGAACCTTCAGTACGATACGAGACTATAGGGGGAATTGACGATGAGTGCTTCCTCAGACGGTCTATTCTTCAGCTGAACCAGAGGGGTGAGCATGTGTGTGCCTCACAGAGGGTTTCTAGTACTTGTAGGATGATCCATATGGGTTAGGCTTTGAGAACTACCCAGGGGGTTACCTGCTGTTCTACTTGCTGATTGGCTGTTACTTTTATACTTTATATGCTAGACACAGTGGATTGTAGCTACTATGTGCTTTCTTGTTTACTACTTCCTGTACTTTTACTTGTCATGTATTCACTGATAGTTAGGAACAGATCTTTGGGTGGTTGCCTACTGGGACCTTGTCTCACACCCTATTTGGGCCATGCTTTTAGGGAAACTATGCCTTCATTGGCAGAGTACACAGCGGAAGAAAAACAAATAGACAATAGTAGAAACCATAACCATTCATAAAAGAGTAAATGATAAACAACTGAAGACTAACAGTAACCAACTGGAGCACAGACACACATATATATAAAATCATGCGTGATACATTTGTCTAGGAAAGCAGACAAACAAGTCGCAATGCTGAATATAATACTAAACCAAAGTGAAAAAGAAAATAGGTAAACTCCTCAACATCGCAAGCCATAGCTTGGTCCCATGCTCTCCACCTCCACAGCAAGTCAAGTACCTGAAGTAGAAGGGTGCTTGCCCTTATCTATACCTGCAACAACATAGTCTTTTTGGGCCCAACATCATGGCCCAAATAGGGTGTGAGACAATGTCCCAGTAAGCAACCACCCACAGAACTGAGCCTAACAGTCAGTGAATACATGGAAAGTAAAATTACAGGAAGCAGTAAACATAAAATCACACATCAGCTACAATCCAAAGTTTCTAGCATTTAAAGCACACAAGTAAAAACCATTCAAAAAGTAGAAAAATAGGTAACCCTCTAGGTAGTTCTCACAGCTTAACCCTTATGGTTCAACCTACAAGTACTAGAAACCCTCTGGGAGCCACATACAGTCTCACCCCTCTGGTTCAGCTGAAGAATATACCCTCTAAGGAATCACTCAACGTCAATTTCCTCTATAGTCTTGTATCTTACTAAAGGCTCTCTGGGGAAGCACTCAACGTCTCATTTTTCTTGTGGCCCACTTCGAGGAACTACAGACTCTCTGAGGAAGCACTCATTGCCAATTCCCCCTTTGGTCTCACATCAAATTAATAAGACACTCTGGAGAATCTCTTACTTCCAATCTTCCTATGGTCCACTACACTAGGATCTCACAGCCCTGTGTAAAACAAACATGCATCTCGCACGTATCGCCCCAAGTAAACCTCAAGAACTACTTGGCTATCATTGTAAGGTACAACAGAATAACAATACAACAATTCCACTATCTTACAACTAGGCATGGAAACTGGAAAAACGCCTAACAAGAAATACATGCATGGAAAAACATCCAGGGCACAGTAAAAATTACCCTATTCACAATCATTGACCTCTAATCAAGCAATCAAGCAAAGAAGGAAAACAATAGGGAAAAAATAGGAAACACACAATACCCCATTCAAGGGGATTGGTGTAATTGCACAAAATATTCAAAGGCTTCCTACAGAAAGGCACAAACCACTTACCTCGATGCTAGGAGATCGATATAATTGAACCACAATGATTGATTATCCTTTGAACGTCGAAGATCTGATAAAACGTCCAAAAATATCAACCCACTAAATCTTGAGAAAGAGGTAAAATCATGGAACAAGGCTAACGCAGAAGAGAGAGCTTACCGAGGCGACCCCAACGCAATCGAAGGGAGCTGAAACAGAGATCGAACGGATGCTTGGGGTTTTGGAGAAGGATCATGGTTATACGGGAGCGATTTCCCAAATGAGACCTAGATGAAGGTCCTTCTGGCGATTAGACGCGACCTCGATGCGTTTAATGAAAAAAACAAAAGTACACAGTGTGTAATTCTTGGGTACATGGTGTGTACAAGGAATTTATGTACTCGTCTTTAAGCGGCCTCCACATCACCCCATCACACCATGGTGTAGCCCAGACATGGTCAGTACATGGCCTACGTGGCTTCAAATTACATGGTGTGTACTCATAAAGTACATGACGTGTATTTTTAAAATTTCCAAATATTCTGTTTTTTCTCAAAAACGACCAGAAAATTAAAGAAATACCTAAAATGAAGATCTGGGTTCTTAAAAGTGTATTACCTTGGCTATAAGTTCTCAGTCACCATGGTAGTTCTAAATAATGTGAAACTTATATATTCCCTATTATTGTTTGGAAAAAAATGAACTATTCATAATTTAGATTTACCTATAGTCAAACCCAATAATAAAAAAGACCCTACACACTACTCTTTGACTATGGATACCCGTCACCCTACCATATAACTAGGGAGCTATATTTTCCATGGACCATACTAGGGAGAACCTTCACCATTTCTCAATCTTGGGTGAACCATTTTTAGTTCCTTCACCTAGAGTCAACTATCACCAGAGTCCCTATACTATGGTATAATAAATCTCCTAACTCTATAGTCGAGAATGATTTTATCGATTTCTCTTTCTTATGCACAACTCTTAACCAAGTCCACTTCCTAGGAATATAATTACCTAATCCCCATCCAAAGAATCAAGAATTTTTTAATGAGTGGGAAAAAATAGTGTGAACCACATCGATCATTGATTATATTAGTAAATGGAATCTGTGATTTTTTTCTACCAAAATGATGATATTGTTAGGATAATTATGATCATGTACTTCGTGATAATGATTTTTACAAGGATTCAAGTGAAACCATTTCTCTAGACATGTATTTTAACATTTCTTATCAACATTCATCATTAAATTTGGACAAGAACCTAATATATTCCAATATTTCACTCAATGAGTAAATAATACACTATGTCCTATTACTAGGTGTAAAACTCAGTTCTACGTGCATTCTACTAAGTCACATTCTTTTTAAGGCACCTCTATGAATTATTTAGTGAAAGACCCATATATATTCTAGATGTTATTATGTGCGGTACATGCCTCATAATAGGTGATCCCAAATCTTATCCCCATGATCCCATATTCCACATGACACCAATCATCAATTCTTATCTCATTACCAATATATTTTAGGGAAATACCATCACCTATGGGCCACCCATTCATAAGCCCCAACAAATTCCTTGATGTTCTATATTACCTATGAGTTGTCTTTATTAAGGGTTCATATTCAATGAGATTTAACTTACACCATCCTATTTTGTTACCAATAAATGAGTTTCATTGGAAAGGGTATCACATGTATAAACTACACTTAATCCCTTACAATATCCCTTTCTCATGAAATAAAATCCACATCACATGAAGTTAAATTGAATATAGTGTCCCAATCACATAACCTTAAACTATTCAACTCAGACTATTAGGTATTTTTTTTACTAGGATGCATATTATGCCTCTCACTGGATCAAATCATACATCAAAAACTCATACCTCAGTATTCCATATTCCTCATGAACCTATCATCAATGAGCTATATTCCATGAATGTTTTTCTTAATAAAGGGTCTATATTACCTATGATACAAATATGAAGGGTTTTACCATGAAAAATTACTATTTCAACCATTTATATGTAACTTTTTCAAAGTAGTCCATTTAATATGAAAATAAATTTCTCAAGAATGGTCTTAAACACACTATTGAAAATTCAAAATCACATACTAATTATTACATGAATTTAATGGGAACCAGGTTAGAACTTTTCACATGGCTATAAAATGTATGACATGTCCAATTAAGTGGTATTGCACTATGTTGGTTATGATTTCTTTCATTAGGATATTTAGGAAGCCCATTATTATAGGATATTTTCTTACTCCCATAAAACAACCACCTACAGGATATATATAAATTCCTTAATTCTTATATATATAAGAATAAATAATTAAATAACAAATTAATTAAATAAAGATGGCTAAACTCTAATATATATTGTTGTTCACATCAACGCATGGTTTCAGTTAATAACATTCATGATAGTAACCCATTCTATTTATAGTTTTTATAATGCTTGAGGAAAATATTATAATTCTTTAGGATTGTCCCAAAAATTGAATAACTCAACCCATATAAAGTGATATGAGCCTAATATTCAATCCCCTCAACCAATCCCCACCTAAAGTTCCTCTTGTAAATCAACAATGACCTCTTACCTTTGGAAAAAAGATAATTATGCATGAAAAATTGAGTTTCTATTGAAGAATGTAAGTAATATATGATAATAAATTGGTTGTGTTGAAATAAATAATTTCTTTTGAAGATGTTGGGATGTGGAATTCTGATTTGGGATGAATGAATAATGACGATTAAGGTTTTATGTGACTAAAGTGGGAAGGGGTGAAAGGTTTTTTTAGTTGTCAGTTTTGAAAGGTATAGTATTTTTTGGTGTCTATTGGTAGGTTGTTTTTATGGTTATTGATTTTATATAGTGGTTATTGGGCCATATATTCCTAGGGGTATGTAGTATGGTTGTTGATGATGAACATGTATACAATTATAATCCTAAAATTAAAATGTAATGGTTATAAATGAACTAAAAAACCTTGAATTAAATAGGTAATGGAATGGAAAATGTGGGTGATGGATAATTCTTGTTTTAAAATTAAATATGGCAATTTTATGATGTTATGAACGTAATATGTCTATTAATAAAAAAATGTAAATTGTTAAATCATGTTATTAATGGTAAATTGTGTCTGTGGGTGTGATTTTTTTGTGGGAAGAATGGTCCTTTTTTAAATATGTGAGTGAATACTAATGAATGAAATAATTAATGTGGTGTTTATGACATATTTGGTAGTGTTTTATTAAGAAAAACCATTCGCTTTGTGATTGCATATTGCAATATATTTGATATATTATTATTTTGAATTCATATGCACCCCACCTATTTCGGATTACCTTGTCAATTTACAAATGTTTTTTGTTCACGATGTTTCCCCCAATATTCTTCTCGATGAAAGAAATAATAGAATATTATTCCCTCTTCCTTGATCTCCCATCAAAATATACTATCAGCTATAATCGTGTGAGTTAGGATGACCAAAAGTTTGATTATGAAAGACATGATTTGGGAATGATGTTATATAATTGGATGATAATGAAATGGCATATGGGATATATACTGGGGTCATTAATGGATTGGAGGTGGGAATGAGCTCGTTTTCATTCATGTTCATGATTCCCAACAATGACAGAAATATAAAATGTGGTTGGGATATGGATATATGTTTTGCTGTTGTGATAGTGATGTGGTATGTAGTTGTTATGGTAATGTGTTATTTATTTATGAATATGTTTTTATGGTTATGAGTATATAGAACTGATAATACCACATTATGTCTTTAATTAGTGTTTTAGAATGGAAAACCAATGGGTAACTTGTTGGAGGGTGACTTTATGAAATATTCTCTACTTACGGTGGTACAATTATTGGATTAAGTATAGGTTGATTGAGCCTTGGTGAGGTTGGGAGATAGTTAACTTGGTTATGACCATTTTGATTCATATTTTATTAATTGATGCATTAGTATACTTCTTACACATCCTCACAATAGGTATTTTGGTGGATACTAGAGAGTGTAAATATATACTCAACCCACTATATATTGTGCTTTTTAGGATTCAAGGTTGTATTTTAATACATAGTTTGACATTACTAACTCATGTTTTGGATATTTTTTTTGTATTCAATACTATGATTTTTACCTTGGAATTTTATTTTTGAGGCATAACCTTGTAAGAAATTACATGATTTTTTGGATATTTTTTTTATTATATATAATGGAGTGGATTTTCATATTTCATTATATATTCACAAGATTTATGAGGTAAATTCTTGTTAATTATATGTATTATACCTTTGGAGACATTCCCAAACCTATGGCCTACTATTGGAAATATTTGGAGGGATACTATCATCTCCACTATTAGCCTACAAGAGGTTTCTAATGGATTTGGGTCATTAAAAGATTACATAGTGAGTTTGGTCAGTGGTTAGCGTACATTATATATTTATTTATTTCATTTTTATTGAATATGGTTCCATATATCTTATTTCATTATGAAAAAATTATTATATTAAAATACAATATTTTATTCATATATTTTTATCTTATAGAAAATTTAATATTTTATAACAAACCATAATATTTCATTGTGACTCCCAATAATATTTATTCATTAGTTAAGTATGTCCAATGTATGAATGGATCATATTTATATTTTTAAATTATATAATGGAACTTATGTGTTATTTAAAGTCATAGACTTTAGTATGGTTCTTTTAGGAAATTGTTCCCAGATAATAACCTTTAATATATAGATATATTTGTCTAATTCCATGTGTCATGGAATTCCTCAGAATCAGTTAAAGCATACAAGGTTAAGAAACTTTCAGTTTAACTATTTGAACTCTAATCATATGATTACCCAATTGTTATGGTTAACTATCCAAGGAAATCAAAAACCTCACTATTTGATATTTCACCATGATTTGAGATGTATTTCATATTCCTATCAAATAATAACTAATCTATCCAAGAAAATTTACACAATATAATTGTTTGAAAATATACCTTTACATGATCTACACATTTGGATGATAGAGGTCTTCATGAGTACTTTTTTTAAAAATTATTAATTAATTTATAATTTTATTTTCAATGGATCTTAAGTCTAACAAACAACATTATTTATGTATTTATTAAATATTTAATCTCTTTAATTACCTATATATATGTATTCATTTAGTGATTTAATTTATACATGTTATTTTCATTCAAGAAAATTAAGGATAACTCTTAACCAATTGATGAATTTGGATACAAATCATAAAAAAACATGTCAATTATAATATTAAATAAAATAACCAAATAATTCAAATAAAAATGGTATATAAAACCCCAATATAAATTGAATAAAAAAATTAAGAAACCATATATGTACAATAGAGAATTTATGGTGTTAATATACTAGTATAATCATTATGAGATCAGAAATAAGGGGTTAATTAGTGATCTTTAATTGTTTTTTTCTTCTCAAACAACCTTTACCACATATTGAGATGACTAGTATTCACTGAAAAGATATATCCATCACTTTTAACACATGTTTCATAGTGATTTAAATAGTTCAACTCACAATATCTAAGGATAATACGTAGTGTTATTTATAATTGACCAAGATCATAAGACCCCCATGAATTAAATTATATGTATGGGTGAGAAGCAATTATCCATGAAATATCATTACATGTATCTCAATAATGATTAGGTGCCTCCTATAAGTTAAAATTATATAAAAACATTGATAACAATTAATGGTCTTTTCACCATGTATCCAACTCTATTTTATTTATTTATTTATTCCTTATTTATCTTCGCTTTCAAGATAGAAAGTAATTTATTATCTTTGTATGATTGACATATGAACAAAAACTATTATTTATTATAATTATTCTTCCCTTTCCCTTACCTAGACTAGTCTCTTAGTATATTCTATCAGATATATTAGGAATTAAATTTCTTATCATTATATCTAGGATAAATATGTATTTTTTATAGAAATTGTAAATCCAATAACTCATAATTTGAATTTGAATCTTTAACTCCATTCAACAAACTTTTAGCTAATCCCATATTAAATCAATACATTGATCACCTTGAGTCTTTTAGGAACCATTTATGGGGATAGGTTACTTAAAGTATTAAGTATGAGAGGATATTAATTAATTAATATTTTTAAATGATTATGTATATTAAAATAAGTAAATTATCTAAGAACATGGTTAAACCCATGGAAAGTTAGACCTTGTTTTGGTCCAATTATACTAAATTGCTTATAAAACCGCTTTAAAATTTCCAAAACCATGGCATGGTCCCTCAAGACATCTGATACAAGAAATATTATGAAGAAACATAAACTAAATTATGGTTATTTTCTCAACATATTTAACATCTTTAAAATTTATATGAACTCTTCAAAAATTACCATTATATATTACCGAAACATTTAAAAGATAGAAATTTTAGATATGGAAAATGTTTCATACATTTTTATTTGTTACATAATTTATCTCACTATTTCAATGTTCATGAATATTTCTACCATCTATTGATCAATAATTATTTGATTTTACTTTAATTCAAAATATTCACCAGGGATACACCATGGTATATTGATTCCTATATTGATTCCTAGTACACATACTCTTCAAACAACAACCAAATTGACTTATATGAAATTTCCTTTCATGTTTTTTTTCATCTGGATAATAACTTAACTAAAATATTTATTTTGAAACAGCCATTTTGAAAATTATATCCTGGTTTTCATGTAATGTAAATAACTCTAGGTCACTATTATTATTATTCATTACATAAGCATACTTAATCATTTTACATGGGATAAATTCATGAGGAAAATATCTTATTTAAATTATTTCACCATTTTGAAATACTATAAATAATCCACACTCATTTTGAAGAACATTTATGGAATTTCGCAGTCACATAAAATGGATAACAACATTCTCCAACTTCATGTTTCTTCAAGGAACCTTAAAACATTACAAAACCATAGAGCATAATACACATAAAATGAATCATCATGGAAAACCTAGGATTAAATATGATTTATTTAATTTCAATAAAATAGAACAAAAATATATTATTCACTTCCACCCATTATTCACATCACATTAATTCAACAATATCCCCAAACTTATTCTCAACACCTTCTTGTCTCATAAATCTACCATTTGGATTTTTTCAAACATGAATCATAAATCACTATCAAGATATAATTTTGTAGAAATGTATCACCATTCAATAATTTTTAGCATACATGAGAGAAATTGATATAGTAAAAAATGTCGTTGAATAAATTATATCATATTATCCAAAAAATAGTGATCTATATTTAAATTATTCTATCATAACTTTCATGATTCTTAATTGCCAAAGTGATACCAATTTCAAAATACATGTTAGAATAAATACTTCATCATCGCCATAAGCATCATCAAATTTTTCCTTAAACATGATAGATCTGTATGAAAAACCTCTTAAAGGACATGTTTTTATGTATATTTATAGGACTATTAAAACTTTTCACCCTTGCATCATGATGAACTCACATATTTCCCTAATTAATAACTCTTTAAAAATAAAATCCCCATAAAAAAGTTGAATTGAAAACAATAGATTACTCCCCCAATACATTCACCCTTATTGTGGATAAATTATAGAATACAAAAATAAAAAAAATTATGTTTTCATTTATACAACTTTGAAAATATTAACCAAAAGAGTAAGTGAATAATAGGGATAGAAAAAATATACCTTAAAGATGATATGGATGAGTATTAACATACAACATTAACCACAAATTATAAAATACATCTTTATATAGTAACCTGGTGAACACATCATCTATTTTTTCCTTTGTATGAACAAATTCCACCTTTAATTTTTCTCTCTCTATAAGCACCTTGATGAATTGATATTTTCTCATAATGTTCTTAAATTATTTATGATGACATAGATTACTTTACATAATAATACCAATTTTATATTCACAACCAATAATAGTTTTAAACATCTATTAATCTATGATAGATTCTAACTATATCTTCATCCCCAAAATTGTAGTTATGGAATTAGTAGAAACCACATATTATAACATAGTTGTTCTCAAGGTAACTAAATTTCTATTCATTAATTTAATAAAAATAGAAAAAATATTTCAGATAAAAATATCTATCAGATAATGACCTTATATCATAAATACATCCCATCCAATATACATATTTTTATTCCAACATATCAAGCTTCCCTTTGTTTTCATATCTCAAACAAAAACTTTTAATAATACTGATGTACCAATGAATCCTTTTTCCAATTGTGAAATAGGAATTTTTGGACCACATTGATACTTGGATTGGGGAGGAATAAAAAATATTATATTTTTAGATGATGTTTTAAATTATAGAAGACATCCAATCAGCTTATTGAATAACATTTCGTCATATTTATTTCCTTTATCATCATTAGAGAGCTTGGTTCCCACTAAAATTAGTTTTGACACTAGCTTTGAATTTTACATTTCAAAACATTAAAAATTTCCCTAGAATTTTTATCTTTGGAAATAAAAATGTGATATTTCCTTAAAATATTGTAATAAAATAAAAAACCTCATCTCCCCAATAATGGATATTTCCAAAAAGATACATAACTCCTTGTAAAAAAATTCAAAATACCCATCATAATTTTAAGAAAATATAATGTCAACTAAATAAATAATAACAATGAGAGATACCACTTTGTTATATGTAATTTGGAGAATATTATCCAATCTCCCATTTCTAAAATTTAACATCATCAAAAAAAATTCCATCCTAGGATACCAATTTCTTGTGGATTGTGTCATCCTTTATAATAATTCATTAGCCTAAAAAAATAATTCATGTCTTCTATATGAAATAAACCACATTTTTCTAAATATATACCTTCTTCTTTAATTCAAAATTGAGGAAGAGATACATGAAATCTAATTGAAATATCATGTATCACCTTTTTGATTCAATATAAATAAATATTATTTGTGTTTCAAACCTTAATTACTATGAAGAATTATCATTAAATATCATTATGTCAACCTAATGTTGCCTTTTATACTCTAATATTCCTTTTTTCACAACTTAACCCTTTTCATTCCATTTTTTTTTCCAAAACTGGCATTATCTTCCAATAATATATTTCTTTTTGGGCCTAGGTAACAAATCTTGAGTCTTATTATTTTCAATATATTCTAGTTCTTAATTCATAGAATCATAACACTATTGATGCTTTAAATATAGTTCAACATCTCTTCGGTCAATTAAGAAAATGACATGGTATAAGTTTGTTTCCCCAATGTTCTTCCAATTTGTACCTTTCTTCAATGAATTATAATGTTTTCTGAGTAGTCACTTATATTATTACCCTTAGATGATAAGAATGATGTTGTTCCTCATATCATAAAATTTATGGATATAATTCTTTATCATGTATATCTTTTGAACATTCTTTAACAATAGAATCTTCCACATACTATTTAAAAAACAAAATCATCATCAATTATAGAACATTCATCATCATACGAAACTAAATTATTTGAATATTATATAACCCTAACATGAATAGAGTTTTCAATATTTCTAATATATTTGACATACATATAGTATCTTTTTTATTGAAATGATATCCTAGGAAAATCCATCAATATCTCTTTTTTAAATTTATGAATATTTTTACCTATAACCTTGATGATACAAGGATAGAAAAACGTGTGAATACACTTCAAACATAGGGAATTTTTTTTAATACATCTCATAAGAGAACATATAAAAAATTCCAAAGAAACAATGATTTTGAATGTGAACCACTACTCCAATAGAATTCCTCAAAAATTATCTCAATGTATCATGCTCAATTAGAATTGTCCCATCCATCTCTAAAAAATTCTATTATTTTTTTGAACCACATTATTATGTTGTGGTGTGAATGGTGCACTAATTCCATGTAAAATTATATGATTCTCCATATAATTTTTAAACTTGTGATTTGAAAAATAAATTCTATTGTCTATGCAGATCTTATTAAAAGGAAAACCATATTCCTCTTCTCTACTTCTTTAATGAAATTTTATTAACATTAATCTCACTAACATGTGCTTTAAAAAAATGAAACTTGTAATACAAGTAATGTCATCAATAAAAAAAATATAGGACCTTACACCATTGGTTGATTTCATCTTCATTGGCCCAAAAACATCAGAATAAATGAGATCCAATGTTTTAGTAAATATAATTTCCACATTTTATGTGAATAATTAAAAATCGTACCCTTTTGGAAAATTATTCATGTCTAATATCTTTATCTCTTCATATTACGAACATTAGGAATAGTGTCTACTTGGGTAGTCTTGTTCGTCATTTTTTAGAGTCACCCTATACCCACACTCTTAGATCGTTTTCGAAAAACACATTCATTGACAATTAGAATCACAACCAATTGAAATGACGCACAATAAATATTCATATATTATACATTAATATTATATATATAGTAATCTCTTTCAATCTATATAACCTTCAGGTTAACTCTATCTGGATACTACATACATAAGCATCTTATTTTGTAACACCTATAAATATTCCTCCAAAATTGAACCCATCAAGGCCCTATTTTTGGAATCATCATATATTATTATTCTCTTCATAACATGGGGAATGAAACCATAAGAAATTAGTGAGCTTAAACTCTCAGTAAGAGAAAAAATTTTATTGTTTCATTAAGGATTAAATCATATGAAAACAAGAAAACATTAACATGGGAGAAATATATTTTCAAAAGAACATGAAAAATAAGAGTTGTTTAGAAGTTAAAATAGAATGACATGTAATCTCTCATTATTGTACATATTCCATGGAATGAGAGTGAAAAATTATGAAAAATAAATCATGAGAAAAGGATTATAACCAGGGTATATAACATAGAAATGTGAGAAAAAACATAAGCAAAGAAAATCATTACCTAGAAGAGTGGGAATTTATACCTGATTCTCCTCTCATAGTTGTCTTGGGATAAAAACCCATGTTCTCTCATGGTATTGGGATAACAACCCATGTTACCTATTAATATTGGGAAAACAATATGTATTCCATATTGATTTTGAATAAAAATTCATATACCATATTAGGCTTCGGTTGACAACACATATACCCTTAAGGGATTCAGTTAAAAAACTGTATACCCACATTGACTTTGGCTAAAAATAGGTATACCCTCTTGGTGTTAGGGATCATAACCTATACACACTATTAGATTTGGAAAAACAACATATATACCTTCTTAGGCTTGGGTTAATAACTTGTATACTCTCTTGGTCTTGGGATAACATCCCATATACGCTCATTTGGAACATGAGATATTAAAATTTAAGTGACTGATTATAAGGATATATAGACCCCCACCACAATTATATTAATAATCATCCATACATCTGTGTGTTATAAGAACGTGAAATCATTCATATTTGAAACATAACATAATTAACCCCTAAAAAAGATATAGGTTTCATAAATACATTCAAAAAATGTTTCATACACCATTCAAGATATATGGTGGATGGTATTATAAGAACAGATCTCGGGTATAATATAAAGATCATAAAATGATATGTCTATAGATATAGAATATCCTTTTTATAAATATTTGACAATTAATAGTAAAAATGTGATAAAGTATCCAATTTTGGAATTCATTAAGAATCTATAAGAATGAATAAATTAAAAATAAATACTTTGAGATTTTTAATTTCTATTAAAATTTCCCTTTCAAACCAAATATTTTTCTAACAAAAAAATTAATAAAAAAACATTATTCCAAAAACATTCTTTTGGAATACATAAAAACACAAAAGGATTATATTTTAAAGACATTTGAATTTAAATTCCATTTTAAAATCAGGAATTTCATTTTAAAATAATTCTTTTTTTTCAAAAACATAAAAACATTTTAACATATTTCTAAAATAATGAAGAATGAAATCATTTAGAAACCAATTTTAAAAAAACTAATAAAATATTTTTTTAAAAATTCTCCAAATTGAGAATGAATATGTTTATATATAAAACAATAAAAGGAATGAGCTTTTTTAAATGAAACATTTTTAAAATATTAAAAATTATTTTAGAAAAATTTTAAGGAATGTAAAATTATAGAAAAAAACCCTTAATCAATTATTAGTGCATGGAAAAGAAAATCAATAAAAATAATATTGACATAGAGGAATTATATTATTTATCATATAGAAGAGTTGGTGTCATTTTCACTTACTAGAATCACATAAGATAAATAATTTACCAAGCTAATTGAAATTGAGAGAGGACATGTAAAACATGAATAATAACTAGAAGAGAAGAAAAAAATAGGTATTAGAGATAATTCTGATAAAGAAATTTCCCTCATATGGAAATTCATTTATAAAAATATTTATTTGAAAATGAAAATGGAATGTGACCATTACAACTTCATTACTATTCAAATTGAAATCCACTAAAAGGTAAAACATAATATGGATTCACAAATCCATTTAATTTCATTATAAATATATTAAAAATAAATCCACCAGAATTATAGTCATAATAAAGGGAAATAGTTGGTGAATGAAATTATTATCTTAATGAATAAAAATTAAAATGATTAAACCCTTACCTATATTATCATCTTCCATAGAAGAACACTAATAACCATACTCCATATAATAACTCTATCCTTTGTATGATTAACTATTTAAGGGTTGGTTATTTGAGGAGAAAAAAACCTATAGGATATTGATAACAGTTTTGGGGATGGATTTGTGTAGTGTTTGGTCTATCTAAGTGACTCATGGAATGAGGATAAGTCTGGTGGTGAAAGTCTCATATTATAATTGAGTGGAGTGACATTTTGGTAATAGGTGGTTACCAATTCAAGGAAAGTGGATAGTTAGATTTTGTTTGTCAAAAAACCATTCATTACACACTTTTAGATATGTTTTGTGAAGTTTCAGTCTTTTTTCCTAACTTTTAAATTTTACTAAAATTCATTATTACAATAGTAACTATTATTTTACCTTTGATAAAATATTATTATAACCTAAAATAAAATTCAAGATATTAAATATTTAGAGTACTATAATTTCAAATAATTGAAAAAATTTATCAAATACAATTTTAATGGGATATATATAAATTAATTTTTATTTTACTACACATAACACATTAAACTAATTTTTAAGTAAAATTGAGCTTTCTAGAATAAAAATTATGTTAAGGATAATATTATAAATGTTATTATTTATAAAAGAATTTATTATATTATTTATATAAAAAATTATTATGTGTCCTTAAATCATTCTAAAACTAACATCTATAATGTGAATATTTAATTAAAAGAAAATACAAAAAATGATTTTTATTAGAATAAAATAATACTTGTGTTCCAAAATGTGATACATTGGTTTTATAAAATGAAATTAATATTTTTAATGTCTTATTTTACTTAATAAATAAATATTTTTTATTATAAATTTTTCATAATGTATTATTTTGTGCTTGTAACATAAGGTTTCCATAAACTTTTGGTATTTAGAAAAATAATATTTTGTACCATTAACCGAAAAACCAATATTTTCAATAAAAATATCAAAAATAAATTACAATATAATATTTTTAGGACTAAAAAAATGATGTTCAATTTCACAATTTCAAATTATAAAATTTAGTAACGTAACATTTAAATGGAAATATAAAAAATCATGAAAAAAATATAGGAAAATTACTTTTTAAAGATTAACTATTTTTGTTCATATTTATTTTCGATTAAAAATTAGTGCTAATATATTATTCATATCAACAATTGTTTTATAATTATCAAAATATAATTTATTTAGATTCTTAAAAAATTCATAACACATAACAAATAATTTTTTAGTAAAATACATTCTTAAGAATAAAATATTATTATATGTTATTTAGCTTAACAAATTGAATTTTATCAATGAATTATTATTAAATATATATATTTATATTTATTTTGAAATAAATTTCATAATTCGGTTTCTTCTATTTATACCCCCTGACATAACTTCTATATTATAATAGTTATATTAACTTCTTATGATTTTATCTTAAAAAAATATATCTTGGTTTTTTGGTTTGGTGTTGAATGTGAGGAATGATATTAAATAAAAAATTTAATTAGAATAAAAACATATAATAAAATCTCAGGTCTTTATATTACCTCCCCCCATTAATAAAAATACATCTTGATAATAATAATTATCATTTAATAATGAAATAAATGAGGGTATCTATATGATAAATAAGACTCAAGGAATAATTTCTAATGAGGTATCGATATCATTACACTATTTAAGACTAAAACCCCTGTATTATTCTTCACAATAGTAATATATTGATGGATTCATCCACTAGTACCAAATATTTCTCTATAGTTGGCTATTAGTTGTAATGAGTTTCTATAGACAAAACATTCACGGCTTATTTTTCATGATCATGTTTCCAACCAATTATAAATTTTTTTGATAAAACATAATATAGTTAGAGAAAATGATCCCATGAATACAGAAACACAATCCTAAGAGGTCATCTCCATTGACTGGTTTATTTCAAGCTATAATACATTTTCCTAAAATATGATCTAATTGGATTAAACTATAACTCCTTCAATTTAAACTGGGATAACCAAAGTTATATTCCAATTATTTAATATGATCTAACTAGTTATATATTATATCATCAAATTTAATTTTAAAAATTCTTAATTTTTTTTACTATAATTTTAATTAACCCATGTATATCTCTTGGGAGTGTAAATCAATATGTGTAGTGAGGCCCACTTGTTATGCACTACTCGAAGAACGAGATAAAACTCAACCAACATTTTTATGTGGTATTACCCCTTGGTAAATCTATTTTTAATCCTATATCAACTATTCTATATTAATATTGAGATACTACTACTAAGATACCACAAACACAATAATTTACCACAATTTTAAGGTGTTTTCTTTTATTTAAGATTTGTTACTTTAGGTTCTCACTAATTTTATAAATCCATAATTCCAAAAATAACTATAGGAATACCTAAAAATAACATAACCCTACTTTGATACTAACTATGGAACCTCAAGCCTACACTACCATCATAGTGCTAAAAACACATTATTTAAAAACAATTGATACCATGTGAGATGGATCAAAGATAAACTTTTATATTTTTCACATTAATTATACCTCTCATAATAATCTAATAAAATTTTGAGTACCATTAGGATTAGTCTCCACATAGACTTGATACATAGACAAGTATTTTTAAAACACTTTTGATAATTCCTCTTTAATTGAACCACAGTAGACCCCATTTTAGACTCCTTATATGTAATAATCCTATTTTAAACCATTGAAATGGAAAAATAAGAAGGGGTGAGATAAAAATACCAGTAAGGAAAAAATTTATCCAAGATTAATTAAGAATTTGAATATAATAATATAAGAAAACATGGCAATATGTGAAATATCTTATTAAAAAAACTAAAAAATAATAGATTTTTATATTGCCTAACAAAAGTACATGTAATATAAATGGGAAACTCATATTCTAGGGAATAATTAAATGGAATTAAAAGACAACAATTATTATCATTGGGTAATAAAACATACATATAACATAAAAATGCGAAAATACATACGCATGGAAAATTATAACATAGTAAAGAAGAAATTTGTACATAATTCCTATAAAATTTTGGGTTGGGATAAAAACGAGTATACCTTATTGGACATGGTATAATAACCTATGTACCCTATTAAGATTAGTAAAAAAACATGTATACCCTCTTGGACATGTGATAATATCATGTATACCCCCTCTTAGGCTTGTTATAACAACTTATACACCCTCATAGACATGGAATAACAACATGTGTACCCTCTTGGGTTGTGGATAATAACCATTATACCCACTTGGGATTGGGATAACAACCTATATACCCAATTTTTAATAGTATAATAAAATTTTTAACAACCATTCCTTTAGATAAAAACCTATGTACCCTCTTGGTATTTTCTTAACAACACATATACCCTCTTATACTTTGTCTATAAACTTATATACCCTCTTTGGATTTGGATAACAACCAAAATTTCCTCCTAATCATAATGATATATAGAAATATAACCAAATAATTATAGATATATATAGTACCACCATTGAGTACATAATAATAATCCAATAATATGTCTGTTGAGAGAATAAGAAAACATGCATTTTTCAAATATTTCATAATTAACCCTTGAAAAAAATATTGGTTTCATAGATCCCATAATTGAACACTTCATAAGTCATATAGAGATATAAGGTGGATTATATCTTAAGAACATATCCCATATATAACATATGGATCCTTAAATTATATTGATATAGATGTTATACTCCCATTTTAAAATTATTAGATAATTTACTTTGAAAAATAATAAGAAATAATCCATTTTTAAATAATTAAAAACTCATTACAAATGTTTTTTGAAAATAAATTTATTTTATTGATAATAAATCATAATAATTACCCTATAAAACAAAATATTATTTTCAAAAAAAAAATTATAGAATAAATATAATTTCAAAAAAATTCTTTTAGAATACATAAAAATTCTAAAGACTTATTTATTAATAAAATAATCCATCAAAATCCCATTTGAAATAAAAAATTAATTTATAAAATAAAACTATTAATTTTGAAAAATATCATAACATTTCTATTAATTTTAAAAATAATTAAAAATAAGATCATTTGAAAACCATTTTAAAACATGTAGAGAAATATTAGTAATTAAGAATTATGATAATGTTAAAATTCTATGTTTACACAAAATATGTAAAAAATGATACTTTTGTCAAAATGATTCATATAGATTACATTAAAACATTGTTTTAATACTTTTATAAAGAAATTAAAAAACTTATAAAATGACCTTAATCATTTATAGAAGTATTGATATGGATATCTTTAAAATGAATTTCTCAATTTAGAAAGAATAATCTCGACCACAGAGATGCATTGATTTTGGTTTCACTTATAAGCATCAAATCAAGTAAATTATTTACCATGGGAAATTAAATTTGGTGAAGAAATAAATATAAATAATAATAACCAATGGAGAATAAAATTATCAGTTTATTAGAGATAAAATTATTTCAACTATAACAAAAATGTAAATTTATTCAAAAAATATGAATTTAAAATTATATTATAAAAAACCCTTACTACTTTGTTAATTTTCAAAACAAAAACCTATGAAATTTAAATAATATATTTATTGATGGTTTTATTGAATTTTTTTGTATGTTAAAAATATTACCATATCTATTAAATACTCTATAGAAAAAAATATGTGGTAAATAAAAATAATAACTTAATGAATAAATATTTATATAAGGAAACTTTTACATTAATTCTTCTATTATAAAAAATCAATTTAACCTCACGAAAAATCATAAAAAAAGTTAATTCGAACATGATTCAAGATTTGAAGGTGGTCATTGGAGGATTCCAAAGTGTCTAGGATGTTGATACAAGTGTTGGGGAGGGATTTGGGTAGATTTTGGTTGAACTAATTTTATTTTCTGTGAGGATAATGGGGTGGTGAAAGAATCCATTTATAAGTGATGGGTGACATTTTGGTAATAATAGGTCCACTATTCAAGGTAAATGGATCCAAAAGTGGGAAATGATAACAATTAGTTTAGTGTTAGTAGTTAGAACCCTTAACCACAAATAAGGAGATATGGATTGAGATATTTTAGGATTTTTCTCGTATGTTTTGAAATTACCAACATTTACTTTTACAACAACTCTTTTTTAACTGTGAGTAAATAATTTTAATAACCAAAAATTATTTTTCATAAACCCAGCCATAACCATTGTCTTGGAATGATATGAATTTCCACTAACCTAATGTTAAATCCCCGAGACACTATTGGTTAGAAATAAATTCTAATAGTTTAGAAGAAAATTAATGGAATGTTTTCCCCGTTTTATACACCAACATGAAAACACAAAAGAAACAAACGCAAGGAAACTATATAAATAATGCATGAATAAATATGAAAAGTAAAAGAATAAAACAACATATTCAGAGTAATAATGGAAAATAATAATCGAAATTGGGGATCTTAAAAAAAATATGAATTAGGAACCAAGGTGGCACTTCTCCGGGATCCAAGAAAAATCCAACTTGAATGCTTCAACTTCAAACACCCATGAATGAAACCTCAAAATCCCCACTGTATAAATATAAAATCTTCACCGTTCCTTTATCATATAAAATAAAA
This sequence comes from Viscum album, assembly GCA_963277665.1. Taxonomy (NCBI): domain Eukaryota; kingdom Viridiplantae; phylum Streptophyta; class Magnoliopsida; order Santalales; family Viscaceae; genus Viscum; species Viscum album. The sequence continues at coordinate 733,215,141 of OY728136.1, read as the reverse complement.
TCTATAAACACACCATGTTTTATATGTAGGTATGGGTAATCATAACAATTTGGAAAACCTTGTGACTTTTCATAGATGAAACTAAAACTGGAATTGGGTTAGCTCACAATTTTATAAACCAATTTAATGAAATTAAAAATCCATTAAAATAGTTTCACTGAATATTTACATAAAATAGAAATAAAAATATTAAATCACTTTATCCAAAATAATATTTTCATAAATATAATTCACAAATATATTTTAAAAAAAAATTATCTATGATTAATTTTCATTCACAAACACCCATGTTTGACGAATGAAAATCCCAATACTCTTGAGTAGTTACCCATCATTCATGATTTCTTCACATCATTTAATAATTTCCCATACCTATAATCTTGCACTTGGATCTATATTTTTTCCAATATGGCCCTGTATAATGAAAATATGAATACACAACACTTACATGATTTTTTTGAGTTCTCGAACCCAAAACCCATTTTTTATAGAAACCCATTAAATCAAATCATAAAATCAGTTATTGGAATCACCCTTAACCCATGATTTTTGAATCTATGAGGAAGAGAAATTTTTAGTGGATTTTTAGCATTAGTATTTCGTTTTAATGTAGAAATAAATTTGTATATAATTTAAGACCCTTCACATTCCAAAGAAAGTGGAAAAAGTGGATAGAAACCTACCTAAAAATGATCAACACAAGTAATATTCACAAAATCCCATAGTTATACATTATTTAAATTATTATTATACTAAATAATAATAATAAATAATCAAAATTTTTATAATACCATATATATGTCCATAATTAACCTATTATAGGTTTCTATCCAAGAGTAAACAAGCATATCATGACAATAAGGGAATAATGGATCTATTAATTTTTTCCAAGATACTACACATGAATATTCATAAAAATAGTATATATTATAAATATCATTGGAAATCTCTTAGAGGATAGTAAATATTTGAGATCCTAGGTCATAGAATGAAGAATGATGGTTTTTCAGTGAGTCTTGGGTTTTAAACTAATTTTTGGAATTGATTAATGATATCACATGGTTAAGTAAAATGGTTTGATAAATCATGTAACAACTGTATTATTTCAAATATATCATAATTTCTAAATTACATATTTATGTTTCACAACTTTCCTATTCATCCAACATAATCATGAAAATATTTTTTCTCTAAAACATCCAAACCACAAGGTTAGTAAAAAATTTCTCTAATCATTTCATGCCTATAAATCCAATATTCACCATTAAATGTATCCTAGAAAAGTTTCATGGATTACCCTAACTATTCTAAAATTGTACACCCTTAAAAATGGTTCCAAAACATTCTAATCCATCTATAAAATTCTTAAAAATTATCCAAAGTATTAAATATCATAAAATAAATAATAAAATAGAAAATTCTCTAAATTAATTAATGTAAAATTACCCCATACATTTGGTATTTACTTCCTCAAATAGTTAGAGATTATAATTTCTTTTTAAGAGTTCAACCCATTGCTCCAACATAAATTCCTCTCATTCCTAAGTCTCTTCTTGAATTTTCTCAAACTACCATAACACTCATGAAAAGGAAATTATTCTCCCTCATAATTTTCGTTCATGTCTATCAATAATCATAATTGGTTCATTCATAAATATCACATCTTCATCAAGATTCAACTGATCCCAATAAATCACATTTCTATGATCTCATAGGTACTTCTTTAGTTGATATACAAAGAAGAAACAAAGGAAAAAATTGATTCATGGTGGTAAATATAATCAATATTCAATATTTCAATGGAATTATAGAATCTAAAATGGGTGATCATATAAAGGATGTAGTTTTCATTGATTTTACAACTGATGATTAAAAAATTATTTTGGTAATTTATGAAAGACAAGGTAACATAAATTTAATGTTAATGGATGATGATTATTATTTTTATATGATTTTTTCATCTCAGTTTGTAAGAAATATTCTTCCTCACAATATTAATCTTTTCTATAGTCTTCTAAAGAAGACACATTTTTATTAGTAATTATTCTCCCAATTCCTCCCAAATAAGTGGAGAATAATATAGAGGAAATTAAAATTGTTCAAATGGATCCATATGTATCATGTCCTTATAAGGCCCCAACCTTAAACCTTACTTAATCTTGAGTTATTACAAGATTACACATTGATGATCTTTTCGGGTTTAGAGTTTTAGAGAATTAGATCATAAAACTTGCACTACATTCCATATATAAACAAAGTGGTTACATAAAGATAGCATTCTTCATTCCCATCAATGGTGATAGTATTCTTCATTCCCATCAATGGAAACACATTTAAAATAAAACATGGATTATTTCTTGACACATCCTTGACTCTATCATCTTATCATGTACCTTTCCCTTGACCTGTGAAAAACATTTCAAAAACTTGGGATGAGCATAAAAACTCAGTATGGGTTATAAAAAAAACATGCAAAGGAAACATGAGTTCATATATACATAAGAATGAAATCATAATTTACCCATAAAACATAGGCACTTTAACATACCTCATAAAATCATGAATAAATCATAGAAATCATAATACATAAAGGTAACTTGAGGCATTCATAACATTCTTACGTAGGGAGTAACCCTCTTGGTTACGTTTGGAATACCCATCACAGTATATTCCCTAAAATCTCTTCGTAGAAACCTTAATGTTTCACTCCTTCACGTTACCCAATGCATTGGAGAGCTATAACGGGCTCACCCGCCCTTAGTTTATCACGGAACCACCCGTCTTCATAATAATTCCCAAGAACCATAACATAATCATATCACATAAAACATGCATAAAGGAAACATAAAATTTCCACTTTTAAATCATGAGATATCAATACAACACATTGATATAAAAACATTATGAAAACCATTTTCAATACCAAAATAAAATAAAAGTAAAACATGGTATTTATTTTTTTCTTTTAAAAAGAAGGTATGGCTTGTAGAGGAAGCCGAAACTCAAATAACGGTCACGACGGCGGAGAAGTCGTTGTCGCCGCATACGTACGACAAAAACATTCCCTTTTGTCGTTTAGTAAACGCCTCGTATAAAAAAGATTCTTTTTGAATAAACGTAAAAGTCAAAGGGTTTTATACACCGTATAAAAGAAAGTTGTGTATAAAATAAAATATGCCTCAATGAAAGGAGATTGAGACAAAGTCCCATACCTCGTATCCGACTTGACCCGACCGTTCTTTAATCTCCTGAATAATAAACTTGAGTTAATATCTACTTTCTTATGAACCTTTTTCAAGTTCATTATTCCTTTTATACCATGTTGTGAACATCATGTAATCAGTTAAGTTAATAATGATCATTTTGTCGGTATTTGGTTCTTAAGTCAAAAATAGACTTCTTACACTTACATGTTGTTAATTTGGTCAAAGGTTCATTATATCCAGAATGGTATTCATGATGTAGATATCATATACTTCCTATATATATATCCAGTACATACATGCATTTATAATATTACATAATCATTTAGAGGTAAGAAATGAAATGCACCGTTCATGGAGACGGTAAGCCGTACGTACGCATGAACGCTACTTCCATTTCTATTTCATATTTTCTGGAATGGAATCATAATGATATAAGAGTATATTATAATTCAAGTATAATATCATATATAATATCATATTTCCATCCTTTATATGTCCCACATATGGTATTTAACGAATCAAATCACTTTGAGGGGGCGGTAGTCCACACTTCCTAAAATGAAGATATCGTGTTTACCCATAATGGAAAGCATAATGGTATGCCCAAAATGAACCAAACAGAAGCTTAAGGAAAACATAAACATATTATATATCATATATAAAAATAGTGACATCATAATGTCCACTTTTTAAGGTGTTAAATGAGTGTTGAACAATCATCGTTTCGGGAGGTAGAATTTCGCCATCCACAGAAACCGTATGTTCTTTAACCATTTGATGTAGTTGTGTGAGAGTGTAGCTCAAATAAATATTATAACAATATCCTTGTATATTTAATATACTGGTGTTGTTACAAAATAAGTAAATAAAAAGAGTTTAGGGGGTTGGAGAAGCAAAATAAAACAAATGAACATGAGAGAATGAATTACCTTTAAAAGTGTAACTCCTTTTGATTTGAGCCTAAAGGCTTCCTTTGAAAGGATTAAGCCCAAGGGAAATCCTCTAGGATGAGGAGAGGGAAGTGGAGAGAGTAAATGGGTAGGGGTTGGCCGAGCCAAAGGCTTGAGGTGTGTGTGAAATGAGGTAGAGGTGGGGGCCTTTTATAAGAGGAGAGGAGGGGCACTTTTGGAAAGTAAAGAAATATTACTTTATTTGAAAATGTGTTTCGGTTTCAAAAGGTCCCACATTGATATAATTCGTGTATAAGGTGATAATTCTTCGAAATACACTCATCCAATTGGTTTTGGACATGTGTAGTTCATATATTTTATATTATCTTTCCATTTTATTTAAATCGTCAAATAATGATGTCATCGCTGCATCATTATTATGTCATAAATAATTTAATTTATTTAATGTCTAAAAATCATAAAAAAACTACTATGATGTAGGAAATCGTTTTATACTTCCAATGACTATTTATAATCAAAAATATGATCTTTATAACCCCATGTAAAAATTGTTTTCGTAAAACATCTCTTGTTTGTGTCATTTTTACTTTAACATTTAATAAAAAGTTATTTATGTCATTTCCAAACCAAAGTGTCTCCATGGGGTCCCCAAGTTGACCCATGGCTTTTCTTGGTCGGCCATGACACAACCAATAAGGTTGGGACATGTGTCTAGGTCATTTCCTATTATTAAAGCATTATTTATACCTTAAACTACCCTAATTACCACTAATCACGATTAAGAACTTAATAAGTTACTATTCACCAAAAAAATTATTATAATCCCATTGAACCACATTTTACTTCTTAATGACAACCTTGTATGTCGGATTTTCAAAATTCAATACACATTAGTGGTAAACTTTCATTTAACTGAAAAATCAGTTTGCTTGATTACCACTTAGTGGTTTCACTATTCATCAAAAATTGATGTTTTTCAGAAAATTACCAAAAATTCACCCTAAGCTATATTTGATATTCCGAATTCAAAAATGAAGTCTATTTTACAAAATTCAAATCATATAAGTCACATCAATTAATTTAATAATTAATTCCCGCTGCCATAGAAAATAGCGTGTTTTTACAAAACAACAAGTATGAAAAGATTGACACCAGTTTAAGTCTAATTTCAAAGTGAAATTGATTCCAATGACCACCATTGGATAAAATGGTAAAAATATATTCTAATTTCACTTCAAAACCAATTCAAAACATAATCTAATCATATAAATAAATTAGATTAAAAAGCAGTTTTGATGTAAAATGCAGTATTTTTCACTATTCATTAAAAAATGAACATTGTCAGAAAAATACCAAAAATTCACACAAAGTAAATTTTGATGTCCCAATCATAAAGGATAAGTTTATTTTGACAAAAATAGCTTATAAAATTTTCAAAATATAGATTCAAAAGTGGTTTGCCATCAAAAGGCAGTAAAACAATCTTTTAAGAATATTAGTGTATTCCATGCATAAGATTGTATTTATTTTCATTTTAATCCTCTATAACACTATCTTAATCATTAAAAGACATAGATAAAAATATCTATTATTCATTACTTACTTGGGATGTTACATCCTTCCCCCCTTTAGAAAATTGCGTCCCCGCAATTTATTTACTTATCGAATAAATGGGGGTACTTATCCCTCATTGCATTTTCAGATTCCCATGTTGCCTCTTCAATCATGTGGTTTTTCCACAAAACCTTTACCTGCTTAATCACCTTATTCCATAACACTTGATCCCTGTGGTCAAGAATCTGGACCGGTTGTTCCTCCTAAGATAGGTTCTCTTCCAACTGAACTACCTCTGGACTCAAAACATGAGATGGATCTGGCATATACTTTCTCAACATCGAAACGTGAAAAACATTGTGTACCTGAGATAAACTCGGAGGTAAAGCCACTCGGTATGCAACTGATCCAACTCTCTCCAGAATTTCGTATGGTCCAATAAACCTTGGACTCAACTTTCCTTTCTTACCAAATCTCATCACGCTTTTCCAGGGAGAAACCTTGAGAAAAACATGATCACCTACCTCGAAAGATAGATCCTTCCTCCGGTTATCCGCATAACTCTTCTGCCTGCTCTGAGCTGTTCTCATGTGTTTCTGAATCAGCTGAACTTTTTCTACCATCTCTTCTACCAATTCTGGTCCCATCAACTTTCTTTCACCCACATCATCCCAGAAAGCTGGAGTTCGACACCGCTTCCCATATAATGCCTGAAATGGTGCCATCTGTATACTGGAATAAAAACTGTTATTATATGAAAACTCAACCAAAGAAAGATGTAGGTCCCAACTTCCCTGATAATCCATAGAACAAGCTCGTAGAATATCCTCCAATGTCTGAATTGTTCGTTCTGACTGCCCATCTGATTGAGGATGAAAGCTGTACTAAAATTTAATTCAGTACCCAACGAATTCTGAAGGCCTTTCCAAATGTTAGAAGTAAACCTGGGATCACGATCCGATACAATGGAGAGAGGAACTCCATGTAACCTGACTATCTCTTTAAGATACAAACGGGAAAGTTGATCAAGAGAGAAAGTATCTCGTATAGCAAGGAAATGATCAGATTTGGTCAAGCGATCAACAATAACCAGATTGCATTATTACCTCGAGATGTCTTCGGTAATCCAACAACAAAGTCCATGGATATATTCTCCCATTTCCACTCTGGCACTGGTAAAGGCTGAAGCATCCCTTTCGGTAACTGCCGCTCTGCTTTAACCTACTGACAAGTCAAACACTTCACAGTAAAATCAGCAATATCTCTTTTCATTCCATCCCACCAGTAATACTCCCGCAGATCTCTATACATCATAGTACTGCCCGGATGAACTGAAAACGGAGAACTATGAGCTTCACATAACAACTCTCTCTTCAATTGTGAATCACAAGGCACACACAATCTCTTCCCAAATCTCAAAACACAATCATTATCAATGTTGAATTTAGGCAACTTACCTTTCTGAACCAGCTCTACCTTTTTCTGCAACTCACTGTCTTGCTTCTGTGCTTGCTTGATTCTATCTGATAGAGATGATCTCACTGATACCTGAAACAAAATAGAAGGACTTCCTGCACCAAAAACTTCTATGCCAAAGTTCATCAAATCGTTAACCAAAGGATCATGTTCCAAACGCAACATTGTTAATGAAGCATTACTTTTTCGACTCAAAGCATCAACCACTTTATTTGCTTTTCCCGGATGGTAATGAATTGTACAATCATAATCCTTGATTAATTCAAGCCATCTCCTTTGTCTCATGTTTAACTCTTTCTGAGTGAATATATAATTTAAACTTTTGTGATCGGTATATATTTCACACTTTACTCCATACAAATGATGCCTCCAAATTTTTAAAGCAAAAACAACAGCAGCTAATTCCAAATCATGTGTAGGGTAATTTACCTCATGAGTTTTCAACTGTCGTGAAGCATAAGCAATTACCTGATCATTCTGCATTAGGACGCAACCAAGTCCTTTCAATGAAGCATCACTGTATATAACAAACTCACCATTCCTAGAAGGTAGTGCCAAAACTGGAGCATTCACCAATCTTCTTTTCAATTCCTGAAAACAATCATCACATTCTTTTGTCCAGATAAACTTAACACCCTTCCGAGTTAGCTTAGTCATTGGACTAGATAACCGTGAAAAATTTCTAACAAACCTTCGGTAATAGCCCGCCAAACCAAGGAAGCTACGAATCTCGGTTACATTTGTGGGTTTTGGCCATTCTTCCACAACTTTTGTTTTTGCAGGATCAACAGTTATTCCATCTTTAGAAACAATGTGACCAAGGAAAGAAATTTGTTGCAACCAAAACTCACACTTTCTGAATTTCCCATACAGTTTCTTTTCTTTTATGGTTTGCAAGATAACCCTTAAATGTTTTTCATGCTCCTATTTACTTTTAGAAAACACCAAAATATCATCAATGAAAACCACCAAAAACTTATCCAAGAACTCATGGAAAATTCTATTCATTATGTACATGAATACAGCATGTGCATTGGTTAGCCCAAAAGGCATTACTACAAATTCATAATGGCCATATCTCGTATGGAACGCGGTCTTCGGAATATCTACCTCCTTGAACTTCAGCTGATGGTACCCCGATCTCAAGTCAATCTTTGAAAAAAACTGAGCTCCCTGGAGCTGATCAAACAAATCATCGATATGAGGCAAAGGATATTTGTTCTTAATAGTGATATTATTCAAGGCTCTATAATCAATGCAAAGTCTCATAGAACCATCTTTCTTTTTAACAAATAAAACAGGAGCACCCCATGGTGATGTGCTAGGTCTAATGAAACCTTTCTCTAATAAATCTTGCAATTGCTCCTTCAACTCTAAAAGTTCAGTTTGTGCCATTCGATAAGGGGGTTTTGAAATTGGCTTAGCATCAGGAACTAAGTCAACAGTAAACTCAACTTCCCGATCTGGTATTATTCCAGGCAACTCATCAGGAAAAACATCAGGATACTCATTTACCACTGGCACATCATTAATCTGAACGGTTCCTTTATATTCAACGACATGTGCAAGGTAACATTCATTTCCATCTTTTACAAGTTTCTTGGCCTCTTGATATGTTATCAAAATTAAGGGTTCATTCCTGTAAAAAATCTAAAAGTCTTTCTGAAAAGAAACTTCTTTAGCTCTACAGTCAATCTTAGCATGGTAAATAGAGAGCCAATCCATACCCAGGATAACATCAAACTCTACTAGAGGTAGAACAATAAGGTTTGCAAGTAGGTTCTTTCCACAGATAAAGATAGGAAGATTCTTATAAATTCTTTTTTCCTCGACACTTCCCCCAGGTGTTTTTACCAAAAGTTCAGGAGTCATTTCTTGAGATGGTATTCCCATTTTACTAGAAAAGGTTTCAGAGATGAAAGAATGTGTAGACCCCGAATCAAACAACACACTGGCATAATCTGAAAAAACAAACAAAGTACCTGATACAAATTCATTTGATGGCCCGACATCTACTGAAGTAGTTGCAAAGGATTTCACCACCCCTTTCTACTTGTAGTCTAACTGCTTCCCATCACTCAAGCTCCTTGTAGGACACTCGTTTTCATAGTGACCCATCTCATTGCACTTATAACATTTCACTAACTGTAAATTAAATTTGTTATTACCTTCACCTTGATCCTTTTCAGTGCAATCACGAGCCTTATGTCCCATCTTACCACATCGGTAACACTTCCCAGAATTCAGAAGACATTCCCCAGCATGCCTTTTTCCACATTTATCACAAACTGGAAACTTAGTTCTCTTACCATCAGACTTTTTTGAAGAATTCTTAGCTTTCTCCTGCCACCTCGGTCTCTTTTTCTGCTGGTTGTTATAGAACACTTGGTCATCGGCAAACTCCATTTCCACCTTCTCAGCACATCGAACAAGCTTTTCATAACTTTTAAACTCACGAGAAGCTAATTCCCTTCGATACTTTGGCTTTAATCCTGAGTAGAAACGATTGATTTTACTATCAAGGTCCCGGATAAAATTTGGAGCATACCTTGCCAATCGAGTGAACCTTTCTTCATAGGCAGCCACTGAGTCTTCCTCTTGCCTCAATTCCAAGAATTTCTTTTCCATCCTAAGTCGAACAGCCTTAGGAAAATACTTCTCAAGAAACATACCTTTGAATTCATCCCAGTCAAGAGCATCAATCTCATCGGCGTCCCTGATATTTTTAACCATAGACCACCACTGATCTGCTTCACCCTCCAAACGGTAAATAGCAAGACTAACCTTTTGATTGTCTGAACACCCCATGACATCAAAAATCTTCTCCAGTGCTTTAATCCACCCTTCAGCTAGCACGGGGTCAGATGATCCTCTAAATGATGGTGGATGTTGCCTCATGAAATGTTCCACCACTGACATGTTCCTCTGCGGTTGTTCTGGCTGATCTCATGCATGGATACCACCGCCATTTATCGCTTGAGTCAACTGCGCCATTACTGCAACAAACTGTTCAGTTCCAATTCCAACCATCTCAGGATGCTGATTCGGAAGGTTATTTCCTTCTGTATGCCTTCCTAGCACTGCTTCCCTGTTTCCTCTGCGGAAAACCATTCTGAACAAACTTGTCTTAGATGAAGCAACATGGTAATCTTTAAATGCTATATCATTTCGAAAAAAAATATTTTTGGATAATCATTTAATAGAATTCTAACTCCTAAAGTTATCTAAACCGACCTATGATACCAACTATAAGGCCCCAGCCTTAAAACTTACTTAATATTGAGTTATTACAAGATTACACATTGAGGATCTTTTCGGGTTTATAGTTTTAGAGAATTAGATCATAAAACTTGCACTACATTCCACATATAAACAAAGTGGTTACATAAAGATAGCATTCTTCATTCCCATCAATGGTGATAGTATTCTTCATTCCCATCAATGGAAACACATTTAAAATAAAACATGGATTATTTCTTGACACATCCTTGACTCTATCATCTTATCATGTACCTTTCCCTTGACCTGTGAAAAACATTTCAAAAACTTGGGATGAGCATAAAAACTCAGTATGGGTTATAAAAAAAACATGCAAAGGAAACATGAGTTCATATATACATAAGAATGAAATCATAATTTACCCATAAAACATAGGCACTTTAACATACCTCATAAAATCATGAATAAATCATAGAAATCATAAGACATAAAGGTAACTTGAGGCATTCATAACATTCTTACGTAGGGAGTAACCCTCTTGGTTACGTTTGTAATACCAATCACAGTATATTCCCTAAAATATCTTCGGAGAAACCTTAACGTTTCACTCCTTCGCGTTACCCAATGCATTGGAGAGCTATAACGGGCTCACCCGCCCTTAGTTTATCACGGAACCACCCATCTTCATAATAATGCCCAAGAAACATAACATAATCATATCACATAAAACATGCATAAAGGAAACATAAAATTTCCACATTTCAATCATGAGATATCAATACAACACATTGATATAAAAACATTATGAAAACCATTTTCAATACCAAAATAAAAGAAAAGTAAAACATGGTATTTATTTTTTTCTTTTAAAAAGAAGGTATGGCTTGTAGAGGAAGCCGAAACTCAAATAACGGTCACGACGGCGGAGAAGTCGTTGTCGCCGCATACGTACGACAAAAACATTCCCTTTTGTCGTTTAGTAAACGCCTCGTATAAAAAAGATTCCTTTTGAATAAACGTAAAAGTCAAAGGGTTTTATACACCGTATAAAAGAAAGTTGTGTATAAAATAAAATATGCCTCAATGAAAGGAGATTGAGACAAAGTCCCATACATCGTATCCGACTTGACCCGACCGTTCTTTAATCTCCTGAATAATAAACTTGAGTTAATATATACTTGCTTATGAACCTTTTTCAAGTTAATTATTCCTTTTATACCATGTTGTGAACATCATGTAATCAGTTAAGTTAATAATGATCATTTTGTCGGTATTTGGTTCTTAAGTCAAAAATAGACTTCTTACACTTACATGTTGTTAATTTGGTCAAAGGTTCATTATATCCAGAATGGTATTCATGATGTAGATATCATATATGTCATATATATATATCCAGTACATACATGAATTTATAATATTACATAATCATTTAGAGGTAAGAAATGAAATGCACCGTTCATGGAGACGGTAAGCCGTACGTACGCATGAACGCTACTTCCATTTCTATTTCATATTTTCTGGAATGGAATCATAATGATATAAGAGTATATTATATTTCCAGTATAATATCATATATAATATCATATTTCCATCCTTTATATGTCCCACATATGGTATTTAACGAATCAAATCACTTTGAGGGGGCGGTAGTCCGCACTTCCTAAAATGAAGATATCGTGTTTACCCATAATGGAAACCATAATGGTATGCCCAAAATGAAACAAACAGAAGCTTAAGGAAAACATAAACATATTATATATCATATATAAAAATAGTGACATCATAATGGCCACCTTTGAAGGTGTTAAATGAGTGTTTAACAATCATCGTTTCGGGAGGCAGAATTTCTCCATCCACAGAAACCGTATGTTCTTTAACCATTTGATGTAGTTGTGTGAGAGTGTAGCTCAAATAAATATTATAACAACATCCTTGTATATTTAAGATACTGTTTTTGTTACAAAAGAAGTAAATAAAAAGAGTTTAGGGGGTTGGAGAAGCAAAATAAAACAAATGAACATGAGAGAATGAATTACCTTTAAAAGTGTAACTCCTTTTGATTTGAGCCTAAAGGATTCCTTTGAAAGGATTATGCCCAAGGGAAATCCTATAGGATGAGGAGAGGGATGTGAAGAGAGTAAATGGGCAGGGGTTGGCCGAGCCAAAGGCTTGAGGTGTGTGTGAAATGAGGTAGAGGTGGGGGCCTTTTATAAGAGGAGAGGAGGGGCACTTTTGGAAAGTAAAGAAATATTACATTATTTGAAAATGTGTTTCGGTTTCAAAAGGTCCCACATTGATATACTTCGTGGATAAGGTGATAAGTCTTAGAAATACACTCATACAATTTGTTTTGGACATGTTTAGTTCATATATTTTATATTATCTTTCCATTTTATTTAAATCGTCAAATAATGATTTCATCGCTGCATCATTATTATGTCATAAATAATTTAATTTATTTAATGTCTAAAAATCATAAAAAAAATACTATGATGTAGGAAATCTTTTTATATTTCCAATGACTATTTATAATCAAAAATATGATCTTTATAACCCCATGTAAAAATTGTTTTCGTAAAACATCTCTTGTTTGTGTCATTTTTACTTTAACATTTAATAAAAAGTTATTTATGTCATTTCCAAACCAAAGTGTCTCCATGGGGTCCCCAAGTTGACCCATGGCTTGTCTTGGTCTGCCATGACACAACCAATAAGGTTGGGACATGTGTCTAGGTCATTTCCTATTATTAAAGCATTATTTATACCTTAAACTACCCTAATTACCACTAATCGCGATTAAGAACTTAATAAGTTACTATTCAACAAAAAAATTATTATAATCCCATTGAACCACATTTTACTTCTTAATGACAACCTTTTATGTCAGATTTTCAAAATTCAATACACATTAGTGGTAAACTTTCATTTAACTGAAAAATCAGTTTGCTTGATTACCACTTAGTGGTTTCACTATTCATCAAAAATTGAAGTTTTTCAGAAAATTACCAAAAATTCACCCTAAGCTATATTTGATATTCCGAATTAAAAAATGAAATCTATTTTACAAAATTCAAATCATATAAGTCACATCAATTAATTTAATAATTAATTCCCGCTGCCAGAGAAAATAGCGTGTTTTTACAAAACAACAAGTATGAAAAGATTGACACCAGTTTAAGTCTAATTTCAAAGTGAAATTGATTCCAATGACCACCATTGGATAAAATGGTAAAAATATATTCTAATTTCACTTAAAAACCAATTCAAAACATAATATAATCATATAAATAAATTAGATTAAAAAGCAGTTTTGATGTAAAATGCAGTATTTTTTACTATTCATTAAAAAATGAACATTGTCAGAAAAATACCAAAAATTCACACAAAGTAAATTTTGATGTCCCAATCATAAAGGATAAGTTTATTTTGACAAACATAGCTTATAAAATTGTCAAAATATAGATTCAAAAATGGTTTGCCATCAAAAGGCAGTAAAACAATCTTTTAAGAATATTAGTGTATTCCATGCATAAGATTGTATTTATTTTCATTTTAAGCCTCTATAACACTATCTTAATCATTAAAATACATAGATAAAAATATCTATTATTCATTACTTACTTGGGATGTTACAGTCCTGGTGACTAATATTGTAAGATAACTCCACTGATAGAATTTTATCATATGATTATATACCAAAATCCATGAAAAATTCTCTTATAATAAATTTCAATATATGAATTGTATGTTCTGACTGCCTTTCACGTTATGTTCTAGAATGGATATATAAATAAAAAAGGGTATGAATTTTCGTTCATTAAAATATTAATTTGATTTTAAATTTTAATAGAGGAAAGTGTTATGTAAAAATATTAAACAATTCAACCACAATGATATAAGGAAAGAGATAGAAAAGAAAATACCATTAAGTAAAATATAAACAATAGAGATATTTTTAGTGGTTCAGATCTAAATTATCATACACTACTCATCACCCCTCTCATGAAATGAGAGATATGGAACCCACTATGGTCTCTCACTTTTAAAAAATAGTAAAAACTCATTAAATCTTCCTTTTTCATAACTAAAGGCACAACCCAATTGCATTATCATTTATGGGTTCTTAAAAAATCACATCCTTTAATAGGAGAATACAATACCTAGACTTTTATATGGTCAATCCAGACCTCTTAACTTTTTTGGATTAGATGGAACAGGTCCTTTTATAAGAGAGAACCTTACTCGGTATTTTATTAGTGAAGACCCAACCTAGAAATTCTTGGTATCAGTCCTATATTCTTATATGTTATGGGCCAAGAAAAACCTGGGCCTATATGGGGAAAGAATAAATGTAGAATCTTAAAGGATAAGCCCTTTCCTCTAGATTTTTCTTGGTTAAAAATAACCCAATTACTTAAATGGATAGACTAAACCCAGTCTTATACAGGGGAATACTAAAAATAGTATTCTAAGGGAGTATACCAAAACAAAACAATTCTTTTTTATGTTGGTATAACCTTGTAAAAGATGTACAATGTGACATAATAATTCCTAGACAGTTACAGTACAACAAAAGAATAAAATAGTTTAACCCAGTGAATGATCATAAATGGAGATACTGTTATTTTTATTAAGAAACAATCAGTCCCTTATATATTTTTAAATAGTGAAGCTCTATCAACAAGAATTTTACATCCAGAATAAGAGAAATGATGAAGCTCCAGGACTTAGTCTCAAACTACACATCATATAAAATAACATGAGATTAGTTAATCTTTTCTTCACAACAAGATTTGGTACTTTTATAAAGAAAACATCATCAACTATTTTCTTTATGTAGGAATCCATGATACTCCATCATAAATTCCAATATTAAAACATTTAGGTGGACATTGATTTTAATTTGATTTAATGAACTGTAAAAATAAAAACCATTCTATATAAATAATCTCATTATAATAATTAAAAATTAAAATATCAATGAATATGTCCGTAAATGTTTAAAAAAATACATAGAAAACACCTATAAATTATGTGATGTTATATATTCATATTATATATTCAAATTTGAACATCCCTTATAATCATTTTTCATATAAATGATTCATGTTAATTTCCTCAAAAAAGATATATAATTAATATTCACATGAAATATGTCTCTTAATCAAATCAATATATACGTTAATAATCAATATTAGTATTCTTGGGAAACACTATAATAATATTGGAGAGAAACTCAATATATTCCAACTGGTTTTAATTTGAATATTCCATATTCAATAATTTTCATCATTAATTTTAGTTCCTAATAAATCCCATGTGAATAATATTTAATTCTCCATTTAACAACTGAAAACTTATTCTCACAGAATATATATAATTAATAATGTTTTCTATAATAAACAAAATATTAATTATTTATTTAATAAATATGTAGCAATATGAAATATAAAACTTAATAAAAATTGATAAGATATATATTTTTTAGAAAAATATGTAGAAACTTGAATAACCATGTAATAAAATTCATGTACGTGAATTTCACATAGTACTTTTCCCCCACATATCCAAGTCTCATCACATAAAAATTCAACATAGCTGAATTCACAATGTTGAATGTCATATAAGTGAATTCATTTAATGGAAATTACATAGCTAATTAATATAAGGGAATTTATGTAACAATTTTTCATAAAAAAGATAATTTATTGACATATAAAAACCATTTTTTATATTTTAATATACATGTATTCTTTTATTAAAAAATATATTTTTTCATATAGAAAAATTCACGTCATTGATTCTATAAATTGGACATACTGTGTTAAAAAAATTTCAAACAAAAAATAGACCTTCTAAATGAAATAATCATATTAATATCTTGTTGAATTATATTTTTATAATTTATTTATATTTATAAATAATTATTAATAAAATTAATGTGAATTATTTATCCCATGTTATCATCTAAATAAAGTAAAAAAATCGTAATTGAAAACTACATATAATACATTGTAAACATGTAGTGATTTATAGCCTAGTTTTTAAAATTATATATATCAATTAAGAGTTAGATGTGTTCTAATTAAGTAGGGATACATTATCTTTCAAAAAAATCCCGAATCACTCAAGTTTGAGTTTATATCCAATTTTATGTCTAAAATACAAAAGGTAAATGATTTTAAAAAATCAGCTACATAGTTCACACATCAGATACATGGATTTCAATTTGGCAATGTGAATTTCAAATTGGATATGTGGTTTTTGGTAATTTTTCTACATTATAATATTGAAATCAAATTTATAATACTTAATGGTCAGAAATGACTTATTTTTTCTATTAAATCAACATTAAACTTGAAGAACATATTTCAAATAACCAAAACATGAAATATAAAAATATTTTAAACAATGAAATGTTATTATTTAATCAATTTTAATTATAAAATAATAAAAATGTTAGACAATAGAATGAAGACAAATTACAAATTATAATACTCAATATAAAGTCTAAGTAAACTATACATTGATTAATATATAATATAAAGTCCTAAATATAACACTTAATTAAGACTAATTTTATGTAGACCAAAAAAATTAAATTTTCAATGTATAAAGACTTATAAAAAATAAAACGACTTAAACAATAAAGTTCATAGTTTGTAATGTTATTAAAAAAATCTAATCTAGATATAAAATTTCTTTAATTATAAAAACATGAATTAATTTAAGGACCCACTAATAAAATCTATATTAGGATGATATGTCAAACTGTAGGTCAACTAGGTTCCAAGAAGTTGTTCCAAAGCATTATAAATTTTATATTTAGATCAAGGATCTCTATTAAAGATAATATTTTTTGGTACTCCATGTGACTTAACTACTTAAAAAATATAATACTTTTCTAGATCCCATAACATGTGTAACTCTTATATTGGTAGAAAATGTTTTGATTTGATTAGTGATTCAATAATAACCTAAATAGTATCATGTATCTAATTCTTCCATGGTAGACCTATGACGTAGTCCATAGAAATTATTCCCATTTATAATCAATTATAGTCATATATTATTGCATAAAAACTACATATTGATTATTTTCCTTTACCTATTGACAAGTAATAAATTTCAGGGCATGGTGTGAAATCTTACATTTCATACCCGACCACTAGAAGAGATATTTCATTAACTTGTACATTTTCTAATTATTTGGGTGAATAGACTATTTATAATTGTGACTGCAAGAAATAATTTTATCCTAGAATGACTGGGGAACCACAATTCTGTTTTGAAAATTAAAAACCATGTTTATATCCTCTATCAAATCATCCAAGCTCTCCCCACCGTTGAGGATTAAAATAATAGTGATATAGTGTGGATCTGAAAATTTAACTTCTTTAACTAAATCCATAAAATAATGAATATGAGTGATTGTAAAGAAAACTATATTTTCATTTTATTTGGCATAGTGCAGATGAATTTTATCAAAAATTATCTTCAAATACCATTGTTCATGAGCTTCTCTGACCTTTTCATTATAAGACATAAAACTACAAAAAGAAACCATTAAATTCCATTTTGTAGGTGTATACACCAAGTTTAAGTCAAACAACTAGACATACTCCATCCTATATCATTTCCCTAATTTCAAGTATCTATCGGAGAAGATATATTTCAGGATTTTATAATCTATTTAGACGATGAAATATTCCCCAAATAGACAGTGGTTCCATGTTTTTAATGAATGTTCTTACGTAGATAATTCTAGGTCATATATTTTTTAACACTTTTCAAGGGTTTATAACTATCATGAGTAATATGATAAAAAATTCCCTCCCTATATAAGAACACAAATGTTCTATGATCTAGTTACATTGCAATATAAAACATATCTTAGACCATGTTCTGGTAGGAAAAGGATAAATTATAAATATATCCATGATTTATTCCCCAAAAAGGGTTTATCAAAATATTTGGTCCACTTTAAAGAATTATTTTTACTCATAAATTCATCTATATGAGGAGAAAACCTTGAGAAATATCAAAAAAGGTGATGCTATGTATTAATCCTGTAAAATTACATATTTCATAGACATTCTTAGGTGAATTCCAATAAATTACTACATTTATCTACCCAAGTTCTAATGGCATTACATTTTTAGAAAATACATGTACAAATAAACCAACTTGTTATGTCTAGATGTTTCAATTATTTCATTTACTATAAAGTCATTAATCATGCAATGTGATTAATAAAATCAATAATTTCTCCCCATGGTCTTTCCTATTTGAAGACTAAATCAATATATCATAAAACATTTCCATGATAAACAAATAATGTTATTTATAGAAGATATAGTTCATTAACTCCATGAAAATATATAAGTCTAATTTTCATACATAAGATAAATTACAATGTATTTATAATGCCCATATCGGCTTCAAAATGATATATTTAGAATATCCTCTATCCGGAATCTGAGTGAGTGATATATTGGTCTTATATCAATCATAGATAACCACTTGGATCCCTTTATTTGATAAAATATATCTTTGATTCATGAATAAGGATATATTTTATTGAACATAACATGATTTAGTTAATGATAATATACATGCTAAAAAAGTGAAACATTGTCTATATTTATGAACAAAACTATAGAAGCCTAAAGTGATTCAGTTATTCTAGTTAATCCATTTCTCTTTAATAATTATAGATTTACCTTTTATTATAACAACACTATTGGATCCATTGTATATTTTAGAAGTGAAATAGTTTATTTAAAAGAATTATATTGATGGAAAATTTGATTTCTCATTCACAAGGTAGCCAAAAGAAACCATTTAAAATGGAATTTGTATATTTTTTCACTATTATAGGAAGACTGTTATTTACTATTTCATCTGTAGCATCCAAAATTAGTTTTTCAAACTGACTAGATCTGTTTCTATATACTTCCAATAAATTTCATAATCTATCAGAATTCATACCCCAATCACCTTTGATTAATAGATAATCTTCAACTGAGGATATGAATGTTACTTGTTGATAATTTTAGTAGATATGGGTCTGTAATTTTACCAAATAGTCAATTTCAAATCTTACTTTGTAAATATCCATTTATAAGATAGTAAAATCCCAAAGGAACTGTACTGAATCAATGGTAATGGTATATACTAGGATCCCGAATCCTCTGCATTCCTAATCACCAAAGAGTTTCATAATGAATTTGATGTCAATAATATTCTCCACTTTAGAGACTAATTATTTTACAACATGTGATGAATGAAAATAATGTATTTAACTAGTATAACACAAAACTACTATAATCATCTCATCAATAATATTGGTATTATACAAAAACTAGGGTTTTGGTTTCCTAGTTAAACTACCCCACTCAGATCTATATAACTATTGATATACTCTGATAGAATAGTTTCCATTCCCATGTTTTGGTAACAGCTATAAAATCTTGGTTTTCTTTAATTCATCTTGGTTTATACAATTATGATGGTGAGAACGTATTTTATGTAGTCATACTATTTGAAAACGGGACATAAGAGACTGGTTCAATCCATCTCCTTCCACATATTTTATAGGTTTAAGGAATTATTTCATCAGATTGTCTCTTTTCCCCCAGTTTTGAAAATATAATTGTTGTGAAGTACACATATTCTTCTTAATCTAGAGATAATCACACTAAAATAATCATGGTATATTATAGTGAAATGGTTGATAATAGATTGATCTCCCATGATTATTCTATAGTGCCTTACTACATTAGTAATATCTATTACTATTATACTAATCACATACACTATAGTTCTTTCCTACACTTGGATGGATGATGGTTTCCAATTCCCTAGAGTTCCCAGAAATATCTCTCTCCCCACTAGCGCCACATTCACCATCTTTGGATAAAAATTAATAAAAAACATAAACACCTTAGGGAAGATATAATTTCATAGACCTTTATCAAATATGCATGATTTTAATTTTTTGTGAAAAGCTACATCTTATGTGAAATAAACCAAGTGACTTAAATGAGAGGTATATTCCATCACTAAGATAACTCCATGTTTCATCTTTAAGACTTTGGTTGTATTATCTATTTGTAAGGTGTGTGGATAAATCAATTTATGGAATAGTTTCTTGAACCATTTCCATGTTAGAGCTTGATCCATCTTATCATAAACAGTTTTGTCCCACCATTGTAGCATCATTTCTTCAAAAATGTACGTTCCTAACATTAATTACATTTATAATAGTGTTTTGAGGAGGTAAAAAAATCTATTCATCCTACCCTTCCATTATTTTTCACTATCAGGTCACAATTCACCCCCAAAATATTAGAGGATTCTGAATCTAGACATCTTAAAATTGATTCATGTTAGGAGGTATTTCAATTTGAGGTATCTTGTTGAATATTGTTATTTTTCATAAATAATTTAATGAAACTACAGGTACATATGTGGTCCAGGTGGAACCACATACTCATCTAATCCATCTTACTAGTTTCATGTTCTCTTGAACATTGTCATTATCATTCTATAACAATAGAAACAATTATGTGTTAATTATTTTATTGCCTCTTCATTCCGGCTATATCATATATTGTATAAAAATTTTCAAAATAATAATGACATAATAAAAAAATTAAATAATTATGTGATAATGTAGTACAATTGGTATGTCTCAAAAAATTCTAGATACTCTAATTTCATCACCTAAACCCATGATGATGAGGTGATAACAAACTTAGAAGTGTTTTAGAACACTTTTATACTCGAACCATAATGATAACATGAAGTTTAATATAAAGAGATTAGTTATGTAATTTTTGGATTTACATTTCCTGTTTTGATGCATCATATCACTTTTTTACCATATCGATTGAAAAAATGAAATAAATAGATTGAATTTGTAATAACCTTTCTATAATAATTGGCTTCTAAAGAGCCTGGGTTCCACTAACCTTTTGTGAGATTCCTAAAACACCAATAGAAGGAAATAAATTTTGAGGTTTTAATAAGAAATATGGGGAATGTTTTACCAATATTACATGCACACACTAACACAGACATGAAACCACAAATGAAACATACAAAATTAGAAAATGATCTTACTATCGTATTCCAAACCTATACTAGTATTGAGAACTATCATGGTTATAGGATACAACCATGGATTAGTCCTCTATGGTGATAGAGGTCATTATTATAGGGCCTGATGTACGAAAATATTTTTAAATTTTTGTCATATTACGCTACCACCATGGTCAATACTGACCATATAGGTAGGTTAAAATCTATTTCTATAGCTTGAAATCGTGGCCATAGATTTTCAAAATAAAAAGTCCTTGTCTTTTGTTATCATAGGACCTATTATAAATTCCGTATAAGACCATACCACATACATATGACTCTAAATATTCATTTATATTTTCATATATATATATATTAAACATTAAAAAATTTAACCAAAAGGCATTTTGGTCCAACACTTATTACCACAATATTTGGAAATTGAGGTTGTAGGTGTACGAACAAATCTATATAGTGACATTTAAAGTTAAAATTATACATATTTGTTTAGACTTAGATATTTAGGAACAATTTAAAAAAATTATGGCCATTGATACCCTTTACTACCAGGTTTTTTGAAAAAACATTATCATAGCTTGTATTCCTAGTCACTAGGTCCACCACTTTGGGGAACCATGGACAAATCTCCTCTCTACCACCATGTATTTTTGGAAACCTGTTGTCATATCACTATGGGTACTCTTTAGCACCACTTTTTATTGAAAACTATGGTCTTAAGAATTTTCTGTAATTTTCTTCCCTATAACCTATGAAATGTTTGCTTTTCCGACGTTCACATACTAAAATGGTTATACAAAACCATTATTTTAGGCTATCCTTGATCCATGGTCTCTATGAACAATATAAATAGGATAAGAAAAGTAGTTCTATGGATATCGTTAACTATAAATATGGAAATATGATACAAAATGGCCTTGTTTCTATATATTGTAACTATAAAACCATGGTTGTGGGTGAAATTTTATGTAGTAGAACCGAGAAAAACTACATAAATGATGCTTGATTAAATATGAAAATTGAAAGAATAACAAAACCAATACTTATATTAAGAGTCGAAAGAAATATTCAAAACTATGAATCCAAAACAAAAAAAACACTCAAGCACCATGGTAAACTATTATTAATTCCAAGACCCATCCAACACCAAATCTCTAAGTCAAGACACTCATGAATGAATCCCCAAGATGATATTTGAAAAATTATGAAATATATTATTTTATTATAACATATAAAATAGTATCTATATTAGAAACAAAGTGAATATTTAGGGGGGTGATTAATCATACCCTATAGGGAAAACTCCAGACATCTTATAGATTCCACTAAAATAAGAATTTGTTAATCTCAAAGATTTATTAAAACGTTTTAATATTTACCCATTCCATTAAAATTGTATATCATATTATACATACATATATATAATATAAAGAATGATATTAAATGATTTTATCCAATAAATATTGTTTTTTATATAGTGGAAAATTTTGTTCTAATCCCACAAGGAATTTATAATTCAGGTTCTCACACACGCACATCCATGCATTCAAAATGAAAAAAAATATATACTTGCTTGTAGTGATCAATCCTTCACCAAGTCATCAAATTTTGATATAAATTTTTATTCCACTGAGATGGCACAAGTATATTTTTTACCAGTAAGTCCCAAAACAATTAAAATACGAATACATTCCACATCTATGATTTTTTCAACTTCTCACACCTAGAAAACCATTTTTATGAAAAACCCATTAAATCATATTATCAAACACATTATGGTAATCACCCACAAACAAATATTTATAGATATAATATATAAATTAACATTTGTCAAGGTTAGAACATTATTATTTAATTTCAATGTAGTGAATAATAATTTTAGAATTAAACAACCTTTAAAATCTATAGAAAGTCAAAAAAGTGGAAATCCACATACATTGAAAACAAGAAATACAATGAATTTTCACATGATATCAGAAATATTGATTCTCTCATCCACTAATCAACTGGATACCAACAACTATTAATCAAAACTTCTCTGATACCATACATTTTTTCAAAATAAACCTTGTTTAGGTTTATCTATAAGAGGAAACAAGAATATCTCAATTAAAAGTTATTAATAGATACCTTAGAATTTATTTCCAATATCCAAGGCTCTAATAATCATCAAAAATAGTGTCAATAAGTTAAATTTTATCAGAAAAATTATAGAGGAAGGTTGACATTCAAGATCTTAGTTCATAGAAATACGATTGTGGGTTTTTATGTGAAATTATTATTTTAATCTCATTTTTCATAATTGATTAATTACATTGCATGATTAAATTATATGGTTCATCAGACCATCTGATCACCACTAACCTAGTGTTTCAATGTCACACAATTATTTCACTCAATTATAAAAAATTTTCCCCAAAAATGTGAATCACCACTATTTAAAAACATCCATGTCACATAGTAAGGTAACACTATTTAAAAAATGATATGTAAACTATTCGCTAACCCCATTAATCCCATTTTCACCTCATATGATTTTCTAGAGAAGTTGTGTTATTCCCCCTAACCATGATCAATCAATGAAACCACAAATAAATTTCTAATAAATTCCTAAATCATCCAAAAAAATTTTAATGACATTTCTCAACTATTCTATAGATTAAAATACTTAATATAAAAAATTTTCTGAAATAGGGGTGTTACAAATATTACCCTTTTTAATTAATATAGATATTCTAATAAAAAATATGAAATTAATTTTTCCCAATAAATGTTTTAATGGCCAGAAAAATGATTTTTATTATTAGCACTCATAACCATAAATAAAAGTTTTATGAAATTTTTTTAAAAATAAAGATTATGTATAAGATGAAATTACAAATTTTTTTAGTATTTTATAATAATAATTGGTATATATAAATAAAATTGTGTTATATATATATTTGAAATCACTAATAAACTATTATTCATCATGTGAAAATATAGTTAAAAGAGGAACCAAAAAATATTTAATTGGAATAAATGTTAATTTAGCTATGAAATATTAATGATATGTTTTATAAAGTAAATTTAATATTTTAATTTTAAAATTTTATGTATAAAATAAATCTCTATTTATGAAAAATGATAATAAATTTTTAATCCATTTTTATAAAATAATGGTGTCAAAAAAATCAAGGTATTTAGAAAAATTATAATTTATACTATTTATCTAAAAACTAGTATTTTTATAAAATGCATGAAAATTCATTGCAAGATAATATTGTCATTATGATAGCAAAAATATTGATATTTTTTCAAATTAAAATTATTAAATTAAGTAATTTTTCATTGAAATGGACATTTAAAATATAATGAAAAAAATTATAGGAAAACAAAGTTTAAAATGTTAAATATTTTTATTCTTTTTAATATAAATTACAAATTATTGTTAATATGTTATTCATATAGTAAATGTATTTTAAAATTATTCAACCGTAATATATTTATTTTCCAAATATATAGAAATGAAAAATGAAATTTGTAGTAAAATATATTTTTATGTATAAAATGATATTGTTAGTTATTTAGCTATAATAATTGAATTAAAACAATGCATTGATAAAAAAATGACCTTAATTTTTCTTTTTACATGTATTTCATAAGTTAGTAACTGTTATTTATTCCAGAAAACTTATTGAAAACATTCTAATGATTATATTTTCTTCTTATAATTTTATCTTAATAAAATATATAATTTTTAATTATGTTTTAGTTTTGTAGGAAAATAAATATATTCAACATAGTTTCTAATTAGGGTATAAATATATACAAAAAAATTTGGGTGTTACATTTTTGTCCAATATAACTGAGCCTTAAATTCAAAACAAAAATCACTGATGCTATGATAATTTGACATTCCAACATCACCCAATTGAAAACAATTATGATTAATTTGATATCTTATTTTAACAATTCTTCTATATTCGAGTATATTTACCAATAATACATATTTTATAAAAAAATATTCCTTCATTTAAAATATGTGAAACACTTAATAGATTGTGGTTTAATACATTAACAAATAATGTGTTTTTTTATTTTGGATTTTTATTTCCAATCTCTATTGAACCAACACCATTAACCCTGAGTTAAAAATGATTTCCATGTTTCACTAATCCACTAATTCAATTTTTAATTTTTTTATAATTTTGAAATAACATTTCATTTTTTAGGAATATATTCTATATAAATTCCATATGTTATCTTACTTTCATTCATTAATTGATTCTTCCATGGATACCACTTTATCAATGTTTTTCACTTATTATTGTAAGTCTATTTGGATTTTAAAATCAAATATTTTTAATCTAGTAGAAGGATAAATCATTCATCTACATGGATACCATGTTGGTCACACATTCAATATACTTCTTCAATGGGATTCAAATTAGTTCTATGTTTTTTGTCTAGAATATGATGTATACTAATAACATACATCCATTGAGTTGGATAAATCTCCTTCAAGCCATGCCTCATAATCCACCTAGAGATATTATAATGTTGTTATTTTAACCAACATATCATTTATTTATTCCCAATTCCCTCATTATACCAATAAAATAAATAATAAGAATATTTACTATTATAACAAGAATGTTATCTTAAACTCAGTACAAGAGTTCTGTCCATCATAGAGAAACCAGCCAAGATTAATTTCTACAACAAAATTATTATGGACACTAAAATTTATTCATCATATTATTTTTTCTTATCCTTTATAGAATCAAAATTAATATAAAAATTAGTATTCAATATTATGTTCTATGAATTTTTTGATTTTTGAGCATCCCCTGATTTAACTACAGAAATAGTCTTCTAGAATTAGTTCATCTTTTCTAACATTTTATAAAAATTTTCATAATTAACATAATCCATTTTAGGTTCTTTTTTTAGGTCATCACAAGACTGACCTACTATTGAACATTCTCCAAATTCTAAAATAGAATTATGAATGATTCTTTTTCATTTATTCAACTCCCCTTTGGTTTTAACAAATATTTGATATATATGGTCAAACTTCTAATTCATCCATTTCACCAATTCATACATATTCATATTTAGATTTTTGAAATCATTAAAAACTAAAAATAAAACATATATTTTTTATATGAACATTTATTTTTTTTTTCTAAAAAAATATTTTCCTTTTTTATAATATATTTATAAACATTCATGAATTTTCCCATTTCCTCCATTTTAAAAAAAATTTAGAGGTTTTCCTATAATTTAATCTTTATCTTGAAAACATTTTTTAATTTATTTTTTCACTTTTAGAACTAATCTCATCAAAATTTTCATCTTTAACATTCACCATGATAGTTTTCTCACCAAATTCATCATTAGAGGTAAAAAAATTCTCCTTATCTTTATCAAATCATTAAATTACTTCACAATTTGATAAAAAAGTTATATTTTTTAAATATTAGAAATTATTTTAATTACATGTAGAATAATTCATTGAATTTTTTGAATTTAAATATTTCTTATTGAATATTGTTCTTTTTAATTTTTATTCATCTTAGTAGGATTTATCTTCTTTCAATCTAAGTTAATTCTCAAAAAATAGTATGATTTATTCACAATTGAAAAATTTTGGAGGATTATTCCCCTTGAAATTTAAATTTCCTCATTGTACATACCCAGAAATAAGAAAAATCATTTTATCAGACTCTAAATCCACATCTAAACCTCAATATGAAAAACGGGCTGCGTCTTTTTTGATATTATTCATATGCTTCTCTTTATTATAGGATTTATAACATATTTAATTTTCATCCTTTAATATATTATTTAAAACATTATCTTTTCAAAATTTAATAGAAAATTATAATGTTCTGTAAGTCATCACGTGGCGATGATTTTAGATATTTATCTTCCAAATACTAGATTTTGGTATCAAACATATTAGGTAGGACATGGAAGATATTTTCCACTACAATATAATATTTTAAATTATCACAAAACCCTATGACAATTCTCATTATATCATTAATCCCTATAAATAATTCATCAATATTTTCATAATCATGAATCATAATTTCTTCCGAATTCAACGTAAAAATTTGAATCTTGTCTCTCTTTAATTTGGTTTTCTCTTCATATATTATCAATATCGTCCCATATAGCTTTTATAATTTTTATTCATTTAAAATTTTGGAATTATTTCTCTAAAAGAGAAGAAAAAAATGTCATTTTTTGTAGTAATAAATCTAGAGATTCTTCTTATCTACAAATTTCATGTGAAATCCTTCATTAAGGGGAATAAATCAAATAGTTTTAGACTCTAAAACATTATAACTAATAGATAATTGGTATGGAAACATCATTGAAATCCATTAATGATATCCATTCACATAATATTTATAGATCTCTTGGCCATTAATTAAATTGTTATTTTAAATTTAAGATAAAATAAATCTGTTACCACTTATTCAACTAGAGAGACTTCTAACACAAACTTATAAACATCTAATAAAAAAACAAGTTAACCTAGTATCTAAAAAATATTGTTAACATACTAATAGTATTATCAATAGATCCATTAAATGGGATTGAATTAGTGATCTTAAATTCTGTTTCTGTGTCTCCTAGAATAACCTTCAAGAAACATTAAGAATAGCAATCTCCCTTTACCAAGAACATCCAACAAAAAACAACATAAGGATAATTTTGATTTACAATGTTCACCACTCAAAATATAATAAAAATCCTTATTATGATTTATAATTGTAAAATATCACATGAATCACTATAATTTATTTATATTTATATGTAATCATGTTTTATCCTTGAACTCTCATTACATTTCCTCTAATAAGGCTATGGTCCATTTTTCACAAAAGTGCATCCCACACATTACAATTATATAAAAATATATATAACAACTACATAGAAATATAAAATGTATAATTATTTAATGTTTTTTTAACATTTGGGTTCTTATTATTTTCTCTCTTGATAGTAAGTCACTTCTTCGGTTTGTTTGTATATCACGGGTATACAAGTTCTTCTCATATCCCATACTTCTTCAAACATTTTTTCTCCTTTTTATTAGTCTCCCATTTTATTATTTTAATTGAATCACAAATATTATTACATATTCTTCAAAATATTGTAAATGTTTATTGTTCATAACATAAACTACAAAAACAACAAGTTAGAATTTAAATTTCAGTCTTCAAATTCCATTACACAACTTTCAACTACTCCAACTTCTAATCAAGCTACTAGATTAACTTGAGTCTTATTGAAACGATTTATTAGGTTCTTTGAATAAAAATATTTATTATGAGAGTTATGTGAGTCATTAATAGATACATGTTATTATATCCAATCAAATAATGAACTATCATTAGACAAATACTATCACCACAGTGTGTTGGACCCCTTTTTAGTCCAAAATCACTAAACAACTTATAAAAGTGACTCAATATACCCATCACCATAGTGAGTTCCCACATTCTATTTAATATTTCAATTCTTATCCTGAACTATACTATACATTATGGAGTGTTTTTTCTTATGTTGAACATCTAAATATTTACACACAAACTCCTCAAAAATGACCACTATGAAAAACAATTTCATAGTCAAGATAGACATTTCAGAATTCAAAATATCATTCAAACCATGCAATTCTCTAGGGATTGTAGTTCATCATATAAAACCTCCCAGTTATTTACTTTTTCTATCAATAAATTCATTAATTTTAATACTTCATCTAAAAAAATATAACTATAGATACACCATGGAATGGTGATCCCCATTTTTTTCATAGTTCACATGCTCTTAATAAAACAACCATGTTAAATCCCACATAATTTCATTTCCACTAATTTTTAGTGGGTGAATCCCTCAACACAACAATACTTTCAAAACATACATTTAAAAAATTTCCTCTTCGTTTTAGTGTGATTCCATTCACTCTAGTACACCATGGTTTCTCTCCACGACGTAAGAATGATTCTACATTTTATATAGGAAAAATTAAAAGAAAAAACTCTAAAAAATACACTTTTTTCCCTAGTATCTCACTCATTTATCTCCCCAAAAATATTTTATGACTATTTTGATTAATTGTTATCAATTGGTATGCTCACCTATAACTTGCAACATTATTATTTAAAATTTTTTACTTCTTCCATGAACATCAAAAAATTTAAAACC
Source organism: Viscum album (assembly GCA_963277665.1). Taxonomy (NCBI): domain Eukaryota; kingdom Viridiplantae; phylum Streptophyta; class Magnoliopsida; order Santalales; family Viscaceae; genus Viscum; species Viscum album. The sequence continues at coordinate 733,185,464 of OY728136.1, read as the reverse complement.
CATGGAATATAATATACCTCAAATTAATCATAATGAAATACCTGAGTTTAAACAATATTTTATTAATGATAAAAAAATGGAAAACAAACAATGTCAACATTTAATCCTTTATTCGCAATACACTAACACAAAAAATCACCGTAAACATCCTCTCAGTTACCCTTGGTCTCTGCATTTATTTTGAAAAAATACAGAATCCCTACTTTTTAGAGATATACCAAGCCCATGTAGTAATGATAAATCCTACCCAAATATTATTTATCATTATATCAACATTAAATAGTTATTTAAAGATCTAACAATTATTTTAATTCCAAATATATAACAACACATAATAAATATTACTTTGGAATTATAATAAAAAATTCATTGAGCGTGAACTGGATTAATTGTTTAAATATGAAAAAATGAAATTTCTTAAATTTATGACATTATATTTTTAAAAAGAATAAAGAAAATTTAAAAAAATCAAAATATGAAAAATATGAAAATCCATATAAAAGAATATTGAAGATAAAAAATATATCAATGACTGAATAGTTCATGAATTTGTTATTGGAATAAAGAATATTTCCTAATTTAAGCCTAAAAAATAAGTACATTACTTAAATACAAAAAATATAAAAAAAATTTAAATCCAAAAATTGAAATATATTGACATTATATATATGACAATAAATGTTAAAATTTATATTTAAATAAATGTATTTCAAAATTAATAATTACATGATAAATATGGGTCTCTCATGTTTCATAAAATATATAATATTAGCGAGTTAAAAATACATTATATTTTATATCTCCATTTATATGAAAACATTTTGTTTCAAAATTTGAACAAATCACATTGTTTAATATATTATATATTTTATTTCAATTCCATTCAAAATATACACATTATATATTGTTTTAATTTGTAAAAATAATTCTAACAAGATCATAATTCATACAAATTCAGCATGGATTATTCAATCCTTTATCAAAAAAATCATATATAGGGGACTAGTAAGAACTATTAACATTCATTTAATTAAGAATTTCTGAAATATTTAAAATTTTCTGTTGTAAAAAAATCATAATTTAAGAGGATTATTTGAACTTTTCATTGATCAAATTTAAAAACAAAATTATTTTCAATTTTTTATAATTTATAGATAATTTATAAATTATAAATAATTTCATAGATCTTAAAAAACAATGATCCCTTTTCAACTATATTTAGATATTTATTTTTTTAATTTTTGAAATAATTTTTTACATAATACTATAATCATTCTGTATTTCTTTTAGTTATAATAAGTTAATCATGATCAAGATTAAAATATTTTCAGGAATAATTTTTAAATATAACATAATATCCTATAACATGTAATTTATTAATATAAATAATATTATATTTTAAATCATCTGAATATACATCTTTTGAAATATTAATATAGTTTGAGGAACCTACATATCCGAGTATAATAATTTCACTTGATAATTATATTCAAAGGTCACATGTACATGGATTTGTGGAAACATGTAGTGTCAAATACATATTTCCCTAAAATTTCATATGATCATTGTCGTATAATATCGATGAGTAATTAGGTTATCTTTATAAGGACATGATTTTAATTGCAAGTTCCATCGATAGTATTTCTATTGAAATAAAAATGGTAAAGGGATAAAATGTGTGTGAGATCAGTGGATAGATAATGGAACTCCCATAAAAGATAAATTACTAATTGGGGTACTTACCTCTACTAGAGTAGAGAGAGGAATGAAAATATACTCACGCATTTATACAAATACCATCTAATATTTACACAGATGCTATTTATTAGAAATATTCAATTATATTTAGATACTCTCTTGATATTCTCAATGGTCATCTGGAAATAGCTATTAGGTACACAAAATACATCCTATAAATCCTTATTTAGGATCAATATGATCTGTAATTCTATGATGTTTTGTGTGCTTCCACTATGTATAGAGACTGAGATCATAATTGGGTTTTTCAAGTCATAAAGTTTTCTATTGTAATATAACATAACTCTCTCAATTTTTATAGTGTCCTCATCCCTATTTCTTAGTATGAGATTCAATTCTCATTACCATACTCACACCCTAATATCATTTATCCATTATTAATAAGTCTTATCATAATAAACAAAGGAGTTGAATATTGATTTGGAATTTACAATAGAATATAAGATAAGAATTGATTTAAAACATGTATCCTTATTTACACAATAAGAATTAACTGAGACACATAATTGATCAAATAGATAATTATATAAATAGATAAAAAAATTTAATAGTTAATGTTAAATTTCATCTAAATCCTCCTACAGATCACTCATAAATTTTTCTAATTTTATCTATCAATTTTGAAGTCTCTTTATTATCTTTATCTTTCATTAGTTTCATCCATGAATACTCTCAATCTACCCTAGCTTGATCCCTTCCAATGTTTCCTTAACTTCCTCTCAAAAATGATATAAAATTCTAAGTTTGAGGGCCATTTGTTTTACTTTCACACATGTTCAAAAATATATTAAATAACTTCCAAGTGTAATGTACTAGTTCTAGGATTCCAATAAATTCATCCAATTTTTTCAACTAAATTTGTATAGTAACCTTGACTCTCAACTCATGATTATTCCATGTGAAAATTCCATGGTCCAATTTCCAAATTTGGAGATATATATGGAATGAATATTATCCAATTTATTTATGATGACCATGTGAATATGAGATGTAATATGTAGAAAACATCAATTCTTCTAAAACCTTCCATGAAATTATCATTCATATGATGGTGAATTCGTTTTCTAATGATATTAATGGGTTTTTTATTTGTTTATTCAAGTTTTTGATCAAAATAGGCCATGTAAATAATCGTGTTTATTTTTTGGGTAAACATATCATTTTTACTAGTTTTCAAAGTCTTAACCATGAATACTTACAGCATTGGAGATAACTCCTTGATGCATTGGTGGATCAAGGTACATTGGCTTGTGGATGCTGCATATATTGGAAATTAAGGATACATTGGAAAGTTTCTAATAACTTATCCATGATGGTAAGTATTCCTATAAATAATAGAATCATTGTTAATAAAATAGATTGTAGTCATAGGGCTATTACCATGAGAAAAAAATACTCTCGTCATTGGTCCCCAATAGTCATAGGTTAATAAAAAATGTGGCTATAGGCTACCAATAGCCACAATAATTATACCTCTCGCTATTTAACATTGAAGATGAAACCTATATCAATGATCATAATTGAGTGTGGCTATATCCTCTTGTAGATAGAAACTATATCCATAGTTGTATTGGACCATGGTTATTGTCTACCTATAGCCATGGTCATTCCACAAGTTGCTATAGGTAATTCCCAAAAAAGTAATATCATTGATACTATAATTATAATATTATAATTGTAATTAAAATATATGTATATATATTATATAAAATATAAAAAAACATATGTAGAATATTGGTAAAGTATTATTCCATTAAACATGGGTATGTAGGATCATATATGATAAACTATGAATTTTTTTTTAAACTCAATAGTAATGTGAATAAGAACGTGGTTATAGAATCCATCAACATTAATTACCTATATCCATGGTAATCACCTTTGGATATAGCCTAGGTGACCGTGGCTATATTTCATTGGATATAGCCATAACATTATCCAAAAGAGGTATAATGGATGTTTCTATAACCTATGTCATGGTCACTTGGCCTATATCCATAGAAAAGGGTAAAAGTTATTTCCTATTTTTCTAGTAGTGCATCACAATTTCCAATGTGTTAGGGATCAAAAAAAAATTTCAATGACTATATGAGTCTACACTGTTGAGAATTTTTTGTGCATGATATATGTAGATAGATTTTTCAGGCTGACACAATATCACGACATGATGAAAGTCTATTGTTTCAATAGAGAAGAGATGACTAAGAACCCTTTTCAAGGTGGATTCAGTTTGGATGGATGGTTGATTGTGAGTGGTTCATTTCTTACAAAATTATTAACATCATGTCACTATTTTCATTCTTAACGGATTCTTCTAATTGTTCCCACATCCATAACTGGGTATAGACCTTCTTTCAAAAAAATACTACAAATCCCGTATTTAAGAGCACTTCTATTTTTCATCGCTAGAAAAAAATGTCGATAAATGTCATATTTATCAATTCTAAGGAATGTGATAACAAATTTAACCTTTTTTATGGACTTTTTTATTAGTGCTAATAAAGGTTACCATTTATTAGTGATTTTTTTAGAGCTAATAAATATGTCTTTCATCAGTGCCCTTTTAGTACTAATAAAAGACCAAATAAATAAAATGAAATAACTATATATGTAAAAAATGAGTTGATTATAAAATTATTCAAAAATTATTGATTAAAAAATTATTGATTAAAATAAATAAACTAAATATACATTATTCAATATTAAAAATTTGTTTACTTACATAACTATGATAATTAATATTATTAATTTGTATATATTAAATATATAGATATATATTAATGTGTATAAATATGATTTATATATTAAAAAATATTTACGTGGTTTACAATAAATAGTAATATATTTATTGAATAATGGTTTATAACTAAAAAATTATATGATTAAAAAATAATTACTAATTGTATAGTACTCAACATGTAATTGAATGTCGTTGTATTTTTCAATTTAACATAGATTAAATCTATGTTATATTGATTTCTCATGTATGTAATTAATTCATTTTTATATACAATGAACACACATAAAACTTTTCCATTCTTTCAATATTGTTAATGTGTACTTATTCTTAATTTATTCAATTTCACTCATTGTTAACATATATACAGACACTTAAAATTTTATATTCATTAATAATGATAAAATATATTTTTAAAAAAATATTTATAAATAAATAAATTTATAATTGTACATTTAATATATTTATAAAATTATATTTACAATTATAAATAAATCAAAAAATTTAAAGTACTTATCTTATTATAGATAAATAATTATATATATTTAAATAATTTATAAATTCATAATAAATTTACTTAAATAATGAATATATATACTATATCTATATATATTCATTATATATATATATGCATAATTATATTAATATATATAATGATATAGATATTAATTTTTAAGATTATTTATATAATTATTAATAAATAATTAAAAAATTATAATATATATATTTAAAATGGAATATATTTACAATATTTATATATATATTTATTTATTGAGAATAAAAAAAATTATATTTTTTAAGTATAATTATAATTATACATCGTTTATCATTGCTTAAGTAATATGTGTTGATAAAAGCATCTTTATCAGCACTTTTTTGGCATTAATAAAGATAAGGCTTTATCAACGATGAGAATATTGCTGATAAAATTTAAATTTATTAGTGCTATCATTTATTTGATGATAAATATTGATTTTGTTAATTATTTTTTAGAGTTGACAAATTCCTACCTTTATCAGCGCTAAAAAGGAACTGATAAAGAGTCCTTTTATCAATGCTTGTGTAATAAGAGCTGATAAATGGACTCTTTATCTGGTCTTATTTGTAAGCACGGAAAAAAAAATCCCAATCTCATTAAAAAAATCCTATCCATTTATGAACCCTTCATGATATCAAAATATTTCAGAAGAATTAACCTAGTGTCAGCACTCCTCCCCGTTCAATCAAACCACGAATCACACCACTTGATTATATCACAGACATCTAGCCTGACATTCATTGTTTAATTTAAGTTATGCTTTCTAAATGAGGTTTTATATATTCTTTAACCTAGCATGATAGGCCTTCTAGTTTTTATTGTATATTTTATGTTTTTTTATTTCTTCATTGACGAAGTCATTATTTGTTCTTCAGTGATTGTATACTAGTGAGGTAGGCCTTCTGATTTTCTCAGTTTACAATTTTTGATTGTACTCTTGATCTCGAATAGAAACATTATTTTTTTTAGACTCAACAGTGATACAAGGATTTTAGTTGGTTGTATTATTTTGTTTACATTTCCCAAATTTTTCACCCAAACCTATCATACATATTTTCATTCTTTATTTTATCAATGTTATTTCATACATATGAAATTATAGAAATTGAAACTGAAGATTTATTGTGTCAGGGAGTTGAAGGTATGCTAAGAGATTTATATTATCTTTTACAAATTCATATCTTCTTTTTTTACATAACTCGGTTAATGTTGAATCCAATTTATGGATGCAGTATAAATGATTTAATTTAAATTGTATTTCAACTGGTGTTATTTTATTTTTTTGGTCCAAATCGTTTCCAATGTGTTGTTTTCATTCCCTTGTGCTTGTTAGTAGAACGAGGGGGATTGAGAATGTCCCTTGGACACTATCATGGTCTATCTGGGGTGTTTGATATATGGTTGTCCTGGGATTTTTTTGGAAACAATAACTATTGTTAAATGTATTTTACCTTTTATCAATAATAAAACTTCCTATTTCTCTGCACTTTTGAAAAAAAATCAATTTTTTCTCTTTCATTAGATTAATCCAACATTATTTAAAAATCCTTTTAATAATAGTATATGAAAAAATTATACCTATATGTTATTTACTATTTTCGAAATACATTATAATTTTATATCGTCATACTACTCCCTCTCTCTCAATAATTTAATAAAAAAATATCATTTTGAGATTACCCCTTTTTGGTTATACCTCTTTTTTTAAGACCAATATACCAGTATAATAAATTATAATTTCATTCCCATAAATGTAGTTTTTAAATAATTTCACACCATTTTTTAGTGTTTATTTAACTAATAACCAGTGAGTTTCGATGGATTCACCTTGATTCCTAACTATATGGAACATAGAAATTTTTTTTTTATTCCTTTTTACTATACAAAAAGTTGGTATTTAACAAATCTCTCACACTCCATGATATAGATTGACATTTCATCCTTAATATTTGATAAAAATATCAATTTCAATGGGTTTCAACATGGGTTTTCAATGTTCATTTTTAAATCTATAAAACACTTCTCTCACATACATGGATTGTGAAAGAAATTTCCCATGAATTCTAGGAGTCTCCAATAAACTAAAAAAATCTTCAACTCACTAATCATCAATATTTAAACATTTTTCATTTTTAATGTATAAAGATAATATCATCATTCATCTCTTAGACCTCCAAATATTATGTCATCTACATTGTTAAACACATTCAATCTATCCATAAAATTAATTTTTATTTAATAATTATAATCAATTCCACTTCATTAAAATTAATGTTTCTTGAATAATTCATATAACATTCAACACCAAGATTTATGTTCTTGTTTCAATTCATACATAACCATTGTCAATTTAAACACATTATTCTGGTATTAAAGAATGATATAACTATCTATTTGTTTGATGTAAACTTCTTATTGATGTAATTCATTAGTAAATGAAAATTTTACATCCAGTTGGAGTACCTGGAATTTAATTAGGATGGGTTTGTGTGGTGATATGACATACCAAGTGTCATGATGTTTTTTTGAATATTGATATACTGTTAATTTGAAATGTAATAATTCATTAGGATGCTACATCACTTGCTCAAGTACATTTTTATATATTCAAGATGATTGAGTGAGTGTTTATGATTATTGGTTATCATATTTGAGACTCTTTTTACTCCTCAATTACCAATATTATATTTTAATTTGGGTAAGGGATTTATGAAAGATTTTGTGTGGTGTAATTCATTTCTTAAATTCAATTTCCCATTTAATTCAACATAATGAAATTCATTGAAATAATCAAATTTTGAGTTTCCCTTATTAAAATTTCCAAAACATTTAACATTTGATAATGAATATCTAATGAGTATTAATTTATATATTGTACTAAATTAATCTTTTATGAACCCAATTGAATAGATATGAACAAAAAATGTATGCAGGTTAATGGCTTGACAAACTAATATGAATATGGAGTTAAAGATTTTATCAAGTTTACAAGATATCATGTTGGAGGACCTTCTAGAATCCTCTTTCCATGTTTAAGTTGTTGTTATTAAAGAAAAATTAATCCAAAAGAGTTGGAATAAAATTTCATTTTTCCTGGAATATATTAAACCTTTAAATGTTGTACTAAACATGGGGAAAACTAAAAGTGGAAATCAATTGGGATAACACTTCAATTTTTGAATCATTTGATATGAATACCTTTATAAAATATGATGGAGATTTCATGAATGAAATCACAATGAAAATTTAAAATACCCATTGTGATTTTCGAAAGATGTTTGAGGAGTTAAATAGATTTTCCTTGAAACTATTGTACACCGGTTGTTCTAAATACACACCATTGTCAGCTGTATCGATGTTATATAATTTGAAAGCTAGAAGTGGATGTAGTGATAATATCATTACGTGGTCTTCTAAGAGATATAATACTAAAATAAAATGAAATACCATGAAAAACTTATGACACTAATCAAATATATTGTTCAATGTGCATGAAATCTAAAAAAATACATGTTTTTTAAAATGATTTCATATTGTTTCACAAGGACCATGGATCACGTAAAAATTCTCTAAGTGTGTATAAGATTGACACAAAAAATGAATCAAGGACGGAAAAATTTGTATGGTACATTCCAATAATTACATGGTTTAGAAGACTATATGGATGTCAAGAAACCAAGAGAAAACTAACATGGCATGGAGATTCAAGAATTAAATATGGGAAACTACATCATCAAATAGTTTCTGCTCTGTGGAAGAAAATTGATTAAGAGTTTCATGAAATTTTATATGATCTGGGAATATTTTTTCTTAGATTATTTATAGAAGAAATAATTACTTTTGGTTTAAAAAGTAATAATCATAGTACATGGCTCATAATATTTTTGTATTATAACTTTATACCATGGTTATTCATGAATCATAAATGCATTATGTTGTCTTTTCTTATATCAGGAAAAAAGAAACCTTGTAATGATATTGATGTCTGTCTGGATCCATTGATTGAAGATCAAAAAATGATGTGGGATACATGTGTGAAAAATAATGATTCTAATACAAGTGAATAATTCACATAGAGTTCTATGCTGTATGGAATAAAAAATGAAATCCCTAGGTAGGTAAATTTATCAGGCTATAACATTAAGGGAATGTAGGGGTGTCCCATTTGTGAAAAATGCACATACTCGGTTTGGTTGATACATCCCTCTAAGATTGTGTTTTTCACTACTAGAAAAGAAGGTTATACCAATGATTTTAAACCATTTGTATAGGCTGGGAAACCATTGGAATAGCCTATACCAATGGTTATCCAAACCGTAGGGTAGTAAGCCATGAGGAAAGCCCTATACCAACAGTTTGATCTAAACCATTGGTATAGCCCACTGTATTTATTGATATACCAACAGTTGTCAGCTAACCGTTGGTATATGTTTGTATAACGTTTTTACCAACAGTTTCAGGAAACCGTTGGTATATATTGAATAATAAACACTATACCAATGGTTTAAAACCATTGGTATTGTTTTTAAATTTCTCTCAATGTATACCAACAGTTTAAAACCATTGGTATTGTATTTTTCCAGAACTGTTATACCGACGGTTTAAAATCGTTGGTATTGTGTTTTTCCAGAACTGTTATACCAATGGTTTAAAACCATTGGTATTGTGTTTTTTCATAACTACTGCACAACATCCCTCCAGTAGCCCCTCTAGTATATACCTGCATAAAAAATATCACAAAAACAACATACAGACTTAAAACAGTATAAAAAACACCTAAAATAGCACCAAAAAAACACATAAAACCATCAAAATCTTCCAACAATTTCATGTACTACAATTCCCTATTTCAATCTTCATATGACAATAATAATCTGGTAGAGTTAATAAATGTTTCAATAACTCAATCATTATTTATACCATTTCAATATTCATATGACAATCACACTTCCAATAGTATTTCACCTCACCCCTGCACAACCCCACAACCAGCATAGCCACCCACCACTCCATCGAATTCTAATAGGCCGAATAGTATAAGAAATACTTATTAGAGTTGAATAAGGGTTTGAAATTGATTCAAATCCCAATTTTTTTTTTCTGATCTTTGATTTGGGTATGTAATGATTTGTGATGCATTTTTCTTTGAACTTGTATTTTTTATAATATATGGTGAAATAGTATTTTCATAGGAGTCTCGTCACTTATGACCCCAGGAGTCAAACTACCAGACTCATAAAAAAGAGTTTTGTTACTATCTTTGATGAGTGTAAATTTCAGTTGTTGTATTTACGTAAAATGACATCTCTTTGAAACAAAAGAGAGACACTTTTAGTGGTGTCAACCACACCGCACCTCAGATTGAGGCGGAGTTGACTCGTACATGCCCCAAGTGACCCATGAATATTTTTCCTAAAGTATAAACACAATCCAAATGTGTTTGGTCATTTTTCCATATGCATGTTGTTTTTACTAAAAAGCGTATCCATTTTAAACAAAAGAAAGACACTTTGAGTGGTACCGGCCACACCATGCCTCAGATTGAGGCGGGTTTTACTCGTACACATCAGAAATGAACCATGGATCCTTGTCCTAAAGTATCAACAGAATCCTAATGCATTTGTTCCATTTTCTGTATGTCAGTTGTTTTTTTCACTTAAAATGTTGTCCATTTCAAAGAAAAGTGAGACATTTTGAGTGGTTCCGGCCACACCGCTCCCCATATTGAGGCGTGTTTGACTTGTACACATCAAAAATAACCCATGGATTGTTTTCCTAAGGTTTCAATAGAATTTTAATTCATTTGGTCGGTTTTCCGTATGTCAGTAGTTGTTTTCACTTAAAATAATGTCCATTTTAAACAAAAGAGAGACATCAGGGAAGTTATACCGAAGCTGACACCCAATATATTACTTCATATAAATACAAAAAAAAATACTTCATAAAATCCAATCGATTTTTTACCCATATTTGTTCCCCTGCATTATCCTTGACTTCGTGTGGCAGATGTCTCCAAGAGAGAGGGCTGACCGGAATGATGTCGTAGTATTTGGCTAGCATCACCAAAAAACCCCGACATTCCTACCCAGATTTATCAATCATCTATCCATCATCATTGTATTCAACCATAAACTATGTCTAGAAGTTCCATACCACACGCAAGCATGTACGCCCCCTCACCCACCTCCTATCCATAGATGAATCTATTATTAATGAAAAAAATATCAGTACAGGTTATAATAAAAATAAATTTTGGTATAAATATTCATTAGAGTTATAAAAATATACATGTGGTAGTCAGATCAATGGGAATTACTGGATGTGTAGAAGCTGAAGGAATATCCTATACAGGTGGAGTGTCCCTCAATGTACGCTTCTTATCCACATACTGTGTCGGAGCAGGAGTTGAAGAAGGTGGAATATAATAGCCCGGAGATAATGAATCAGAAGAAAAATATGATGGCACAGACATCTGGCCAACTCGTAGTGTAAACATCGAAGGCCTAAATATCATGTGTGTCCCTAAAGTCACACCAGGATCTAAATGGGGGGTAGATGATACATTTGTGGTAGGGGAAGGATCCAATCGGGTATGACCAGTGGATCGTCTAACTCTCTCACCATGAGCCCTTGTACCACCGGCCTCAGTACTGGGACCACCAGATGGTCATCTAAATCTGACACCACCCCCCTCCTACCACTGTCCTCTATACTGGGAGAAATATTATGCTCCTCATAGGATATCTCTCATCTAGGGGGTGGATTCTGAAAAAAAGTTTAACAAAAAAGTAAACACATGATATTATAAGAAATTGAAATATATATATTTGAAATAAAATACCCACAACGGGGATGAGTGGAGGAATTCCCATCTGTGTCATGAGACAATTATTTTCTGTCATCTTTTTCCGCCATCTCTCTTCAATGGGTGTCATTTCCTGCAATGAAAAGAAATATGGAAGTAATTAGTAAAAGATAACTAATTTGTAACCAAAAAATATAGAAAAACAATTCTGATAAAAAAACATAATGAAACAGAAGATTTATGTTAGTTTGAAGGTAAGTACTAGGATACACACTTTGAATGATATAGGTGAAACATGTAGGTGAGAACATGACTGTATGATTCTATATATTTTCCACCACAACTTCGGGTTCACAATCAACTCTGACAATTGATCTATTGGAGTAATCATATGTAATAAACAGATTGCTTCCAATTGTAGTAGGTATAGTGTCAACTTCATCATCACCACCATCAAAAACATGTCTGGGATTTACGTTCATAATTACACCAAATTTAAGATGATGATGATCTTTGGCATAAAAACCTAATTTCACCATTGATGAAAATACATATGGTTCGTCAGTGGAAAGAGTGCGAGTCATGCCAATAACTCGAAATCCACATTCATCAATAAATGTGCCTTGCCTCGTCATTGAATCAAATCATTGACATTTCATCATCGTGACTCGACCATGTGAGTAATAGTCCAAAATTATTATTTTCTCCACGACTCCATAATAAGATACATTTTCAGAATGATGTCTATTATCAGATAAACTAGCATAACTGTCTGTTGTGGCATTTAGAATAAGACAATCATGTTGCGTTCTCATTTTTATTGCTCATTCATGGATAATAAATTTGTATCCATTTATCACATGTGATTTACAAGAACGAACCATGGTATTAGGACCAAAATCCAAAGATCTTATTTCCTTAGAAACAAATTCTGGAGGCAAACTCAATACCTGAAATATAAACAAATAGTAAACTTAATTAAATATTATTTTTATTTTGTTATTATAGAAATATTTTTACCTTTAATTTCAAGCTAGAAGAAAACCCTTTGCTATGAAAAGTATCTTTCCTTCTCAAAGATAAAGAACGATGCTTTCTATATATCAATTCTATATGTTCCCTGTAGATAAAAATAATAATAGTTTAACAAATATTTAAAATTACAAGAGATAAGATAAGATATACATATAGAATTTACTTACTTGATATACTCATAGAACAAATCACAATTGAAAAACACTGTGTGATGTGCCATCTCCCGCTCTTCAAGGCTTAATGTCATCAATATATATGATCCCAGAATTCCTCCTGTCCGAGGAAGTGATGGAAAACCAGGTTTAATTTTCCCATACTGTTCTTCTTCATTTCTCATTGGTATGTTTATTCTCATAGTATGATCAGACAAACACATTGAGCAGAAATCCATACATTCTTGAGCCAAGTAACCGATCACAATAGAACCTTTAGGATAATTCCTATTCCGAACATATTATTTCAATGTTCACATGTTTCTTTTAGTTGGATACATCCAACGGAAAGCAATGGGTCCTCCAATAAGTATTTCGGCTGGAAGATGGACAGTCTGATTCAACATGCATGTAAAAAATGATGGAGGGAATATATTCTCTAACTCAAACAAAATTAATGGTGTCTCTACCAAATTTTTTTCAAGAAGGATTTGGAAAACCTCTTAGCACAAAGATCTCTAAACAAATAACAGGACCGAATAACTAAGACTCTAACATTATTGGACAAGAGATGACAGATTGTTATTGGAATCAACTCATGAAAAAGGATGTGATAATCATGAGTCTTCAAAGATTTCAGCTTCAACTCTTTTCTATTGACCCATTTTTGATATATTTATTGAATAGCCATCAGGAACTTTAATAGTCTCCAGCACTTCTAGAAATTTGATTTTTTTTAGCAGGTGTCATCACTTAAGAAACACATGGAACTTGCCATTTATTTCCACTGATACAGATAGGATGCAATTCTGGTCTGATCCCCCATTCTACCATGTCACGCCGAGATCATAAATCATCTTTTGTCTTCCCCTTGACATTTAGAAAAATCGAAATCAACATTTCCCATATATTCTCTTCAATGTGCATTATGTCTAAGCAATGATGTAACAAGTTGGTTGACCAATACGAAAACTAAAAGAATATACTCTTATTCTTCCAATTGTAACAGGTATCATTGGAAACATTTTTCCTCCTTCTAGATTTCATTACACCCTTCCCAAATGAATAACTGAAATCTTTCAATTCATGAAGAACATCATTTCTAGACACACGCTGAGGTGGATCGTCGGTCTCCATGGTATTGTCAAATCTTTGATGATTGTTTCTATATTGATGATTCATTGAAAAGAATTGTCATTGTCCAATAAAAATAAAACTACGATGATATTTTAGTCTTCTCAATCGAGTATTTTTTATACAAATAGGACATGACAATTTTGCTTTTGTGATCCATCCTGATATCATTTCATAAGCATAAAAATCTTTGATCATCCACATAAGCGCAACACGCATCTGAAATATGCCTTTCGAGCATGAATATAATGTGGGAACACCCACATCCCAAAGAAGTTTCAACTCTTTTTTTAAATTTTTCATGTATACATCTATATCATTGTCAGGATCAGAAAGGCCAGATATCAGTATGCTCAAGAATGTTTAAGGATTTTTCATACACAACCATGGGGGAATGTTATAAATGTGTATGAAAACCTATCATGTGCTGTGCGAAGTAAGAATCTGCCCAAATGGATAAAAACCCTCACATGAAAGACCCAGTCTCACATTATGCATGTCAGGTGAAAATTCAGGATATCAAACATCAAATATCTTCCATGAAAATCCATCTGCAGGGTGAACCAACTCTTCATTATTATTTTTTTTCTCTGTGTCAAGACATCACATTTTTACTGATATTTCATCAGACATGAAAAAGTTGTGTAATATGGGGATCAATGGAAAGTGACACATTAATTTTTTTAGCACAAAAGATGGTGGTCCATCATCTTTTGGCTTCCATCGGGAGGTTCCACATTTGATACAATCATTTATTCCAGCATTTTCCTCCCGAAATAAGATGAAATCATTCGAGCAAGCATTATTTTTTTGAGAATCCAAGTTCATCAACTAACTTCCATGACATATTGTGGTTTGAGGGAATATCTGCGTCATCTGAAAGTAAGTCCATCAAGAAGGAAATAATTTAATCATTTTTAGTATTTGAAATCCCATACATAGTTTTCCTATGAAACAATCGGATTAAAAATTCCAACTTTTCATTTTACCACATTGCCCATATACTAGAGTCGTCGCAAAATCATTCATTATTTTCACCCTATCAACATCATCATTTTCATTGGACGCGTCAAGTTTGTTTGTATCGAAACCATGTTGGCTGGACATCCTTTCCTTCTCATGAGGCCGAATAAATGGAAACCAATCATATATCAAACTCTCCAATTTAGTCCTATTATTTGGAGCATCATCATTTTGAGATTCCATTTTCTCCCCATTGTGATACCACATATAATAGTTTGTTTGGAAACCATATTTGGTTATATGATAGCTAACTGCTTCAAGACTCAAAAAAGCTCTTCCAACACAATTAGAACATGGGTAGTGTATGCGACCACTATCTGAAGCCTTGTCAGATGCAAAATCTAGAATGTTGATCAAATTATTTTGAAAATCGGTTGAAATTCGATTAGTTTCAAACATACGACTTCTATATATTCTATAAATAAATTGCAATAAGTCATTTCAAATCAATTCAATAATATTGAAGTTCAATCAAAAAAATATTTATTTAAATGAAAATTGTTTACTTTAAAAAATAGCATAACTAACACATTACTCAATATGAGAATAATATTAAAAAATACAACAAAACACAGTGTATATAAGAAAATAAGATACAGAATTTCAAATTCCTATATTCAAGGATTGCCCAGTAAGATATTCGAAGTGGATCAAGGAATACATAATCCTTAAGTGTCTTTATGGGAGTACATGGGTTTTATAATTTAACTTCTTCAGGGAGATCAGGATGAGGAGTAAGATGAGGATTGGGGAGTGGTGACGTTGTCCAAGGGGGGTGTGAGGTGTCCAGGGGGTACGGGGTGTCCAGGGGGTGGTGGGGCTGTCCAGGGGGTCGGAGGTGTCAAGAGGGTGGGGGGTTGTCTTGGGGGGTCGGGGTGTCCAGGTGGGCCGGCTGTCCACGGGGGTGGTCAGGCTGTCCAGGGGGTAGGGGGGTCCAGGGGGGTCTGCGGGCTGTCCAATGAGGTGAGAAGGGTGTCCAGGGGGTGGGTGGGGTTGTTCGGGGGTACGGGGTGTCCATGGGGGGTGGGTGGGCTGCACAAGGGGGTCGTGGGGCAGTCTAGAGGCTCTAGGGTGTCTAGTGGGTGGGTGGGCTATCCAGGGGGATGGGAGGGCTGTCCACATGGGGTGGTCGGGTTGTCCACGGGGGGGGGGGGGGTAGGGCTATCCATAGGGGTGGAGGTGCTGTCTAGTGGGGTCGGGGGTGTCAAGGGGGTGGGGGATTTCCAGGGGTGGGGGCATTCGGGGGGATGGGGGTGTTCGGGGGGTGGTGGGCGGGTGTCTGGGGGTGGAGTGGGCGGGCTGTCAACCAGGGTGGGGGGGCTGTCCAGGGGGGCATGGACTATCCAGGGGGGTGGTCGGGCTATCCAAGGGGGTAGTGGGGCTGTCCAGGGGGGTCAGGGGTGTCCCGGGGGTGAGAGGATTTCCAAGGGTGGGGGTTTTCTAGGGGGTACAGGCTGTCCAGTGGGTGGGCAGAGTGACTAGGGGGGTGGCAGTGGTGGCAGGGCTGTACAGTGGGGTACGGGGTGTCTAGGGGAATGGGATGGCTATCCCTAGGGGTGGGGGGTAGTCCACCAGGGGAAGGGGTGTCCAGGGTATGGACAGGGCTATCCATGGGGATACTATAACTAGTTCCAAATAATTCATTGGACAATATAAAAAAATTGACTGATAGCAGCTAATTTTTTTTGAGTTTGCGGTAGTTTAAATTGATTCTATATGGTTCTATGAAGGTTTCCAAAAATCACTACTAAAATTGGCATCATCATCCAACTCATATTAGTTATATAAATTTAGCAGAAGCTTTGGGATAATCAGCACAAAATGTTTTTTAGTGGCGTCTTTTTTTAGCGATGGTTTCACCTGCTAAAAAATGGAAAGGATATAGTAGTGGTTTGAACTGCCATTATATCCCCAACATTTTTTTTCATGGAAAACAACTGCTGAAACAAAAAACAGTAAAAAAATATTTACCTTAAATAGTGGTGGCTTAAACCACTACTAAACAACAGTTAGGCATATATAGAAGTGGTTTAAAATGTTGCTATATATCACTTTTAAAAAAACCCAACTGCAGAATTTTCACCACTAGAAGATAAAAAAAATTCAATAAATGTGTTTAAAATTATATCTATATTTACCACACCCACCTATGAGATCATATAATCATGATGGTTATCAACATGGTTTACCAGAATGTAAAAATTAATTGATTATTCCAGGAATACATTGCATTATTTAAGTAAGGAAAAACATTCATGTGGCTATTAAATTTCTAAGACATCCTTGGAAGACATTAATGAAGGAAGAAGTGAACTCATTAAAATATATAATGAGATTTACAAAATCTAAAAATTGTATTAAGCTATGCGATATTAGTGGTAATTCTCAAACATATATCCAATCTTATAAAGGATTCACTAAGTATATATATGTTTAATGAGATTTTAAAATGCAATAAAAATGGGATTTGTCTTTGTACAGTTCCAAATAAACCACATGGAATAATTTTTACCTATTTTATAAACATTTATTTAAAAACAACTCATTTATATTATTGAAATATAAATAGGTTTCATTATTAAAAAAAATAAAATGTTGGCATCATAAAAACACAACCAAATAGTCACTCAGTGAGTCGAAAACAGATACAAAAAAAATTAGGCACACTTTATGAGTACAATGATCTCTAAGAAGAACTTAAGAATAACTCACTCGAAATTCATGACCGAAGGAACCCAATACATAATCACTATAAATCCATAAGAAAATAAAATACATTAAAAAACAACACTACAAACTCTATAGAACAAAAGAAGATGAAGCCCCATGATATGTGGAATTACCATATTAGTGGTAGTATGTTGTATGTTTAGTTAGAAATGATATATGAATCCAAAGTCAACCCTAGTCCCAGACATATACTAATCACGTATTAGTTGTTGATTCAATATTAAATAGTGTGAATCATAAATTTTCCAGAATCCCTAAAATAGGAAAAAATGATGTGATCTAGGTAGATATTGAAATAAATGTATAAATCGGAGGAAGTGGGATTCTATGTTTGTATTTCGGAAGAGGTTTAATGTTTATAACCTAGATGGGGGAGTTGCAGCCGATCGGATGGAAGAACTCCGGTTAGGGTTCACTATGCCCCTTCTAGAAATTGGCGGAAATGATTTCTCTACTGTGATGTGGGGGTTTCTGGAAATCGGGCAGTGCATCGGGAGTTGGGTTGTGCATCTAGAGTTGCAGATTCTCAAGGGCTTCTCGGAGTCAGGCAGTGCTTCTAGAGTTGCAGCTTCTAGAATCAGGGTCTACTTCTAGAATTGGGGTGGGGGTTTCCAGCCTTGTCGAATTTGGGGGCAAATTTTCCCAACAGTTGTCAAAAAACCATTGGGAAAAATCCATATTTCTCAACGGTTTCATAAAACCATTGGAAAAACACAATTTTTACCATCTTTAGCAACGGTTTGCATAAAATGTTGGTAAAGACAACCTATACCAATGGTTCAAAGGAACCTTTGGTATAAAAGTGTTGGGAAAAGCGTGATTTCCAGTAGTGTTTAGAACATCAAAATTTTTACCTCTAAGACATAAATACCAATCTTAGATGACCACATTTGATGGGAAAATCAAACAAGGTACAACACTATCTCTAGGAATGGTAGATTAACATTAAAAATCACTAACTAATATTGACACTGTTTTAGATAAACTATTTTCGAAACACCTTACAAAATAATATTGGAAGAAGAGATAAATTTTCATTGAATTTCCATATTGGAATTGTTTGTATGTTAGACATTTTCATGATGTCATGAGTGTAGAAAAAAATGTATTTGATATTGTTATTCGCATGTTACTAAATGTTCCTTGAAAAATGAATGAATGCATCAAGGCTAGGATGGACTAGTGTAAAATGGGGATAATGGAATATTTGGCACTAGTGATGGTTTAAAGACAGTTTTTTCTTCCTCCAATAGCTTACACCCTATCTAGATAGGAAAGTTTTATATTTTTCTTTTTCCTTACTAGTGTTAAAGGTCAACAAGGGTATTAATCAAATATTGTGTATTTCGTTTCAATGACTAATTTCAAGTTACAAAGACTAAAATTGCATGTATTTCATGTTTTTGTGGAAAGATTTAATGCATGTTTATTTTCATTGCATTCTGAATCAAAATGTTCTACATACATTAACCATACTCTACTTCTTTTTCAAAGACATATGCTATAAATTTGTAGTCCCTGTGAAGTTTTCCATCTTGAATAAAAAGATTCTAGTCATATTATGTGAATTAGAGATGTCCTTCCCATTATTATTATTTGATTTAATGGTCCACCTGATTGTTCACTTGGTCAGAGAGTTTCAAATATGTGGTCGTGTCCATTACAAGTGGATGTACCCCATTTCATGGTATATAATGATTTTGAATGATTTTTTCAAGAATTGAAGTCATCCAGAAAGATTTATTATAGAATGATATATTGTTGAAGAAGATATATATTTATGTACTAATTACCAATTATATGTTGAAATCATCAGTCTTCCAAAGTATCTTTATTGAAACAGCCTATAGTGTGAAGGGATTCTCAGAATAGATGTTGTTATAGTTACCTTGATAGAGTGGGAGGAAGCACATCTTTACATATTACATACTAGTGTCGATTTTGATCCATACATTTAAAACAAAAAATAAATTTTAGATATTTGATTCCATTAAGAGATTATGGATGGAAATCAAATACACATAATAAATAGTTAATAGGATAGTTTAGATAACAAATTTAGAAATAGTTATCTGAATATCAGAATTCAATTCCCGAGTGACTTCAATGGCTAGCTAGAAGATAAAATAAAAATGTAATATCTTACACTAGTTTTGTAATAAATGGTTATACATTCTATAAAAAAGAATATTCTATCTTCAGTATGATGAAATATAGTGGTTTCATGCTTGTGGTTGAAGTGATGCACATATCTGGTTCCAAGAAATGAAATCCAATTTATGAAAATATGTCATATTTTTTCATTATCGAATAGATATATGAGTTGGATTACACAACATTTGTAGTGTCTATCTAAATGGGATTTATTCACACCTTCCCCTAACTTTTTATTATTGTTCTTCTAGAGAGGGGGAACTCAATACTCAAAGGTTCAAAATTTTGGAGCCTTCGTTGGATTCAGGTTATTGAGGCCTCAGTTGGTGCATCAAAATAACCCACCTATCAGGATATATATTATGTGTTGTGTCCCTCTACATTTTCATATGGATCCCCTATATCTATTATGTTTATGGTGATGAAATTCAAAGAGGAATAGTGGGAAATAGTTGTTATACCATTGCACTCAAGGAAACAATATGATTATTCACTGGCTTTATTGGGTTCATTCTTCAAACCCTTTTCCATATTGGGACATTTTATTCATCCTGGGGGGGGGGCATGATCCACATCACCATATGTTTCATCCTTTTTGGTCTAAAAATAGTGATTTTTAGTGATTTTTTTTCATGTTTTCCAAAGTGGCCATGAATAACAGAGGATCATCTTGTGGAAGTAGGAATGAATTGGATGTCGACCGCCAATATTTACCCCCCAAACTAGCGATTTCTAATTCTCAGAGTGGTGATAATGATGATAAAAATTCCCCCAACACTATTTCTTAGGAGTTATTGGGTACTAAAATTGGAAGGGATTGATCTTGGTGATGAGGATCCAATGATTCCATTCTGGGATTTGAGGACTCCTGTGATGAAAATTGAGGTATAAATTCCTCCATCCCCATGGGATATGGTGGATTTGGAATAATGATATATTCCCCAAGACTCCCTCAAGGGATGATGGACATTGTGATGATGATTGATATAAAAATTATCCTAGCCCAGTGGGCTTGGGGGATTTTATATCTACAGTAGATTCATCCCCAATCCTTTAGTTAATTGATGATTTGAGTGGTCAAGGAATTTGTGGATATTCCCCAAACCAAATGGGTTATTTTATCTTTTGTATGGCTATTATGCCAGTAGCTACTGCGGCCCATTTGATGTGGCCAAACTGTGATCGTGTAGGATCATTTTGTGATGACAACCCATGATGGGATTCATTCTTCATGAGAAGTTTTATTGTTAATCAAAACATTGGATTCTATGTCTAAAATGAATTCTTATTAATATGAGGTTCCCATTTCATAATTCTGACAACTATCATCTCCCTCCGTTAATGATGTATAGGAATTGTTGAAGTGGGGGATTCCATTTTAGTGACCAACTAGCTCACGTTTTTTCCAGTCTGCTAATTTTTCTGGAGGTTATGAAATTATAATACATCATATCTTAAGGTTTTTACTATTGTGGGGACATATTGATGTGTAATGCTCTATATGTCTCCCATGACCAGATAGGCACATCTACAGGTGTTATGGAAATAAGTCGGTTGAGGGTAATATTGAAGCAGTTGAAAAAACTGCGTAAGAGATTGTTACAATTTCTCATTCCTAGGTTCTAGGATATGGAAATGGTGACTATTTCAAGATCAAAACATATTATATTGATGATATGAGGGGGATACTCATATCCTGTATAGGGTAGATGTCAAGCCTTATGTAACTAAGTAGATTCCCATATATTTTCACCTAGACCAGGCATATAATCCATTTCCATCTTATCTGGGAACACATAGTTAGAAGTGGTGAGGGAATAGAACATGATGGGTAGTATTTTTATAGATAACTCTTTCTATATGTCAATATTTTCCTCTTCTTCATTAATCTTACATGCCTCCATTATATTTGACCATAGAAGATTGTTCATGGGGCCACCTTTTAACCCGATTAGAGTCCTACTAGAAGTTTATGGGTAACTATATGTGGTTGAAAATCATATTTATTGAATATATATATAAAAAAAATCTATGTTTGAAACTCCTCTCTATGTGGAGGGGCATGGGAAATGTGAGGATTTATCTATTTGTTTGAGATATCATCATGGGGAGGTTGACCATGGTGGATTTTAGGAATATAGGTCATGTGATCAAACTCCACACTATAAAGAAGATAAATATCATAGTAATGATCGTCATATTATATATTTAAAGAGTTGAACGTCCCTTGTGGTAATTAGAATGTGTCTGAAATGACCCCAAGGAAATTGGAATTGAGAAGATTAAGAATATGGGTCTCATTTTTTGTTGTGGAAAGAATACACCATCCTACCTTTTGAAATTGTGTAGGGATATGAGCACATTGAATGATGCTTTTCTAAACATGTTGATAACTATCTAGTGTTGTGGGAGTATGAGCCCAGTACTTGGTAAATTCAAGAATATGATAATGAGCTTCAAAATTATTGATAGGAATTTGATCATGTACTAATACATGAACCATTATCACTTGGTGAGAGTAGGTATGGATGGGAATATGATCCCAATCCTATGACATTGGAATATTTCTCCGGTCATTCCTAGTAAGAGAATGATCCTATCCTGTGGCATGTTTTGGTTTTAGTTTGTGAGCCTCGATTGGAATAGGAATATGAGCCTAGTCTAAATATACATTCCTATTCGGAATATGAAGATGGATATTCAAAATGGGATAATTGATATGTGCCTCCTCCTTTATTACCTCATGTTGGTGAAGTTTTTCATCGATGGATGTAGGAATATTTTCCTTACTTATGTTATCTACTATAATCTTATAGGTAGACTCACTGATAAAAATATGAGCCTGTCATGGGGCAGGTTCCATTGTCACTTGGTTAGATTCAACTAAAATGGGGATATAAGGTTGATTCTATGACTTTGAATTATTATTCTTGTCTTCCTTGACAATAATATGAGTCTATCTAATGACATGTGCCATTATAACTTGGTGATCCTCTGCCGGAATATGGATATGAGATTGATCTTTGGCCTTTAAAATATTACACAAGACGTTTTCGACTGGCATGTTCCCCTATCCAAAGGAAGTATCTTCTAACACCTAGTGAGACTCAATTTTAATGGAAATATGAGCCTAGTATAGTGGATCATAATTTATGATAATATTCTAATAAT
This sequence comes from Viscum album, assembly GCA_963277665.1. Taxonomy (NCBI): domain Eukaryota; kingdom Viridiplantae; phylum Streptophyta; class Magnoliopsida; order Santalales; family Viscaceae; genus Viscum; species Viscum album. Next base: position 733,162,227 of record OY728136.1, on the reverse strand, counting down.
CCTACTATAAGGGAGAATTAATTCATCCCTCTATCTTTACTAGTATCTCAATATTCAAGTGGAGTTTCTCAGTTGCTGGTAGGATGTGTTGGCATCCTAGAAAATCATGCACAGGGATATAAGTATTCCCATTTTTTTTTCCGATGCGTACTATAGCATATCTTCAATTGATGTTGGGATATAATCCCATATCTTTCCTCTTTATTCGACCATAATATTCTGATGGAACTCCTATATAGGGGTAGGTATATGCGCCTCCCTCAGGTATGTTGTGATAATATGGCCACAATATTATTCTAAGTGATTGTTTATGATCTTTCTCATTGGTTTCTGTCGGAATATTTCTAAAAATATCATTAGTGAGAATCAAGATATAATCCCACTTTAGTATATCCAACATCTTCCTTGATCAATATGTCTTTGTTTTCACCATTTCATGGGCATTATAAGTGGAAGTGTGTCTGGTGGTACCCTCTGTAGGAAACTAGTGGGTACCAGTGGGATAGTGCTTGAAACTATATTTGACAAGAGTATGCCTCGATGGAACCTAAACCATGAGGGGTCCATATTTGACTCACTAGTCTACCTTCACTAGATATTGGAGGTGTTTATTGTCATTATCAAATGATAATCTCCCAAATTGGTTGGTTGTGGAAATGAGGTCCACCATATTAGCTACAACATTCCCTAGATTATGTGGATGCATCGAATTTTGTACTCATAGACCCTCTTGGGTAGATTTGATGGTTGGTATTATACCACATTGATTGTACTCCAAGACCATTGTGTTCTGTAACTGATATTGAAGATTTCAGGTGAGTGAGATCATTTTTCCTCTAACGTTGTTTGTATCCATAATTAACTTTCCGGAACATTTGCAATATGATGAAGTTATCTTGGATCAATATTCTATTAATAATAACAATATCTTCATTCATACAGATAATAAGGAACAAGGTCATTTATTAGTTCAATATTGTAGGAATGATTTTTTCTCAAATATATAATTATGTTTGACACAACGATCCTTTTATTCTGGATCCCTCCATCTGTTCACATGGATATTTCAAAGTTATGATGGACTTATTTCATAGGAACCCAGATAACAAAGGGTATATTATAATATTTATTTTATGATTATATGATTTTTTTATATATGATAAGAAAAATTAGTGACACAGTGAATGATTAACCAATCAATATGTTATTTGAGAGTTTCTCATCAGGTTCACCTGTTTTTGGTTGCATATAGTGTGAAAACAAAATATCTTGATGGAAAATAATCTTACCATTTTTTTTATTTAAGATATTTTTATTAGGTTCTCAATTTTTGCAATATAATGTGCAAAAAATGGCTTAATGGAAAATATCCCAACCATTTTTTAATTTTAGAGATACTTATTGGGTTCACCATTTTGGTTTTCTAGAAGCAGAGTCTACTAGGAAATCCTATCAGGGTTGATTCAGTTTGGCCTGATGGATGATTATGAAGGGTTCATTTCTCACATAATCATTAATTTCAATTCTCCAATTTTATTATTAATGGAAACTCCAAAAATTTTCTTCATCCATAATTGGTTACATACCTACATTAAAAAGGTAGGTTTTTAATTGGGTATTCACACCAAATGATGCTTATGGACCTGCATTGATAAATAAGATTGGTGGTCGGGCTAATAGTACCCTTTTGAGGGAAATTTGGTCTTGCTCTGGGACACACTTAAGTATTTGATATATGATCTAGAATCAATCCTTGATGCCAATACATGACATATTATCATAAAAATATTATAGGTTAAATCCCTTTTTATGAAAAAGAAATGGGGGATCTTGTTGGTGAATCCATCTGTATATATCTAGGGTTATTCATCCATTTGTATGAAATGAATATCTACTTATATGATTAATCTATATAATCGAGAAATTCATAGTTTTCTTCTATTTAGGTACACTGTTTGTATTCTAAAGAGGGGATCAAGCTATTATGATGCATCCTATAAATCATGTTTTTTAAGCAATCAAAACCCCCATAGTTTGTTAAAAGTTGTGTATTTTAGCATCATTCATAATGAAAATATGTTTTGGCACTTAAGAAATATATATTTAATCTTGAGTCTCAAATAGAGGTCCTATGTATCATTCTAATAGTGGGAATCAGAGTTATTTTTGTTCATTCTCACCCTTGGGACTAGACCAAAGGTAGATTCCCTTATATGGGGGATGTTTATATCATGACACTCATCAGGGATTACATACTAAGATTGACCTTTCTAGTGGAGATTTTGAGTGAGAATGATATAAATATTTCACCTCCCTAATCCCATGAGATCTATTCTTAATGTGAGAAATAAAGGATATCAAATAATCAGTCTCACTAAAAATGGATGCAGTTATTATATACTGGGATAACCCATGTGATGTTTAATATAGACATTTGGCCTTAGGAAAAATATTATGTATCCTAGTTATGGAAGGACTCAAATTCATCGTAGTTAAGTTGAATTCTCACACCACAAATGTATGAGGTCGAATGAACATGCCATGGGAATGATTAGGCCTGAACGGTTGAAATTTTAGAGAAATGTTAGGACATACACATAAGTGGGCACCCATTTGAGTTTATTAATGGGGATTAGGAAGGAATCATATGTTACCTAGTTATGGTAAGAATTATATTCCATATAGATCATTTATTTAGGGATTACACCGTGATGTTTCCCTTTTATGAACGACATATCAATTTATGTCACTAATTGGGGATTACACACTTAGGTTTCCCTTACTCTAATGAAGGATTGTCATGTGAATGTTATTATCATTGTGAATACAAATTACAATGTGAGCTATTCTCATCATGCGAAACAATTGATGGCAGATAATTACATTCATTTCCTATGGATGGAGGACTTATTTATTGGGATGACCCTTTTGGATTCTTAATATTGAGCTTAACCGGTAGGGATGCATCCTACATATCCAGGTTATAACAGTAATCAAATTATTCATAGTTTCCATGATTTGGGATTAAATAATTTTGTTTCCCATATCATCAGGTCTTACACATTGAGGGTGGAAAAAGTCATTAATCCTTGGGATTCCCTATGACCCAGCCGGGTCTTCTTCTGAACAAGCATTGATTTACAGCTCAACATTTCTTCATTTCTTGTTTGATGTATCAAAGGATGTGTGCATGAAATTTTCTAAGAGAATCGGAAGATCTAGTTTACTTATCTATATTATGTTTCATATCATGTATGGAATGATTGTAGTTCATCACAAGATCATTACTAACTTGTATGGAGGAAATCATGAGACCTAGATAGCTAATCATGGATGCCATTGCCTAATCCCAACTGACATGCATATAGGGAATTGAATGGTTCTACTGACATGACCTGTTGTTATTGTGAAAGTTTCCTAACACTTTTAAAGGGCATGCAGATATTCAATACAACATGTATGGAGGGTGATGCATGATCCAATAAAACATCCTTGGAGGTCATTATAAGTTCAGACAGGCATACATGAAGGGAGTTGTGATAACTAGTTGACATGCCTGGTTGCTACAATGAGACTTATCTAACATGTGTTGGTTTCATTGTATGATTCAGGATCCATGCCTAAAAGAAACCACAATGTTTGGATTGCATGGACAGAGGGGTTCGTGATACTGTGGTGGTATTACAGTGGGGCTCCTTGTCACTTCCTTTTACATGCCTAGATGACTTCACATGATCGAAATAGTATACCAAAAGAGATTCATGAGATCTAGGTGACATGTCATGGTGTGGTCGCATGTATTGGTTGGTTTACATGAAGCACAAGAGGTTCAACATATATTTTCTTCATATAATTCGATCATCTTTATGTCATTGTTCTAGCCTTTAATTGAAAATAACCTATATTTTTTCAGTATTATATTTTTTTAAGCCTCATGATATTTAGAAGATATGTGGTATGTTATTAATTTAACCCACAAAGATAATTCACATGATCTTTGAATGATCACATGAAGTTATTTATGAAAGTTACATGATCACTCTGGTTGTTCCCAAGATCATACTAGACTGGAATCTTTTTAGGATGTGAGATCAACCGTTTTGAGAAATCCACTCTTCTTCTTGGGTTTGTCTGTGTGAGGTTCCATGGAAATATTCATCTGTGTGTGTATTGGTGGTTCATTTTTCATGATTGGGTGGGGGATTAATAAGCCTCTACACCCTAGGTGTTCTATACTTTTTAGGAAATGTATCATGTGAATCCAGGTGGGATTTAATGGAGGGATTTAGTGTCATGCATTTTGTGAGTTCCATCCATAAATCATTTCAAGGGATGTGCATGATCTTTATCTAAAATAAGGTCATATTATCAATGCCTAATTTATTGAATTATTTATAATTAATGTGTTATTTTTGAATCATTTTGACATTCTGAGGGACATTCATATTTTCTGACTGATACATCCAAGTGCCTTTGTGAGATCCGGATGCCTTTTAGAAGGCCATCACATGATCTTAGGTGACTTGTCTAGAACATTTCATGAGATAAGGATGGATTGTTTGGGGTCCTTCTCGAAATCAGTTCAACTTATTGTGTGGTCATGAAAGACCATGTTTAGGATATCTTGGGTGTGTTATGTGAGTTTTATAACCACTAGAGTATTCAATCCTTCCCTTATTTATTTCCTTTGTTTATTTTTGAATGGTTTGGGCTCTAGCGTGGTTTTATGAGTTATTGTAAAAGACAATCACTCTACCTCATGATGTTGTGTCCTATGAATAGAAAATATTTTCTTGGATATGAGTGATCATTTAATGGAAAACTCTATTTTTTGTCCTTAGAGAGCCAATGGAGGAGTGACAGGTCACTTGGAAATGTCTGAGGCCCTTCGCATGATGTAGATATTATACTGGCATGATTTTCCATGATAAGGTTGACATGTCACTAGGTTATTGATGTGTATTGCGGATCACCAGGGGCATGTCACCAGATTTTTAGGACCATTCGAGGCTCTGAAATTCGTCCCATTGATTTATTGTTCTTTATATTAAAACATCTTAGGGATGTTTCATATTTTCTTGAGTTTCATCAGGGAAAATAATTCTACCTAATAGTAATGAATCACATGAGTTTTACAACTAAAAGGGGATCCCACATTTTTGATATTTTCTTCATATTTTCCAATGATATTTTCATTCTTTTTCAATCCTCCACCAGTTGAAAAGTTGTGTGAACTGGTGTAGCTTATATGGTTATCATTGTGTAATCACTGATTGGACAGGGCACTTCTTAAAGGATTTTAGGACTTGTCGAAGGGAATTTGAGGGATCATACATAGGCAATTCGATGTGTGTGAACATCTACATTACCATTTAGAGTTCATGGGATTGCATGTCTTCAGGTGGTGTACACGATCCACATAAACTCGTCCCCCTTATTCTTTGTTCGATTTTGGTGGGGTGAATAATACTAATATTCACGTATTTATTACTCTGTGTATTTTCTGATACTTCTCTGAAATGTTTTGAAATCCATTTTTGAAAATGGTGCTTCATCGAGGGTGGGAACGAACTATATTAGAATGGTGATGCCTTCGTAAGATGTGTATGTGAGGAAGTATTTTTTATGTAGTATACTATTACCAGCACATGGTACATTATCCCCAAGGTTAATCATTTTTCCTCTTTTGTAATTCATCTATAGCCTATTGACTTATTCATTTAAGTTTCCATTTTAGTTTCTGTATAATATTATTCACTAGAAAAAAATTCAGGACTCAGCAATGAACATTTGATCTTTAAACATAAATTAATCACTGAAATTCTTCATATTAGTCTAAGATGAAATTTTTTCCCAAAATTCCCTACAAACCTAAAAATTGCTGTCATGATAATAAAATGAATAAAAAAAATTAAATACAATTGAAAACAAGACTAAAAAAACTAATAATGTATTCAAACAAACATTAACCCCACATGAGTGATATTTTTTCTAAATTAATTACTCTTATCAAGATTCAAAAATATCCCCTTTCCTCTAAAGATTTATTCATGGGTCATTGAAAGTTAAATGAATTGATTTTAATTAGATCAAAATTATAACATGAAACTCGATCAAATATCCCTCTCACTTAATTTTCTTATCATCTATTTGGTTTCAGACATCCCGTAATCAAATTATACAATATTTTTGTCATTATTTTTCCAATTATTTATATAAGTTTAGTATTCTCCTAACATTCCATTTCACTTGATAATTAGGCACAAATTATTTTATTTTTTTAACCATGGATTTTATATTTCACCTATTCATTGATCATGACTAATATGGAACTAAACTATCCCAATAAAGGAATCCCCATATGTGAATTATAATTTCCATGGAAAAGAAATTCGGTTTGGTTTCCAGGTATTAGGTCCCCTTTTGGACCATAAAACACACAAAAATATATTCAAATCATCATAGAGAACTTCCAATGGTTTACTAACTAATCATTTTACATTAGTTTGAAGGAATTACTATATAATTATTTAAGATTACTCCTTAAGGTGTTAATATTTACAGTAAAAAAATTCACCAAATTTTTTGATTAGAATTCTAATGTATAAATATTAGAATAATATCCAACTAATTCCATTAATTTTAATATTAGTTATAAAATATCATAGGAAATAAACATCATTTTTATTATGTGATAAATATCCTCAAGTGTATGGATAAAATTATCATGTTTAGTTTCAATTAATTCAATCACACTATTATCCCCTACCCCAAAAAATTGACTTAAATGCTTAGTCTAGTAAACATAATTATAGAGAAATTAATGAATGATATCATTATAATGTTCAATTAAAATATATGTAAAATAGTATACTCTCTTTCTTAGTTGGATATCTTTTATTTAGTGTCTATATCATAATTATTGGGATTTCATCTGTTTGGAATCCATCATTAATATTACAAGAAACTCTATCAGTTGGTTGAATTGATTATTATTCGAATGAAATTAAATAAAAATAAAGGAAGAAGTTTATACATGGGATACCACACACGACTTATATATTATACGTATTTAGTCATGATTCGTTATCAGACTATCCAAAATCTTATGTGGTGTGTTTATTCCTCAGATGGAACCTTTAAATATATAATTCCCCTATAAATCTTATGATTAACACTTTTTAATTGGATTAATTATACCACTAGATTAATCTATATTTCTTAACCACTATATTGTACCATTGAAATTCCCCCTTTCTGGTAAAATTAATATGGTTTTCCAGCTCTATTGTGATGATATAAACAATTTTATGGTAATGGGATGGTGGTAGTGTTAATTGGGGTCCTTCTCCTTCGTTGTTTTATGATTTTATATTTTAATATCCACTTTGGTTGTCTATTATTCTCCTTAAGAGTTGATTTTAGTATTGAACTCAAATAAACCTTTTTCCAACTTCATCATGACATATTATACAAGAATTTTTTCATAATATGAACATTCTCAAGTTGTTACGGTGGATGGATTCTCTTCTACTGTAGAATAAAATTCATATTCATTATGTTGTGTTTGTTCATCTATCAAGATGGATTGATTTTCTTCTTCTATTCCACTTCTTAATCGATATTGGAAATGAAATCAATGATACATGACCTTATTCTTGTCAGTTCATTACTTTATTTAAATTATAATTCCAATTGAGTATCCCTTTGGTAAATCCAAAAGAAATTTTTCTATATAAATTGATTTATAATCTATTCCCATTGGGTTTACATGTTATTAAAAGTAGTAGTTCCACCTGATTATTCCATCTATAGGTATATCATCATATTTATCTTATTTTCACATCCCCTTCCAACACTATTCCATTCCAGTAAAGTTACTACTAATTAATTAAAGTCTAGAGGGAGTGAAAATGTTATAATAAATGAGAAACTAAAATGCATACATATTCATATAAGAGAAATTATTAATTAATTTATATAAAGAATAAATTTATGAATCTTTTATTTATATATATATATATATTAAATATAGTTTATAGTGTTTTCTATTGTTTTTTTATTTTTTCTCAATGTATATACGTAAACACAATTTTATATGCCTAGAAATAGTGTAAATTATTTTAATTCAAACATGTAGTTTCAACTAATCACTCCCCTAATAGTTCACAGGGTTATCATAATATAATAACGATTAGTAATTGAGTTGTGACAACCCAATAAATTAAAATATTTTCATTTTGGAATTAATATAATTTTCTTGTTGTCATAATTTATACTCAAAGTTAAAATTACAGTACATACGACACTAAATTAACTTGTGTAACACATAAGACCGAGTTTTACAGCCTTTTAATGGAGAACCTATTTTAAAACTAAATCTTGAATCATCTATTTTTATTTTTAATAAATAAAAATCATTTTTGAAATAATAATGAAAAAATAATCATTGGGTGATTTTTTGGGATTTATCTCAGAAACACCATTTTTTTAATGAATAGGGAAAATTACTGCAATTTAGTTAAAAATTGATTTTTCGTTTAAATAATTATTAATGATTAATTATATTTTATATTTTTTAGAGTCAAATGATGTATATTATATAATTATTTTCATTGGAATCAATTTTACTTTGAAATTGAATATAAAAACATGGCAAACCTTTGAATATTTCTCTACTTTAAAGACCCATCATTTCGCCCCGTCTATAGGATTATCATTAATATTAATTTTCAAAATTCTATTATTTTATTTTATTAAAATATGATATATATATATATAATTAGTCTAATTTTTGTGTTCTAATAAGATTAGCTTAATTTTTTGACAAAAATTATTAAACAATGTGATTAAAATTAATTACGGTGATTAAGATTTCATTACGCTTAATACAGGACAAAACATTAATATTAAGGAACAAAAAGTGCTGGAAACTTGTCCAAAATCAATTGTCTACCAAAACTTTTACCATTTCCCCACTTGGTTTGAAATATATTGGTTATTCTGATATAATTAAATGTAAGTTTTTTGTATAAAAGTGTATGAAAAAAGACCAGAAAATAATATTCCTTAATGTTAACCTTTATAAAACATTGGGATATGTAAAAAAATTATATTTTGGGTTATATACATCCTTTTGAAATATATATTGTTCGTTTTTATCATAATAATTTATCAATAATTTTTAGATTTCTTTTAGGTACTTGTAATTACTAAGAAACACAAATTTAGTGATTATTTAGTTAATAATTAACTAAAATAAATGACACTATAAATATTAAAAGTGAAGTTAATTGAATTAAAATATAATATTTAAATTTTAAAATTAACATTACATAAATAATGTCAAAATTGAGATTAATGTTATTTTACAATAAAAGTATCTTATTAAATGATTTAAAATTAATAAGAAACCCTAAATTCTACCAAGAAATTTTTACATGTTAATAAATATTAAATATTATATATTAATGGACCAATCATTTTTTCATAGTGAACAGATTTTCTCATATACTATAAAAACATTGTCAACCGGGTTCGGGTTCAAGAAGCGTTTCCGCGCATCACATGCGCTTATTGTAAAATTAAATTCCTAAACAAGGTGGAATTTTATTTTATAAATTAGATATAATATTAATAACGTAGTTCCTCTATATTTTCTAGTTAATATTACTTTAATTTAGTCTTAATGTTTAAATTAATTATATTTGAATACTAGATTCTTTAATAAAAACCAAAATGATAAAATTGGGGAATATTATAAGTTAAGGATTAAAATAATTAAAGATAACATATTTTATTGTATGAAGTTTTGATAGACCATTATTATCATTTTATCCATTATATGTTCATTTTTTAGGCACATTAGGTATGATTGACCCCCCCCCATAGTGAATACCTTTTGGTATTTAAAAAAATGCCACTCCCCCTCCACTGTAAAAAGGAAATCACTCTTCTCCTTTCTCACACCTATCAAGCCACATTACTTCATCCAAAATATGTAAAAATTGTCTTGAAAACATCCCTAACTTATATCTATAATCATATGAGGGGAAGAATAAATTCAATGACTCTTTTGGTACAAACCAAAATAGGTTACCCTATTAAGAAGTAATGACTTCTCTCATGCTATCAAATTTCATTTCATTTCTCTACTCACTATGTTCTTATTATTATCTTATTACACAACAAAACCAGTATAATAAATTTAAAATTATTTTTTATGATACGTATTATACCTAAAATTACACACACCTACATCTAATGGGTAACTAAGATATTGTTTCTGTGAATGAAAAACTATTGCCTCACAGAACAATGATTGTTCAATTTTCCCCTACCACCTGTCATGGTGGCCATTATGATGGGAAATCTATTTATATATTATATATATGTTATTATTATGTCTCATTATTCTATAATTTGTATTTAAAACATTCCCTTATGCAATCCATGTTGTGTAAAGATGAGAATTTTTTCTGAGGAAGTGTGGACTACCACCCCTCAAAGTAATTTGATTCATTAATGTCACACATGGAACAAATAAAGGCTGTTTTTAACAAATATATATAAAATATATAACTTATATATGATACTAGAATTATCATATAAATAAGTATCATTTATTTTCACTTATTTTAATAAAAAAAAATAAATTAAAGTGGTGTTCATGTGTACGTACGGCCTACCGTCTCTATGAACAGCGCATTTCATATCTAATCTCCAAATATTATGAATCACTATAAATAAATATGCATGGAATATATATTATAATTAATTCATGTATTATATTATGGATATTATTAATCCATTATATATTTTATTAGAATAAAAAATAACATGTTAAAACATACTCGACAAACCAGGCAATTAACACCTGAAAGAGTCAAAATAAAGGAAGGTTATTAAGGAACATGTAATAAAATATTGTAACTAGTTAATATATGATATTATAAACATGATTATTGTTCATTTATTAGTATTTAATGTTTTATAAAACACTATAAAGGTTTCTAAATACCACAAAACAAAATAATGGTTAAGGTAGGTGATTATTTCATCTCAATTTAGTTTCCATTGAGACATAATTTTGGTTATGAACCCATTCACTTTTATTTAGTGTACATATTTCCCTATTACATGTTGTATAATGAATCTAATTATTCTCATGATGTTATGTGTTTCTTTTAATTCATGTTTAATTATGATTTAAAGGCCTTATTGTGGTATGGGACACATTGGAATGATTTGATATTATTTTTCCTCGAGAATGATTTAATGTCCACAACCATTGTTATTACTTATCCTAATATAATATATTATTGATAAATCCAACTTCTTAATTAAATATTGATAATTGGTAAGGCATATTATTTATTTTATTATTTAATATGATGAATGATTTGGACTAGTAGACATGGGTTGTGGTGTAAAGACCCGTAAAATTCAAGGAAACTTTTTTCTTAATTTTCTTTGGGATTTCAAAAGAACTCAGTTTCTGACGGCACCTGATTCTGAGGCCCCGTGTGCCCAGAATCAATTTACGATGTTTAGCTTGGGTACGTTCAGTGAATGAAAGATCATGAATTTCTAACTTTTGAACCGCTGCTCAGAATCGAATTCCGAGGGCACAGATGGAACTGCAGTGCTGGTAATTTCTTAGGAATGCTTAATCCAGAGTTGCGTTTACATGAGAGAAGTTGATAAAAATTGTGGAAGTTAAAAATAAAAATTTAACAACAATTTTTATTTTTACTCTATGTGTTTAATACTTTGGATGGACGTTGGGTAACTACCCAACCTCCCTTGGGAGGATATGTGGGTGGTGGGGCCTACACGAACCCCACCCCTTCATATCCTCTAACCTCCTCAACTCCCATTAATTTTGTTAATTTAAGTTTATTAACTTATGGTATTAATGAGGTGAGTTAATTTGGAATTCAAACACTTGAATTTCAAAAGCCTTGACGTGTTAATAAAATAAGTTAAGAACTTATTTTATTGGGTTGGTGTTTAGTTGTTTGGGAGCCTTTGGAGAAAAAGCTAAGGAATTCTTGAGTTCTTCATTCTCTTTGACGAAGAACACGAAGAATGAACGATCTCTGACATGGAGTGTTGAGCCCTCGGATACCGTCATCCACGACACTGACCAGCGACGCGACGTCTTCTTCCACGATGTTTTTCTTCCGCAACGTCTCTTTTCGTGACTGTTTTTTTGCAATGAAATCTCCGTCAACGTCTTCGAATCCTCGCTTCGCAACGCCGATGTTCTTCATCTCTTTTATCAAGTTAGGGGATTTATTTTATTTAATTATTTTTGTTCGTGATTTCTAGTTTGTCATTCTTCGTGGTTATACGACTAAATGCTATCGATTAACGAGATGGGGCCAGACCGCAAAAACACGGCCAACCCTCCTCCCTTATCCGTGTGTTGTTTCTTTGTGGTTTGAAATGAGTATGACGTGGTACCGTCGCACCGCGTGTGATCGTGCGACAAGGAATGTGCGGCACCGTCGCACCGTGCCGTGGAAACGAACAAGGACACGACGCTGTCGTGCCGCTTCAGAGAAAACCAAAGACATCGTGGCCAGAGCGGGGTCGCGGCGGAGGGGCGCGATGTTGTCGCACCGCGCCGGACGAACCAGGTCGTGGCCGGTTCCGGGCCATGGCGGAGCAGGGTGACCGGCGGCCAGTTCCGGGCTACCAGTGTCGGCGAAGGAGGAAGGACCGGCTGTCGCCGGTCCTTGTTGGCAAAATCGGCCGGCCTGTGCTGGCCGGCAGGACAAAAGGAAAACCGGGGGGATTAATTCCCCCGGACGGCCAGCACAAAATGGCCCCCATTTAATGGGGGGCTGCGGTTACACCAGGGGGGAAGGTGCCCCCCCCCCAAACAGCCCGGCCGGTTGGCCGAGCGCCCGGCCAGCGCGTCGGGCGCGCTGTGCCCAGGCCGGGCAGGCCGCCTGGCCAGTCCGCCAGGCAGGGCCACGCCCAGGCCGGGCCGTGCCGCGCCGACCATGTCAGGCCGTGCCTGGGTAGGCCGGACCTGGACCCAGTTCGGGTCGACCCCGGGGGTATCGGGCCGGGTCGGACTGGGCCCGAACCCCTTAATACCGAACCTTTTTCAGTCAGACGCCCATAACATGTGTTACACGTCTCCGATCGACAAACCGTCAATTTAGATGCGATCCTTGGATCGAGACGGTCGTTTTGGTATATCGCAATCAAGGTTTCAGAATACATTGAGTTAGGCCGGGTTGGTTCGTACACGAAACCAATTGGGCACTCGGAGCGGAAACGTTCATAACTTGAGCTTCGGACGTCCGAATGACGTGTCGTCGACTTTGTTGCTTTCCTCTAAGTGAGATGTATCATTTGGTTTACTCCGCCCGAGGTTTTGATGCAGGTGGAGTATGGTCGGGTTGGTTTTTCCTTAAAAACCAACCGGGCCCCTCGGACGAAAAAGCCAATAACTCTCTGACCGGGCGTCCGATCGACACGCCGTCTATGACGTTGAGTTCCTCTTGATGATATGGAACTTTTGGATACATCAACTCTGGACTATGTGTCAGTTGATGTATCAGCCTCTTGGCTCGTGGAGCGGACCCCCCCCCCCCCCCCCCCCGAGTGAGATTGCTGTCTGTGGGGACCCTAGAGCTGGCTGCATTTGCTACTGTGAAGACGATGACTGTACAGAAATCCTCAGTGGATTCGACAGCGAAGACTACAGCACTCAGCGATCCTATTTGGATCAGTGTTACCGATCCTGTGTGGGTCTGATCCTGTGTGGGTCAGCGCTCAGTGGTTCTGTGTGAGCCAGTGCCTACAGATCCTGTGTGGGTCCAATCCTATGTGGGTCATTGCGGGGTTAGTTACCTATCGATCCTTTGTGGGTCAGTTACTATGTGGGTCATTGCGGGGGTTATTACTTATTGATCCTTTGTGAGTCTGATGGCTTAGATGAACCAGTGGAAATATCTGTTCATCTCTATCGTCATACGAAGAAGTATACCTGTGTGAGCTGAATCTTGTATTTCTTTCCTATGTGGATTGTGTTGTACTATCCTGTGTGGATTACGTTTTCCTTTCCTGTGTGGAATACATTTTCTTTCCTGTGTGGGCTGGGTTGTACTTGGGCTTGGAGGTCGGAGCGTTTTGGAATTGATGACTTAGGTTTATGTAAGGGCATATACCTAAGCAGTGTCGGTTGTTACTTCGTGATAGTATCTTTCCTTTGTGGATTATCCTTTGTGGATTTTGGGAGACCTTCGGGGGTCTTGGGGTCCCTACTGTGTAGCTTATACTCACCCCTGCACAGGCTATGCCCGTACTACGTTGTGTTGGTTGCACACGACTGACAGTGCTGATCGTGGTTGAGGCTTGCGGAGAAGGTCGGTACCCGGAGGTGGACCACTGGGCTGGATGTACTCGGAGTAGACGGCGGGACCCGAGGAGCTTTGGAGGCTATATGTACTCATCCTTCAAGAGGAATTTCCAGTGGACAGCTCAAGGCTTCAGTTTTACTTTACAGTTGTTGTTTTCCCTTTCAAGTTGTACTTTACTTTCAGTTTGGGTTTGTATTCTGGCCCATTTACTTTTCTGCACTTACTGTTGTACACAGTTTCTATGTAGTGTTTACTTCTACTGCATTCTTGCTCTGTGGTGTTTGTTTACTTTACAAAGGCAATGCCATCCCTTTTTACCGGGATTTACGCCTTGGTGCTAGTCGACAACCCCTGGCCTATAGAAGGCAGGCTTGGGGTAGTCACGACACGAGTTCCGAGGACGGGTCGTGACAAATTGGTATCAGAGGAGTTCGGTTCTACCATAGAACTTGGTACTCTGATATTTTCTATTTGAAGAAATAATGTTTAGCGTATTGGGTGTGGTTATCAGTCCAGGGAGTCCAGTGTTGGTGCGGCGATCGACGTATCCGTACACCAGGACCCTGACTTCTGATTTCTGACTTAATGCACGAAAACATTGATTGCGTGTGTGTTTAAAGTTTTCTTAGTGATTACTTTGTGGCAGCTCACCAGGTATACTATTCTGACCGTGGAGCACCTGTTTCTTTTCAGGATAGCCCCACGATGGCAGCCAACTAGGGTTCTGAGAGTTGAGCGTGACGACAACCCACCGAGTGACGAGGCCTCGGTGCAGGGCCCTTTGATAGCTGAGGCACTGGTGGTACCTCTACCCGCTGAGCCACCGATGAAACCAGCCCTAGCCGCGGATGATGCACGTCACCTTAGTGCACTTCATGAGTTCCAGTGCCAGCGACCGCCCAGGTTTCGCGGGGAGATAGACCCCCAGGCAGCCGAGGACTGGCTGGAGGCAGTGTTACGAGTTTTCCGGTTAGTGAGGACAGCAGGAGACCTCATGGTGATCCTCACAACGATCCTACTGAACGCGACAGCGGGCTGATGGTGGAGCTTGATGCTCCAGGTGCACGATGAGGCATCTCTCCTCTAGAGGTACTTTGATAGCCTCTTCCTCTCGGAGTTCGTCCCAGCCACCCTCTGTGCGGTGCGCAATCAGGAGATTCTTCAGATGCGGTAGGGCAGCTTGACAGTCGCCCAGTACTCGGTGACATTTACCGATTTCTCATGCTACTTGACAGACATGGTACGAGACCCATTCTTCTGGGCCCGAACCTTTGAGCAGGGATTGAGACACTAGATCAGGGCATCGCTGATCTCCCTCAACATTCCGACTCAGACAGGAGTACTGGAGCGAGCCCTTTTAATCGAGAGCTTTCTTGCTGAGTCTACACCAGCGCCGAGACCCACCGTAGAGCGGCACGTAGCAGAGTCTTCTGCAGCAGGCATCCGACGGATTACTCATGGGTCCAGGCAGACCAGACCCTCAGGTAGACGACCTCAGGACACTGGCTCAGCAGTACGGGGCACATAGCACGGAGCCAGTCTTTCGAGAGGTAGGCAGTGCTACTCATACAGCAGACAGGGCCACATGGCTAATGACTGCCCGACCCGGCATGCATAGGAGCATCAGACTATTGAGGAACCACCTAGGCAGAGGCAGAGGTTCGACCATGGCGGTCTGTAGGGAGCAGGCGAACGAGGCAGAGGAGCTGGCCGAGTAGCAGGTGGTGGACGACGTTTTGAGGCTCTACCACCGCCACCACCAGGAGGTCCACCCTGACCTCAGGGGAGAGCACAGCTTCAGGAAACTGAAGCATACGATCATGGAGCTTCGGAAGTGGGTGGACTAGTGTGGGACTAGCTCCAGGCATAGAGGCCTTTGCCCATAATGCCTCTAGCTCGTAGTTTGTGTTGCCTTGTGTCCTTGTACTTTGAGTTGAAGTAATAAAAGACACTTTCATTGGTGATGTTTGATTTCTTGTCTTTTGTTTTTCATTACTAAGAGGTGTCGGTTAAAAACTGTTGACTTGACCCTCACTTGAGAGATACTTACTGGAGGAGACCCAGTGACCACACACTGATGCCGACAGTGTGACTCAACCCTTGGAGGTGAGAGTAATAGTTGGATCTCTTGGTAGCAGCGTCGAGGCCTTACGATGTCATCCATGACATGATTTAACTAATCATGACGGGATTGACTGTATTAGGCAAGGAAAGTGGTTCATCCAAGGTATGAGACCGGATTTTTCCTTTTCGTCAAAGGAGAAATCTTTACAGGTTTGCAGAATGTTAAGGAGAAAGGGGAAACCCTTTGTGTGGTCAGACAGATGTCAGTAGAGCTTCCAGAAGATGAGACAGAGTTTGACCAGCGCCCCTAGAGGCGTGGATAGAGATGGAGTAGCTTTCCTTTAGTCACTCCAAGTCTCTCCTCCACTACTACAGCGGGTCAGAGAGGAATAGTGTAGGGACACTGACTGTGAGACGCAGCATGCGCAGATATCCTCATGGCAGGCACCTGATGGTTTCTCCTTTGAAGTAAAGCACGGCGTCCATTTTCAGAGGACGTACCTTGGTACCAGTCGCTTTACGAGAGGAGGTGTGGAGAGAGTTTCACACTTCCCCTTTGGCGGTACATCCTGGAGTGGCGAAGATATACCAGGATCTCAGACGACAGCACTGGTGGCCGGGCATGAAGAAGGCTGTGGTAGAGTTCGTTTCTCGATGCCTCACCTGCCAGCAGGTGAGGGAAGAGCATCAGTTACCAGCAGGCTTGGTACAACCCTTGGAGGTCCCGGAGTGGAAGTGGGACTGAATATCTATGGACATTGTGACTGGATTTCCATGCACTTCCAGAGGACATGACTCCATTTGGGTGATTGTCGACCGAATCACCATGTCGGCACACTTCTTACCCATCAGAGAGAAGGGATCAGTGGAGAGCATGGGACGTCTTTACATTCAGGAGGTTGTGCGGATTCACAGTGTTCCATAATCTATCGTCTCCGATCGAGATGCTCTCTTTACTTCCCGGCTTTGGAAGGGGTTGCAGGAGGCGTTCAGAACGCAGCTACGTCTGAGCTCCTCCTTTCACCATCAGACGGATGGTCAGACGGAGAGGACCATTCAGACTCTCGAGGACATGCTCCGCGCATGCGT
The DNA here is from genome assembly GCA_963277665.1 of Viscum album. Classification (NCBI taxonomy): domain Eukaryota; kingdom Viridiplantae; phylum Streptophyta; class Magnoliopsida; order Santalales; family Viscaceae; genus Viscum; species Viscum album. The sequence continues at coordinate 733,144,693 of OY728136.1, read as the reverse complement.
CCTCAAATTTGGTCACAACTGGGAGGACCACCTACCCTTGGTGGAGTTCGCGTACAACAACAACTACCACTCCACCATTGGGATGGCACCATACGAGGTGTTGTACGGCCGACCTTGCAGATCTCTTTTGTGCTGGAAAGACCCTGGGGAGTCAGAACTTGTGGGACTGGAGATGGTTCAAGCCATGATAGAGAAGGTCCAAGTCATCCTGGAGAGGATGAGGACAGCTCAGAGCCGGCAGAAGTCTTATGCTGACAGGAGGCGGAGGCCACTAGATTTCATGGATGGCGACCATGTCTTCTTGCATGTCTCACCTCGACTTGGATTACGGAGATTTGGCCGAGGCGACAAGTTATCTCCGCGCTTCATCGGACCCTTCCAGGTCCTCAGCAGGATTGGCGAGGTGTCTTATCGCCTGGCTCTACCACCTTAGTTGCACTGGAAGCACGATGTCTTCCACGTATCTCAACTGAAGATATACGTTCATGACCCGACGCTTATCATTGACCATGGAGAGCTTGACGTTGATGATGTGGCGACTTTTGTAGAGGTCTTGGTGGAAATCGAGGATCGACTGAAGCGGGTGCTATGTGGACGGTCGATTCCTCTAGTGTGAATCAGATTGGAGTACAGGAACCTCCAGGAGAGCACTTGGGAGCAGGAGGCTCAGATGCGTGCTCAGTACCCACTTTTGTTTCCCATGTTTTTTATGTATCTTTACGGGGACGTAAAGCCTGAGGTGGGAGTAATGTAAAGACCCGTAAAATTCAAGGAAATTTTTTTCTTAATTTTCTTTGGGATTTTACGAGAACGCAGTTTCTAACAGCGCCTGATTCCGTGGCCCGGTGTTCCAGGAATCAATTTCCGAAGTTTAGCTAAGGTACGTTCAGTGAACGAACGAGCAGGAATTTCTAACTTTTGAACCAATGCTCAGAATCGAATTTCAAGGGCATCGATTGAACCGCAGCGCCGGTAATTGCTTAGGAACGCTTAATCCGGAGTTGCGTTTACACGAGAGAAGTTGATAAAAATTGTGGAAGTTAAAAATAAAAATTTAACAACAATTTTTATTTTTACTCTAAGTGTTTAATCCTTTGGATGGAAGTTGGGTAACTACCCAACCTCCCTTGGGAGATTATGAGGGTGGTGGGGCCCACACGAACCCCACCCCTTCATATCCTCTAACCTCCTCAACTCCCATTAATTTTGTTAACTTAAGTTTATTTACTTATGGAATTAATGAGGTGAGTTTATGTGGAATTCAAACACTTGAATTTCAAAAGCCTTGATATGTTAATAAAATAAGTGAAGAACATATTTTATTGGGTTGGTGTTTAGTTGTTAGGGAGCCTTTAGAGAAAAATCTAAGGAAGTATTGAGTTCTTCATTCTCTTTGACGAAGAACACGAAGAACGAACGATCTCTAACGTGGAGCGCCAAGCCCTCGGAGACCGTCTTCCGCGACACCGACCCGCGACGCGCCGTCTTCTTCTACGACGTTTTTCTTCCGTGACATCCCTTTTCGCGATGGTTTTCCGCGATGAAATCTCGGTCAACGTCTTCGAATCCTCACTTTGCGACGCCGACGTTCATCATCTCTTTTATCAAGGTAGGGGATTTATTTTATTTAATTATTTTTGTTCGTGATTTCTAGTTTGTCGTTCTTCTTTGTTATACGACTAAATGCTATCGATTAACGAGAGGGGGCTGGACCGCACAAACACGGCTGACCCTCCTCCCTTTTCCATGTGTTGTTTCTTTGTGGTTTGAAACGAGTATGGCGCCGTTCCGTCGCACCGCGTGTGATCATGCGACAAGGAATGTGCGGCGCCGTCGCGCCGCACCATGGAAACGAACAAGTACACGATGCCGTCGTGTTGCGCCATGAATTTGAACCAAGTCGCAGCGCCGTCGCGCCGCGTCGGAGAAAACAAAAGACACCGTGGCCAGAGCGGGGCCGCGGCGGAGCAGGGTGACCGACGGCCGGTTCCGGGCCGCCGGTGTCAGCGAAGGAGGAAGGACCGGCTGTCACCGGCAGGCCGGTGCGGTCCGGCCGGACAAAATCAAAACTAGGGGATTTAATTCCCCCGACCGGCCATCACAAAACAGCCCCCATTTAACGGGGTGCTGCGGTTACACCAGGGGGCAGCCCCCCCCTGCCAAACGGCTCGGCCGGTTGGCCGAGCGCCTGGCCAGCGCGCTGTGCCCAGGCCGGGCCGCGCCGCGCCGGCCGGGCTGGGCCGCGCCCATGCAGGCTGGACCCGGACCCGGTTTGGGTCGACCCTGGGGGAATCGGGCCAGGTATGACCGGGCCTGAACCCCTTAATATCCAACCTTTTTCAGTCGGACGCCCATAACTTGTGCTACGGGTCTCCGATCGATGCACCGTCAATTGCGATGTGATCCTTGGATCGAGACGGTCGTTTCGATATATTGAACTATAGGTTTCGGAATACTTTGAGTTAGGCCGGGTTGGTTCGTACACAAAAACAACCGGGCCCTCGGAGTAGAAACGCTCATAACTTGAGCTTCAGACGTCCAAATGACGTTCCGTCGACTTTGTTGCTTTCCTCTAAGTGAGACAAATCTTTTGGCTTACTCCACCCAAGGTTTGGACGTAGGTGGAGTACGGTCGGGTTGGTTTTTCCTTAAAAACCAACCGGGCCCCTGGGATGAAAAAGCCAATAACTCTCAGACCGGACGTCCGATCGATGTGCCGTCTGCGACGTTGAGTTCCTGTTGATGATATGGAACTTTTGGACACATCAACTCTGGACTATGTGTCAGTTGATGTATCAGACTCTCGGCTCATGGAGCGGACCCTCCCGAGTGAGCTTGCTGTGTGCGGGAACCCTAGAGCTAGATTCGTTTGCTACTGTGACGACGACGACTATACAGAAATCCTCAGTGGATTCGACGACGACGACTATAGCACTCAGTGATCCTATGTGGATCAGTGCTACCGATCATGTGTGGGTCTGATCCTGTGTGGGTCAGCGCTCAGTGGTTCTGTGTGAGCCAGCGCCTATAGATACTTTGTGGGTCTGATCTTTTGTGGGTCATTGCGGGGGTTAGTTACTTATCGATCCTTTGTGGGTTAGATCCTATGTGGGTCGTTTCGGGGGTCAGTACCTATCGATCCTTTGTGGGTCCGATGGATTTGATGAATCAGTGGCAATATCTGATCATCTATATCGTCATACGAAGAAATATACCTGTGTGAGATGAATCCTGTTTTGCTTTCCAATGTGGATTGTGTTGTGCTATCATGTGTGGATTAAGTTTTACTTTCCTGTGTGGAATACGTTTGCTTTTCTGTATGGACTGGGTTGTACTTGGTCTCGGAGGTTGGAGCGTTTTGGAATTGATGACTTAGGTATATGTATGGGCATATACCTAAGCAGTGTCGGTTGTTACTTCGTTATTGTATCTTTCCTTTGTGGTTTATCTTTGTGGATTTTGGGAGACCTTAGGGGGTCTCGGGGTCCCTACTGAGTATCTTATACTCACCCCTGCATGGGCTATGCCCGCACTACGTTGTGTTGGTTGCAGACGACGGACAACCCTGATCGTAGTTGAGGCTTGCGGAGCAGGTCGGTACCCGGAGGTGGACCACTGGGCTGGACGTACTCGGAGTAGACGGTGGGACCCAATGAGCTTTGGAGGCTATCTGTACTCATCCTTAAGGAGGGACTTCCAGTGGACGGCTCCAGGCTGCAGTTTTACTTTATAGTTGTTGTTTTCCCTTTCTAGTTGTACTTTACTTTCAGTTTGGGTTTGTATTCTGGCCCATTTACTTTTCCGCACTTACTATTGTACACAGTTTCTACGTAGTGTTTACATCTACTGCTTTCTTTCTCTGTGGTGTTTGTTTACATTACAAAGGAAATTCCTTCCTTTTTTACCGGGATTTACACCTTGGTGCTAGTCACCAGCCCCTGGCCTATGGAAGGCGGGCTTGGGGTAGTCATGGCATGAGCTCTGAGGACGGGTCGTGAAAAATTGGTATCAGAGGAGTTCGGTTCTACCACAGAACTTGGAACTCTGATCTTTTCTATGTGAAGCAATAATTTTTAGCGTATTGGGTGTGGTTATCAGTCCAGGGAGTCCAGTGTTGGTGCGGCGGCCGATGTATCCGTACACCAGGACCCTGACATCTGATTTACGACTTAATGCACGAAAACATTGATTGCGTGTGTGTTTCAAGTTTTCTTAGTGATTACTTTTTGTCAGCTCACCAAGTATACTGTTCTGACCATGGCGCACCTGTTTCTTTTCAGGATGGCCCCACGACGGTAGCCAGCTAGGGTTCCAAGAGTTGAGCGTGACGACAGCCCACCGATCGTCGAGGCCTCGGTGCAGGGCCCTTTGACAGCTGGGGCACCGGCGGTACCTCTACCCGCCGAGCCACCGATGCTACCAGCCCCAGTCGCTGATGATGCACGTCTCCTTAGTGAACTGAATGAGTTCCAGCACCAGCGACCGCCCAGGTTCGGTGGGGAGACGGACCCCCAGGCATCTGAGGACTGGCTGGAGGTGGTGGTACGAGTTTTCCGGTTAGTGAGGACACCAGCCGACCTCATGGTGATCCTCGCAGCAAGCCTGCTGCACGCAGCAGCGGGCTGATGGTGGAGCTTGATGCTCCAGGTGCATAATGAGGCATCTCTCCTCTGGACGGACTTTGAGATCCTCTTCCGCTCAGAGTTCATCCCAGCCACCCTCCGTGCGATGCGCATTCAGGAGCTTCTTCAGCTGTGGTAGGGCAGCTTGACAGTCGCCCAGTACTCGGCGATATTTACCGATCTCTCACGCTACTCGACAGACATGGTACAGGACCCATTCTTCTGGGCCCGGACCATTGATCAGGGATTGAGACACGAGATCATGGCATCGCTAATCTCCCTCATCATTCTGACTCAGACAGGAGTACTGGAGTGAGCCCTTTTGATCGAGAGCTTTCTTGCTGAGTCTACACCAGCACAGAGACCCACCGCAGGGTAGCACGTAGCAAAGTCTTATGTAGCAGGCAGTTGACGGATGACTCATGGGTCCAGGAAGACCAAACCCTCAGGAAGACGACCTCAGGACACTGGCTCAGCAGTGCGGGGCACACAGCACGGAGCCAGTCTCTCAAGAGGTTGGCAGTGCTACTCATGCGGCGGACAGGGCCACATGGATCGTGACTGCCCGACCCTCCATGCAGAGGAGCAGTAGACTATTGAGGAACCACCTAGGCAGAGGCAGAGGTTCGACCGTCGCGGTCCGCAGGGAGCAGGTGGACGAGGAAGAGGAGCTGGCCGAGCAGCAGGTGGTGGACGACGTTTTAAGGCTCTACCACCACCACCACCAGGATGTCCAGCCCGACCTCAGGCGAGAGCACAACTTCAGGAAACTGAAGCTTACGATCATGGAGCTCCGGAAGTGAGTGGACTAGTGCGGGACTAGCTCTAAGAATAAAGGCCTTTTCCCATAATGCCTCTAGCTCGTAGTTTGTGTTGCCTTGTGTCCTTGTACATTGAGTTGATTTAATAAAAGACACTTGCATTGGTGGTGTTTTCTTTCTTGTCTTTTGTTTTTTATTACTAAGAGGTGTCGGTTAAAAACTGTTGACGTGACCCTCACCTACGAGATTCTTACTGGAGGAGACCCAGTGACCACACACTAATGCCGACAGTGTGTCTCAACCCATGGAGGTGAGAGTAACGGTTGGATCTCTTGGTAGCAGCGTCGAGGCCATACGATGTCATCCATGCCATGATTTAACTAGTCATGACAGGATTGACTGTATTAGGAACGGAACGTGGTTCATCCAGGGGATGAGACCAGATTTTTCTTTTTCGGAAAAGGAGAAATCTTTGTAGGTTTGTAGAACGTTAAGGAGGAAGGGGCAACACTTCGTGTGGTCAAACAGATGTCATCAGAGCTTCCAGGAGCTGAGACGGAGTCTAACCAGCGCCCCTAGAAGCATAGATAGAGATGGAGTAGCTTTCCTTCAGTCACTCACAGTCTCTCCTCCACTACTACAGTGGGTCAGAGAGGCATATCGTAGGGAAGCTGATTGTGAGACGCGGCATGCGCAGATAGCCTCATGGCACACACCTGATGGTTTTTCCTTTGGAGCAGAGCACGAAATCCTTTTTCAGATGACGTACCTTGGTACCAGTCGCTTTACGAGAGGAGGTGCTGAGAGAGTTTCACACTTCCCCTTTGGTGGTACATCCTGGAGTGGTGAAGATGTACCAGGATCTCAGACGACAGCACTGGTGGCCGGGAATGAGGAAGGCTGTGGTAGAGTTCGTTTCATGATGCCTCACCTACCAGCAGGTGAAGGCAGAGCATCAGGTACCAGCAGGCTTAGTACAGCCCTTGGAGGTCCCGGAGTGGAAGTGGGATGGAATATCTATGGACTTCGTGACTGGACTTCCATGCACTTCAGAGGTCACAAATCCATTTGGGTGATTGTCGACCGACTCACCAAGTCGGTACACTTCTTACCCATCAGAGAGCAGGGCTCAGTGGAGAGCTTGGGACATATTTAGGTTCAGGAGGTTGTGCGGCTTCACGGTGTTCCATCATCTATAGTCTCTGATCAAGATGCTTTCTTTACTTCCCAGCTTTGGAAGGGGTTGCAGGAGGCGTTCGGAACGCAGCTACGTCTGAGCTCCGCCTTTCACCCTTAGACGGATGGTCAGATGGAGAGGAACATTCAGACTCTCGAGGACATGCTACGCACATGTGTCCTCGACTTTGGTAACAGCTGGGAGGACCACCTACCCTTGGTGGAGTTCATGTACAACAATAGCTACCACTCCACCATCGGGATGGCACCATACGAGGCATTGTACGGCTGACCTTGCAGATCTTCTTTGTGCTAGACAGACCCTGGGGAGTCAGCACTTGTGGGACCAGAAATGGTTTAGGCCATGACAGAGAAGGTCCAGGTCATCCAGGAGCGGATGAGGACAGCTCAGAGTCGGCAGAAGTGTTATGCTGATAGGAGGCGGAGGCCACTAGAGTTCGAGGATGGCGACCATGTCTTCTTGCATGTCTCACCTCGACGTGGATTACGGATATTTGGCCGAGGCGACAAGTTATCTCCGCGCTTCATCGGACCCTTCCAGGTCCTCAGTAGGATTGGAACGGTGGCTTATCGCCTGGCTCTACCACCTCAGTTGAACCAGATGCACGACGTCTTCCACGTATCTCAGCTGAAGAGATACGTTCACGACCCGGTGCATATCATTGACCATGGGGAGCATGACGTTGATGATGGGGCGAATTTTGCAGAGGTCCCGGTGGAAATCGAGGATTGACTGGAGCGGGTCCTACGTGTACGGTCGATTCCTATAGTGCGCATCAGATGGCAGCATGGGAACCTCCAGGAGAGCACATGGGAGCGGGAGGCTCAGATGCGTGCTCAGTACCCTCTTTTGTTTCCCTAGTTTTTGATGTATCTTTATGGGGACGTAAATCCCTGAGGATGGAGTAATTTAAAGACCCGTAAAATTCAAGGAAATTTTTTTATTTATTTTCTTTGGGATTTTAAAAGAATGCAGTTTCTAACGGCACCTGATTCCGAGGCCCGGTGTGCCCGGAATCAATTTCTAAAGTTTAGCTTGGGTAAGTTCAGTGAACAAACGAGCGGGAATATCTAACTTTTTAACCGTTGCTCGGAATCGAATTCTGAGGGTGCCGATGGAACCGCAGCGCCGATAATTGCTTAGGAACGCTTAATCCGAAGTTGCGTTTACACGAGAGAAGTTGATGAAAATTTTGGAAGTTAAAAATAAAAATTTAACAACAATTTTTATTTTTACTCTAAGTGTTTAATCCTTTGGATGGAAGTTGGGTAACTACCCAACCTCCCTTGAGAGGTTATGATGGTGGTGGGGCCCACACGAACCCCACCCCTTCATATCCTCTAACCTCCTCAACTCCCATTAATTTTGTTAACTTAAGTTTATTAACTTATGGAATTAATGAGGTGAGTTAATGTGTAATTCAAACACTTGAATTTCAAAAGCCTTGATGTGTTAATAAAATAAGTTAAGAACTTATTTTATTGTGTTGGTGTTTAGTTGTTTGGGAGCCTTTGGAGAAAAAGCTAAGGAATTCTTGAGTTCTTCATTCTCTTTGACGAAGAACGCAAAGAACAAACGATCTCCAACGTGGAGCGCCGAGCCCTCGGAGAGCATCTTCCGTGACACCGACCCGCGATGTGACGTCTTCTTCCCCGACGTTTTTCTTCCGCGACGTTTCTTTTCGCGATGGTTTTCCTCGACGAAATCTCTGTCAATGTCTTCGAATCCTCGCTTCGCGATGCTGACATTCGTCATCTCTTTTATCAAGGTAGGGGATTTATTTTATTTAATTATTTTCGTTTTTGATTTCTAGTTTGTCGTTCTTTATGGTTATACGACTAAATGCTATCGATTAATGACAGGGGGTTGGACCGCACAAACGCGGCCGACCCTCCTCCCTTATCCGTGTGTTGTTTCTTTGTGGTTTGAAAAGAGTATGACGCGGTTCCGTCGCACCGTGTGTGATCGTGTGACAAGGAATGCGCGGCGTCGTCACGCCGCGCCATGGAACCGAACAAGGACACGACGCCGTCACGCCGCGCCATGAAGTTGAACCAAGTTGCGGCATCGTCACGCCACGTCGGAGAAAACCAAAGACACCGCGGCCAGAGCGGAGCTGCGACGGAGGGGCACGGTGCCATCGCACCGCGCCGGACGAACCAGGCCGCGGCCGATTCCAGGTCGCGGCGGAGCAGGGTGACCGGCGGCTGGTTCCGGGCTGCCGGTGTCGGCGAAGGAGGAAGGACTGGCCGTCGCTAGTCCGTGTTGGCAGAACTGGCCGGCTAGAAAAAAGGGAAACAAGGGGAATTAATACCCCCAGCCAGCCAGCACAAAATGGCCCCCATTTAATGGGGGGGGGGGGTTACACCAGGGGGGCAGGCGCCCCCCCTGCCAAACGGCCCGGCCGGGTGGCCGAGCGCCTAGCCAGCGCACGGGGGGCGTTGTGCCCAGGCTGGGCCGGCCGCCGGGCCGGTCTTCCGGGCTAGGCCACGCTCAGGCCGCGCCCAGGCAGGCTAGACCCGGACCTGGTTCGGGTCGACCTAGGGGGTATCGGGCCGGGTCGGACCGGGCCCGAACCCCTTAATACCGAACCTTTTTCGGTCAGACGACAATAACTTGTGCTACAGGTCTCCGATTGAGGCATCGTCAAATGCGATGCGATCCTTCAATCAAGACGGTCGTTTTGGTATATTTCACTCAAGGTTTCAGAATACTTTGATTTAGATCGGGTTGGTTCGTACACGAAACCAACCGGGCCCTCAGAGCGGAAACGTTCATAACATGAGCTTCGGACGTCCGAATGACGTTTCGTCGACTTTGTTGTTATCCTCTAAGTGAGACAGATCTTTTGGATTACTCCGCCCAAGGTTTGGATGCAGGTGGAGTACGGTCGGGTTGTTTTTTCCTTAAAACCCAACCAGGCCCCTAGGACGAAAAAGCCAATAACTCTCAGACTGGGCGTCTGATCGACGCGCCATCTGCGACGTTGAGTTCCTATTGACGATACAGAATTTTTGGATACATCAACTCTGGACTATGTGTCAGTTGATGTATCACCCTCTCGATGCTTGGAGCGGACCCTCCCGAGTGAGCTTGCTATGTGCGGGAACCCTAGAGCTGGTTGTGTTTGCTACTGTGATAACGATGAATGTACAGAAATCCTCAGTGGATTCGACGGCGACGACTACAACACTCAGCGATCTTATGTGGATCAGTGCTACCGATCATGTGTGGGTCCGATCCTGTGTGGGTCATTGCGGGGGTTAGTTACCTATCGATCCTTTGTGGGTCAGATCCTATGTGGGTCATTGCGGGGGTTAGTACCTATCGATCCTTTATGGGTCCGACGGCTTAGATGAATCAGTGGCAATATCTAATCATCTCTATCGTCATACGAAGAAGTATACCTGTGTGAGCTGAATCCTATTTTGCTTTCCTATGTTGATTGTGTTGTGCTATCTTGTGTGGATTACGTTTTGCTTTCCTATGTGGAATACGTTTTCTTTCCTGTGTGGACTTGGTTGTACTTGGGCTCGGTGGTTGGAGCGTTTTGGAATTGATTACTTAGGTATATGTATGGGAATATACCTAAGCAGTGTCGGTTGTTACTTTGTGATTGTATCTTTCTTTTGTGTTTTATCCATTATGGATTTTGGGAGTCCTTCGGGGGTCTCAGGGTCCCTACTGAGTAGCTTATACTCACCCCTGCACGGGCTATGCCCGCATTATGTTGTGTTGGTTGTAGAAGACAGACAGCGCTGATCGTGGTTGAGGCTTGCGGAGTAGGTCGGTACCTGGAGGTGGACCACTGGGCTGGACATAATCGGAGTATACGGTGGGACCCGAGGAGCTTTGGAGGCTATATGTACTCATCATTCAGGAGGGACTTCCAGTGGATGGCTCGAGGCTATAGTTTTACATTACAGTTGTTGTTTTCCCTTTCGAGTTGTACTTTACTTTCAGTTTGGGTTTGTATTCTGGCCCATTTAATTTTCTGCACTTACTGTTGTACACAGTTTCTACGTAGTGTTTACTTCTACTGCTTGCTTGCTCTGTGGTGTTTGTTTACTTTACAAAGGCAATGCCTTCCGTTTTTATCAGGATTTACGCCTCAGTGCTAGTTGCCAGCCCCTGGCCTACGGAAGGCGGGCTTGGGGTAGTCACGACATGAGCTCCGAGGATGGGTCGTGACATGTGGACCGTTTAAGGAATGACCCACGAGTTAGGGACTGATTAATGAAAGCTCATCGATGCATCAGTAGTCTCATGAGACGAAATAGTTGGCTAGCCACCTTAGATAGGTTTTACCCTATATATAAACCATATTTTGAATTTTCTTGAAGCTACTAGTCCCATGTACCAAGGAAACATGGAGTCCAATATTCAATCATTTCCCTCATTTTGACTGTGTTATTATTTATCCATGAGATTTTACATCGAAATGTCTATGAATTTATTTCATTTTATATTTATTGATTAATGGATTTTGATTTTGATTATTACCTTTCCATATGTATTTTTCCTTGTCTAGTTGTTTTAATGGACTTTTAATTCCATTATTTACCTTTCCATATAGATTGATTCATTATCTATTCCTTTGTATTTACCCTTATTGAGCATTTGAGCTCACCCTTATTATGTTTCATTCCCCAGGTTATGAAGAAGATAATTTGGATTAAGCCTTCATGGATGCAATCTATTTTTCATATGTATCATGTTTTTATTTATTGTTTCCAAGTGTATTACGCGTATCATGTATTTAAATTTTTTTCCCAACACTGCTAAAATGGATGGTCCGTCATGATTATATTCCCTGTAACAATTCTAATGTAATGTAATAATGAACCTGCTCTAGGATTTTTCGGTCTGGGGGCTATATGAATAATCTTCATAAATACATGTGGCTAAACACAAAATTAAAAAAAATATGGTTCTACACATGCACCAATGTGCCCAAATAGGTGGTGAGAAATTAATCTCAGTAGGACCCTCCCAATGTGATCCAATTATATGTTTTCATAACTATTTTATGCCCACGTGTTATGATCAGCCCTGTCAAATTTAAATTGTCATAAATTTAAACAACTAAAATAAATTAAATTGAACTAAAGAATTAAAATGTGAATAAAACTCAGGTTCTATAGTTCCACCAAATATTAATCTATCCCACTTTAACCCGAACCAAAATAATCTAAACACATTGCTCACTAAGCCATATAAACTAGGCATGTTCATTAGTCCTATCAAAATCTTCCAAATTCCTAACACAACATTCATGATTGTTGAATCATAGGATCTCACCATATGTATCCAACATAACAATATACACTACTATCGGTGTCTCAGACACTAATAGAATGATCTAAATCAGTGAAAGGAACTCTATGTCGGCACAAAGGAACCTATCAAATGCTTAGTAATCCTTCACAAAAATCATATATAATCTGACTTTTTAGTGTGACCCAACTTTACTTGGAAAAAACTCATCATTTAGGAGTATAATAACACCAATGTAAACTAGCACATCAACCAAAAAAATGCTAAAATAAGGGTATAATGTATCCAAGATGTCTAATAACTCCCTAGACCTACCTAACATCATCCAACCAAAAAATGAGGGAATTATATGAATCATAGAGATAATTATATATCAAATCACATCCCAAGGTTATCATTAACAATCCAAACATGATAAAGAAGCTACCTCAAACATACTTTTCCTAATATATATATATAACCCAAATTCAGACAATACCTAAACCCATCATCCTCACTAATGAAAGTATAACTGATGATCTCAAGTTCGAAAACCATAGGTCTGGTGTCCCCTGAGCCATGGTAAGAATAGGACACCCTATAAAGGGATCCTCCAATACAATAGAATCATTTGGCCAAGCCTACCATAGGAAACCTCAGTCAGCCTCTCTAGACCAAATCATACCATATAAAGAAACATCACTCATAATGTATTCCTCTATAGGCAGTAAAAATTTGTTTCACACTCTACCCAATGAAACCTAGACATACTTGAAATAAAAGGATGTCACCCCATTCAAAATATAATAAATTAACCAAATATCAATAAAAACTATTGAAAAACATCTACAAAACTCCATAATCTCTCAATATCAAAAATATTTGAAATATCTTGTGTAAAAAAAATATAATAATAAATCCATGTTGACCAAAAAATCTCACAACCCTCACCTAGGCTTCATACCACACTGCAATCCCTCTTGAGGATTAAAAATCAAAACCTCAGAGGAAGCCACCCACTAAATCAAAAACCAATCCAAACTATCTCACAATGTCATATAATCAGAATAATATACTTACCATCACTTCCTAAAAGGAAAAATACATATAACGAACTATATTAATTTCTTATTATGACACTAGTGTGAAAAAATAAGGGACGTGTTTCTTGTGAGAATTACACAGTGTACCCCCAACATTCTTCCCTAGAAAGGTACCAAAACACAACTTGGAATGTACATCATAGGTACATGGTATGTCTCTACCATACATGGTGTCCTCTATTAATGGAATATATTGTTGTGTACCTTAGAGGTCTATTAGATAATTACCCCACATGTAATCCATTCATATACAGTATACAAGTTCGAGAAGTGTATTATACATAGCCATGTTCTTCCATATGGGGTTCAAGACTGTGTATCCAGATACACCTTGATTTTGTCTGCATAATTTATCTCAAAGTCACAAAACACTCACACACACATATCTTGTATGCCTCCATCTCTTAAATTTCCTTAAATATAAGAACCCACAGTGTGCATTCTTGAACTATATATCTTGTGATCATTTTTTTTCTGAATAGAAAACCCCTTAAGATCATCTAAAAACATATAATATCCCAAAAACACTCTCTAATATACCAAATTGGGGTCACAATATCATATATAGGTATTTAAAACTATGAAAAAAATAATATATTGGAATATTGGAAAAAATGAAACAAATGGAAAAACATGGGGCCTAAAATATCGAATCATTAAGCCCAGATCTACTCCATGGAACCACCACATCCTGATCCATATCATTAATGAACAATATAAAATTATACCCTCTTCTTATGTCTCTCTCCTAACATAGTTTATCATTAAAAGGGTAAAAACTATGTATTCATTAATCCATGATGTGAAAATAGAAATTAAATTTAAAAATGAGTAAAAACAAAAGAAAAGATAAAACCCCCCTTAAATGGACAAATATGAGTCTCACAACCCAAAGTGGTTTTAGGCATCACATAGAAAACTGATTTTCCAAACCCTATCATGAAGTCGGAATTTAAATTTGAGACCAAATTCAAGAGATATATCTATTTTTACCAGAGAGAATAATTAATATTTCCCTAATTAAATATTAAATAATCTATGAAAATATGAATCGATCAAAATTCCACTAAAAACTATTATTAGGATATACACATCATTTTTAGACCAATGGAGTGGTCAAAAAAATATTTGTAGATTCTATATTTAGAGAAATTATTAAATTTTCCACAAGGCCACTTGTAATAAAATATCAAATTTCCTTATATTTTAAAAAGTTTAAATGATGGTTTTCATTACAAACTTCCTTCCACAATGATTTCTTCCCCCAAGAAGCATATATAGTCATCAAACATCCACACATTCACCCAAAAACTGGTACATTTGATCCCACTGCCACCATCTATTAACCAATCAAACACACTAATGACTATTCAACATGAGGGCCATTCAACTATGTTCGATGAGATTCTCCCCACCATATGGATTTACCTTCACTAATACATAGTCATCAAACTCAATAGATTTATGACAACTATAGAACATATAATCCTCAAAGATCCTTGAAACTCACATAAACACAACTGTCTCACACCCTCACAGGATATGAACGTAAAAATAGACTCATTATCACAAGATTTGATCCTTAGATCAACTAGAATAATGTTCCTAAACAAATAACCATTACCATATCATTTTTTAGGTCCAAAATGCTAGAGAACCAATAATTATTCTCTTTAAAATGAGTAATCTCACACATTCCATGGATAATAACACAACCACTAACCACTCAGGAGCTATTCCAAACCCATAATTGTCTACTAACAATCTCAGAATGCTACAATCTGTGTAACCAAAACTAGAAAAACCAATTGGGATAGACATCCAACCAAACCTTCCCTCTCAACCAGACCTTAAAACAATGGTCAATCCTAGTGCTCCACAATCGAAACTAAAGTCATCCACATGCATAAAAAATAAATTCTAAGAGAAATAAAAACTCAAACTTAACTATATCCTAATCCAAAAATCTATCAATAATATTTTCCCTCATTGAGAAACCATAAGAGCATCTAAATATTGAATCAAGCAAATAGATTATCCACACTTCCGTTTGTGAAGGGAAATCATTTTCTTCACTTCAGAGTATCCCTTTGTATGATCCTCATGGTCTATCATCAAAATAAAAAATTCTCTTGGTTCATTTTAGTATAATTTTACTACAAATCTATATGGGATGACATGATATAACTTTTTTGGAGACTTTAAACAAAAAAACATTCATTGTTAAAGAATTCACATAGAACATGCACTTGTCATGTGAGTCCTATATTCCTCATTTTGATTCTAGTATATTGTCCCATTTCCTTCAGTCTAAGAGAAAAAATCCATTAATAATATATTAAAAAAAATTATTGTAACACAATAAGTTTTATCATATAAACGTAAAATCACAAACCATGAATAGAATTATCATATCCCTAGTAACATGAAATCTCTATTATAAATGGTTTTCTTGATACACTGGTTTGAGGTCCATCATAATCTACGACTCATTCCTAGAAAACATTATACTATCTATCATAATAATAAGATATAAAAATCTATGTTGTGATGCAATTTTTTAATGAACCATTATGGTTTTACCGGACCTATCACCTTATCTAGCTCATAATAAGTCATCATGCATGCCTCCTCATGTTTTATTAGTTGGACAACATTGATATCCCAATACATAACATTGGTAAACTATTAACTATATTCATATTGGAGTAACATTGGAATTAAATTAAACACAAACAAATCGATATGATTTAGAGTACGAGAAATATTGAAGAAGCATGGAATATAAAATTTAAAATATAAACATTCAAACTCACATTGATGAGAAAACACAGCACCTGATCACCAACTGGGGTGACCATATATAGAGAATAAATAAATGAAATAAATTTACAAAGACTCTACTCCCATCCAAAATATATACATCAAACCTCATCTCTGAAATCTATTAATATGCTCCAACTCATTCATCACACTAAAAATGAGTACTACCACTTTATCATGAAATACTAGACCATTCCTTATCCACTATAAATCTTTTGATCAACCTACATTCATACATAACGTTGTTTATATCAACCATAGTTCCCATTTAGGGAGAAAAATTAATCTCAATACCCCCACCATTGAACTTATCATTTTTTATTATAAAGAAGTGCATGATCATGTCATATTCTTTTTTTAATAGAATAATAATAGGTATAAAAGTAAAAAATAAAAAATAAAAAAATAAATAAAGGAACAAACACAAAAAACCCCTCAGGTTATAAGGTCCTACCCAAGAATAATTTACCCCCACATTGGCCAGAGGTGGAACTCTCAAAGCATGAGCTCACCAAGCCACAATACCCTAGCATGTCTTGTAGTCCTAACGGAAGATTCCAAATGCTTAACAAAAAATGAATGAATGTAAATCCATAGGATCTCACAAAAGTTACCCAAGGTAACATCCAACACCATTTACATGCTCTAGAACTCCAATAGCATGATACTAACTAGAGACAAGAACTCTAGGAAAAAACGGAAGACCATGTCAATGTCTCATGAGTCCTCAAGAACTAGCCTATATAATATAGACTATAAAAAAAACTACATGTGTAGGCTAAAACCCATTAACTAGGATCACAATAACCTAGATAATAACTAACCCATATGAAAATTGATCAACTAAACTTGTGTTTTCACTCATTAAAATCATTAATTATCCTTATAGACCTTTCGAACACCATCCATCCAATATATTAGAGAATAACATGAATTTAGGGACAATGACCAATATAATAACATCACAAGCTTATTCTATAATTTATAATCCTAATTGAAACTATACCTAAAATATATTATAACTAAGACATAGAAACCCATGGGATAGCCAATGCCCAAACCCATCATCCTCACCACTGAAACTAGAATTGATCCTCTCAGTTTCAGTAAATATAGGGCACTCCCAAGGGTCTCTGGATCCATAGTACAAACAAGAAACCCTAAAAGGGGATCCACTAAAATGAGAAAAAATATTGCCAATCCCATCACAATAAACCACATCCAACCTCTTTGGTATAAAACTTATCCTTGAAAAAAACCTTCCCAATAAGTGAATCCACATTGTGTTATTCACAACCCTCTTAAAATCCATTGAATAGCACCCAATTGTACCCAAAACCACACGTTGTCTCCCTTTCCCAAAGCATCCAACTAAAAAAATCCATAAGTAACTAAATAATGAAAACCATACCTAAAAATACTTGACTCTAAATTCTTGTATCCTTATAAAATATCCCAAAAAATATACTCAATATCTTCAATACAACTCACCCAATAAGATTAAAACCCCCACACAGACCTAACACCACACCACAATTCACTTAGGCGGATATTAATTCAAAAATTTAATAGAATCCAATAACTAAACCATGAACTAACCCAAACAACCTAACAAAAATATCGAATCACCCTAAAGTCCTTACCATCACATTCTATATAGAAAAAAAAATACTAAATGAGAAATCTACATGAAAAATTCTGAATCCAAGGGAAGAACGGTTGGATCACCATCATGTGAGATGTACAAAGTGGGTACCACATGTACATATTGTCTTCCCCAAGTATTCTTCCCTGGCTATGTACCACAACCTTAACCAGGAGTGTACAACATAAATAAACTATGTGTATTCTACATACATAGAATACACTATCCATAGGGTACCTAACTGTGTACCCCACATGGAATCTATCCAATAACCACACATGGATTCTAAGAAAGTACCCTAATTTGGATCTGATTATGTATTCTACATTGGCCATGTGATCCCCACATCGGTTGTCTGGTTATACAATCATCCACAACCCATGTCTCTCAAAATAGAGTATCCCAAACACACAAGCCATATTTTCCTCATCTTATTACCTTTACCAAAAAAGAAAAACACCCTTCATGCGTTATTAAACTACATGTTCTGTGATCATGTTTTTTCAAAATGAAAACACATTTTGATCAACTAAAACCCAACAATCTTCAAAAAAACACCACAAAACTACCTATGGGGATCCCATTAATAATTCTATGTCGCTAAAAACATTAATTTGTTGGGATATTTAAACACCAAAACAAAACACCTACATTCAGGTGTAAAAAACTTAAAATTCATTCTTGGATACATGCATGTCATGTAACCACCACATCTCGGTCCAGCTCATCAGGTGAACCTCTATGCACACATTCCACTCCCTTTCCCTCTCCTCTATTGACAAAACATGAAAAGTGGATCACCTATTGTTTAATCATGACTCAATAAGGGTAATGATTAAAAATGGAAATATATATGAAAAATGGAAAAAAGAAAATTTTGTCTTAATTGGCCCAACCTGAATCTAGGTACCCAACGTGAGTTTACACCTCAACTTGAAAGAATCCCTTATTCTTGACCCACCTGTGAAGTTATTATTTAAATCTGAGTCTCTATTCATGATATATCACTATTCACACATGTGCAAATAATAAATATTTATTTCATTAAAAATTAAATTTTCATAAAAATAAAAATAACTCAGAATTCCACCAAACATTTATACTTGAGTAAATACATAATTTTGAGACTGAAAGAGTAGTGATAAAATTATTTTTAGATACTATTCCAAGAAAAATGACCATTTTCTCACTCAAAACCACATAGGAACCAAAATTTAAATTTTCTTTAATTTTATAAAAATGAAATGATGTATTTCAATACATGTATTTGTTGAATATATGTTAAAATGATGTTCGTGGGTGCCTAATATATTTATTCATTTTTCTGGGAAATGTAGAATTATTTTCTGATATGAAGCATTCTTAAGGGACAATGCAAGATGCACTGAGTGGTTTCCATATTTTTAATTATAAATTCATATAGTACTACATATAGGATCTTGGTTGTGTTTGTGGATCAAGGTATATTAGTGTCTAAATCCTACATGTGTTGGATTTAGAGGCTTTATTAGTGTATTAGAGACAACATCACTATAATGGTTAATATTTAACCAAAAAAACATAAAAATGATTAATAAACTGGTCTCCAATATTTTATTAATTGAATTTTCAGAACTACATTAGTATAAAGTATTATTTTTTGTATATTTAAAGAGATTTTTTGTGTTAATACCTTTTAGAGGATTAATGTGATCACACATTAGTGGATAAAACTTCCTCAAGGATTAGGGGAAGTGAAATTATATCGTTGATTCCTTATCATGATAAGTGTTTAAGATAGTTTTTTAAGTGTTTAACCTTTATATTATAATTCATTATTCATTATCCACCTAACACCTCCTTAGACTACTAGTGAAATTCATATGAAAAAAATTTAATTCTTCATTTTTTTATAACCATTTCCTTTATAGTTTGTTTCCCAAAAAAAATCACTGACTAATCTATGTAAATTAGTTCACAAAACATAATTTATTAAATTAATTTAATCATATTAGTAATATCTGATTAATTATTCTAAAAAAAATTCAAAAAAACCTAAAAACTATTATCAAGCTACAAAAATTAATTAAAAAACAAACAAAATATCATTTGAAAACAACCTAAAAAATATTAAATCAATGTAATCTATCCAGTATAAAAATTAATTAGCATTTATAATTTATATATATCACATTAAATATTTTTATAATATCCATTTCATAGATATCAATTTGTGATATATGTGTTATTCTTGTGATATACAAACACATAACTAAGAAAATAATTTTTTACACTCAAATACTCATCCATATTTCATGGTTATGTAATAAAACTTTAGTATTTCAGATATATTTCATATAATATATTCTTATAGATATGAATTATTATTAAAATATTCTTGATTTCACACCAACAAGTTAAATTTTTTGTAAAATACTATTTATTAAAAAATTTACCAGATATACCATAATGAATGCATTTCAATTTCAAAAGTTTATGTTTTGTAGTACCTTTAATAAAATTAATATTTTATAAATTATAATCATGTAAAAAAATAAAATAATTAATGTTATTGGTCAGATAAAAATTTTTCTACATTAAATTGGATTTGAGTGAACTTTTTTAGATATTTTATTATTTTAATAATTTTAGTTTTAAAATAATTTAAGATTTTGTATATTACAAATCCAAAATCGAAGTCTTCTAATTTAATAACTAATGATTATTTATAATATTTTAAGAGTTTAAACCATCCATGTTTCTATTATATTTATCATTGAATTTAATTCAATATATCTCCAACTATTCACACAAATTTTAAAACTCAATTGAATTAATTATTTTAGAATCATATTGATAGAATTTAAATATAATGTATTAATTATTTCTATAATTTTATTATTATTATTATTATTATTATTATGCTTATATTTTTCATTTAAATTCCCAATACAATAATTTTTATAATTTAAACGCGTAGAAAAATATTACAAAACCTTTTTAGACATATTATATTTTTATCTTGCTTTCTTATATTTTAATTTGGGATAGTAATGTTGACTATGTTTATTCCTTTAGTATTTACATAAAATGAAATTATTATATTTTAATTTAGAACTTGTTTATATTTTATAACTAATATATTGAAATCATTTTTTAGTACATATTTTTTATTTAGATGCAAGATAATTCATTATCTGGTTACTACTAATTGAGTCATTTTCACTTTCTTCACCAGTTAAAATTATAATATAAATTTCATTTCATTTATTTTATATTTGAATTTATTTATTATATTATTCTATTTATTAGTTCTATATTTGGATAATATACATTTTTATTTATATATATTATATTTTCTAATTAAATCATTAATATTGAATTTTCCAACCCCGATAGATTCTCTAATAGTGGTCGGTGTATTATATATTTTTTACTAACCCAATTGATGTTTTCAATAATTCCTCCCTCCCGCTCACCACTTAATAATAAAAAATTATAGTACTGAAAAGTCTATTAAACCCAACATACTTTTAAAATTGATTCATGAGATTTAATTTTGAAACATAGTGGTGAAAATATTAAATCATAATTTCATAATATTATTTTCCATTTATGTTAAATAATTCACATGTCCTATATTACATATGAAATTTTAAAAAAGGATATGTGTTATACATTTATGATCACTAAAAACAGAAATTTATTTTTAAATATTTTCTTATGTTGATATATAATCAATATATTGGGCCTTTTTAAGTTATAATTTTTTAATATTTTTCATTCGATAAATTCCCTATGAATAATACTATTATTTTCATAGATTGTTTCCAAATAAAAAAAAATACTTATCAATAAATAATGTATATTCCAAGGTGAATTTTTTATTTAACATTTTAACATATTTAAAAAATGATATTTCCCTTAGATATTATAACTTTTTGATAGATTAAGAGGCAAAACTCTTATATGGTTGTTTTTCCCACGTTATAAGCTTCAGTTTTGGGATAACTAAGATTTTACAAGAAATTTATTAAATTTAAAACTAATAAATTAATACATAAGATATATAGTACGTTGTGAAAATATTTTTTTACATACTCTATACTTATCTCATATTCAGACAATTATATTACAATTTTTTTCAAGACCCAAGTGTTAATATATATGAAAATTCATAATAAATTGTAAATTTTAGCCCCAATAAATTTTTTTTACTATGTTAGATTTTGAAAACCGATATTTTTCAAATTTTCATAAATAAATAAAAAAATTTAAAACAATAAAATTGAAATATAAGATATTATTAATAATTAATAAACCCAACTATTGAATACAAACCATAAAAATTAAAAGAGTCTTATAATGCAACATATAAAATTAATTTGTGAAGTATTATTATTTAATTTATTAAAAAAGTATTTTTTTATCATATAAAAAAATTTATGTAAATTTTTTATCCAAATTATTTATAATGAATAAATTATATTTACTTTGTTATTTTTATTTAATTTTTTATATATCTTAAAATCCACACGAAATTCAATCATTACATTGAAAATATTATGACTTACATAATATTAAGTAAAAAATTATTTAATATATTTAATATTATTTTAATTAAAACATTAAATGAGATTTGTAATTATATGAAATATCCATTATAAAATTTTAATAATATAGTTGATGTTGATAAATAATTATTTTACTACCTAAAAACTTTAACTATAAATAATTTTCGTCTATTATAAAACATGATTTTAATATATTTTTTATTTTTTTAGTATTATATTATCTTTGATTATATATTCAATTATATTCATTCTGTTGTTTGTATCATTCTTTATTGGTTTACATTACTTTTAAAAAATTTCCTTTATTTAAATAATTGATTACTTGTTTTTTTAATAAAAACATATTTCAACAGTTTTATCATTTTTATCACCAATTTATAACTTACTTTGAGAGATATGTCATCAACACTTCGTTGGTTTATTAATTTCTTTGATGGTTTTAACACTTTATTTCATTTTACTATTGTTAAATGTTTATTAAACAGTTTTTTCCTTCTGCTGTTCCAATGCATTTTTTTTATACTATTTTTTCTCTTGGATGGCTTAGTTACTCAATTATAGAATACTACAAACATTATTTTTCTTTTTTAGTGTTGTTTCACGATTATTTTATTTATAAAAAGTTTCCCTCACTTTGTTTTATATTATCAAAAATAAAATTTTATTTATGAAATGAAGTTTGAATCATTAAATAACATCCTTTGATATATACTTGGGTCCTACAATGGTTTTTAAACGTTACTTTATATATTAATTTAATCCTTAAATTATAACTAGATTTTTTATGACAATCAATTATCATTTAATTATTTTTATAGTTTGTAAAGTTTTATGTTTTTAATTTTTATTGATCTGTAAAAAATAGTTCCCTTGAATACAGTAAGGGTGCTCACAATATCTAATATAGCCTTTCTGTTTTGGCTCATAAATCATCCAAAATTACTGAAAACTATATTCTTTCTCATATATATATAGATATATATACTAGATCATATTCTGTAACATGGTGAAAGTAACCATGAAATATTCTTCATTAGGGTGTTGCTTTTTGTCCAATGTTTTGATGTTAACCTAAAATATAAAAGATATAATTTGATTACTTATTTCACACTCATTGTCAAATTATTTTATTTTAGAACAATACATGATGATGTGAATATAATTAAGTTTATTAGCACCATTTTTGATATAGTGGATCACTCTCATACTACCTAAATATCTCTCATGTCATCTTTTCTTCACTAACCTTAGAGGTGGTGAAAGTATTCCATTTTAATGAGAGAGTATTTTGGGGGTTCCATTAACTAGATGATTCCTTGAAAGAATGAAGTTGGTTAATTTTTTTCAATGATCTTTATTAATATCGCTATTGTATAACTTATAATATAGACATTAATGTAATGTTTTTATAGATTTTATTTTATATTTTCATTTCTTATCATGTTCTACATAATGATTGAATTTTATGTTTGATTTCAATAAATTTGGGAATACACATGTCCTTAAAAATTATTCATTTGTATTATTAAAATAACCAGTGATGAATTAGTAAGATAAATATTGAAAAATGGAATCAAGTTTGGTTTTATAAATATTCACAACTATAGATTACCTAACTAGGTCATTTTAATTTATATTTTATTTAAAATGGTATAGGTATGGACAACATTATAAATTTGCGGTGTAACGTTATTGCATTGAACTACTCTCTGGATAAAATTCCTTATACAAAGAAACCATGGTGTGGTTCATGGTGCGACTCTCTACAAAATTTTTTCTAAAACGGTTTATATAGAGAAATCTTATTGTGTTTCTTGTTAATTGTTTTTTTGATATTAATAAATAATTATCCTTAAAACCCATCCCCAATATGTTCTTATGATGATATAATATATCAAAAGTGGATTCAATATAAATTTTTCATTTTCTAATGATATTGAATCCAATGATAAATAATTCAATTTCTATCTATTTATTTAAATCCTCGATTCATGTTCATATATATAACTTTTATATTATAAATAATTACATAAATTAATATAAATATTTTAAAAAATATGTCATAATTATCATACCATCCACATAATGAGTCACATACTATGAATAACACAAGATTTTATTCAACCAAAATTATTATTCTATTTTGTTATAAATTAAATGAAAAAGTTGTGTTGTGATTTATTTATATTAAGTGTTGTAATTTTATTAGAATGTGTTTATCACTTAATTATTGATATATGGATAGTGGGACTTTTGGTCAGAATCTCTACTTGACTAGTATCATAGGTTTTTTCTGGTAATTTGGGGGGTTGGATACATGTAATATCATACCTTTTTAGGGAATATTTTTCATTTTATATCACTGAAAACATTTATGTGAAAGGGTTCTATATACCTTAATCATGAGATGAATTTTAGATATGTAAATATATAAGGATATTTTTTAGGGGTAAAGTATCAAAAATAATTATTTAAATGAAGTGTTATAAATTATTTTTTTAAGATATTAATTCGGTATAAGGTATATGATATAAAAAGAAATCATTAGAATATATAGAGTGCATGAGATGAAATAATTTGAAGATATTAACTAATATATATATAAATATATATTTAATATCGAAATTTTAATGATAATAAAATTCCTAGTAATAATAAGTAATATATTCATTTCAAATCATACACAAGTCAATACCTCAATCATCCAAACCAGTATTTTTTTATACATATCAATACCCATGGATTATCTTGTTTAAGTCATAGTAGATGTTTTAATCCCTAAGGATTAGGTAACCATGCCTTATTGTATGTTTTTGGATTAACATTTTTAATTAACCATTATTGATGGCCAAATAAAAAAATGTAGTGGGGGAATTCATGGGATAAATTAATATAGTGATTTTTCATAAAATGATTGATGAATTATAATTGATATAATTGGAATAATGTACTACCAAATTATCAATTTTTTATAAATAAATTGTAACCTCCCCAATGATAATCCTAAATTCTCCCTAGATAAACGTGACATAAATAATACATTAATTAAACAATGTAAATAATGAAACTCCCAAAAAAGATGCGTAAACCAGACCCTAATAGTTTTACTATATTTGAGATTAGCTAGATAAATATTTGAATTTAATACACTTATGAAATTTTTTCTATAATCATTCACCTCTTGAAGCTTTTAAATGTATAACACATGTTATATTAATATTCATAACTAGATGAACATAAACATAATAAATGGTGATCTATGACAATTATTGAGGGGAAGACATATCATAAAGAGTCAGATCATAAACATAAATGATAACATGATAGAGACTTAAATATATTAATAAAAAATTATATGACCATAAAAGATAATCATAAAACATGTCAATGTAGAATAAGCTCATTACTATGACATTACGAATTTGTAAATTTATGAATTGGATCTGGATACATATAAAAAACCCAAAAAAAATCTACGCATCACATAAAAGTTCATATTAGTTTTAAAATAAATAATAATCATGAAAACATCGCATAACAAGATAAAAAATTGAAAATATAGCATAATAAAAAAATATGATTTCTTATCAACGTGAACATGGATACACACCAAACTGTTCAGACATAAAATTGTGATTATATCTTATTGTTATCGAAAAAATAATATATGAACCTAGATAATCACTATCCTTTTCATACATAAAATTCTGAGTAGATATTAACATCATCACACTTAACCTTTGTGAACCAATCTACTCACTAACCTAATCATATATGAAATTTTGAGTAGAAATTAATTCTATCAAACTTAGCATATGCGATCCTAGATACTCATTAACCAATTCATATAATATCTCTATATTAGAATATATAATCATTTACCCAATTAACTGGAGAGAGATAAAGGTCTAACCCGTCTCTTAATCTATACATTTCTTCCACTTGAAAAACAAATATTCATTATCTTTCAATTTATACATGGAATAATAATGGGCTTCCTAAAACATTTACAAATGTCCCATAAAATGAACTTATAAAATCATATAATATCATATATATCATTTTTCAAATGAAATAATATCAAATAACATATAAGTTTCCATTAAAACATCACTTCATCATGGATAAACCTTGGAGGGTAAATAGAATTGAAATAAAAATGGTTTCAAATAAACATTTAATCATTATATTTTAACATAAAGTGTAAATTACTATTAAAAATATATTTTTGAAAATGAAAAGAGAAAATAAAAATAAAAAATTATTATAATTATTTTAAATGATTTATAATAAAAAATAATTAAATGTTATAATAAGGGGAATTGTAAATACTTTGAAAATTTTTACTCTTAAAATTATCACTAATAATATTGACTTCAGAAAGGTATAATGATTTATAACAAGGGGATGTAGAAATTATTTTAAGAAATTTCTATTAAAAATTATTTAATAAAAAAACATGAAAAGTACATATTTTTTAATAGTACAAAATGTGTATTGGAAGAAAAACCCGCTTTATTTTGAAGGCTAAGGAAAACCATTTCAAAATTTTTAAATAATGTTTTTTTGGAATCCCACGTCATTAAAAGGATAATGAAACCATTTTTTAAAAATTATTAAATGGGAGAAAATGATCATTGGAGATAAAAAAATATTTTCTTTTAAGTGAAGGATCACATTTTTGTGAAGTAAAATCAATGACATGGAAGATAAATCCATTAAAATAAATGTAAAGTATTCTTTAAAAATACATTTTAATGAAATAGTAGATTTATAAAGGAAGATAAAATGGGTTTCGATAATGATAAAACTTGGAAAAGAGGTTTAAGTAATACATAAAATCATTGTAATTAATAATAGATAAATATTGAATGATTATTGTCAAATAGAAGTGATTATGACCAAAAAAAAGATTTGAGTTGTAAAACCCCTTACAACCATTATAACAAGTGGATTGAAACCCCATGAATGGTATTTAGTTAAAAATAAAATATAATTCCATGAAATATAATATAATGATAAAATAAAATTAAAATAAGAGATAATTTACACAATTTAAATGGAAAAAATAGTGTATATCTTAAGTATATCTCAAGCGATTTAAAATTGATACAAAGAAACCCTTACAGCTTAATAAATTTTTGAATAACAAGTTATTAAAATATTGAAAATAACATGATTGTATAAATTTAATGGATTAAATGACTAATTATGTAAAAATACAATCATGGAAATTATATACACAACATATATAATAAATTTATGCATAACATTACAAGATGTCTCAATAATGAGAAGTTTAGAACAAAGACCTATACGAAATAAGAAATAGTCTAGTAAAAATTATTTAAAGATAGATATAATTATTTTGAAGTTAAAATTACATTATTAAAAACAATTCGTGATCTTTAAAATTCAATTGTAAGTATTTAAACCATTTATGTTAATAAAAGGACGTGCATCTCCAAAAAAGGATATTTGGTGATGAAACTATGAACTCGTTTTTGTGCTTAGTTAATGACATAATATCATCCTGTAAAACAAAAATATATAACCAAATCACATATTACATAAAATTATTAATACCTTTCACTTTTCATACCCCCATTTATAATTATTTATTGTGTGTATATTGGATAGTTTTGTCTTTTTTCACCTATCAGGTGTTAATAACTTTAATTGTTTCACATGTTTCATAATATTGATTTTATTACCCATACAATGAAACCAATGTACTAGTTAATATATCAATTAAAATACTATAATATATATCTTTTATTGAATTTTAAACCTCTTATATAATTCCATAACTATTTTAGTTACACTTCATAAAAATGGAATTGGTGTTCCCTTATTTTGAAGATTTCAACGAATGAAAAAAGATACATTAATAAAATGATAAATACAAAATATAATATTTAGATAAACATATATTAATAATTGTTTTATTTATTTATTATAAAGATATTAGTATTCATTTTTTTCTATTTATCCATAAATATTTAAAATCATTGTTCATTTTTGTGGTTAAACCAACTTAGATTTGAAATCTCTTTAATTAGATTGGTGAGAATGATAAAAGAGGATTTTATTTTGAAATAATATCAATATACTAGTATAATAATGATATTATATTTATTTTATTAGGGTGTTGATCAAATTTTTAAATTTTTTTAATAAATATTAAAAAATAGAGGAAATACTAATAATTATTGTTTATGTAAGTGGAATTCCTCGCACGAGTATGATTAATGTTCATTTGTTTTTATACGTGATTGAAAATGAAAAGATAAGGGTTGTACCACTAAAATTATAACATATAAGAGTAATAAATATTCTTATTATTATAATGTTAATAAGTTATTCTAGATATTAATATTGAGAAGAAAATCTAAATAAAGAGATTATACTTGTATTGGATACTTTCCCTTTCCTTAGACATTTAAATTGAAGGAATTGTGTTAACTATAGGTGAAAAGAGTCTAATTTTCTTGTTAGAGGGTTATAAAGAGAGTATAATTTCATATTTTTATGTATTAATTCAAAAGATAAGTGTAAATTTCAAATGGTGGAATTTTTAACCTTTTATAAGATTAGAAAAGGTCACTTTTGAAAAAACAACTCATTTTTAATAATTATTGACACTATTTAAGGTTATGTGGATCAAAAGTGAAAAAAGTAGAGTTTTGAACAATATAGAGTCAAGATAAATCTCAAAAATATATTTTAAAACATTTTCTTCATATGTTTTGTCCATTTCAACTTAGTATAAATCTTTTTACCATTTTAGTTTTTACCAAGTAAATATTTTTTAACCATTATAAATAATTTTGATAACTACAATTAAAATTGAACTCATTAAATAATTTTAACCTATTGATTTGAAATTTTAAAATTATTTTATTATATAAAATTTCTAAATTATTGAAACATTAATTTTAGAATAATACCACCTAATAGCATAAAAACTGTTATTAAAAAATGTGTGTTTTCAACATTAAATTTATATATAATATAAACATAATTATATTAATTAGTTGGAATTACATAAATTGATTTATTAAAAATATATTCAATGTTTGTTGTATTTAATGGAAATCCATTATTATGATGAAAAGACATAATTGAATGTGAGTTTTGTTTGGCCTGATGGTCGATTATGGGGTGTTTAAATTCTTACACAATAATTGACATCCGGTCACCATTATTGTTCTAAATGAAAACTCTGAAGGGTTCCCACATCCATAATTAGGTAAAAATAATAATTCTAGAGGCATGTGGTATGTTGAGGTTTCAGATCAAAGGGAATTTAAAAACTCACCTTGGTCGAGAGGATGTGAGGTTGTGCTCATCACACTCTTTTAGGGGGGATTATTTCCTACTATGGGACCCTATTATTGATTTATTATATGTTCTTGAATATTTTTTTAATCCTAATACGAGGCTGATTACCCTAACAAATTGACCACATGTTATCCTTCTTTCCATTCCGGATATGGAATCAATTTCTACTGAAAATGAACAAAGCTAAAATATTTTTTTTACATGAAATGGAATATTTTAGTGAATCCATCTATATATATTTGAGGTTTATCATCCATTTCCACTGATGGGTGGATGTTTACATGTTGGATCTATATATATAAGTGATTCAGAATTTTTTTCCACATAGGGAGGTATTTAATATCTCGAGGATGGGATTGAGCCTCTATGAGGTTGTATTATGTATCCTATTTAAAACAGCAATCAAAGCCCACATAGTATATTGAAACTGTGCAGTTTAACATCAGACAGAAAAGACATATGTGGAGGCACATAGGCACCAGGTATTTAGGGCCAATTCTCATGGATACATCCTATATATACTAGTTAAATAAAGAATCTTATTTTTCATATTTTGATCATTCCCTCAGGACTAGACCCAAGGTATACATCTATATATAGAAGGAGTCATATCATTCCACTCATCATGGCTTACACAGTGAGGTTTTCTTGGCTGGTGGATATTCATGATACGAATTATATAATCATTGAAACACTCTACTCCCATGTGAGAAATAATTTATATGAGAAACAAATAATAAATGTAGTCAGTCACACTACATATGGACGTAAGAATTATACACTACGAAATCCATTTGGAGGTTTAATAGGGATCTCAATCCTTATGAATTCATCCTACATATCTTGGTTATTAAAACAATCAGAGTTCTTATATTTCAGTTCACTTCTTAGTCCACTGATGAATGAGGTATAATTAACAATACATTTGAATGATTAGGTCGCAATGTTTGAAACTTTAGAGACATTGTAGGTATTGAATTTAAGTGTATTATTATTTGTTGTCGGTCCTTAGGATGGTTGCCTATGATTCCAATTATTTCAATAATTAGAATTGTCATAGCTTAGTTGATCAGGCCTTACACACTGAGGTTTTCCTTTGGAGGATTAAAATGGATCTCAAACTTTATAAAGGCATCCTACATAACATGATTATTGCAGGAATCCGATTTCTCTTTTTTAGTTGATAACAACATACACACTGAAGTTTTTGGGATAATGGGGGATGGATAATGTTATCAATCCAATGATTCCTGCTTGACCTGTCCAACTTTTCTACCAGATATAGTTTGAATGTCTTCCAGATATGTCAAAGGATTTTTTACTAAATTTTTCAAATAAAATCTATTAATCCATTTGACATTACTGAAGTAAATCGAAAAATATTGATGGAATGTCTGAAGTTCATTTCATGACCAAGGATGAATTGTTTAGAGAACATCACAAGACATAGTTGGCTAATCATGTAGTCTATCCAATGATCTTAACTGAAATTATTGGAGAGAATCACATGATCTGGCTGATATTCCCTGGTTAAATTTAAAATAATGTCTTACACAATTGGTTTGTGTCATGAGAATTAGTGTAACATGTGTTTAGAGCACTGCATGTCCTAGATAACATTATTAGGTGTCATCGCAAAAGCTGTCTGACATGCCTAGAGGACTTCACAAGGTCTACATGGATTTTAAACAGGGTGTCGCTAGTGCCAGTTGAAATTAATTGGGTTTTTCCTGAGATATAGTTGACATGTATTGGTTCCTATATATGATTTGGGTGACACGTCTGAAGGAAATTTCACGGTTTGGATGAGATGCTTTGAGGGTTTCATGTGACTCAAGTGGCATGTCTGGGGCACCATTTGACTTGTTTTTACTTGTCCATTGGACTTCACATGATCAAAATTTTATATAAAAGGATTGTCACTAGATCTAGGTTACATTTCTTCGTTTTTTCGCATGACGTGGGTGGTTCATGAGAAGAGAATGAGGATCAACACATATGTTCTTCTCATAATTCTCTCATTTTTTCATTAATGGTATAACCTTTTATCAAATATTCATTTGCTATTTTCAATGTTAGACAACTTAATTATCACATTATTTAGTTGATATGTGGTATTTACTTCGCATTGTGATTCATAAGTCCTTTGCATGATCTGCGAGTGCTCACACAAAGTGTCTATGCACGTCACATGATCTCTTAGGTTGTCCCTTGGTCTTTATAAAGAGAAAAATATTTCCAATCACGGGATAAATAGCTCTAAAATATATATTCTATTTCTTGGGTGTACTACAGTGAGGAACTAAGGATTCATTTTTTCTTGCTAGGGTGTGGAATTTATAGTCATTTCCACCGAGATTATTTTCTTATTTTTGTGGAGTATATTTTGTAAATCTAGTCTGGAGTTGGTGGAGGGTTTTGAGGTCATGTGTTTCCTGAGACCTTATTACAGGCCATTTTAGGGGTGTCACATGATTTCCAATGACCATGATACCATCCCATCAATAAACCATTTATCATATTATATCCAATTAATGGTGTCTTTTCTAATCATGTGGCCATGAAATGGGGCTTCCAAATTTTCAGGATTACATGTCCTAGGGACTTCCTCATACTAGGATACGTGTTGAAAGGATTTTTCATGACCTAGGGACACATATCAGGGACCTTCCCTGAGATAATGATGGATTTCTAGGGGATTTACAAGATCATTTCATCTTGTCGATGGAATTTATCATGGCCTTTTGGGGTTCACGGGTGTATTGTATGATGTTTAAACTTATAATATGCTCTCTTATTTTTACCTTTAATCTCATTATTTTGTTTTTCAATGTCTTGGGGATCTTTTTAGATTTCATGAGTGTTATTAAAGAAAAATTTTCCCCTTATTAGTGATGCATCGCATAAGCAATAAAGGGTCTTATAGTTAGGTGTGATAATTTAATAGAAAAAAACGTCTAGTTTTCTTATGGATTCAATGGGGAGTGCAAGACTTCTTGGACATGTCAGGATCCCTTCATATGGTGTGGGTGACATGCTAGAGGGATCTCCCATAGTGAGTCATACATGTTCTATGGGGCTTTCTATTTCCTGTGATCCTCCTTTTTCAATCTCATTTAAATTTTTTCCCATAACATTCTCTCTCTATTTGGATATTTTCAACGTGTTTTCCAAGGATTTTATATTGATTGTCTGGTATCTTCCAATTGATAAGTCACATGAATGCAGGTTTCTCATATAGAAGCCACCGTAGCATGAATAATTTCATGTGATTACTTCATAAGAGAATAAGTAATTTTCAAAGGGTCTCCATGGGGTCTGTTATAGGTTATACACTATTTATACCTCCTTTACATGACCTTATGAAGGTATCACGATTTCATGTATTTTGAAGGATTATGTGATCTGTGAGTTCTAGAAAACATCGTCTTCCTTTTATTCATGTGTAAAATAATGAACATATTTATGTATTTCATCATTATCATATTTTCAGATGCTCATTCAGTAAGATTCATCAAATTCCCCCCCGCCCCCTCAAGAGACACATCTACATGGACAAGGGCTCAGTTCTGAGGAAAGTTTATGCCTTCCTAAGAATTTGTTTTTTTACTAATCAATGTATGTGGAGTTGTTTGGTCTACCAAGTAGTGTTTGGTATTATGTGGAATTACCTATATATAGGTGAACCAGTGGCGGCTCACTCATTGGCTACCCCACCATCAGATCTCTCACACACTATCTCAGTCATGTGACTTTTTTGTAAGACTTTCCCATAAGAACCGATTTTGAGATCCGTTCTCAATATCATTTTAATAGAATTGTTTCAAAATAAAAATTTTTTCTAGGTGATTTTTTATTCAACTTTTAACTAAACATTAATAATGTGGTGAACCTCTTATATAGGGATTCATATTTGAATTGAAGGATTCACATTATCCTCTAGCTGAATTACATGATCCTTTGACTATTATGTGGATCATGTGACCATGTAAAGGTTATATGATCATGATTATGTTGAGGTATCCTGAAATCTCATGGTATTCAATAGTTTTATGATTTTTTTTATATTCATGAGCCATGTTATTCATGGATCCAATATATGACGTCAAATCCATTTTGTGGTTCACGCAATGTGCGTGAGGCTACCCGAATTTTACACATTCCTTTAACAAGATTTTATTTTTATCTTGCTTAAAGATACCCCATATTTTTGTTTGGATAGATTCTATTTATTTTCATAGTTCCCATAATACTTCAAGGAAAATTGTTAAGGAAGTGACAACTTTCTTGGATGTTATTATAGCATGTTTTGATGCTATATTCCCATATGTTCTTGGGTCATTTCACCTGAGTCTTATTCTGATAATGGGAATGAAACATGGGTACTAACCACCTTTAGATTTTATTTCCCTTTGTGGGGTTTTTCTAACCAATAAAACGCTCATTCATTCACTACATTTATAATTCATACTCTTCTCTTGGGTTCAGAAAACCCATAACATCGTCTGGTAAAACATCTGTCATGAGGAAAATTTTTTCACCGATGGAGATCACAAAGATGAGAATATATGTCCATACATGACCACATACATTTATGGGAGAAATTGTGAACCAGATTTGGAAGTTCATATGTAAGACTCGATAATGTGGAAGTCTGCATCTTGCAAAAAGTTTGGGTGGGATCCCAATTGAGTCTTTCAATCTAGGGGAAGTCGGTGATTGGATTGGGACTGTACCTTCTAGGTGAAATAAATTACATCTCAATTAAATAAGGAGTTAAAGGAAATTAGGAGTCATGGGTATATATATATATCAAAGAATTTTTCTTACTTTAGATAGGGTTTAATATCAGAAATGTCAAGTTTCGGGAGTCCTGACAAGAACACATTCCACATAAAACATGGTGGTGTGGGTGTCATACTATGAAATGTTGAGAAGATATGTAGTGAATCCATATTCTGTCGAACGTATGACTTGTTTTTTCACCCATAGTCTACTTGGGATGACATAATGAGGAATTATACCCTTACATGAGAACTGATCAGGCTAGCAAAAAAGTTCTTCCTTAATGAGCAACTTCCTAGAGTAGATATCACATTCCTATGATGAGAGGGATACTTAATTATGAAGACCCACTCTATGTCTGAGGCTAAGAATATAATGTATTTTCCTACAAAAAATTCAGATAGTGTGGTCTATGTTTATTGGCGTATGGTCGAAGCAGATAATTTTGAATAATTGGGATGGGAATTTTTCCCTTATGTTGACCTGGCTATCCAACTATCTAGTTTCCTTGATAGGTACTTCAGTGGGTATTACTTTCGACAAAGGAAAAAAAGATGGAGTTAGAGTATCCACTATCATGATTACGACCTCCATAGTAGGGGGTTCATATCATGCTAAACATCCCTATGATTTCTAAACATTATCTCATTTATTAACCAAATTTTTGTGTTAAATTATACTTATAGGATCTCAGAAAAACAAGTATTATGGGATTTGATAGGGCCTCACCTACGATGTAAGGATTACATAAAAATATACGGCATCCACAACATTGACTTCAAACCAAATATATAGTGTATTATTGGGGTGAGACATGTTAAACTAAAGGACCAGGATGTTAGGGATTTCTAGAGCCATTATGAACATTTATCCTTTAAAACCTATGGTCTAGTGCCAATGGGTGAAATGGTATAATCTTTTTAGGCCAGTCTTAAGGTCTATGTACTTTTAAAATCACTTCTTCACAGTTTCCTTTTCACCTGTATAGATGGGGGCCTCCTCTCTGACTGGTAGAAACCCTTCCTTCTTATCTATCAGTTCATGTGTGTCCCTTCTATATTTACTCGGCCTATTTATTTTCAACCCGAGGAGAATCCATTAGTGTCCCATATGTTTTTCTTATTGGTTTTCAGATGGGAAACTAAGGCTGAGATAAACCATCATCCCTAGAATGCATCAATTAGTGTATATCAATATTATGTTGAGGATTGGATCCACTCATATCATAGTGGATAATTATCCATATAGGTAAGTGAATATTCCCAATTACAATTAGTTTCTAAAGAAAACCTGATTCATGGAAAATAGCTAGTATCAACAGGATCGAAAACATGATAATCACAATGTAAGGATAAAAGATATTTTCTATTACTAGTAGAAGTGCCAACTAATGTGACTACAATGACTGTATTCCCTGAGGGTGAAGCTATTTCTGAGTAAATATTTCATTTCACATCTCGATTGTGGATGTATTACAGGATGCATAACTCAGAGGCTATGCTTCGGGTTAGGTTACACTAGTCAAAGTAAACTTTTTATGGGTTTTCACATGTCATCTACCCTCTAAGAATCACTTTCAAAGACTGAAATTAAGAGGTAAAATATATTATTTTAGACCTTTATATAGATTTAGAAAGAATCACGGGGTGGATATTTTGTTCATTATTAGTCCACCAAATGGTTTTTCTGGGCAAGCTACAAACTTCTATGGATGAATAACGCTATCCCATCGTTGAGGTAGTTGTAAGGAAAAAATAACTTCTCTGTTTAAATGGTTTTAGTTCTACTTAATCTATAATGATATCCTTTTTTATTTTTTTGACATTGTGGGAATCCATATAGGACCGGTCAATCCTTTAATCCCTCATATATTCTCCATAGTGTACATATATGAGAGAGGAATTGGGTACTGACTAGGAGACCAATGATGATGGATCCTTGGGTCAACTGGCCTTGATGATGGTGGTGATTTCCATTTTTGGATAAATGTATTCATAATCAAATCCCTCTAGAGAACCTTCCATATATGGGAAGGGAAAAGTATGTTCATTGAATTTTCATATTCCACTTCTCAATAACCCCCACGTATGTTTGGAATTTCACCCTTCTATTATTTTGAATTAATCTGATACCACATCCTGATTTTTTTATAATGTATAGGTCCACAATGATCCCACATAGAGGATATTTTTTCTCCTCCTAGGGATACAATTGAGAATTTAGTTACTTTAGCAGACCTTTCACTATTATACCACATCTTTAAAGATGTGGAAGTGGCCGATGTGCTAATTATATCATGCCTTCTACCTACTAAAGATGTCTCAGTAGTAGCACCAAATAATTTTTTTTGGTGGACACACTTTTGGATGATATTGATTTAGGTAGCTATTCTTCTACTATGTTAGAATTTATAAGAAGAGAGTTTTGGATAAGTTAAATACTTCTTCAAAACTAGAAATTTTCTTAATTTATGTCATATCAATCAAATTTAAATTTTTATCTTATATCCATCGAGGGTGGAGAGTGAAATACATATTTGGTAAAATAAGTGGAGGTTCCATGAAATTGCTCGTCATAAGTGGGTTTCACCACTCCACCAGAGGATGGAGTTGTGTCAGTGGATGTCTCCAGTGATGCAACCGAGAATGGTATTTTTCTATCATCATTCATATCATAAAGTTACCCAGTGATACCATATGATATATTTTTGGGATAATAAACCCATGTTCCCTTTTTTACTATTTCTTTACCTCAATGTTTGGAGTTCCTATTCTTTGTTCAATTGGGGATTCCTCTTACTAGGTCGACCAATGTGAACATTGTCTCCCTTCCTTCTTCATCAAAGTTAGTATGAATGTATCCTTCTCTTAGATACCAAGTCCAATAATTTATCCCCATACCTAGGATATGATTTAATCAAGTCTTGGGGTTTGAATTATTTTGTTAGTCGATGTTGTTACACATGTGGATGTAGATGTGGACCTTTGTTTCATAGACTTGATTGGAAGGGCTGAAGAACTTGTTGGGTCATCATCAATTTATGTTCATTGCCCTTGGTCAAGATGGATTATATTATACTTCCCATAAAGCCCTTGTGAAGGATCTTATATCGTTGGGAGAGAAAGAATTATCTCTTTAATTGAGTGTGGTAGCCACTAAGGATTCCACTTTAGTGAGGAAAAATCCAATGAAGTTATAAAGGAATAATCCTAGCATGTGATAGAGGAATCTTCTCACCTTGATGTATTTAGCACTATCAAGGTTGAAATTTACCATATTCAATATGATATCATCCATATTCAATAATATTTATCCTAGATTCAACATGTACTTTAGATATCAAAGAAACCAATATAGGAGAAACAAAGACACCTTGATAAGGCGGAAAAGGCCAAGCATGATTTTTTTGAAAGAGGATTAGAGTTACAGTAGGTTGTGGGGGTAGAAACCCAACCTATGGATCAACTACACTAATTAGTTACCTCTGTAGAGAAGGGGATTTTATAGATCAATGACATCTCTGAGCGCATGTTGTGATGGAGTAATACTTTTGCAACTATGCATCGTCATGTACATTCATGGGAGAGACTCAAATATTTGGAGATTCATCCTTTAATATGGTATCAAGAAATGGATCTCATGAAAAATCCATGTTGTGGTCTAGTCATCCTTTATTCATGATGTGCATATTATTTTGTTTATATGATTTTGTATGAATCATTATGATACATGTCCATTGTATAATATCAAGTAAACCCAAATGTCTGGAAGTGAATATTTAAATAATAACATATTATTCATGGGGAAAAATATTGAATTCCCAACAACATTAGATACCTCATTGATGTATCTTTTCTAGCTGTCATTATATTACTTGGTTCATAATAGGATGGCTGTGTAGAATGTATTTCTTTAATGGAGAGTGTTCTATATTTTTTTTAATCTTCTGGACTTTGAGAGTGGAAATTTATTTTTTATATTGAAATATAATTGGCCTCAAAATCATTCCATTTTTTTAAATATATCATTATTTTGCTGTAGTTTAGGGATGTTTATGTCGGTCCTTCTATAAATTTAATTTAGGTTCTTTTATCTCGAACCATCAATCACTATAGTTTCGGGTCTATTATCTTGGACCTTTTATCGTTGCAGTTTAGGGTATTTTACCTTAGGCCTTCTATCACTGTAGTTTTGGTTCTTTTAGCTCGGTCCTTCTATCATCGTAGTTTAGGATCATTTATCATGCACCTTGATATTACAAAGAGTTTAACATCTTTCTACAAGGACATCATTGATAATCATGGAATATGGTGATGAAATTCCATGAAGAACCAAAAAAACACCGTAGGATTCTGAGTTCTATCATGGTGTTATTGAGGTACACGAAAATTATAACTCTTATTTGGAAAGGATAAGATTCCTATGTTTGGTAGGTCACAACCATAATACGATGGTACCACTTTCAAACAATGGTGACTCCACTCTTCTCCAAGGTCCATGGACGATTTGTGGGAACCATATTGGTTGAAGGTGAAATATTAGGGGTGATAGGTCCATGTAAATAGATATAATGTGATTGATTTAAGTCAAAACCCAAAATTCTGAGTCAATGAATAAGGGATGGGGTTGACATATCAAGGGTAACCCATAAAACCCTAAGGGGTTTGGTTCTATCATGGAGTTATTAGGGATCACATGGATTGGGGATTCATTCCTATAAAGAGAATATTCATTTAGTTGGTATGTAAAATCCTTTATGCATTGATGGAAAAGTCATGAAAATTTGATTCCCACCCCTTTAGAAGGTCCATGAATGATTTTTGAATACTCAAATGTCCAGATGATGAGGTTGGGTATGGAATGAAATGAAATATAAGTTGGGTTATGGAACCACAAAGTAGTTCAGATCCTTAATTGTGAAGCTCGAACCCAATACTATATGGTTTCAAATCAGGAGGTGTGGGCCATAAAATGGATTGATAATTGAGTGTCTCCTTCATTCATTAAGAAAGGGTACTAAACATAATGATGTATCATCAAGTATGTAGAACCTTCTTGAATAGACATGGTAAGGGTTTTGTAAATCTTGGTCCAAACTGTTCAGGTCATAAGGATGGTGTGTGAAGATCATTTCAAAAATGGCCCAGAGCACATTGAGGTACTGACGTATAACTTAGTGATGTTAGGCCGCATAAGGATCATAAAGACCTTTTGTAGCATTCCATATTTGGTTGTTAAACATAGGAATATGTGGAAGAGTCATAGGCATAAATTCATAGTCAAACAAAGGGTCCCTGGAAGTCAGGTAACCAATTCCAAGGGCAATATATGATTTTAGAGATATGAGGCCCTCAAATCATGATTTATTATTTATAGGTAATGTAATATTAAGAAGGTTTTTATTACCCTAAATATTTTTCCACCACCTAGTGAACACGTTATCATAATGAGGATATGTGAAAAACTATTATTATAACTTTTTCCTAGAACATGCCATATGAGGAGCATAACTGAGCATTTATAGGGGCCAAATAGTGGACCATATTCTCCTTATGAAATATTTATTTACCCAATAATTGTTTCATACACTCTGGAGATGAAGATCTTAGCGAGAAAACACTTGAACTTTTTTAAAACTACCCTTTTTGTTTTTATACCTAACATTTTTTGGTGTCATTCACTAGAAATTTAAGGTCAGGATATTTAGACAATAAAAGGCTATAGTTTAATGTCATACAACCTTGACAAAATAAAGGATATTTATGGTCATGATGCACATGGACCCAGAATGGGGGATAATGTTACATAATAACCCAATTAGGACTCCCAAGGTCAAGAGTACATCAAAATCCTTATGATCAAGAAATGAGATTGTTGTGAATCACATCTTGGGATTCAAAGGTTGTGGTTAATGATATGGGACAATCATGCCATGGATGACTCAGAACACACTGAATTGATGAGTTATACCGTAGTGAAGTTAGGTTCATAATTATTATAAATCCATTTTTATAGAGCCAAGACTTATTTTGTTGGTAGGTATGAGCCCTTAATCATTGATATCATTGTCATGAAGAGAGATCTGTTTTACTCTTCATGGGACATTAATTTTTTTTGAAACCCAATTCACTCATGATGTGAAGTGAATTTTATAGATTGTTAGACTGAAAAGATGATGTAAGAACCTTGTACTTTGGTTGATCAGATTTAGGCTCACGTGGTCCTCTAATAAGGGTTGTTAATGGGTAATGCTCTGAACAGTTTAACATATTGTAGTAGATACGTATTTTTCATTATGTAATATATATTGCATAATTTTTCATGTCAGTTCCCAAATTCTTTCCACATGATATAAACATTACTATGTAGATCTGACTCATACGTTGGAAAAAATAGGTTGTTTGAATCATCCCTAATACAGTTACGGGAAAGTCCATGAACAGATCTATCCCATACATAGGGATGGGGTGAATATTTTGTTTAATCATGGTTTGACCCAAGAATCAGTGACCTGGGTATCACTATGTAACATGTGAGGACATAAATCATTTCGCACGTAGTTATCGAGTGGGAAACACTTTGTAATGCTCTGGCTCATATACATAGGGGGTATCGTTCCCATTTATTTTTGAATATGGGATTGGGATTTGAAATCTGGGTGTTACTATGTATCTGTATATGATAGAAATCATGCCACACTTATTTCTTGAGAAATCATGCATTTTAACGTCATGTGGAAAGGATGTGGATTTCCTAATGTGAAAAGGAAATGTTTTGGCTAGGCCCAAGGAATTTGGGTTTATGAATCACTATATATGCCACGATAAAAAGAATCAACCCATAACTTTTTATTAATAAAACTCCATGTGCAGGGAAAATCTGTACGTAAAAGGGAGGAATTTTTATGTCAATTATTGTAGCTAGTCCAAGGATTAGTGTTTTAAGTGTCACTATATATTTTATGATAACATGGATCACTACACATGTAGTTCTAGAAACAAATTTAGTTATTTGTCATATGAAAAGGACATCAACCATGAATTGTAGTCATCTAGTGATGAATATTCATGATAACAATTTCATGAACTGATATTCCTCTACCAGATGGGTAGATCCCCAACAAAGACTCTTAACTTCATGTGAGAAAGGTTTGGTGAGACAAGAAAATAATGGGAGATGTCCATGATGAATTGGAGGTAATTGGATGATAGACATAGGCATTTTGTACCATGTCATGGCTGGTTCAGAATACATGATTCAGGCATCCCAATGTGTCACAACAATATGAGATTAAATTTGTGCATAGTTCTAAAAACCCATGAATACTAATATTGTGTACCAATGACATTGGCCTAGAGTTTTAACATCATGTGGTAAGTACAAGGTTGAATCTTTATAAAAAAGAGAAATTTTTGGAATCCATGTATTTTTACATCATGCGATAAGGACATATTCTATATATTTTAACATAATGTGGTAATAAATTTGGTCACCTGACATGGAAGAAAATGAGTATTGAGGATGGACCCATGAATAGAGGTTTGGTTATCACATTCTATTTTTTAATGGTAGGATTAAATTCAAATGTTATTCTTGGATGAATATTTCACCTTTGTGGTTCTAAATCTCCCACAAGGATATAGAAATTTCCTCTTTTTATCACAAAGATATAGCTCATGTGTGGAAAAAATTTCATGAGATATTGATTTCAATGCTATTGAAAGATATGAATCGAGGACTTCAGCGATGTTGTTTATCATCATGGAGTAAAGCCTATTGTCACCAGATGTTAATGATTATGAATATTTGGGATCCATGTAATTTTACATCATGTAGTAAAGAAAAAGTATTCTATTTATTTTATCATCTAGTTTCTATTATGGGTTTCATATAGTTTAAAATCATGTGGTTAGGATGAGCTCTGTACAATTTAATGGTGTGTGGTAAGGATGAGAGACACTATGATGTTTAATGTCTTTCTTCAAGGAATTCATCCGTGTAGGTAATCATCTTGAAGTAAGGATGAAGAATGATTTATGACAACTATGAAAAGTATTTCCTGGGAAATATTCCTTTGGTGGGGGGTGTTACATTCTCCACATCCATTTTGGCTAGTGAGTAAGCTTGGTTTTGATAGACCCTATGTATTATATAAATTCATTACCATTTGGGTTCAAACTTCATAAGTTCCTTTCATGCTATCATTGGGCTTCTAAAAACCCTTACTAGTTATCCTTTGATGACCGAATAGAGGTAGAATATTTTATTGAAGGAATTTGTGATCTTGTTATGATGGACTTCAGGGTTATGCAATGTACACAACCTACTCCCATCATGTCACTCCAATTCATCAAGTTACTTCTCTAATTTTTCATCATTAGATAAATTCCACAAATGGAAAATTATATTGGAGGTATCTAGACTTATATGGGTAACACTTCCTCATTCTCGTGCACTCATAAATATGGATTTTCTTGTTTTGTAGTAAGCCTGGTTGTTTGATAGCCCGATATAGCACAAATGATCTTTTATGGCATGGAATTCCTTGCCCTCATTCACCATATTCTGGAGTATATATATTATAGATTCTTATTGAAGTCCTCTATCTATACATTTTCTTCTATATCATTTCAAGATGAGTGATTGGACTCAATGTTGTAATCATCTAATAATTTATTCAACTCTATAGAATTGATGTTTGTGTCGTCGTCTGTCAGTAATGTGTAAGGGAGTCTAGGCCTGTTGATGAAATGGGACTTTACGAAGATGATGATTTCATCATCCTATCCTTTTTAGGGTTATTTACTTATCCCATTCGGAATATATGTTTTTAGTGTTAATTATTTACTTGAACTACTTTGTTTTGGCTAGGAAATATGGCCCCACGACATCAATTCCCCTTATGAATAATGGCCAAAAATAGTAAGCTATATGAAGAAATTCTGATGGTTAATGGATGATGTTTTCATGGATATGGTATTCATGTCATTTCATGGTGAATTCCACATTTTCAACCTTCATGGTTTTCTAGTAGTATCTCAGCCTTTTGATTTTGTGGGTGATCATGGTCCCAAAATGATGAGCATTGTAGGATATTGCAAGGATGTTTTACCTGATGGAGGGGGTATAGATACTGTACATCATAGGTGGATTCCTTCAATTCATCACTTTTAGAGGTATTTCTACTCATTTGGACCATCCCATAGGGAAATTTTAACTTATCTTCATCAAATTTGTTCGCTTCTATATTACTCTATGAGGAAAGTATCATTTTGAAGATAATCATAAATGGGATCTATCCATCCAGATGTGGATACTAGTTTATTATTCCATAGATCACGGATGACATGATTGATTTCTTCAATATCCTAGATGGAGATTGATGAGACCATTCCTCGGTGCGAGATTCAAAAGATTACTTCTTCCACATCGAGGACTTCTAGGATTGGGGATGCATTATCCAATGTATCAGCATGAGCATTATGTGATTGGGGAAAATGATGCAATTTAGGCTCAAAAGGGTAGTCTACCATTAGTATCCTAACATAGTAAGTGGGATGAGATAATTATATCTTTTAGTGGAATGTTTTCAATTGATCTATAATATCACTTTCTATGAATCCCATTTGATATTCAGGTAGGCTATCTGAAGCTACAGGGACAATTCCAAGCCTA
Source organism: Viscum album (assembly GCA_963277665.1). Taxonomy (NCBI): domain Eukaryota; kingdom Viridiplantae; phylum Streptophyta; class Magnoliopsida; order Santalales; family Viscaceae; genus Viscum; species Viscum album. The sequence continues at coordinate 733,100,928 of OY728136.1, read as the reverse complement.
TTATGAGGTTCTAGTACTCTACCTCATTATTTTTGAAGTCTTTAGATAATGGGAAAGAGTAGAAAAAATTTTATTTTTCAAGAGAAACAAATAAAACCACTAATATGACTTAATTTAGTGTTGGTTTTTTCAGTATGATACTGATTGGACTCCAAGAGGTACAATCAGTATATATCTCCCATTGTCATTGAGTGTTATGGCCATAATAAGCCTCTTCATCTGGATGTCCATGGTCTACTCATGTTCTTTCTAGAGGGGGATGCTCTGCATGGAAATCAGCCAAGTCCTGAGATTTTAATGACATCCGTGACATAAAAGGAATTTCATATTGTCACATAATGACCTCCCATCTTGTAAAATTCCCATTCGTCATGGGATATCCAAGGATATACTTGAGTAGGTTAATACAAGCGACCAAGTGTACTTATTTGTGCTAAAAGTAATGCCCTAGCTTCTACACTGCGAAGATGAGTGTGAGTGGGATATTATCAATATTAGAGTATCGATCTGTAGTACCTTATATCATTCGGTTGAGATTACAGAAACTTTTCTCACTTTTGACATCATTTTTTGGAGAGGATGGTTCCTTGTGAGTTTTCAATTAATGCATCATATAAGATGATTAGTTTTCCCCCCACTAGTGCCATCAAGAATTTTGGGTGTGTTGCTTGAAACTCTTGAAGGATTCTTCGCATTCCTCATCCCATTAATAGGGGATTCCTTCCTTCATTAGCTTGGTGAAATGGAGAGTTTTCTGGCCAAGTTGGTTGTGAAACACTATATATAGGTGAGGTTACCCTTAATCCCCCTTGGTTCTTTGATATTTATGAGTGGTAAAATTAATAGAATAGAACTAGTCATTTTAGGGTCAACATCGATGTCAAGGTGGCATACTAAAAACCTAAGGAACATCCCTAATATTTCCATGAATGTTAATTTTAGCACATCGTTGTCAGACAATGCTACCACAACTTTCTGACTACTATTTGAAGATTCGTGATGTGATCACATCACTATAGAGATTTCACCACCATGTTATCAACATAACATTCAAATATTTTTTCCTTAAAATTCTTAAATATATGATACATGGATCACTGATATGTAGAAATGATATTCTTTAAGTTGAAGAGCATGACCTGATAGATAAAAAGCATATGTGGTGCTATGAAGGAAGTGTCTTCCTCTGCATTATGGTATATCATTATCTGATTTTACCTTGAATACCAATCCATGAAAGATAGATCTTATAAGTGAGTATTTTCATAGATCAAGAGTTATGGGATCAATAATGGGAAGTCATCCTCCCAAAAATGACAATTAAGGTCTCTAAAATTTATAAAGACCCTAATCTTCCCATTCTTATTTTTTATTTGGATGATATTGGTGACTCATCTTGTGTATTTCACATGTTAGAAAAAGTTGTATTTGGTCAATATTTCAACTTTTGCAACTATATTTGAAACATTAGATGGGTACATCATCCTGGCTTCCTTCTAGAAGCCTCAATGTTGAGATGTTGTGTAAAAATATATGGATTTAGTCTCCACATTTCTATAGAATTCTAAGTGATTTCATATCGGTGTTTCTCTAGGAACGTGATGTACATATCTTTCTCCTTAAAAGGCATGGATGTACTAATCATTTTATTTTTTGGGTCTTCTTTTTATTCCAAGATTTACAACACTAATCTCATCAATGGTGGTGGAGATACCTTCCATGAATGTGGGATGGTTATTCCTGGGGGAATCCTCTACTTCTTCCACCTATGAGTCTATGGTATAATTTTCAAATGAAGTCGGTAATAAGGGAGAATCTATACCACTATTAATGTGAGATAATCCATGATAAAATACACTATCATCCCCTATTTCTAGAGTCATTATAGAGAGATTTTAGAGCTTATTTTATTTTCCAATATCATTATGGAAAGAAGGTTCTAGAACATCTGGGATCAGGTCCACCACCTCAAATATATTTATGTAGATCACAAAGTCACATTCCAGCATACCCCATTGCTTTTCAAGGGATGTACCCAAGATATTGGGGGATGTAACCTATATATCATTTCCACCAATAGATATTTTTTCCCCATTTATAGAATCATACTTCATTAAAAGTGTCTTCAAAATTAAAAAAAGGGAATCTATCACCTTGTAATATTCTGACCATTACTTAAATGGGGTATTTCAAACATTGATTGAATGTTGAAGGTTATTCCATGGGACTATAGAACTGAGGCCTTCTGAGAAGAATGTTATATTAGGTGTTTTATTAAATAACCATAAACTCAAATTTAGATGTGAGATCCCCAAACTATGTTTCTAGATTTATCATCCCAAGAGTTCTTCTCTCATTCTTATCATAACCTTGAATGGTCAGATGTGTGGGAGAAAATCCCCTTCACTATAACCCAAATTTTGGAGGGTTAAATCAAGATGAGGTTGATCCCAGAATAATTTTCAATTAGGGTCCTTCAAATATTGGCATTATCAAGTCTACCAGAAACATATATGGGTATGATTTGTCCCTGAATGATCTCTTCCTAATCATGATCTGTAGATGAGAGAGTTACAAGTCACTCTGCTGGAATGGTCTATGGTCAATATAAATTAATTGTAGGGTCTTCTAACTTAAACTACTGAGTTCTCTAAAGGTATTTGATGAGCGCCTCTTTAATTTATTTTAAAAGATGGAGTGCATCCATGATTGAGTGTGTGGCTGGGACAACTGCTGGCTATTTTAGAATGTCATCATTTTTTTCTAGAATTCATTGATTCATGACGTGGGGTTACAAATTACTATTTAGCTGAAGAACTAGGATATGTGTGTTAAATGGGGTCAGTGTGTGTGTGGATATCAATGTAGAACTTTCTTCCAGTGGCATAAGTCATGTTATCCTTTCCTATTTTCTAGGATGATCTGATAATCTCATCTCCACAAAGAATTCCTAGAAGAAGACTGGGAAATGATGATAGATATAGGGTTTGAGGACACCACCATCTCTCCTTTAGGAATGTTGTAGTGCTTTACCATAAGTCTCAAATGTATATATGTCTTTATTGGGGACTTTACTATAATATTATGTTTTACCACATCTATATTGCCCCTAGTATCCTCGGTTTCTTACTCACGTAGAGTCATATCCCCCAGTTTTGTGTTGGGAACTCAAAGGTAGTAGAATATTCATCATTGATTAATATATATATAACAAATGTATCGCATTTAAATAACTAAACATAAACTCTTTAATGATTAGGGTTCCATTTTTTGGGGCGGTTCCCATGCTTTGGATGTTGTATGAAATAAATCTACCATAGATAGATCATTATTAAATGCAGAAAAACACTCCTCCTAATCAGTTTAATCTTTTTTATGATGTTCATTTACATATTTATGATAAATATCTGATGTGAAATTTCTAGTTGTAGGATCTGTTAAGATTCTAAAAATTTGTTCACTTTGGGTGGTATGATCTCGTTCAAATTTTTTTCAAGTAATCCATTTGTTGAAATTATGTCCATGCCTAGCCATAACATTCTTCTAATCATCATCTTCTTTTTACTAGGATGATATAATATAGGTCACCTTATCTAGGGACTTAACAATCATCACTTTTCTAGAATCAACCATCCCTTACAGAACTTCTTTGAATACAAAGCAATCCTGGATGTTAAAACCGAGTCTCCAACAAAATTGGAAGTAGTCGGGATGGGTGTAGAGGTGAACATCATTGGAATTCGCGGTTTATGGAATCTTGAGTAGGTTATTGTCTATGGAATATAATAAAGGACAAGGTAATTGTTCATTTTGGAAGGATAATCCTTTAATCATCTATTCCACAAATCCTGGGAGACCCTGATTTCTTTGTGCATCTGGACAGGGGCGATTCTGTGGTTATTGTCACTCAATAGGAAGAACTAGGAGGTTCAGGTCCTACATTGTTCCTTTAATGGAAAATGATGCTAGTTTAAATGTAATAGTCATAGTTTCTATCTTAACAATCCATTTTCACTATGATGAATGAGTAAGACAAAACATTGATCATGTTCGTTGAATGCCATCTTCTAGTCATAGTTCTATTTAGGCGAACTCATAGAACTCACATGGATACATTTTTAGGAGCAAATGGGTCCATAAATCATTCATTACATTCTAATAATAGAGTTCTAGAAATTTCTCTTGTGAGAAAGGGATTGTGAGTGAATATGAAAAAACATTAAATCTGGATATGAAGTCATACACCCTCAAATTTTCACATCGCTTGTAGTTTTTCCTATCAACAAATATCATTTCTCTCTTCTTGGAGATGAATTAGTAAATGGACAGGTGATTATTTTCTTTCCATCCTGTAAGGGATCCTAATAAAAATATATTTTACTAAAAAAGGTTGGATCTACTTGAGTCAATATAAATCATTTTAGCTATTTTTCCTTCTATTGATCTTCAGGTCCCATCACTAGACCACAACGAGATAAAAAGTGTGTGAAATGTTGTTTCACGGTACCTTTCTTCATAAAATGTGGAGATGGTCGGATTTCCCAAATTTGGTGGAGTAAATGTTTCATCCACCCATTTGGAATTGGCTTCTTCATAGGATGCAAAGGTGTGTGACACCCCTATATTGATTCCAATCGAGTATCTGGGGACTTGATGTTGTTTACCAGTTCTAGAGGTACATATTTTTAACCGCCTCCCTTCTACAGAGAGCAGGTGAGGCTTTTCGAGGTGGTATTTTTTTCATCACTCACCCATTCTCGACCCGTTCATATATTGAGTATTACCCTAGTGAGTGAGTGGCTATCACCATAATAGAATGTAGTCATGATAATTTTTTTTACTTTCCCAATTATATAGATCATATTACTATATCCATATCTATTCTTGTAATCATATTCCACTATTTAATCTAGATTGACCCTAGGAGGAAGAAATTTCATCTCTACCTAAATATCATTCCTAGAGGGAATATTTCTGCTGATTATCTCCTCATTGAGTTTTATTGGTTTTTTTATCTCATTATCATATTGTGAAAATTGTTCCTCTATGTAAGCATCATCAGTTATCCCAGGAGTTTTTTAGGATGTATCCACACTTTTCCATTTACATTTTATAGGGTTCCACTATAGAGGTGGAAACTCAATATTAAAAGGTGTGGGGTTTTGGATAATTCAATGATTCCGGGTGCGTGTAGCCTCGGTTGGTGTATCCATATCAACTTAATCTTTGTGTAGGTTTTTCGTTTTATGACCAGAAATATTGACATCTTGATCCACATTATCTTTTGTGTTGACAATGAAAAAATTTACTGTGTTATATTAGGAAATGGTGGTTGTCTTGTTACTTTCTACACAATAGGATGATTTTTCACTGCAAGTATAAGGGTCATTTCTCGAACCCTTGGCCATGTTGGACCATTTGGGGTTGTGGATACAATGGGGATTTATTTCCTTCACCATATTCTCCTCTCATATTTCCCTATACCTAATTACCTTAATGAATTTTCATATCATGAATTCCGAAAGGGAACCCAGTAGTATAGGTTTGTCTTATAGCGGGAGGAATGGATGTGATTACGACCATCGATATTTATATCCCAATCTAGAAGAGACTAATTCCCGCTATGGTGATGGTGATGCTGATGTAAACTCCCCCAACCCTATATGTTTGGGATTATTCAGGGCCAAAATTAGCATTGATTGTTCAAGTTATTGAGGATCAAATGATTCCACTAAAGTATTTTATGACTCTCTGACTAGACATTGATATATAAATGTCTCCTGACTAGTGGGACAAGGTTTATCTAGAATAGTCACTAATTTCCCCAGGACCCTCCTTGAGGATGATGAATTTGGTGATGGAGATTGAGATTTAAATTCCGTATCTCAGTGGGAAGGGTTTTGTTTGTAGTTTTTGATTTTATGTATTAAATCCTCTCAAGGGTTGAAAATACAAGGGGTGGAGGTGGTTGTAGATATTCCTCTAGTCCAGTGGGCTAGATTCACTCTGGTGCTCCTCCTATGGAAGATGCAACTGTGACTTATTTGATGTGACATAGTGGTGATTGTGTAGTTTTTTGATGTAACAGAAGCCCATGACCTGAGTCAGTTTCTATGCATGTTTTTTCGTTGATTGCAACTTCATGTTCCATGTTTGAAATTCATTCCCATTGATTTGAGGTGATTAATTCAAAGGTTTTTTGGGTATCCTCTTCCTTAATCATGATATCTCGACACCATTGAAATAAGGGTATTTCATTGTAGTGACCAACTTTCATGATCTTACCTGGTCCCCTAATTTCTCTGGAGGCTATATCATCCTAGGATGTTTTATTTGAGGGGTTGTGTTGTTCTAAGGGTGATGTTAAGTGTAACACTCCATAACTTCCCCATCATCGAATATGGATGAATAATGTGTCTTTGGAGATCATATTATATGATTTGTGAGGCAATAGTGGTATCCCTGTTCTAGATTGTCACAGTGCATCTATGGTTTTGATCATGATCCATAATGATAATAGCCAGGTCTAGCTGAGAAAAGAGTATCTTGATGGTCTAAATATGACCCATGTATCCTTGATAAGGGGGGTTCCTAGCCATTAGTCACTAATAAGTATCCCATATATTTTGGTGTAGATAAGGTATGAAATCCTTTTCTTGATCCTCTAGAATATCATAGTCATAATTATCATGAGGATAATTTTTGGTGGGGAGGTTGTTTCCAACTAAATATATTTATATATTGATGTCTGCATCCTCTTCATCAAATATTCATGCCTCTATCTAACGAGACCATAGAAGGTACTTCTTGGGGTCTCTTTCTGATTGGATAAAAGTGTTGTTGGTATTAGATGGGAACTATATATGGATGACCATTATGTTTTGAGAACCTTTTTATATAAAGGCATCTGAGTTTTGAAAATGTCTCTATATGAAGGTGTTTGGGAAAGGTGAACATTTTCATGTCTATAGGAGACATAATTGTGGGTAAGTTGAAAATAATGGATATCATGAGTAGATTCCCTATTATCCATATCCCCTCTACCATATGGAGAAAAACCATGTTAACTATCATCTTCATCTTTGGTTGACGAGTAGATGGACCTATGGGGTGTTGAGAATGTGACTCAACTAACCTCAAAGACACTAGGATTAAGAAGAATACATATATGAGACTTATTGAGCATCATATTGAAAATATGTTGACATTCCTTTGAGAATTATGCATTAATATGTGCCTAATATATGATAGTTTCTAGAAATTCATGATAATTTTATGGTTCCATGGGAATATGATCATTCTACTGAGAAGATTTTGTAGTATGTAAATGATATTATTTATTATTTGTGGGAATATTAGCCTTCCATGAGGAATGTGCCTCTCTCACATAGTTATCCTCAGTATAAATGGGGATATGAGACTGATCCTAAGCCTCCAGAATATGTCATTGGTCTTTCATGGTAGAGATATAATCACATCTTATGTCTTTTTTCACTCTTACCTGGTGATCCAATATTTGATTAGGAGTATGAGCCCAGTATGAATATGAATTCCCCATAGAATAAGCTTACAACCCACTAGAATGGGAGAAGGGATATGAGAATTATCTTATATAGACGTGGAAGGATTATAATGTAGTCATTCATTTGAGGAAGTATCAATATGATACTAGCTTTTGTGGTATGTTAGAATATGCTGGGAAGATCCAATAACAAGAATATGAGCCTATCCTAAGGATGTTCCATTCTCACTTAGTGATCGCCGGCCAGAATGGTGACATGATAACAATCTTAGGCCTTTGGAGTATGTTGTAGGACTTCTTCGATGAGAGTATGTGCCTTTCCCGAGGTTTGTGCAACTCTTACTTGGTGATCCTCGACCTCAATGGTGATATGAGCATGATTTTGGGACTTTAGAGTACTCTGATGGTCTTTTTTGACATCTCGGTTCCCCTATACTGAGGCATGTTCCCCTCTCACATTAGGAGTACCAACTAGAATGGGAATATAATTCTAGTCTAGTTCCTTTTCCTTTATTAGAATATGTCGATAATCCTCTTTTACATGATTAATAATGTGCACTTTCTCTAGATAATCCACTTTTTTATGATGATCACAGTGTTGTGATTTAGGTATAAGAATATGTACCCCTCCCTTTATTTTTACCAGGGTCGGAATATGCTGGTTGAGTTCCTCCATTGTTTCTTAGATGTAATGACACTTTTGGAAAGTGTGCATAGGAATGTAATCTTTAACATTTACCATATCCACTATATAAGGGAATATATCCTCAATTTATGCGGGAAAATATGCCCCCTTGTTTCCTCTTTATGGCAGTATAAAATTGTTGTTAGGACCAATAGGGGCCTATATACCCTAAGAGGGGGGTGAATCAGGGTATGGATATTCTTTTTCAAAGTTCATCCTGCCCCACTGGATCGTTACCTCTTTATTACAAGGGTCACATTGTTTGAAATTGTGGGTTTATTATGATCACTTATTTTCTTCTTTATCTGATGATGATGCTTTAAATGCAATGTAGGGAAGTAAGCAGGTAGACACAGAGATTTTTACTTGGTTCACCATCACTAGGCTATGTCCAAGGAGCATACGCCGACAAGTTGCTGTTCGTACCAAATTCCAATATTATTTACTAGATGTGGATACAAAGGTTCGGGAATAGTCACTCTGTTCTAGGCTCACTGGCTTTATATGGTTTATGTTCAGCTCACAACTTTACCAAGGGTCACTTCCTATTTCTCTCTCTCTAGCTCACTGCCAGTGGATAGGATCACCTTCTTCCTCTTCCTTTTCTCACTGTTTCGGAATGAAATCCACTGACAGTTTATAGACTTGTAGGTCTCTTCATTTTCCTGAAAGAATACATCCTCAGCTATTGATAGATGCTCTGTTAAAGTTAAATGTCCATCCACTGTTGAATACCGCTTTACCACAGATGTTCCGGGAGAATGTTAACTTTCACACAACCCTAGGGTGACTTTTCTTTAACCAGTGCACAACCTCTACCTTCGTTGTGGAAAAACCAACCTGCACGCCACACCTTCTGGCCAAAACTTGAAGGCCAAAACCTACTGGATGAAAACCTACTGGCCACAAAATGCTAGCCAAAACCTGTTGGCCACAACCTACTGGCCGAAACCTACTGTCCATAACCTGCGTGCCCCAACCTGCTGTCTGTAACATGCACGCCACAACCTACTGTCTGTAACCTACACACCACAACCTGTTGTTCATAACCTGTGCACCACAACCTGCTATTTGTAACCTGTGCTCCACACCCAGCTGTCCGTAACCTGCGTGCCACAACTTGTTGTTCGTAACCTGCGCGCCACAACCTGCTTCCGTAACCTGCGCGCCACAACCTGCTTTCTGTAACCTACGTGCCACAAACTGCACGCCAACAGCTACATGCCAACACCTGCGCGCCAACACCTACACACTCAAAACTTCCAATTGCGCACTCAGAGCTTTGATTTTCTCTAACTGTTGAGCTCGTTGAGAAATGAGGAGAGTATCCATCTATTTATAGGCATTTTGAGAACTTGCGCGCCACACTTGCGTGCCACACTTGTGCGCCACACTTGCATGATACTTTAGGACTTTCGTGCCTCTTTCTTTCCATTCCCATATTTTGATATGATGATCTTGAAATATGACTTTCGCACCACACTTTTTTTATACACTTGCATGCCACATTAGTACTTGCACGCCAAAACTTGTGCGCCACTTTTGGACTTGCACGCCAAAACATGAGCGCCGCTTTTGTACTTGTGCGCCAACACTTGCGTGCCACTTTTGGACTTGCACTCCATTTTTGGACTTGCACGCCACCTTTCCTTTGCAACATTTTTGATGTTATGAATTCAAAAAATTCCTGGCATACAACATTAGAAACCTCCTTAACAAACGAGCACAACTCCCTTTTCCAAAAACACTTTTCTCCATTCTCTAGGAAAACCCCTTTTGTCAATAGTTTGAGTCATTGAAACTCTCTTTGTCAACAAACACAACATGGAGTCATGCATCGTCAATAAACAAAATCATCTCAAAAAATTCTTCAATGATACCTTGAGGGATTTTTTCCCAACAATCTCCCCCTTTGTGTTTGTTGACCACTCTTCTCAAAACAATTCTCCATTCTTTGATACCCCATTAAGGATTCATTCATCTTCAGCCACCATTCACCTCTTGCGATACAGATATCAATCAATGATTTACTCAACACATACTCTAATCCCACATGAGCAATGCTCGGCATGAGAAACATGAGTATCATGAAAATTTAATCTATGAGTCACTTAGTTTCTGACATCACTATTGATACCATCCTAATGCCAATTGAAATTTTCATACTAATCTGATACTAACCACACTTCTTATTTTATCATGATCCTCACCTGTCGTGATATCTATTCTTTGATCGATCACATCTATAATCATCTGATTTAAAAACACTCCCTCTATCGCCTCACTGCTTTAACTCTCATCATTTTCAAATCCTCTTCAGCACATCTTCAACTCCCCCTATCTGGCTACACCACTTGTCAGCTTCTCCCCATATCTATCATGATTTATCAAATTGTCACACTGTCTCCCCTTGAACAATCACTATTTTCTCCCCCTTTGTCAACGATCCCATAGGTCACTCCTTTGCAGTATGGAACAGAGTATAGAACACATATCAGCACATTTAGGAAAAAACACATCATACCTCAGGGAGAGGGGGTGTTCCACATCCACACTATTTCATGTGCGGGGAGTCGACTAGACTCCCAAAGACAATTGATGCCTCTCAAAATCTTCCTTGGGTAAGGCCTTTGTCAGAATATCTACAACCTGTAGCTTTGTAGGCACATACTCCATCTTTACAAGCCCTTGGTCCACCTTCTCCTTGATGAAATGATATTTGATCTCAATTTACTTTGTCCTTGAGTGATGAATGGGATTTTTGCTAAGATTTATAGCACTTGAGTTGTCTCACTGGATTTCAATAGAAAACTTCACATCAACTCCCATATCATCAAACTGCTACTTCATCCACAATAAATGTGTGCATGCTTGAGTGGCCGCAATATACTCAGCTTCCGCAGTGCTCAATGAAATGAAATCTTGCTTCTTTCTTAGCCAAGAAACACACAATCCACCAAGATAGAATGCACCACCAGACATTGATTTTCTATCATCCGCTGAACCGGCCTAGTCTGCATCAGTATATCCCAATAACTCTGTCCAAGATTTGTCATTATATGTCAAGACGAAGTCCACCGTGCCCTCGATATACTGAAGTATTATTTTCACTGCAAGCATGTAGATTTACTTGGGATTACTCTGATATATTGCTGCTTGGAATGTGGCAAAAAAAAATTCAATCCTTATCATAGTTAAGTACAATAAACTTCCGATGATTTTCCAATATTCCATGATATCAAATTCCTTGTCATCCTCATTTTTGGATAGTTTCATCCGAGTAGCAACCAGAGTCTTCATCACCTTATAATTTTCAATTACAAATCTCACCAGAACCTTATTTTCATATTTCTGAAAACCACCTTTACTATGCTTCATTTGAAACATAGATTCCTCAAATATTGATCCAGCATTGAATACCATTCTCTTGGTGCTTGTTTTATCACATATAATGCCTTCTTTAGCCAAAAAACCTTTTTATCATATTCATGAATGAGAAAACCATCTAATTTCCTGATATACATGACTTCTCCAGAACCCCATTCAAGAATGTAGATTTGACATCCATTTGGAATACATTGAACTTTCGTTGCACAGTAATGGCTAGGAATAATCTGATTGTCTCCTGCCTTGCAATCGGTGCAAATATCTCATCAACATCTATTCCCTCTATCTGGGAGTGTCCTTTGCACACTAGTCGTGCTTTGTTTCGAACCACTATTCCATCTTCATTCATCTTGTTGCGAAAGACCCATTTAGTCTTGATGACGTTCTTATCTGTTGGCCTCAAAACAATCTCCGATGTCTCGTTCTTCTCAATCTGATCAAGCTCTTCATTCATATCCTAAACCCAGCGTTCATCTCCAGCTGCATCAGCAAAGAATTTTGTCTCTACTTGAGATATGAAAAATATCTGCTGCAGTGACTTCATTCTTTTTGTCTGAATTGGAGCTGTCTGATCACCAATGATATTCTACATATCAATTTCAGCTCGACTCTATGGCTTTATTTCGAAAATAGACTTGAAACTTTCTTTTTCATCATTATTTTCTTCTTCTAAATTAGAATTTTCACTTCTACTCTCCTTGATCCTCTTACCACTTCCTCACTTTTAACAGAAAACTTTTCATTCTGTCATTGTTCAATGACGTCGTTTATTTGAACATATTCTCTCAAATTTTTGTTGACACACCTTTGATTTTCTCTCACAGCTTCTTGGTATCCTGAAAGCAGTCAGCTGATACAACATTGTTAGAGAAAAATAAATAAGCATTTAATTCTTGATTATTGCTACTTCCCCTACAATATGTCTTCCCTCCATAGACCACACCTGAGCCGAGTCATCCAATTATTGCATTGATGGCTCTTGCATCTGATTTTGTTATTGAATTCTCCCCCTATGTTATGAAAAACTTCCTAGGGTAAGTCCCACTATTTATACTCATAACCATTCTTCTACTCTTGCATTATTTATTCTAATCTGGAACTCAGCATCAAGCCATTAAAAAAATCTCTAAGCCTACTGAGTTGGAACTCGGTGTAGGAAACAATAGATAGATTTAATAACACAATCAGTTTCTATTGTTCTATGTTTCTCCCATTATCCATCAAATTTGGAACCTAATTTGAGCTAATAGAAATTCTGATGCACAACACATCTCAAGATTTCATCTTTAGATGCCACTTCCCCTTGGATCATATCTCCCTAAAACCTGAAACACTTGAATCATCAGTTAACAAAATTTATAAACATAGGGAGAGGGGTACTTCTGGAATCCTCAAGAAGAGGATTGCAGTTGATCCTGATGGGTCAACCAATTGATTATTTCTTGCAGAGCATCACACTCTTTCCTTGCTTCTTCTAGCTGCCTAGCCATCTTCAACTACTCTGGCCATATGACTAAGCATTCATTACTTACATGCTGAGTATTATTCTGATATGAAGATTCTACAGGCCTGGCCTTTCTCACCATTTGGGTTTTAAACCAACTATTACACATTTACGTCATTTATGTTCTACCAATATTCCATTTCCCTTGATTTCTTCTCTGAGCAGAAATATCTCTTCTTGTCATCATCCCTGGATCCTTCCTCTATGGTAGGGATCATCCTCTTTTATCCACTTCATTTTGTGGAACATGACAAGTGAATTTTTCAATACATTCTTTATTAGTCTTTCTTTTATCAGATATTTGAGTTAACACACTATTTTCACTGGGGGTGAGTATAGCATCCCACCTTTTTATCACATAAACTTTCATTACATTTTACAAAATTGAGGATCTTTAAGGTTTAGTGTCTTGGAAACCAGGAAATTAAAACATGAAAACATACATAAAACATTCTTCTTAAACCCTTGAAAGGATTATACTTATGTTAATCCTAGGTTCATTACTACATCTCGTAACCTGGGGACATACAACAAAAGAAAGGGTGAGCAGAAGGCCCAGTAAGGGAAACAAGAGAAACATTTTACATGTGAACATGAGATACTTCAATAAGGACATGAAAAGAACTTTAAGGCATGAAAATGAAACCATGAAGCATATCATAATAAAAATAACATTTTTAATAACTTGAAGATGAGGCTACAACATTTAATATTGACAATCGTTTCGTTTCACCAAGGACCATCCCCAAGGTGTCGTTAAAAATTACCAAGGTTATTCACCAAGGCGTCGTTAACAATGGTCATCTCTAGAGATTAAGTCTTTACCCAATGCATTGGAGCGCTATCAGGGCGCACCCTTAAATTTGACTTTATTATCATGTGATACACATATATCATCATCAAAAATTTCATAAATAACCCATATAGCATAAAATAAATGGGTTTCATTTCATAATCTTAAAGTTTTAAGAACTGCTTTAAAGACATGATCTTTACGTTACTTTAAACCCATAGAAAGGGAAAGCGGGTATCATGTATGTAAATATCAGAATTTAAATATAACATTTTTGTATATATGTGAATAACCCTATAGAAATAAGATCTTTGAGTATTCACTTAATAACATGAGGTAATTTTGAGAAAAAGAGAGAGGCATTTTGAGACGAAAATTCTGCAGCACAACGGCTACGTTACAAGGTTTTAGAAAACGTTGAAAAGAGAGGGGAAATGGGTCAAACAATGATAAATGACCCATAAAACAGTATAGGGACAGAATATAAGGTATTTAAGAACATGGTAATGAAATTTTAAAATATACCATATGAAATGAAGAACATGAAAGGAAGAAAAAAATAAGATTTCTCTTATGAAAATTCGGCATCCTAATAGCGTTACTTAAACTTCAACCAAAAATGAATTGATGATGTCAAATAGGGTATCTCATCATATGAACATAAAAGATCAGTATGATAGATATAGAGATCATACCCCAACATAATATGAAGGAACTTTCAAGACTTGACATGGAATTAGAACTTTGAAAAGGAGATGGGTGAAAGAATCCCTTAAAAATTCGACAGCCTAACGGCGTTACTTAAACTTCAACAAAAATGAATTGATGATGTCAAATAGGGTCTCTCATCATATGAACATAAAAGATCAGTATGATAGATATATAGATCATACCCAAACATAATAAGAAGGAACTTTCAAGACTTGACATGTAATTAGAACTTTGAAAAGGAGAAGGGTGAAAGAATCCCTTAAAAATTCGGCAGCCTAATGATGTCACTTAAACTTCAACAAAAATGAATTGATGAGATCAAATAGGGTCTCTCATCATATTAACATAAGATTCCAGTATGATAGATATAGAGATCATACCCCAACATAACAAAAAGGAACTTGAAATAATTGACATGAAATTAGAACTTCAAAACAAGAAGGGTGAAGAACCACTTAAAAATTCTGCAGCCTAACGGCGCCAATTAAAACATCAAAAAACTGAATTGAAGAGATCAAATGGGGTATCTCATCATATGATCATAAAAGATCAGTATGATAAATTTAGAGATCATACCCCAAAATAATAAAAAGTAACTTGAAATACTTTACATGATAATAGATCTTGAAAAATGAGAAGGGAGAAAGAATCCGTTACAAAAATTTCGGCAGCCTAACGGCGCCACTTAAAACTTCATAAAACGAAATAATGAGAGTAAGAGGGGATCTCTCATTATGTGAACATGAAAAGGGAAGTAAGAGGAATATAAAAGAACACCCTTTAACATAAGAACATGGAGCATAAAAGAAATTACATAAAAGATATTTCTTGAAAAGAAAGAGAGAGATCAGATCCCTTACATTAAAACGTAACTCTTAAAACTCAAAGGTTTGGAACTTGAGGGCTTGGGGGCACCTTGTGAGGACTCCTTGGGAGGTAAGGAGACCCGAACTTCGTTGGGGGATAGTTGGGAGTAAAAACTAAAGGAGGAAAGGGTGGGTATTTATAGGGAAAGTGAGGGGACAAGGCATTAATGGCCAAGGGACACCTCACAAGTGCTTTTCTCAAAACCATGTGCTCTTCCTTGGAATTTACCATGGAGTTAGGCCACATGGGGCCCCCAAAACAATAATTCATCACCCTTGGCCGGAAAACCCTTAAAATATATCATGACATCATCATGACACAGTTATGATGTCATTAAACATACCGAAACCCTAAAACTGTATTTTTACTATTCACTAAAAATTCAACTTTCTCAGAAAAATCCAAAAATTTCACATTAACCAAATATCAAGGCTCTGATTTCAAAGATGAACTCCATTTTATAAAAATAATTTTTTAAATATTTTTAATTGTATTTTTAAATAAATACACTATTCACCGAAAATTCATTTGTTTAGAAAAATCACCAAAAATTACCATCACATAATATCGATGCTCTGAGTTCAAAAATAAAGTCCATTTTATAAAAATAATTATCTAATTATTATTAATTAAATTTTTATTTAAAAAAAACTATTCACCCAAAAAAAGTAATACTTGACTGATAATTTATGAAACCATTATTTAACCATTTTATTGAATCACATTACTTAATCAAGGTGCCTAGATTATACTAATACATTATTTAAGTGAGATTACTAATCCATTTGGACTCATTACTAATCCTAATCATAAAATCACTATTCATAGTTTACTATTCATCAAAAATCAAGTTGATCTTATTAGACTCTAAATTTTGTACTGAACATAATTGTACAAGACCATTTTTTGCAAATCATTACACATTTTTAATTATTTAAGGTTTACAAAAACATTTTTAAAATATACTTTTTCTAAAATTCATCAAAAATATGAATACTATATTTATCCGGTCATTTGAAAATTAATAAACATCATCATAAGAAGAAATCCCAATTTTTATTTAAAACAAAGGATTATACAAGGTAGTTACGGTATCCTTACATAGCCCCTTATCACACCAGCATAGGACCTAAGTGTAAGGTGTGGTAAGGTGATAGAATACGAGGGAGGCTCGGCCAACATCGCACGAGTAGTAATTTCTATCATTTTGAACTTCTCATGAAGGCGATCTCATTCTAGCTTCACACGATGAAGTTCAGCTTGGGTTTGGTCTAGAGAAAAGCCCAGTGGTGCTACCTCCTTCTCAAGTTCTGTTAGATGGGATTCGATCGGTCCAAGACTACTGGGTGAGGCCATCAAATCTTCTTTCTATATTAATTAACCAAGATTACTTGTATTTAGAGACAATAATCAAAACGTTTAGTTT
Organism: Viscum album; assembly: GCA_963277665.1. Classification (NCBI taxonomy): domain Eukaryota; kingdom Viridiplantae; phylum Streptophyta; class Magnoliopsida; order Santalales; family Viscaceae; genus Viscum; species Viscum album. The sequence goes on along the minus strand of OY728136.1, from coordinate 733,084,033 downwards.
CCCGTGGTCATATTGACCAATGGTCATATAACCCTCAAAAACCGACGGTATCATTTTAATTATACTCATGTTATCAAATGAAACATTTTTGTTGAGTATAAAAATAAAATAAAATAACACATAAAATTAGGAAACAAGATTTATTCAAAATTTTGGGTCATTACAATCTTCCCCCCTTAAGAAATTGCATCCTCGCAATTTTTTTAAAATTATGTTTTGAAATTTCATTGAAAGTCCCACATCAAAAAAAAAGTCAGTAAAACTATTACATTAAAATAAAGAAAGGGAAGTACGAAGGTCACCCGAGTTAGCTCACACTAGAATTCCATGTAAGAAAACATGGACGTGGAAGAAAAACAAAGGGTCAAGTTCTGAGGGAGAGTGATAGAGAACGTGATTAGGAGAAAGTTAACCATAAGAAAATCCCAAACTTATGATGTGTGTAAACAGTCATTGATTACCTAGTAGGAAACGTAAACCAACAACGTTTTTGTTTTACGTTCCTTTTCATAATTTTGAGGAATTCATTTACTACATAGAACAAAAACATAAGAAAATATACCTACCTTCATGTAGAGTTTAATCCTTTAATAAGTTTCTACCAAAACTAATCTTTTCTCCAAAAGATGAGCATTCAAAACTACTTGGTCTCATCAAAACACAAGAATCATCTTCTATAGAATCACATAATCCACAAAAGATTAACTATCTATTTCTTCTACCTTTAAACATTATCCAAAAAACATAATGGTTAAGTTAAAACAACTCTTCAAAAAGAAAGAATCCCATAGGAAGGGAAACTATTTTTAAATCTTCAAAGTTCCATGGTACTACCCAAAGTTCATCATAGACCATCCCATAAATAACGGTCCTTAAAATTCTTCAAAATAAACGAAAATAAGATTGAAACCCAAATACAAGAGGGATTTGATAACATAGTTTTCCAAAATAAACTTCATTGTTCATATCCAAACAACATCAACCACACCTATCATCTTATAACAAAAGTAGCTAACCTAAACATATTTTACCCAAGATAGGTTAATCATTTCCATAAGTAACCTAAATTACTATAAGTCCACCTTAAATTCATTGATTCTTCAAAATATAAGTCAACCTTACTCCTCAATAAAAATACCATAGTAATCTATTTCCCTTGATCATATAGGGTCCTCAAAATAGTGAACGTCTTCCAAAATAATAATCATCTTTTAATCCCCTAATCATTTCTGTCGTATTAATACGACAATCGTATCATTTCCTATCACATTGGTTATTGGGACATGTTCTTCCATTTACCGCCATTAACTAAGAAAAGAAGATATAATTAGGGGCTTAAATACTTAGCCAATAATCATGAAAAGAAACTTAAAGCATATAAGGATAACTTGTAGAAGAAAAGTATACCCTAACTTGTGATCCCCTAGGTTCCCATCTAGGTTATCCATGATCATATATTCTTATGTGAACCTTTATTTTATTTTATCTTTGTTCCTTTAACAATGGTTCATACTAAGCTTATGAATTTACCAAAGAATATCCCCCGGGAGTGTCGTAACCAAGAGTGCAGTAAGGCCCGTTGTTGTGTACCAGTTCCCGTTTGATTCTAGCTCAAAGAGGTGATTTCGGGTTTTACCCCTATGTACATTTGTGCCAGAGCCACCTCTACCTGCTCGTATCCAGACAGGGATGAATTTTCTTGGAAACCCCTTACTCAATACTCACCAAAATACCAGGAAGATATCCTATATTAAAACTTTTCTATAGGGTTCTTCCTAGAGTTTTCATATCATAATTTACACAAATAACTAAACCATCCTTTGATACCAACTATAGCGTCCCGCCTTTTGATAACATAAACTTTCATTACATTTTACAAAACCGAGGATCTTTAAAGTTTAGTGTCTTGGAAACCAGGAACTTAAAACATGAAAACATATATAAAACATTCGTCTTAAAACCTTGAAAGGCTTCTCCTTAAGTTCATCCTAGGTTCATTACTGCATCTCATTACCTGGGGACATACAACAAAAACGGGTGAGCAGAAGGCCCAGTAAGGGAAACAAGAGAAACATTTTACATGTGAATTTGAGATACTTCAATAAGGACATGAAAAGAACTTTAAGGCATGAAAATGAAACCATGAAGCATATCATAATAAAAATAACATTTTTCATAACTTGAATATGTGGCTACAACATTTAATATTGACAATCGTTTCGTTTCACCATGGTCCATCCCCAAGGTGTCGTTAAAAATTACCAAGGTTATTCACCAAGGCGTCGTTAAAAATGGTCATCTCTAGAGATTAAGTCTTTACCCAATGCATTGGAGCGCTATCTGGGTGCACCCTTAAATTTTCCTTTATTATCATCTGAGCCAAATATATCATCATCAAAAATTTCATAAATAACCCATATAGCATAAAATAAATGGGTTTCATTTCATAATCATAACGTTTTAAAAACTGCTTTAAAGACATGATCTTTACGTTACTTTAAACCCACGGAAAGGGAAAGCGGGTATCATGTATGTAAATCTCAGAATTTAAAATAGAAATTTTTTTTATATATTTGAATAACCTTGTAGAAATAAGAGCTTTGAGTATTCACTTAATAACATGAAGTAATTTTGAGAAAAAGAGAGAGGCATTTTGAGACGAAAATTCTGCAACACAACGGCTACGTTACAAGGTTTTAGAAAATGTTGAAAAGAGAGGGGACATGAGTCAAACAATGATAAATGACCCATAAAACAGTATAGGGAAAGAATATAAGGTATTTAATAACATGTTAATGAAATTTGAAAATATACCTTATAAAATGAAGAACATGAAAGGAAGACAAAAATAAGATTTCTCTTATGAAAATTCGGCAGCCTAATAGTGGTACATAAACTTCAACCAAAAATGAATTGATGATGTCAAATAGGGTCTCTCATCATATGAACATAAAAGATCAGTGTGATAGATATAGAGATCATACCCCAACATAATAAGAAGGAACTTTCAAGACTTGACATGGAATTAGAACTTTGAAAAGGAGAAGGGTGAAAGAATCCCTTAAAAATTCGGCAGCCTAACGGCGTCACTTAAACTTCAAAAAAAATGAATTGATGATGTAAAATAGGATCTCTAATCATATGAACATAAAGGATAAGTATTATAGATATAGATTTAATACCCCAACATAATAAGAAAAAACTTTCAAGACTTGACATGGAATTAGAACTTTGAAAAGGAGAAGGGTGAAAGAATCCCTTAAAAATTCGACAGCCTAACGGCGTCACTTAAACTTCAACAAAAATGAATTGATGAGATCAAATAGGGTCTCTCATCATATGAACATAAGAGTCCTATATGATAGATATAGATATCATACCCCAACATAACAAAAAGGAACTTGAAATAATTGACATGAATGTAGAACTTCAAAGCGAGATGGGTGAAGAACCACTTAAAAATTCGGCAGCCTAACGGCGCCACATAAAACTTCAAAAAACTGAATTGAAGAGATAAAATGGGGTATCTCATCATATGATCATAAAAGATCAGTATGATAAATTTAGATATCATACCCCATCATAATAAAAAGGAACTTGAAATACTTTACATGATAATAGATCTTGAAAAATGAGAAGGGAGAAAGAATCTGTTACAAAAATTTCAGCAGCATAACAGCGCCACTTAAAACTTCATAAAACGAAATAATGAGAGTAAGAGGGGATCTCTCATTATGTGAACATGAAAAGTGATTTAAGAGGATTATAAAACAACATCCTTTAAAATAAGAACATTGAGCATAAAAGAAATTACATAAAAGAGATTTCCTGAAAAGAAAGAGAGAGATCGGATTCCTGACCCTAAAACGTATCTCTTAAAACTCAAATGTTTGGACATTGAGGGCTTGGGGGCACCTTGGGAGGACTCCTTGGGAGGTAAGGAGACCTGAAATTCGTTGGGGGAGAGTTTTTAGTGAAAACTAAAGGAGGAAAGGGTGGTTATTCATAGGTAAAGTGAGGGGACAAGGCATTAATGGCCAAGGGACACCTCACAAGTGCTTTTCTCAAAACCATGTGCTCTCCCTTGGCATTTACCGTGGAGTTAGGCCACATGGGGCCCCCAAAACAATAATTCATCACCTTTGGCCGGAAAACCCTTAAAATATCTAATGAAATCATCATGACACAATTATGATGTCATTAAACATACCGAATCCCTGAAACTGTATTTTTACTATTCACTAAAAATTCAAATTTCTCAGAAAAATCCCAAAATTTCACATTGACCAAATATCAAGGCTCTGATTTCAAAAATGAACTCCATTTTATAAAAATAATTTTCTAAATATTTTTAATTTTATTTTTAAATAAATACACTATTCACCGAAAATTCATTTTTTTAGAAAAATCCCCAAAAATTACCATAACATAATATCGATGCTCTGAGTTCAAAAATAAAGGCCATTTTATAAAAATAATTTTCTAATTATTTTTAATTAAATTTTTAATTAAAAAACACTATTCACCTGAAAAAACTAATACTTGACTAATAATTTATGAAACCATTATTTAACCATTTTATTAAATCACATTACTTAATCAAGGTGCCTAGATTATACTAATACTTTATTTAAGTGAGATTACTAATCCATTTGGACTCATTACTAATCCTAATCATAAAATCACTATTCATATTTTACTATTCATCAAAAATCAAGTTGATCTTATTAGACTCTAAATTTCATACTAAACATAATTGTAGAAGATCATTTTTTGAAAATCATTACACATTTTTAATTATTTAAGGTTTACAAAAACATTTTTAAAATATACTTTTTCTAAAATTCATCAAAAATATGCATACTATATTTATCCGGTCATTTGAAAATTCATAAACTTTATCATAAGAAGAAATCCCAATTTTTATTTAAAACAATGGATTACAAAAGGTAGTTACTGTCTCCTTACATAGCCCCTTATCACACCAGCATATGACCTAAGTTAAAGGTGTTCTAAGGTGAGAGAATCCGAGGGAGGCTCGGCCAACATTGCACGAGGAGTAATTTCTATCATTTTGAACTTCTCACGAAGGCGATCCCGTTCTAGCTTCACACGATGAAGTTCAGCTTGGGTTTGGTCCAGAGCAAAGCCCAGTGGTGCTACCTCCTTCCCAAGTTCTGTTAGATGGGCTTCGATCGGTCCAAGACTACTGGGTGAGGCCATCAAATATTCTTTCTATGTTAATTAACCAAGATTACTTGTATTTAGAGACAATAATCAAAACGTTTAGTTTCCAGCGGTCATATTGACCAATGGTCATATAACAGTCAAAAACCAATGGTATCATTTTAATTATACTCATGTTATCAAATGAAACATTTTTGTTGAGTATAAAAATAAAATAAAATAACACATAAAATTAGGAAACAATATTTATTCAAAATTTCAGGTCGTTACAGTGAGTCCCCCACTAAACATTCAATCTTATTACTCACAGCTGGAGCATTTCCTCCCTTTCCCCTCCATATTTTTTCATGTTCTTTCTTATAGGGCGGTTGTCAGTGTGACGAATACAACTTTCGTTCAGCTTCACGTGATTCCCCTGAGGTTTTATGCCTATTTTCCAATTTACCACATTTTCTTCCAGTTTACGATTTCTCATTATACACCACTGGAGTCGTGAATCTCCTTTCAAGTTCCTTTCCCTTTCCTACTTTCTTCTTGCAGCAATGTCTTTCCAAATTCCCTTAATAAGAACATATAAAACATTTTCCATTGATGTAATACCTCATTTCATCATTTCTCTATCAAGATGTAGAAGCATTTTGAGATCTTCCTCTGACATTGAACTCATGAGGTTCCTGACACATACTCATGGTGTGTCCCAGTCTTCCACAATAATAGCATCTGACAAATGATTTCCTCTAAGTGAATCTTCTTTCTGACTTCTCAGGACACATCTTCTTATTCTTATATTTGTCAATGTTTCTATTTTCATAGCCTGAAATGTATTCCAGAGCGTCTGAACAGAAGCTTGATGTATGTCCATTAATTCTGTAGAAATATCACATGTCGTCACTGCTTCTTGTAATTGTCCTATTAGGACTATCTCCAGCACCTACAATATTTTCTCCACATCTGGAACTGTTAACAGCTCTTTTTCTATCATGCATGGCAGGTGATTCATCAAACCCAATACCAGTTTTTCCCAAACTGTATGGTCTTTGAGCTGAGAAAATTTGTTCTTGCCTCTTTTCAGAAATAAAAAATTTTCTTTTCATTTCATCAACACCTGCTGAAGGATAATCAAATAGTAAATGCAAGGCATCCTTCATTTTAGGCTTTCCTCTATCATTGAATTTCTCCACTTCCTTCTTTACTGATTCTAGATCTTCTTCCAACTTTCGAATCTTCATATCACTTGATTCAAGTCGGTCATTATATTCTCTTCTGAGATTATTTCTGTAACTCATCTCATCTTCTAGTTCTTGTGTGAGCTTTTCTACCAAACCACTTTGCTACTTTACATTCAATTTTTCATGAGAAACAGATTCAGAGACAGATTCATTCTCTTGTTTTAGCCTTTGATTCTTTTGAACTTCTTTAGACAACGATGTTGCTAGATCATCATTTCTATCTTTCAGATTCTGAACATCATATGAGTTTGGATTCTCTTCATAATCATTAGACTTTTGTTTTCCTTTCATTTTAGCCATATTTTGTTGTTCTTCACCTTGAGAATCATTCTTCTCCTTTAGGTCAGTGGCCACATCAATAAGCCATTGATTTAGGGCTCTTAGCTTCTTGACCTCAATTTCCAATACTTGGACTCGGATATCTTTATATTTGACTTCTTCATCAAATTTCTGATCCAATTTCTTTTTCATGTTTACAACATCAACTGGTGGCCTCCTTATTAAAACAACTTCATCATTATTTTTTTTGGAATCACTTTGATGTTTAAGTACTTCACTCATCCCTACATCATGATTGAGCGAATCAATCTTTTCCCTATCAGATTCATCCAGGCCTTCTTTTAGTAAGCTGTTTGATTCTTTTAGTTGAATCACACCTTTTTCATAACCACTTCCACACTAAGGGATATCACCTAACTTCTAATTCTTCTTTGATGTTTTTCCCTTTTCCATGGAACAAAAATCGACTACACCAAGTCTGAGCAAACAAATATGATAAAAGCAAACTTCCCGCTGATACCAATTGTTAGGACCAATAGGGGCCTATATACCCTGAGAGGGGGGGTGAATCAGGGTATGGATATTCTTTTTCAAAGTTATTCCTGCCCCACTGGATCTTGAACTCTTTATTACAACGGTCACTTTTTTCTTGAACTTGTGTGTTTATTATGATCACTTATTTTCTTCTTTATCTGATGATGATGATTTAAATGCAATGCAGGGAAGTAAGCCGGTACACAAAGATATTTTTACTTGGTTCACCCTCAATGGGCTACATCCAAAGAGAATACGCTGACAAGTTGCCGGTCATACCAAATTACACTATTCATCACAAGATGTGGATATGAAGGTTTGGGAATAGTCAATCTATCCCAGGCTCACTTCCTCTAGAAGGTTTAGGGTCAGCTCACATATTTCGCAAGGGTCACTCCCTGTTTCTCTCTTTCTGGGTCACCGTCGGTGGATAGGATCACTTTCTTCCACTTTTTTTGCTCACTGCTTCAGAAATTAATCCACACAAAGTTTATAGACTTGTAGGTCTGTTCATTTGCATGAAAGAATGCATCCTCAACTATTTATAGATGCTCTGTTAAAGTTCAATGTTCATCAACTGATGAATAGAGCTTTACCACATATGTTCTGGGTAAATTATAACTTTCTCGCAACCCTAGGGTGACTTTCCATTAACCAGTGCATAGCCTCTGCCTTCGTTGCAAAAAAAAAAACAACCTGCATGCCACACCTGTTGGACAAAACCTGCTGGCCAAAACCTGCTAGCCAAAACCTGCTGGCCGACACCCTGTTTGCCAAAACTTGCTGGCCCAAACCTGCTGGCCCAATCCTGCTGGCCACAACCTGCTGGCCACAACCTGCTAGCCAAAACCTGCTGGGCAAAACCTGCTGCCTGAAAACCTTCTGGCCTCAACCTGCTGGCCGAAACCTGCTAGCCACAACCTGCTGGATGAAACCTGCTGTCTATAACCTGCACGACCCAACCTGTTGTCTGTAACCTGTGTGCCACAACCTGCTCCCCGTAACCTGCACGCCACAACCTGTTGTCTGTAAACTGCACGCCCCAACCTGCTATCCATAACGTGCGCGCAACAACCTGTTGTACGTAACATGCGTGCCACAACCAGCTGTCTGTAACCCGTACGCCACAACCTAGTGTATGCAACCTATGCGCCACAACCTGCGTGCCAACACCTATGCACCACCACCTTTGCGCTAACACCTATGTTCCCAAAACATCCACATGCACGCTCAGAGCTCGGATTTTCTCTAAGTGTTGAGTTTGTTGATAAATGAGGAGAGTATCCACCTATTTATAGGAATTTTGAGAACTTGCGCGCCAGACATTCACACGACATTATGACTTGCACGCCTCTTTCTTTCCATTTACATATTTTGATATGATGATCATGAAATATGACTTGTGCGCTACACTTTTGCGCCATAAATGTGTGCCACTTTAGTACTTGTGCACCAAAACTTGTGCATCAAAACTTGCATGCCACTTTTGGACTTGCATTCCAAAACATGCGCGCCATTTTTGGAATTGCACGCCAACACTTGCGCGCCACTATTGGACTTGTGCGCCAAAAAATTGCGCACCATTTTTGGACTTTCACGCTACTTTTCCTTTGAAAATTTTTTGATGTTTTGAATACGAAAAATTACTGGCGTACAATATTAGAAACTTCCTTAACAAAAGAGCACAACTCCCTTTTCCAAAAACAATTTTCCCCATTCTCCATGAAAACCCCTTTTGTCAACAGATTGATTCATTGAAACACGCTTTGTAAACAAACACAACATGGAGTCCTGCATCGTCAACAAACACAATCATCTCAAAAAATGATTCAATGATACCTTGAGGGATTTTTTCACAACAATTGTTATGGGTTATGCATGGGGTAAGGATATGCACCTCACCATTATTACTATAGGAATATGCCTACGGGCTTGTTCCGAATGAAAATGGGTATAATCTGGCTCACTAGTTACATCCATAATATGTTGATAAACATATTCAACAAGATAAGGGATATGATAAAACTCATTATTATCATTAACATTCATAACATTATGTGTTTTACTTGTTTCCCATGCATGGGTTGAAAATTTTGAAATTTTTTAGGTTGTACCCTCAGCGGGACAACTGAAGGGTGCTTGTGGGATGGTATTGGTGAATGAGGTTGACAGGATCCCACCTCGGAAACCCCTAAACCATAAGAGATCCATTGTTGAATCCATGGTCCGCCTTCCTCATATACTAAAGGTGTTTATTGTCACACTCCAAGTATATTCTCTAGAAGCAATTGGTTGGGGTGGTGAGTTCCACTATATTTACTATATCTTTCCTTGGATGAGGAAGACTCATATGTTTTAGTGATTGAATACCATCATGGTAAACCACATGGGTAATTATAATAACATGTTGATGATACTTCTGGAATATTTTTTTCACCACCATACACAGACTATGTTGGGTGGGTGAGGTCATTATGAGTCCCATTGTGGTGGTATTTGTAGTTGATTTCCTATACTGGTCACTAGATGAAGACATATCGAATAAGGGTGTTGCCTTTTTTGATAGGATTTTCTGGCACAAAAACAACAAGGAATAAATTATTCGATTATTTCATCATTATATACATAATTTGTTCTCAATCAAATATTTATGGGTAACAAATATTTCCTTTTATTATAGATCTGTCTATTCTTCTCGCAGAAACATTTCAAAGTCAGGGTAGACTTATTTAATATAAACATAAAATATAGAGGTTCACCCAAAAGATTTATGTTAGGTTTTTTATTTGTTTGGTATGATATAATAACAACATATCCTAACACATTTCCAACTGATCCTTCTATTAGTTGGGAGATTCATGTTGGGATAACCATTTTGGTTTGTATAGATTTAAAAAATGGCATATAGCATGGTAAAATGTTCATTTTTATTTGATATATTCATGTTGGGTTCACCATTTTTATTAATGTATATTATGAAAAAAAATGGATTGAGTCATGGATAACTGGTCATTCTATTAATTTAGAGATTCAGGTTGGGTTCACCATTTTTATTTCTATAGAAAATAAATAATAGAAAACAAGTTTGGTTTGGCCCGACAACTGATTAGTGGGGGTTTAATTTCATTTTCAAGTATTGACATTGAGTCACGATTTTTTTTCTTAATGGAACCTCCAAACATTCCCCAATTCCATATATGTGTGCACATCTGTTTTCCAAAAGTAGGTAGCCAGTTGGGGTTTCATACCCAATAGTTCTTTAGAAATCACATTAGTAGAGAGGAAGGGCATTTGAGCAAATCAAACCATTTTGTGGGGAATATTTGGATACTTTAGGCCTTTATAATAGATTTAATATATGTTTATGAATCTCCTTCTAATCTCAATATAGGATTGGTTTCCCTAACAAAATAAGAATAGGTTAATCCACTTTTCATTCTAGATAAGGAATCAATTTCTTCCGCAAAATGGCCATAGGTTAAATCTCTTTTATAGACGAATAAAAACATTTTTTTGAATCCATGTGTATGTATATAATTTTCATCATCTATTTCCCTTAATGGTTGGATGCTGATATGTTTGTGTCGTATAGCTGAGAACTTCATAATTTTCTTCCACATATGGAGGCATCTAATGTGTTAAGGATGGGATTTAGCCTCTATGAGGAATCCCACTTATTCTATTTATATTAGGAATCAAAGACCACATATTTCATTGAACCCATAAATTTTAATGTTATGTGGGATTTACATATTTTTGGGTACTTATCCACCAGGTATTTGAGCTCAATTCTTGGGGAGATAACTTATATATCTGGGTTATGTCAAGAATCATATTTTTCGTAGTTCGATCTCTCCCGTAAGATTGGTTCCAATCTAGATTTCCATACATGGATGGATTTATATCATGGAACCCATCAAGGATTACACACTTTGGTTTCCTTGGATACATGATATTCATGATGTGAATGATATGACCACTGAAACTCTCTATTCCCACATGATCCATGAATGATGTGAGAAAAAAGGTATACAAATTAGTCTTTCTCACTCCATATGGATGTGGTAATTATGCACTGGGAGAACTATCTTGGGGTTTATTTTCAATATCAGGCATTAGGAATGTATCCTATTTATCCTAGTAATTGTAGAAATCAGAGTTCTCTTAGCTTAGTTCACTTCTCAATCTGATGATGGATGAGGTTGAATTATCAAGCCATGGGAAAAATTTGTTCCTGAGAGTTGAAATGTTAGAGACATATATATAATTTAACTAATGTGGAAAACTATTTGTGCTCAGTCCTTATGAAGGCATACTAGGTATCCTGGTTATTGTAGGAATCTGATTTCTCATAGTTCAATTGATCTGGGATTACATTCTTAGTTTGACCATTGGAGGTTTAATATTTATCTTGTTCCATTGGAAGGTTTCCTACAAATTCCAGTTATTTCAATAATAAGAGTACCCATATTTATATGATTAGAGATTACACAACATATTTTCCCTTATAATGGAATGTAGATAAGGATATAATGTCCTGGGATGCCTTCTTGACCTGTATTGCTTGTATTCCTGACATGTGTTTATTGTTTGCCCAAAAAAAATTGGTTTTCTACTTGACAGGTCATAGGATGTCTATCAAACATGTCCAATGATAATTTCATGACCCATTTGACTTGTCTAGGAGACGTTGCATAATTTGGATGGCATGTTTGTAGGTTCTCACATGTCCAAGGCTAACTTTTCAAGAAAATATCGCAAGACCTAGCTGGTTAATCCTAGAGGCCATCACATAATCTCTGCTAACATGATTGGAGGGAATCACATGATCAATAAAACATTCATTTGTATCATCATTAAATATGGATGAAATTATTGGAGTTTATCATGAATGTTAGTGTGACAAGTCTAGAGAGTGCTCTATGTCATGGATGACTTGTTTGGGTGGCATCATGAAAGCTGGCTAACATGCCTGCCATAAATCACAAAGTTATGTTGGATTTTCAAAAGTACATAATGATAGCTGGTTTAAATGACATATTTCCATCAGAAGACACAAATGACATGTATTGATTCCACCATATGATTTGGATAACACATATGAAGTACATTGCAATGTTTTGATGGAAAGCCAAGAGGGTTTCGAAAGACTCGGGTGGCTTGCTCGGGGGCATGTGACTTTATCAGACATGTCCATGGGACATCACATGATCCCAATAGTATACAACATGCACATCATAAAATCTATTAGGTACATTATAGTGTTGTGAGATTCCCTAGGTGGTTCATTTGAAGTGAAAGAGTATCAGCATATATGTTCTTCACATAATTCTCCCACCTTTTAAGGCTTTGTTCCAACATTTTATAGAATATTCTTTAGATTTTTTCTGTGTTATCCTGTTTATGTATTTCGTGATTCAGAAGATATATGGGATATCATTTTCATGACCAATCGAATGTCCTTTTTGTGATCTATGAGTGATCACACAAAGTTCATTTGTGTGTCATATGATCGCATAGGTTTTTCCCCTGAGTATACTTGATTGGGAAAAAATCTAATCTGGAGATCATCGCCTCTTAGAAAACTGCTCTACTTCATGGGTTTGTCGGTGCAAGGATAGAAAAATCAATTTTTCATGATGGGGTGGTGATTTTATAAGCCTCTCCACTAGAATTTTTCCCCTCCTTAAAAATCACATATTGCACAAATCTAGATATAATATGGTGGATTCTTTTATTTCATGTTTTTCATGAAATCATTCTGTAGATAATTCTATGAGTGTTATAGTATTTTTAGAAAACATGAGATCATCCCTTCACTGCCCCGTTAATTGGTTTATGTACAATTAATGGGGTCTTTTCTAATAATGTGGTCATGGAAAGGGGATTTCACATTGTTAGATTGACTTGTCCAAGGGCCTTCATGAGATCATGATTCTTGTTGAAAGGCTTTTACTTGACCACGGATGACTTGTTGGGGACCCTTTGTGAGACAAAGTTGGTTTTCTAGGGGGACTTTTGAAGATTATTTGGGCATGTTGAAGGGATTTTTTGTGGTCTTTTGTAGTGGATAAGCACATATCAGGATGTTTATAAACTCATGAGGCTCCCTCCTTTTTTACTTTTATTTATTTTTTTAAATTTATGTATTGATTGAGGATATTGAAAGCATGAATGAGTGTTTTCTAAGACAATTTCTCTCCTCATTGGTGATGCTTCATGTGAACAACAAAGTTACCATTGTAAATGGGTGATTAGTTCATGGAAAACACCTTATGTTTTTCTTATAGATCTAATGGGGGAGAGCAAGACCACTAGGACATATCTGAACCCCTTTGTATGGTGAGTGTGACATGTGGGTGGGCTCTTTCACAGCATGGTGGACATTTCTCTAGGTCTTTTCGGTGTCTTAAAAACTACATGTTAAGGACACATGATAATTACAGCTGTAATCGGATCCTTCTTTATGGTTATTTTTCTCATATTTTACAAATTGTTTTAGATGCATTGTCAGGTGGTCACTGATTTCCAAGTATCATGACTCCGAGTAGCTCATCTACTATCATTCATTTGATTAGTGATTTTTTGGATGCCTTATCAATAGGATAAGTAAATATAAAATAGGCTCTATGGGATTTTCCACAAGTTATGTTCTTTGCATAGATCCTTCAAATGACCATCTTAGAGTCTCACAATCGCTTGTCTCTTGGAGGCTTACATGATCCACAAGTTCTTGAAACCTTCTTCTTCCTTTTATTTATAGGGAAAATAATACGCATATTTAGTTTTTTCTTACTTTAAGAATTTTCTAGTCCTTATTTAGTTGGTGTTAATAGGAACAAGTTAATGTCATCTTGAAAATACTTCATTTTAATAGAAGACCAAAAGAATTTTTTATTAAACTATTTTTTTAGTTCTAAGAAAAATTAACATGGTATTTATAAGCTCAAATTATATATTAAAATTCATAATTTTATTTATTAAACAAATATTTTATTACATAAATAGTTTTTAAAACATATAATATATTCTTACATAGTAAAAAGGTAATAAAAAATATTATTTTAGGAAAATCATATTATCAACTAAAATTCAATCTTTTTAGAATAAATTAAATAATTCATACTATTTAAATTTTCATGATGAGTTTAATAATAAATTTTATTTAACAGAATTTATATTTTAGTATTTTTAAATTCTGTTTTTTAAAGAAGGTATAATATAATAGAATTTGATTTTTTATTACCTTTTTTAGTATGGACTCGTATTAATTAGTTCATTATTAAAGTTAGTAGATATTAATGATATATTATCTTAGTGTTTATTATTGAATTACTAACAATTAATTATTAATATGTTTCGTTTTTTATGTTGGGTTTATCATGTGAAACAAGTTATATAACATAGTATTGATATCAAAGGATCCAAAAGTTCAGGTCATTCCATTGTATCACCACGAAATAAATTGAATCCCTGTAATTTAATTACCATTAACGTGAATAAATAGCTATTGGGGGGGAATTTATTTACCAGAAATAATGTATTATCTCAAATGATATGTGATCATTAATATCATTGGAAAAACTAAAAGAAACTTACCCGTCTTAAGGAAATTTTTCTCATAACATGGTATTAAGGCCCATGTGAATGATTCAATTCTCATATTATGTAATTCATAGTTGACCATGGACTAATAGATCGTCATTATTGATTTAAAATGTCTTTTATACTATTTAATTAATTAATTTATATCCAAATTGAAGACATAAATTGTCTTTTAAAAATTGAATCACTTTTTTAGAGGAGTATATTATGATTTTTCCAATTTTTTTATCCATAAAAACAATAATCATATCAATAAATTTTCCCTTTCAAATAAAAAATAGTTTGGGTGGTTTACTTATTTTTTAGAAAATATCATAGACACAATAGGATTGATAGAACTAGATTACATCCACTAATTCAGGGAGGAGGGTTTGTGAAACCTAATTACCAATATCCCCATCATTTATATTCATTGCATTATCCTTTTATTGATCACAAATCCTAGATGATTATTGGTGTATATTTTTTTCTAAAATCCTCAAATTATTTCACTAGTTCACACAGCTCCCAAATCTCTCAAATCTAAAACATTGAACTGTTGATGTATCTTCATAAAAATAATTTTTTTCCCCATTCTATTAACTAGTCAATTATTTTGTTCCTCATGAGTTTTTGCCTCAATATACTCACCAACCATAGATAAAACATCATATTGTTCCTTTAATATATTCCCATGGCTGTCTCCTCTAAAATTTGTTAAATGAAGTAAATTGAATCATTTTTCATTCATCTTATTCAACAAATTTTCTTCTATGAAACCCCCCATACTTTGAATTTTTGGGTTTGGATGTTCAAAAAATATCAAGTTGTTAATCATAAAATGAGATACTTTTGTGAGAATAACAAAAATATTTACAACACCATATTATTTCTGATTTGGTTTCTCATTAGGAAAATTATTGCATTATCAGACACATACATTATTAACATGGTTCTTCCTAACTTTAGTCATTTCTAAGACCAAAAAGGTTGACATTAGTGATAAAACATTAAAAATATTGGTGATTTATCATAATCATAAATGGAATTTAACCTTAATATCTCTTTATAATTCAAATGATCACATTGGATTATAGTTCATTTATTTCAACCATATAAATATCTGTTTATCCAATGTGACATTATGTGGGGTTATCTAATACATCGCAACCAAATCCCCTAAAGTAACTAGATATTTAATCCTTCTTAGTGGTGTGTTAAGAGAAAACAACCAACCTGTGCTTATCCCCTTCTAGTTTCAACCATTCTTTTAGTAATTGTTCATTCAAAATGAACTAGAATGATGTTTGAGATATACTCGACCAAAAATTTTGGTATTTATTACCACTAGATGAATCAGTTCAACAAACAATTAATCATTTAGTATTCAAACAGTGATAAATTTCTAGAAAAACCATCCAATAAATACTTTAGCAATATTTTATGAACTTTTCCTAAACATATACTCATCTTAAGAGTCTTAACTAATGTTTTATAACCCTAATACAAAATTTAACTAAACTAATTTCCAAAAATAACTATACCCAACTCTTATACTCAGTAAATTTTCTTAAGCTAAACATGAATTAAATAATACATTAATCCCATGAATTAAATAATATATATCAAAAATAGTTTTATAACCTAATTATTTATACGTTTAGTGTTACAGAGATTAACTACAAAAACATCTAAATTCACTATCCATAAAAAATATCCCAAATCATTATACTATAAACCATTTACTATATACCTGACATGCTATAATAATCTACATATCCTAGGTAATGGAATCATAATAAAGGGGTGAGCTTAGATGCACATTAAGTGAAAAAATGTATCACAATTTTTCAAAACATAGACATGAATTATAACATGATAAATACTTATATATCGTAATGATATATCATAATACAGTATATAATAATAAAAAAACAAGATAATGAAATGTATTATTGTAAATATAATGGTAAGGACATGTAAATTTTTTGAATTTTCTCAAAATAAATATCAACAACTAAAAACTTGTTATCATGACATAAAAGTGTAGAATGATTTAAATTTTTTTCATAATCAACAAAACATGGCATAACAAGATAAATGATATTAAAATATGACATGACCATAATCAAAGGATTTCTTATCATTGTCAGCATGGATACCCGCCAACCAATTCTCATGTAAAATTGTGCATAGATCTTAATTCCATCAAATTGACTCTTTTGGAACCTCTCTACTCACAAACCTATTTATATATAAAAAATTAGTTTAGCCTAATATTTTGATTCTCACGCTTTTGGAGCCTAGCTATTCAATAACCTGTTCGCATTTAAAATTGTGATTATAGATTAATTCCATCACATGCACCCTCTATAAATGTAATTACTCTATAACATTTTAATATAAAATTTATATCTCTTATAATATCACCATTTACCTAATGAATTTGAGAGATAGATGGTTCACCCCTATCTCGCAATCCATTAATTTCTGTGCTACATTACAATCAAACATTTATCATCTCACAAACAAACCAGGGAAAGATAATATGTTACATAAAACATTTATAAAAACAACATAACATGATCTTAAGAATTAATAAAAAATCCAAAAACTTGTTTTCTAAATGAAATAATATCTTAATAATATATATACTGTGATTAAAACATCACTTCATGAATAGAATACCTTAGATTTAAAATATATGTTAAATATAAATGTTTTCACAAAACCATTTTACTATTGTCATAAAATATGAAGGGTAAATTACTCTTAAAATATAATTTGAGAAGTTAAGGAGATAATATTTGACCTTATTATAGATAATCCCAAATGAATTATCCCTGAAATTACATAAATTTTATCAAAAAGGAGAAGTGAAATTACTTTTACCACTTTTTCTCTTAAAATAATCTTTAATAATGGAGAATTTTTAAAGGCATGATGTTTTTAAAAAATTAGTGGTGAAAAAATTGAAAACAGTTAATAAAAAAATGTATTTTTAAATGAAACATTAAAAAAGAAATAAATTTTTTTCAATAGAAAATTAATAGTGGATGATAAAAATATATTATTTTGATTAGTGGGAAAACCTTTTTCATGTTATGAAATATCCTTTTTTTATAATCCCACATCACTAAATGGATAATGATACAATTATTTTAGAATGAATCAAGGTGATAAAACAATAATTCTAGATAAAAAACAATTTGAATTTTCCACTAGGTAAAATAGAATCATAAAGGAAGAATAATTATATTTGTTTTATGATTTACCCATAAAATAAATTTTAAATTCCACATAAAAAATAATAGAAAATAATATAATAATATTTAATTATTATGTTCAAATAAGGGTGATTATTACCTAAGGAAAATATGTCATCCATGAAAACCCCTTACATACTTTATAACATTTTAATAAAAACCCATTAGAGTTGAAAAATTAAAAATAACATTTAATTTAGTGAAATATCTGATAATAATGATACAAAATGATAATATTGAATAATTTAAACCATTGAAAACGAAAAACTGTTTATTGCTTAATCATGTCTCATTGAATTCAAATTTGAGACAAAGAATCCTTTATGGATTATATATATTTTCAATCAAAAGTCATTGGATTTTTAAAGATCATATTTTTATATAAATAAAATTTATTAAATAATTAAATATATAAAAATAAATTTATGCCCAACATCTTCACCACAAAAATAATAAATTGGTTCATAATATTAAAAATTCTCTTATCGAAGAAAATTTGTCATGAACAAACCCCATGAATTGAAAAACATTCCAATAAAAACACTAAAAAGTGAGAGTGAATTAATTTAAAGTGAAAATAACTATAATAATAATAATAAATTAAATTAAATATAAAATTTAACTTATATACACCATTTAAAATAAATACTTTCATAAAATAACATGTGTTTAAAAGAAGGATATTTTGAGATGAAACCCTTACCTTGTCACCATTCTTGGTTGATGACACTAAAAATTCCTATAAATCAAACATATCTACCATAAAAATAAATTTCATAATCCTACTAATATATTTTATTATTTAAATTCTGCTTTTATAATTGTTTAATATTTCTATATTGCTTAGTTTTAGCTTATTTCACATATCGAGTGTTAATAACATTAACTAATTTCACATGTTTTAAAAATATCATGTTGTTACCAATCCTTTGAAAAAAATTACAAAACTAATATATAATTTCATATAATTTCATATATATATATATATTGTATTTATTTATAAATATATTATATCATTATATAAGTGTTTTAGTTATGTTGAGTAAGAATGGAATTAGTGTAGGCTTATTTTGGCGATTTTAGTGAATGAAAAAACATACTTAAATAATAATTTAAATACATAATATAATATTTAAAAAATAATATAATTATTATTATCTTATTATTATATAAAAAATATTATTTTATAATTTTCACATGGTCAACCATAATCAGATTTTAAAACATCATTCACGTATGTGGTTATACCAACTCAAACTTGAACTCACTTTAACTTAATTGGTGAGTATGGTTAAGGATATGTTTATTTTAAGGTAATATCATTATTATGGTATAATAATGATATTATTTTTATGTTTTATTATTTTGAACCATATTTTTTTATTTCATTATAAATAACAAAAATATATTTCAAAAATTAAAAAATAAGATTCTTTATGGAGGCGGTAGTCTACTCACCCACACGATTAAAGTTCCTTTATTTTTATAATTGGTTTCAAACGAATACACAATGGTTGTAACAATAATATAAAAAATATTATTATAATAATGATACATTATTTATCTTATTATTATGTTAAAAAGATGTTTGGATGAGTAAGGATAAGAATAAAATCATTAGAAGAAGATAATACTTCTGTTTAAGTCCTTCTATTTCCATGGAAGTACCCTTGAAATTAGAGTTCTTGGGAAAAAATTGAGTGACCAAAGGATTATTTTCAAGGAATAGAGTTATAGGGAGACTATAATTTCATTTTTTTATATTTAAATTATAAGTTTAAGCTTAAATTTGAATGGGTGGATGTGGTATCCATTCATAATAGAAGAAAAGGTTAATTTTGGAAACACTCGTAATTTTTCAATAATGTTACGACTATGTTCAAGGTTAAATGGATAAAAGGTGGAAAAAGACATAGTGTGGGGAAACATTAAGTATAAACTTGTCTCAAAAACATAATTTTAAACATTGTTTAAATAGTTTTTTGTTATTTCCCCTTCATAAAAGACTTTTTACCCATTTTACCTATTATAGAGGAAACTATTTTTTAAACTTTTTAATTAATTTTGATTAAAAAAATTAAAATTTACCTCATTAACTATTTTAAAACTTATGATTTTAGATTTTAAAATAATTTTTTTTAATTTTTAATTATTTGAAAATTTAATTTTAAAATTAACACACTTAATCACATAAAAACCGTTTTAAAAAAATGATGTTTTCAACTTTAAATTTATATATAATATAAAATAATAATGTTTTTCAAATTTAATGGAAAAAATTTATGTATTAAAAAACTACTAAAATTTGTGATTATTTTTTAGTGATCTATAACGTAATCTCACCTTGAAAATACTTCACTAAAGGGAATACTGAAAACATTTTAATTAATCTGACATTTTTAATTTGTTCTAAATCTGTTTTAAATAGTATTTATAAGCTCTAATAATATATTATAATGAATAATTGTATTTTTTAATTACATAATTTATAAATTAAATTGTTTTTCAAAACTAATAGGTTATTCTTACATTGTGATAGAATCATTGAAATTTAAATTTTCTTTAAAAAATTATTTTCAACTAATATTCAATATTTTTAGAAAAAATTTAAAAAATTATACTAAGTAAATTTTCATGAGTGGAGTGGAAACTGAATTTTATTTTATCAAATTTTAATTTTAAAAGTTTGAATTTCATTTTTCTGAATGAAGATAAAATATAAATAAAATTGATTTTATAATCATGTTTTTCCATATTAACTCAAATTAATTATTTATCCACTATTGTCAATAGATATTAACAATATACCATATTACTATTTATTATAGATTTATTAGTAATTTATTCAATATATGTTTTGGTTTATTTATGTGTGGTTTATTATGTCACAAATTTTATCAAACATAGTATGTATTTAAAAGGATACAATATTTTTTGTTGTTATAGAACACATATGTTTTGTCCAAACCATGGTATTACAAACCATGGGAATGACTCTATACACCAATGGTTTTAAAAAAGTAGTAAGGGTTTTATAAAACCACTGGGTAAGACTTTTCCCTCAATATAATCACAATTAGTATCAAGTAAATAATATAATATACCTAAAAAATATAAAATATTTGAGACCCAACCAATATCCTCAAACTAGTTTTTATAACCCCTTTGTTCTCCTACAGCTAATAAACCAATATATGTTTTATAAAATGAACATGAATTATAGAAATAATGATTATATATCCACCAAGGTGCACATGCAATGTGTTAGCATAGAACTACATAGTCATTAATGAATGGTTTCTATAATAATAATAATAATATATTTACATGCGTGTAATAAATGAAATAAAATTAATTACTACCAAATGCATACTCATATCACACCATTAGGTTCTCAAGAAGCCAACCTATTGGTTAAATCAAAAATAATTCAACCAGTGTTATTTTATTATCTGAACACATACCATAACTGGTGGGATGGAAATTCATTCAACTCTATGATTATATCCTCTCAGGTTACATGGGGGGAATAACGTATAATTGTTCAATTTTATTATGAATCATTTTTAGAATATTTCCCAACCCATTCATAAGAAGTAAAAACTCAGTGGAAATATCATCTAACCCTCATCTTTATAATAGTCCTACACTAGGTTAGCTATTTTCAAAACCTAAAAGCCCATTCTCTAATTAGGGAGAGTGTTACTAACCCTGGAATGTCATATAAGAAGTAGTAAATCTGAACAATAAATACTTATCAATGGTAAAATTATCCCACTTGGAAATGCTTCTCATAGTGAAGATCATCCCACCAAGAAACATCACTCTTGGGGCAGTATGTCGCACCAGGAAACACCACGCAAGGGGCAGTTCATCCCACCAAGAAACAGATATTAGGGGGAATTTCATCCCACTTACCAACATATCTCAAGGAATAGAGTCTCCCATTTAGAAACAATAATTGTGGATTTACGTCACACTGATAAGCACATATTAGGGGGGATAGAATTCTACCTAGATTTTCACACTTCATCTTAAGTTATAGTGCATCCCACAAAGACCAATTCAATTATATAACAAGATGACATAATTCCAAAAACGGTAATCATACCTCTAAAACTCACAATTTAGAATCACATACAACATAAAACTCACCTATAACACCCTATGATTTTCTAGTACATTATCTCTTTAAAGTAATTCAATAGCTTGCGCTACACACAACACCGAGTTCGAGCGGACCACGACGTACCAAACTAACCATTGAAAATGATGTTATGAATAGTATTAACTGAATTATAAATTTTATATATTCCATATAATGTTAAAATACATATTATGAGTTTCTAAGACATAATATATGAACAAATCCAATTTTCCATGTAAAAGAAGTATTTTTCAAAAAATACAATTTTACCGCCTTTTAATAGCGAACCCTTTTTAAATCCAAAATTTTGCACTTTTATATATTCAATTTAATTAAATTAAATTATTATATATAATCAAGACTTGAAAATTTATTTGGGATAAATTTTAGGCACTTTCCTGATAACATTCATATTGTGATGAATAGTAAAAAATACTAAATAATAATTGAAAACAACTTTTTTATGCGAAATAATTTAAATTGATAAATTATTAATTTGAGTATATTTAAGGTATAATTAGATTATATTTTTAATATTTAATATAATGTAGGATATTTTAAGAAATTTCACATTTAAATTGGATATAAACACATGTCAATCTTTTGATGGTTTTTACTTCTTAAAAACCTGCTTTTTGGTTTTGACAATAGGAATTAATTTTAAATTAATTAATTAAACTTATATGTTTTGAATTTGGTAAAATATACATCCTTTTTTAATTTGTAATATCAAAATTATCGTAGGGTTAATTTTTAGTATTTTTTCAAAAAACATTCAATTTTTTATAAATAGGGAAAACACAACGTTATAGATAAAAAATGACATTTTCATTTAAATAATTGTTTTTAATTAAAATTTTATCTTAATGCCAAAATATATACATAATAAATATATTATTCCAATGTAATTTATTAGAATCATTTTATAATAATATTAGACATATAAAATTTTATTGAACCTTTTTAACGTCTTTTACCCACCTTCTAAGCACATTTTCAAATTTGCATAAAATGTAATTTTACCAATTCTGTGAATTAAATTTCAAAAATATAAGAGACATATTTAACATCATAATTAAAATGTGGTTCAATTGGAAGAAAATAATTTTTGGGGAATAGTAACTTTTGAATTTTATTTACCACGGTTAAATGTAAATATGATAATTAAAAGTAAAAATGATTTTATAATTACCCTAAAATATGTCCTAATTCTATTGGATAAGTTTATTTGTAAAAATTTAAACCTTCTGAATAAAATATGATCTTTTTTGATCCACTTTAATTATATTAGAAAATTTATTATTATTTTATTTGAAGAAGAGTTAAAAGTGTTAAATTCAAATTTTAATAAATAAAACATTTTTAATATAGAGTTATACATATGATAAATTTGACTATAAATATTAATTATAGATATAAGAAGAATTCATACATAATGGTATTTTATTTATAATTTTTAGACAAAAAATTATTAAATTTATTTATGATACAATGATGATGTAGTAATTACCTTATTAATGAAAGATTAAAATAATTGATATTTTAAATATCCAAATAAATGTACATTGATACTTTTGACGAATTACATTAATTTTATATGTTAATATGACATTTTAGGGTTGATGAAATAAATTTTTATCAAAGTGTTATTTTTTTATGAATTTTACAAAAACAAAATACCAAATATTTTCAAAATTGACATAAATGAGTTATTAAAACAAATGCAATTTTTTTAAATGATCTAATATTCCAAAATATATAAAGATCATCCAATATAGTTATATAATGTTATATATGTTAATAATTAACCACATGTAGTTTTCTTGTATTTTAGAGTATGTTTATTAACCATTTATTATAATATTACAAGAATACAAGGTAAAAGATAAACTATTTAACTAATAGTTATGTTTAAAAGATAAGGTTAATATGGTGACCTAAAACTGTGCAAAACCATTTGGATGAAAGGTTTTATAACCATCCCCACCATAGAATCGAAATAAATCCTTTTGGATCCATTATAAAATGAAAATGAATTTACAATAAAATAATATTTCAAGCTATTCCTAAAGTGACACTCACCTCTCTTATAAAAGTGTACTTCCCCTTCTCTTAATTTAACACCTCCAAATCCATTTGGCTCAGCCAACCCCTGCTAAAATATTTAACTAAAAATACTCACTTAATCCTAGAGTCCTTAATTTTATGATAAAACCAACCTAAATATCCCTTTTGTTCAAATCATAAGGAAACACCCGAAGAAAGGTAATTACTTCATCACCTCTTTCAAAGTTCTTTTCTTCTTCCACATCCTATTTCTTTTTTGTTTCCATGAAAAAATAAAAACTCTAGTACTCTATACATACTGTTATGTTATTATAATTATGGTAAAATAATATTCATTATTCTATCTAATCCTATGAAGGACAAAGTCACTATACGTGTGTACTACATCTTACCATATCCACGTTGTGGTGTAGTTTGTTATTAAACACTTCATTATGTCAATGGGCATAATACTGATTAAAATTTATTTAAATAGAAAATATAACATGTTAATAATTTTTTATATATAATTTAGCACTTAATTACATACTATTTCACCATCAATAGAGTGATATCGTCACTTGTGCGTACGTACGACTTACTGTCTCCACGACAAGATGAGATTCATTTCCATTTTCACCATACAACGATGATTATAAAAATATATATTATTAATATGTACTTAATATATGAGATAATAATGATACTAGAATATATATATATGCATTTATCTCATTCACTTACTTCAATTCAATATGATATGAAAACCGAAACGACGTTTATGCGTACGTACGGTCTACTGTCTCGATAAACGGTATTTTCCATCTAATATATCTACCTTTTATACATATTTATATTCAGAATATATATGATAAATAAATAATTTTATATATTCTGGAAGCAATTAAATCATGATATAATTTATATGATCAAAAATAATAAGTTAAAACACATATGATAAAAAAAGCAATTATTACCTGAAATGTTACTTTAACATAGAAATTATTATTAAATGGGTAGTATAAAGTCATAAATGAGTCATATATGATAACATTAATATTAATATGGTTCTGGTATTATTTAATAACATACTATGGTCATTATACAGGAGGCTGAACATACCCTCAACTAAAGTAAAGTATAACGTAAGGGTTATTTCCTCAATCTCATTATTATACGAGATTGTTTATGTATAAGTATTTACTGGGAAATTTTTATTATCCATGTCCATGATTCATTAAAATGTCTGAAAAATGAATATTTTAATGTTTTTTGGACGGGACCCTTTAGCAAGATCATCATTTTAAATTTTTTAATGACTTATTTTTAATTAATGTCCACATTTTAAAAATTATTTTAAGGACTGATTTATATGGACATGATTGTTTTAAAATGTTAATTCCATTAAAATGTTTTAAAGGTATGGGACACTTTGATTCAAAAATCTATTTTAAATTAATTCCTTAATAAATGATTTATTTTTAATGGTTTCACAAATATGATATTTCTCTCAAAGAGTTTTACTGATCATTTTCAATTATGTCAAACATCATTTACTGGATATTATTCATGATTGAAGTTGATTTATTATAATTTAATCTTATATATTTTATTGAATGAGTTATGATATGTTTTAATATGGATGTGATATTTTTTTACCATTCATGGTTTATGGTTAATGTATTGAAATTCTATATGCTAGTTTTAATACGAATGTTTATGTTATGTTTCAACATTTTTATATATCGAATGCATTAGACATAGTAAGTGATGGGTGGAGGCCACTATAGATCCTCGATGCATCGGTAGGTCTCATTAGACAAATTATTTTCTTGGTCCAAGACCTTGACAAAATATTTAATTATAGTCTTGGCATGAGGACTTGAATATGTGGTTATGATGTATGACATTACGCATTCTCTCGTTATGAATTGTTACATGTGATTATTCGACTAGTTGAATATCCATGTGTAGTTGTATATGGTTATGTTTGATTTATTTTTCCATATTATGTTCAAGTTTATGTTTTAAAGGCTATTGTTTTTATTACATATCTTTCCTTTAAAGTTTATATCTTCTACTAAATTATTTACCCTTACAGAGCATCTGAGCTCACACCTTTCTTATGTTTTGTTTTACCTTGATTACAAGAAGTGTATTATGACTAATATATAGGGTTAAGAAAAGGTACTAATAGTTTTCTTATAAGATTATTTCTGTTGTGATTTTTGATAGAAAGAGTAATGTAATGTTCATGTATGTAATCTATTTTCCCAAACTTCTAAACTGATCAGTTTTTTCGGGACATGATTCCATGTAATCATGACAATGTATTAAAATTATGCACCAGCTTTAGGATTCTAGGATCAGGGAATTACCTTTGGTATCTAAGAAATATTATTACAAAACTTTTTAACAAGATTTAGAATAACTTTAATTAGAGAACATTACCCTAAGATTGACTTTGAGGATTAGTACAGAACACCTTCCTAGAATTTTGGTAATGTTGAGTTTTTGTAAAATTTCAAAACAATACATCCCTGTATGGATAAAAATAGGTATAGGGGGCTATGGCATAGATATATATAGGGGTAAAACTCGAAAACACTACTTTGAGATAGAATCGAATAGGAACTAGTACATGACAATGGGCCTTGCTGCACTCTTGGTTATGATACTCCTGGTGGATGTGCTTAGGATAATTCACATTTTCTTCACAAAACATTATGAAAGATTTATGAGTAAATACTTCCTCAAAAAAATTATGATTATGGATTATATGATTAAAAATTTCAATTTACGTCAAGTATTTTACAAGTTTTGAATTATGCATTGTGATTTATAAACTAACGTAGTGTATGTCATTGTTTATAAATGGTTACCAGTAGAAAGAATGAGATCTATAGAAATAAGCCTGATCCAAAGAGTAATAAGGATCATATCTTTCATGGTCATAATCCAACATCTATAAGGGATATAGTCTCCCACGTATTCTCATCATATGAAGAAATAATATCATGTGTTAATAAGATAAGTAAAGGATTCTCTGAGACCTATGGATTTTAAGGGAAGCCAGAGAAGAAAAGGATGGTAGAGAGAAATATGGATAAAGGGAAGGAGGGAAAGAATGATTTTCCCATATTTAATAACTATTTAAAGAATCAACATGTTAAATTCTTGAAGGGAATGTGATTTTTTTCTAATTGTGGAGAAAAAAGACACCATGTACGTGATTGAAAATGTAAAAAAGATTCAAATGTACAATGCTTCATCTGCATGGATTTGGGGCACTATTCAAATCAATGTCCCAATCACCATAGTATACCCCAAAAAATGTTGTTGGATAATAATAATTTTATGATACTATCACATATGAAGATGAATAATTATTTTTCTTATATTTTTTTAATAAATTATGTCATTTGAGTGTTGTATTAATGATTTTTTGATTATATTAATTATGGAAATAAATAAGGATTGTACTGCCATACTATTTGATTGAGGATTTGGGATTTTATATGTAAGAACCTGGATCTTCGTTTCAGGTATGACTTTCCTTTTCCCTAAAGATTTTGAGAAAATAGCAGTTTTTGGAAATTTTGGAAGTACACGCCGTGTACTTTATGAATACACGTCGTTTACTCCCTTGTCACGCCAGGCCGTGTGATGGCCTTGTCCGGGCCACAAACACGATGTGTATGGGTGATGTAGAGGCCGCTTAAACTAGAGTACGAAAAGGCCAAGTTCAAGTCGTGTACTTGATAAGTACACATCGTGTACTTTTTTTCATTAAACGGACCGGGGTCATGCCTGAAGGAAAGAACATGTTTCTTCTTCAGGTTCTTCATACAAGAGAAACCTGTACGACCATGATTCTTCTCCTAGCCCCCATTCCCCAGTCTGTTCTCCAAATCGACCGTCGTCAATTGTGTTGGAACCGCAGTGGTGAGTTCTTCCTTCTCCTAGAGCCTTGATTTACAATTCCTCCTCTTTCTCAAGATATCATGGTTTGATAGTTTTGGATGTTTTCTCAGATCATTGACATTCTCAGGAGAATCAATCATCATGGTTCAAGTATATCGATCTCCTAGCATCAAGGTAGGTGGTTTTTTCCTCTCTGTAGGAAGTCTTTGAATATTTTGTGCAATTCCATCAATTTCCCTTGAACAGGGACTTGTGTGTGTTTCCTAATTTTTCTCTGTTATTTCCTGGTTTGCTTGATTACTTGAGTAGAGGTAAATTCCTGTTAATAGGGTAATTTTTACTGTGCTCTGGATGTTTTCCCATGCATGTTTTACTTGTCAGGAATTTGGCCAGTTGTCATGCCTAGTTGTAGGATAGTGGAATTGTTGTACTATTATGATTTTGTTCCTTAGAATGATATCCAAGTAGTTATTGAGGTTTACTTGGGGTGCTACATGCGCTATGCATGTTGTCTTACATAGGGCTGTGAGAACCTAGTGTAGTGTACCATAGGGAGAATGGATGTAAGGGATTCTCCAGAGTGTCTTTAAGTTACTATGCGAGACCACGGGGAGAATTGACGTTGAGTTCTTCCTCAGAGAGTCTATAGTAATTCAACATGGGCCACAGGGGGAATGAGACATTGAGTGCTTCCCCAGAGATCCTTTAGTACGATATGAGACTATAGGGGGAATTGATGGTGAGTGCTTCCTCAGAGAGTCTATTATTTAGCTAAACCAGAGGGGTGAGACTGTATGTGCCTCATAGAGCATTTCTAGTACTTGTAGGTTGAACCATAAGGTTTAGGCTATGAGAACTACCCAGGGGGTTACTTGTTGTTCTACTGGTTGATTGGCTGTTTCTTGTGGGCTTTCTATGATAGAAAATGTGGATTGTATTTACTGTGTGCTTTCCTGTTTACTTCTTTCTATAATTTTACATGTCATGTATTCACTGACTGTTAGGCATAGATCTTTGGGTGGTTGCCTACTGGGACCATGTCTCACACCCTGTTTGGGCCATGCTTTTGGGCCTAAGCAGACTATATTGTTGCAGGTATAGATAAGGGAAAGCGCCCTTCTACTTTAGGTACTGGGCTTGCTGTGGAGGTGGAGAGCATGAGACCAAGCTATGGCTTGCGATTCTGAGGAGTTTACCTATTTTCTTTTTCACTTTTGTTTAGTATTGTATTCATAATTGTGACTTGTTTTGTTGTTTTCCTAGACATATGTATCATGCATCATTTTATATACATGTGTATGTACTCCAGTTGTTTACTATTAGTCTTCTGCTATTTATCGTTTACTCTTGTATGGATGGTTATAGTTTCTACTGTTGTCTATTTTTTTTCTTCTGTTGTGTAATCTGGAAATGAGGGAATAGATTCCGTACTATCACACTGAAGGCGCTCACTTCTATTCGGCATCCTCTGGAATTTGGGGAAACGCGCTTGAGGCCATGTGACCAACTGGGTACGGGGCGCCTCTGGGTGGCTTTCGGAACCGGGATGTTACAAAGTGGTCTTAGGTGGGAGATCCACTCATAGGTGAATATCATCCAGTTGACTTCCATCACTTCCATCGTCAACCAAGATCAGATTGCGGAGCATAATCTGAGAGACTCCAGAGCTGCGATCCAGGGTGGTTCTGCTTCCAGAGCTGGTGTTCCCCAAGTTGACAGCAGGAAGCACCATAGGGAGTCTATGCACGGTGATCCGAGGAGGCGTGATACATCTTCAGGTAGCCATGTAGTATGCTACCAGTGTGGAATGGTAGGGCACATGAGGCCAAAGTGCCATAGAGACTCGGTGGAGTGCCGATCATGCGACAAGATGGGTCACCTTGAGCGTTTCTTCCAGGTTTTCCCACCAGTAGCTGGTGATTGTGGTTTTTCCATGACTCCTCATATGGCACCACCACCACAAGTTTCACACCAGTTGGGGAAATAGAGTTCTTCTAGCCGTTCAGGACGAGGTGAAGGTCGAGGTCGTGGCAGTCAGTCACCAGTCTTTCAGTGTCAGCAGGGAGGATCGGCTCAGAGTGGTCAGACAGTGTCACAGGGCCGTGGGGTAGGCCAGACATTTGTGGTGGAGCAGGCCTATCAAGAGAAGGATCCTAGACCTTCTACAGTTCGAGGTACGATCTTAGTATCCTCAGTTTCATCTCCATCTCTTTTTGATACTGGTACTACGCATAGCTTTATCTCTATTGCTATTGTGGAGAGCCTTAATCTCTGTATCTTTTCTTCTGCTGACTTGTTGACACTAGACACACCTATGGGGATGAGGACATCTACTGTACATCAGTGCAGAGAGTTCCCTCTAGAGGTTTCATGGTATCATTTCTTATGGGATCTCTATGTCCTTGAGATGAAAGGCTATGATGTCATTCTCAAGATGGACTAGTTAGTTCCCTTCCAGGCAGTCGTCAACTGTTATCACCACAAGGTGAGTTTCATTTCACCAGAGGATGAAACTTTTCTTCATAGAGGCAAATGGGATGTCCAGGCGAGTTGACCAGGGATCAAGCATCATGGGCTATGCGGGGTTATAGCCTAGATTGCTAGTATTTATCTGGATGACCATGGAACTTCCCAGTTAGACTTTCCTCTTGTGTTGGATTATTTCAGGGATGTATTTCTATAGGACTTTTCAGGTTTGCCTTAGGAGCATGAGGTAGACTTTTCTATTAAGCTTATGCCAGGAGCGGTATTGGTGTCCATTCCTCCCTATAGGATGGCTACACCTGAGTGGAAGGAGCTCAAGAAGTAGTTGGAGGAGTTACAGGCAAAGGGTTTCATCTGACCCAGTACTTATCCTTGGGGTTTGTCTGTCCTGTTTGTGAAGAAGGTAGACGGTACCCTTAGGCTCAGTTTAGATTATCAGAAGTTGAACCAGTTGACGGTCAAGAACTGATATCCCTTTCCAAGGAATGATGGTCTTTTCGATCAGCTTCGAGAAGGCTGGGTGTTCTCAAAGATTTATTTGAGGTCTGGTTATCATCAGTTGCTCGTTAGACGATCAGATATACCTCTGATATCCTTCAGGATCAGGTATGGTCTCTACGAGTATATGGTTATGTCGTTCGGTCTCACAAATGAGCTAGCTGTTTTAATGGCACTGATGAACCGAGTGTTCCATCTTTACTTGGATTCCTTCTTCGTAGTCTTCGTGGATGATATCTTGGTGTAATCTCACACTCGACACGACCATGCTACCCATCTTTAGATCGTTTTGAGTACACTGAGAGAGCATCGTATTTATGATAAACTCTCGAAGTGCCACTTTTGGATGGATCAGATTCACTTCTTGGGCCACGTAATCTCAGAGGCAGGAGTATCTGTGGACCGAGAGAAAGTTAGAGTTGTAGTTTCCTCGGAGAAGCTAAAGAACGTTTTTGAGGTACGGAGTTTCCTAGGGATAGCTGGATACTACAGATGCTTCATTCATGACTTTTCATGTAACACCCCAAGCTTCCACGGTACGTTTCCCTTCGAATAATGAAATAGCGTGTGTTGTACGCAACCTCGAGCTCTAACACACACCACAACTAATTAAACTAGCTGTTGTGAATAGTAATACCTACTTTTTGGAATTTTATAAATTTTATTTATCAAAATGGACTTCATTTTTGGATTCGGAATATCGAAATTAGCCTATGTTGAATTTTTGGTATTTTTCTGAGAACTTCTAATTTTTTATGAATAGTGGAAAATACTTAAAAACAACTTTTTTAATCAAAATAATTTATAGTGATAAATTATACTATTTAGTGGTTTTAAAGTATAATTAGAATATATTTTTACCATTTTATCCAATGGTGGTCATTAGAATTAATTTAACATTGAAAATGGACATAAACAATTGCCAATCTTTTGATATAAATTGTTTCTTCAAAACACGCTATTTGTTGTGACAGCGGGAATTAATTATAAAATTAATTAATGCAACTTATATGTTTGGAATTTTGTAAAATAGACATCATTTTTGAATTCAGAATATCAATTATAGCTTAGGGTGAAATTTTGGCATTGTTCTGAAAAACATCAATTTTTGATGAATAGTGAAACCACTAAGTGGTAGTTAAATAACTGATTTTTCGTTTAAATGAAATATTACCACTTCTGTGATTTGATTTTCAAAAATCCGACATACATGGTTTTCATTAAGAAGTAAAATTTGGTTGAATGAGATTAAAATAATTTTTGGTGAATAGTAACTTTTAAGTTCTTAATCGCGATTAGAGGTAATTAGTGTAGTTTAAGGTAAAAATAATGTTTTAATAATATGAGATGAGCTTGACACATGTCCTACCCTCATTGGATGTTCCATGGCCGACCAAGACAATCCATGGGTCAACTTGGGGACCCCATGGAGCCACTTTAGTTGGAAAATGACATAAATTCCTTTTATTTAATGTTAAAGTAAAAAATGACACAAACATGAAATGTTTTACTAAAACAATTTTTATATGGGGTTATACAAGTCATATTTTTGACTATAAATAGTCATTGGAAATATAAAAATATTTCCTACATCATAGTATTTTGTTAGCATTTTTAGACATTAAATAAATTAAATTATTTATGACATCATGATGATGCAGCGATGACCTCATTATTTAACGATTTAAATAAAATGAGAAGATAATGCAAAATACAAGGCTTACACTTGTCCAAAGCCAATTGGATGAGGATATTTCAAACCCTTATAACCTTAGCCACGAATTGTATAAGTGTGGGACCTTTAGAATCCGAAAGGCATTGTATAATAATGTAACATTTCAATCTTTCCAAAAGAGCCCCTCCTCTCCTCTTATAAAAGGCCCCCACCTCTACCACCTTATTCACACTTTCAAGCCTTTTGGTTCGGTCAAACTCTGCCCAAATACTCTCCAAAATTCTCTCCCTTAATCCTAGAAGCTTTACTTTAGTCATAAAGCCATCCTAAGGAGTCCTTTTGATCAAATCAAAAGGAAGAACCCGAAGAAGAGGTAACATTTTCATCACCCTCTTTCAAGTTTCTTTCTTCTTCCACTCTCTCTTTGTTTATTATTTCAATTCTAAAACTATAAATCCATTATCTTCTATATACTGTGATGTTATTATAAATATGTAACATCCATATTCAGTATTCTACCCATCATTTGAATGACATGTCACCATACGTGCGTACGTACGGCTTACCGTCTCCACGTCGTGGTGTAATTGTTATTCAATATATTATTATTTAGATGGGTATAATAATGATATTAAATTCATGTAAATAATAAATATAACATGATAATGATTCTGTATATATGATATAATATCCAATTATATATTATTTTAATATCAAAATAATGATATTGTCGCTCGTGCGTACGTACGGACTACCGTCTCCACGAACGCGATGAGATTCATTCTCCGTCGTATCCATTCAAGTATAATTATCATTTGATGATTTAAAAATAATGTTTAAGGACATGATATCATTCTGGATATGAATAAGATACAACCTATCCATAAAAAACATGACTTACGTAACAAAACATATAAAAGAAAACGAGTAAGTTAACACCCGAAACAACGATAAATCTAAGATATTGTTAACAAAGCAATGTTAAAAGATCATATATGATATCATATGAATGTATATGATTCTTGTATAATTTAATAACTATTATTTCACCATTATACAGGAGGTTAGCCTACCCCAACCAAGGGAAGGTACAAGGTAAGGGTTTACTTCACAACCTCTTCATTAACCAAGGTTGTTTATACATAATTATCTACTGGGACCTCGTTATCATCCACATCCATGTTTCTTAAAAATGTCTTTCAAAACATTTTTTCTATTAAATGGAAAATGGGTTAAAGTCATTTATAACCTTATACATTTTTGAAAGGAATCTTACCGTCATTTTCCAAACAATGTACTTTTTGAGCTTTTTGACAAATGTAAGGTAAGAATGTTTTTTTTAACTTATACAGAGGGTGCAGCTATTTTCCGCCATTATAACTTCGTCGAAGATTCCCTTACAAGCTTATAAGAATATTTTCAAATTAAATGTATTATTTTATAATTATGTTACTTTTAAATGATTTCAAAAAAGAGAGATATTTCTCTCAAATAGCTTTGATTTCATCCATGTCAACATCCTTTGATGGGTTTTAAGTTTAATTGAAATTGATTTATGATACAAAACTCCCATTGAAAATTTTGTGAAATATTTGACTGTGGATGTGTTATTTTTATACCATCCATAGTTTATGGAGAAATTGTTGACATTTCGTATGCTAGTTTTAATACGAATATTTATGTTATGTTTAAACCTATTCATATGAGGAATGTATTGGACTTAATAAGTGACGGGTGGAGCCCGCTATAGCTCCTTGATGCATCGGTAGGTCTCATGAGACAACTAGACGTGGAATTGGCCGAGGCCCTTTCCAAATTTGATTTATGGTTTTGGCCGAGGCCTTAATCATTTTAGACGTCTTGGCCGAGGCCTTGACAAAGTGTTTCAGAATGTCTGGCATTATACATTCCCTCATTATGAAAGTGGTTATTGATATTTCACGTGATTATTCGTCTAGTGGAATATCCATGTGAGTAAGTAATGGCATTATTTTATTTTACTTTTTCCATATTATGCTGAAGTTCAAGTTCAATAAGGCTTTTGTTTTAGTTATACATTGCCTTAAATGTTAATGTTTATTTATGAAAGCTTCTGCAATATTGTTATCCTTACTGAGCATTTGAGCTCACCCCTTTCAATGTTTTATTTTTTCCAGGATGTGAAGAAGTGTATTATGACTGACTTGCAAGAATAGTCAGTGAGGATATGAGTGTGGACTAGGGAGACCATGTTATTTTAGTTTTCATTTTTATGATGTAATGTAATGTTTATGAATGTATCTAGTGTTTCCAAGGCTACTAAACTAATCGGTCTTTCGAGACTTGATCTTTTGTGATCATGCCAATGTTATGAAGTAATGCACCGACTCTGGGTAGCTGGGGTCGGGGCATTACAGTTGGTATCATAGGCAGTTTAGTACTAACCTTGGAAGCTAGATTTAGATAAACTCTGATTAGAGCACATATCCCGAAGATAGACTTTGAGGATTAGTATAGAAGAACTTCCTAGAATTTTGGTATTGTAGAGATGTTGTGAGTTTTCCGAGCAATACATCCCTGTCTGGATACGAGCAGGTAGAGGCGGCTCTGGCACAGATGTACCTAGGGGTAAAACCCGAAAACACCGCTTTGAGCTAGACTCGAACGGGAACTGGTGCACGACAACGGGCCTTGCTGCACTCTTGGTTACGACACTCCCGGGGGATATGCTTTGGATAATTCCCATTTTCTTTACAAACCACTATGAAGGGTTACGAGTATATAATTCCTCAAAGAAAACATTTTTATAATTAGGGATTATATCCATAATTAGTTCAATTTATGTTAAGTGTTTTACAAGTATGGAATTATGTATTTTGATTCATAAACTGATCTAGTTTATGCAATTGTTTAGAAATGGCGCCTAGTGGAAGGAATGGAAACCGTATCAATGCACGCACTCCGTGTAGGGATTTCCCTCCTACTCAAGATAATTATGGTGGAGCTAGTGATACAACTGGTGCTGATCAGCTTCTCACCGTACTGGGAAAACTCTTGCAGGTTATGAATAACAACCTTACTCGTATGGAGCACCCTGATCCGCAACGTGGAGGATCAATGCTAGACTGTTTCATGAGGCAACAACCACCAAACTTCAATGGGAGTACAAATCCTATAGTATCTGAGCAATGGATAAATTCCTTAGAGAAAATATTCCATGCCTTGGGGAGTAGTGAAAGGGAGAATGTTGTCATGGCAGTTTACCGCCTCACTGGAGATGCCGATCAATGGTGGTCACTAATTCAAAACACAAAGGAAGATGATGAATTAACAAACATGGAATGGCAGGAGTTCAAAGAGCTGTTCTTAGAAAAATACTTTCCTCGAGACCATCGAGCGGATATGGAAAGGCAATTTCTGAGTCTGAGGCAGAAGGAGGATGAGAATGTCGCAAAGTATGAGGCTAACTTTACAAGGTTATCAAGGTATGCTGCAGATTACATACGTAACCCAATAAGTAAGACTGATCGTTTCTTTGATGGGTTGAAACCATTTCTCCATTGAGCTTTAGTATCATAAACCTTCTCTTCATACGAAGGTATTGTCTCGTGCGCTATCAAGACGGAAAAGGAATTCTCTAAGTCTTATGACTTTAAATCAAAGCAAGATAAGAAGAGATCCGCTGAAAACTCTGGGAAAGGAAATAAGGAAACAGGGAAGAAGGGTAGAAATTAATTTCCACCCTGTGATAATTGCGGTAGGAAGCACCCTGGTGCCTGTCTAAAAGGAAAAGGAGTATGTTACAAGTGTGGTGAAAAAGGCCACCAAGCTCATAAATGCAAGGGAAAGAAAGCGGCTGTCAACGTGGAATGCTATAATTGTAGAGAGAAGGGACATTATGCAAATGAATGTCCTAGCCGTCAGGGGAACTTACCTCAGAAGAGGCCAAGGGATCAGGGCCAGCCTTATGCTATCACTACTGCTGAGGTGGAAGCTCCGAAAGACGTGGTGGCAGGTAATTTAATGGTTTCCTCAAGTTTAGAAAATGCATTATTTGATTCTGGATCATCGCATTGTTTCATATCTTCCCAGTTTGCTAAGAAAATTAGATATTTCCAATTTAATTTAACAAGGGAGTTGTCGGTCAAAACCCCTAAGGGAATTATTGTTGCAACAAAGTTTTGTCGATTAGTTCCCATTAGAGCACCTAAATGTTCTTTACCTGCTGATCTCATCATCATACCCATGATTGAATTTGATATAATCCTCGGTATGGATTGGCTTTCAGACCATGATGAAAAAATTTATTGTAAGAGGAAAGAGGTTACGATTCTTGATGATGATGATAAGGAACACCTTATCTTTAGAGCCGAATCGTCGCCACATAATTCTTATCTAGATCCACCCCCAGTAGCTCAAATAAATTCAATTATTGGGGAGGAAGAGAAGGAAATTACTGATGGTGAGGAAAGGAATATTCAAATAGAGGATGTACCTATTGTGAGAGAATATGTTGATGTGTTTCTGGAAGATTTACCTGGACATCCTCCAGAACGAGAAGATGAGTTTTCCATTGATTTAATTCCTGGATCAAGGCCCATATCGAAGACCCCTTATAGAATGGCCACTGTGGAATTAGTTTAACTAAAGAAACAACTAGAGGAATTGAGTAATAAGGGATTTATTCGCCCTAGTGTTTCTCCTTGGGGAGCCCCTGTTCTTTTTGTTAAGAAGAAAGATGGATCTATGAGGTTGTGCATTGACTATAGGGAGATCAATGCTATAACAATAAAGAACAAGTATACCCTACCTCGCATTGATGATTTGTTTGACCAACTGCATGGAGCTCAATACTTTTCAAAGATTGACCTTCGGTCTGGATACCATCAGTTGTGTGTGAAGAAGGAAGACATTCCAAAGACAGCATTTCAAACAAGGTACGGGCATTACGAGTTTATAGTAATGCCTTTTGGATTGACTAATGCACCCTCTGTTTTCATGGATCTAATGAATAGAGTTTTCAAGGAATATCTTGATGACTTTGTAGTGGTATTTATTGATGATATCTTGGTATACTCCAAAAGCCATGAAGATCATGAAAATCACTTACGCATTATCCTGAAGACTCTTAGAAGACATGAATTATATGGGAAATTTAGCAAGTGTGAATTCTGGCTTCATGAGATTTCTTTTCTTGGCGATATTGTCTCTAAGGATGGAATTTCCGTTGATCCTTCTAAAACCAAGGCAATCCAAGAATGGCCAGCACTGACAAGTATAACTGAGGTACGCAGTTTTATTGGTTTAGCCAGTTATTATCGACGTTTCGTCTAGAATTTTTCCAGATTGGATAACCCATTGACAAAGCTCACACGTAAAGGGATTAAATTTGTCTGGACAAAAGAGTGTGAAGAATGTTTTGAAGAACTAAAGAGAAGATTAGTCAATGCCCCTGTATTGACTCTACCATCGGTGAATGATGGGTTTGTTATTTATAGTGATGCATCGAAGAAAGGACTTGGTTGTGTCCTTATGCAGAATGATAAGGTCATTGCCTATGCATCACGACAGCTAAAAATTCATGAGCAAAACTATCCTACTCATGATCTTGAGTTAGCAGCTGTGATCTTTGCTTTAAAGATATGGAGACATTACCTCTATGGTGAAAAATGTGAGATTTATACTAATCACAAGAGTTTGAAGTATATTTTCACACAAAAATTACTCAACATGAGGCAAAGGCGATGGCTTGAACTACTCAAGGATTATGATTGCACGATACATTACCACCCGGGGAAGGCAAACAAGGTGGCAGATTCTTTGAGTAGAAAAGACCATGGAGTTTTGAATGTGATGAGAATTAAAAGGGATCCAATTTTCTTGGATCTAGTGAAGATGGACATGGGAATAACTAGGGAAAGTGGAACATCAATGCTTTTTCAAATGGTTTCCAAACCATCATTACTAGAAAGGATTAAGAGTTTTCAGACCAATGATGAAGAATTTCAGAAGAAGATTAATGATGTGAATGATAGAAGTTTGAGGGAATTTGTGTATAAGGATGGAATTTTGAAATTCAGGAAGAGACTTTGTGTTCCCGATATACCTGATCTAAAAAGGGAATTGTTGGATGATGCTCATATTTCCAATTTCTCTATACACCCCAGGAGCACCAAAATGTATAGAGATTTGAAGGAACATTTTTGGTGGGACAATATGAAGAGGGAGATTGCTGATTTTGTGTCGAGGTGTATGGTTTGTCAACAAGTGAAAGCTGGAAGGCAACATCCTGGTGGAGTATTGCAACCTCTTCCCATACCTGAGTGGAAATGGGATAATATTACGATGGACTTTATCATGGGACTACCAAAGACTCCTAGAAGGAATGATGAAATATGGTTCATTGTTGATCGTCTTACTAAGTCAGCACATTTTCTGGCTATACGGGAGGATCTACCACTTGAACGTCTAGCAAGATTATATATTAATGAAGTTGTAAGACTTCATGGAGTACCCCTATCGATTGTTTCTGATCGTGATCCTCGTTTTACTTCAAGATTCTGGAAAAGTCTTCAAAAGGCCTTGGATACTGAACTTTGTTTGAGCACTGCCTATCACCCTCAAACAGATGGATAATCATAACGGACTATTCAAACCTTAGAAGACATGTTGAGATCATGCTCTCTTGACTTTCAGGGTATGTGGGATCAATACTTACCACTGGTAGAATTTTCCTATAACAATAGCTTCCATTCAAGCATTCAGATGGCACCTTATGAAGCGTTATACGAAAAGAGATGTCGTACACCAACCTGTTGGGATGACGTTGGTGAAAGAAAACTTGTGGGACCAGAACTGGTGGAAGAAACAATGGAAAAGGTGAAGGTAATCCAAAACCACATCAAATCAGCTCAAAGTAGGCAGAAGAGCTATGCCGATAACAGAAGAAAGGTTTTGGAATTTCAGGTGGGAGATCATGTTTTCCTAAAGGTATCTCCATGGAAGGGAGTTATACATTTTGGTAAGAAGGGTAAGTTGAGTCCCAGGTACATTGGACCTTTCGAAATTCTAGATCGTATTGGGGCGGTAGCTTATCGTTTGGCGATGCTGCCAAATCTCTCCAAAGTTCACGATGTTTTCCACATATCGCTATTGAGAAAATACATGCCTGACCCAACACATGTACTTACCTATGAGGAATTAGAACTGGAACCCGATCTATCTTATTGCGAAGATCCCATCAGAATTCTTGATGTGAGGGAGCAGGTGCTGAGAAACCGGACGACTCGTCTGGTAAAGGTTTTGTGGAGAAATCATAAAATGGAAGAGGCAACGTGAGAACCAGAGGAACTTATGATGAAGAACCACCCGAGTCTTTTTATGCATTAATACCCTAGAAATTGCGAGGACGCAATTATTTGAAGGAGGGGAGAATGTAACACCCCAAGCTTCCACGGTACGTTTCCCTTCGAATAATGCAATAGCGTGTGTTGTACGCAACCTCGAGCTCTCTAACACACACCACAACTAATTAAACTAGCCGTTGTGAATAGTAATACCTACTTTTTGAAATTTTATAAATTTTATTTATCAAAATGGACTTCATTTTTGGATTCGGAATATCGAAATTAGCCTATGTTGAATTTTTGGTATTTTTCTGAGAACTTCTAATTTTTTATGAATAGTGGAAAATACTTAAAAACAACTTTTTTAATCAAAATAATTTATAGTGATAAATTATACTATTTAGTGGTTTTAAAGTATAATTAGAATATATTTTTACCATTTTATCCAATGGTGGTCATTAGAATTAATTTAACATTGAAAATGGACATAAACGATTGCCAATCTTTTGATATAAATTGTTTCTTCAAAACACGCTATTTGTTGTGACAGCGGGAATTAATTATAAAATTAATTAATGCAACTTATATGTTTGGAATTTTGTAAAATAGACATCATTTTTGAATTCGTAATATCAATTATAGCTTAGGGTGAAATTTTGGCATTGTTCTGAAAAACTTCAACTTTTGATGAATAGTGAAACCACTAAGTGGTAGTTAAATAACTGATTTTTCGTTTAAATGAAATATTACCACTTCTGTGATTTGATTTTAAAAAATCCGACATATATGGTTGTCATTAAGAAGTAAAATGTGGTTGAATGAGATTCAAATATTTTTTGGTGAATAGTAACTTTTAAGTTCTTAATCGCGATTAGAGGTAATTAGTGTAGTTTAAGGTAAAAATAATGTTTTAATAATATGAGATGAGCTTGACACACGTCCTACCCTCATTGGATGTTCCATGGCAGACCAAGACAATCCATGGGTCAACTTGGGGACCCCATGGAGCCACTTTAGTTGGAAAATGACATAAATACCTTTTATTTAATGTTAAAGTAAAAAATGACACAAACATGAAATGTTTTACTAAAACAATTTTTATATGGGGTTATACAAGTCATATTTTTGACTATAAATAGTCATTGGAAATATAAAAAGATTTCCTACATCATAGTATTTTTTTTAGAATTTTTAGACATTAAATAAATTAAATTATGTATGACATCATGATGATGCAGCGATGACCTCATTATTTAACGATTTAAATAAAATGAGAAGATAATGCAAAATACAAGGCTTAAACTTGTCCAAAGCCTATTGGATGAGGATATTTCAAACCCTTATCACCTTATCCACGAATTGTATAAGTTTGGGACCTTTATAATCCGAAAAGCATTGTATAATAATGTAACATTTCAATCCTTCCAAAAGAGCCCATCCTCTCCTCTTATACAAGGCCCCCACCTCTACCACCTTATTCACACTTTCAAGCCTTTTGGTTCGGCCAAACTCTACCCAAATACTCTCCCAAATTCTCTCCCTTCATCCTAGAAGCTTTACTTTAGTCAGAAATCCATCCTATGGAGTCCTATTGATCAAATCAAAAGGAAGAACCCGAAGAAGAGGTAACATTTTCATCACCCTCTTTCAAGTTTCTTTCTTCTTCCACTCTCTCTTTGTTTATTATTTCAATTCTAAAACTATAACTCCAGTATATTCTATATACTGTGATGTTTTTATAAATATGTAACAACCATATTCATTATTCTACCCATCATTTGAATGACATGTCACCATACGTGCGTACGTACGGCTTACCGTCTCCACGTCGTGGTGTAATTGTTATTCAATATATTATTATTTAGATAGGTATAATAATGATATGAAATTCATGTAAATAATAAATATAACATGATAATGATTCTGTATATATGATATAATATCCAATTATATATTATTTTAATATCAAAATAATGATATTGTCGCTCGTGCGTACGTACGGACTACCGTCTCCACGAACGTGATGAGATTCATTCTCCGTCGTATCCATTCAAGTATAATTATCATTTGATGATTTAAAAATAATGTTTAAGGACATTATATCATTCTGGATATGAATAATATACAACCTATCCATGAAAAATACGACTTACGTAACAAAACATATAAAAGAAAACGAGTAAGTTAACACCCGAAACAACGATAAATCTAAGATATTGTTAACAAAGCAATGTTAAAAGATCATATATGATATCATATGAATGTATATGATTCGTGTATAATTTAATAACAATTATTTAACCATTATACAGGAGGTTAAACTACCCTAACCAAGGAAAAGTACAAGGTAAGGGTTTACTTCACAACCTCTTCATTATCCAAGGTTGTTTATACATAATTATCTACTGGGACCTCGTTATCATCCACATCCATGTTTCTTAAAAATTTCTTTCAAAACATTTTTACTATTAAATGGAAAATGGGTTAAAGTCATTTATACCCTTATACGTTTTTGAAAGGAATCTTATCATCGTTTTCCAAACAATGTACTTTTTGAGCTTTTTGACAAATGTAAGGTAAGAATGTTTTTTTAACTTATACGGAGGGTGCGGATATTTTCCGCCATTATAACTTCGTCGAAGCTTCCCTTACAAGCATATAAGAATATTTTCAAATTAAAGGTATTATTTTATAATTATGGGACTTTTAAATGATTTCAAAAAAGAGAGATATTTCTCTCAAATAGCTTTGATTTCATCCATGTCAACATCCTTTGATGGGTTTTAAGTTTAATTGAAATTGATTTATGATACAAAACTCCCATTGAACATTTTGTGAAATATTTGACTGTGGATGTGTTATTTTTATACCATCCATAGTTTATGGAGAAATTGTTGATGTTTCGTATGCTAGTTTTAATACGAATATTTATGTGATGTTTAAACCTATTCATATGAGGAATGTATTGGACTTAATAAGTTACGGGTGGAGCCCCCTATAGCTCCTCGATGCATTGGTAAGTCTCATGAGATAACTAGACGTGGAATTGGCCGAGGCCCTTTCCCAATTTGATTTATGGTTTTGGCCGAGGCCTTAATCATTTTAGACGTCTTGGCTGAGGCCTTGACAAAGTGTTTCAGAATGTCTGGCATTATACATTCCCTCATTATGAAAGTGGTTATTGATATTTCACATGATTATTCATCTAGTGGAATATCCATGTGAGTAAGTAATGGCATTATTTTATTTTAATTTTGCCATATTATGTTGAAGTTCAAGTTCAATAAGGCTTTTGTTTTAGTTATACATTGCCTTAAATGTTAATGTTTATTTATGAAAGCTTCCGCAATATTGTTATCCTTACTGAGCATTTGAGCTCACCCCTTTCAATGTTTTATTTTTCCCAGGATGTGAAGAAGTGTATTATGACTGACTTACAAGAATAGTCAGTGAGGATATGAGTGTGGACTAGGGAGACCATGTTATTGTAGTTTTCATTTTTATGATGTAATGTAATGTTTATGAATGTATCTAGTGTTTCCAAGGCTACTAAACTAATCGGTCTTTCGAGACATGATCTTTTGTTATCATGCCAATGTTATGAAGTAATGCACCGACTCTGGGTAGCTGGGGTCGGGGTGTTACATTTCACACCTAGCAGCACCATTGACAGGTCTGACCAAGAAGGGGGTGAAGTTCTTATGGTCAGATTCTTATGATTCATCCTTTCAGGAGATGAAGGGAAGGTTGACGTCAGCCCCGATACTAGTCTTTCCAGAGCCAGGAAAGAGATATACTATTTATTATGATGCTTCGGGTATCGGGCTGG
This sequence comes from Viscum album, assembly GCA_963277665.1. Classification (NCBI taxonomy): domain Eukaryota; kingdom Viridiplantae; phylum Streptophyta; class Magnoliopsida; order Santalales; family Viscaceae; genus Viscum; species Viscum album. The sequence goes on along the minus strand of OY728136.1, from coordinate 733,040,026 downwards.
GCTCTATGCTTATGCAGGGAGATGGAGTCATTGCGTACGGGTCTTGGCAGTTGATTCCACATGAGAGGAACTACCCAACACATGATCTGGAGTTGGCAGCTCTCGTTTATTCTTTATTCTGTTGGAGACATTAGATTTTGGGAGAGCACATTGTGGTTTTCAAAGACCAAAAGAATCTCAAGTACATCTTCACTCAGCGTGATCTGAATCTGAGACAGCGTATGTGGGTCGAGTTTCTTCAGTCTTTTGATTTCGATCTTGCCTATATGTCAGGAAAGGGAAACGCAGTGGCAGATGCGTTGAGTAGGAGAACTCAGATTGAGGAAGTTCAGGAGGCCAGCAGTGAGTGGTAGCTTATGGACCTGTTCTCTGAGATGCATCTAGAGGTGCATGACATACAGGGACAAACATACCTATCTTCTATAGTTGTTACCTCAACACTTCTTGATCTGGTACGAATGAGGTAGCTATCAGACTCACAAGGCTTAGTCCTGCGGGAGAGTGTGTCAGGAGAGGACCCTCTTCCTGGATTGACAGTGGGCGGGGATGAGATTTTGCGTTTCTAGGGATGCGTATGGGTTCCAGCGGACATACACGAGGAGCTGATGTGAGATTTTTATTCCTCAGTTTGGGAAATTCCTCCTGGCCTCACCAAGATGTATCGGGATTTTCATCTCTAGTACTGGTGGCCAGGTATGAAGTGAGATATTTCTCGTTTCGTCTTGAGGTGTTCTACTTGTCAGCAGGTGAAGGTGGATAATCAGCGACCAACAAGCCTTTTACAGCAGTAACCCATTCTGAAGTGGAAGTGGAATGATGTCGCGATGGACTTCGTGACCGGATTGTCGATGTTGCCACGAGGGAACGATGCTATTTGGGTGATCGTCGACAGGATTACAAAGGATTATCACATCATACCGATCAAGGAAACCTTCAGTGTTGATGATCTGGGATGACTATAGATCCAAGAGATTGTACGTCTTTAGGGAGTTCCACACTCCATTATTTTAGACACGGATGTGTGCATTACTTCTCAGTTCTGGAAGGGGCTTTAGAGGGATTTGGGTACACAGGTACTTTTGAGTACAACTTACCATCCCCAGACAGATGGCCACTCCGAGTCTACGATCCAGGTGCTTGAGGATATGCTCCGAGCTTGCATTCTAGACTTTGGCAGTTCTTGGGAGAAGCATATCCCCCTTGTGGAGTTCGCCTACAAAAACAGTTTCCATGTGACTATTCATATGGAACCTTACGAGGCTTTGTACAGTGGGTCATGCTAATCACCTTTATGCTGGATCGAGGCAGGAGAGGCAGCTTTACTAGGACCTCGTCTTGTTCAGGAGACCTCAGGGCAGATAGAGTTGATTCGTAAGAGGATGGATACTATACAGTCTCGATAGAAGTCTTATGCATATCCGCGGAGACAACCTATGGAGTTCGAGGGTGGGGATCAGGTTTTCCTGTGTGTCGCATCGAGGTTGGGACACAAGAGGATTCAGAGACAGGGTAAGCTTTCACCATGGTACATCAGAACATTTGAGGTATTGGAGAGAGTTGGGACGGTTGCCTATCAGTTTCAGTTGCCTCAGAGGTATCAGGCCATGCACGACGTCTTCCACGTCTCTCAGCTCCGATGTTACTTTTCAGACCCATCTCAAGTCTTTCTGCCCGAGGAGGTTGAGCTCAAAGCGGATGCATCGTTTGAGGAGCATCCTATCCGTATTGTCGATCGCAGTATGAAGGTTCTCTATGGCCGGTCTGTTCCTCTAGTATGGGTGCTATGGAAGCACTGGAGAGTATAGGATGAGACATGGGAGAGGGAGGCCGATGTGCGATCGCAGTGGTCAGAGCTGTTCGGGGTTTCTTCTTCTATGCCTCAATAGGGAAATTCGGGGAAGAATTTCATTAAGGGGAGAATTTTGTAAGAACCTGGATCTTCATTTCAAGTATGTATTTCCTTTTCCCTGGAGTTTTTCATAAAAGTGGATTTTCTGGAAATTTTCTAAGTACACGCCGTGTACTTTCTGAGTACATGTCGTGTACTACCTTGCTGCGCCAGGCTGTGTGCTGGTCGTGTCCGGGCCACACACACGGTGTGTAGGGGTGATGTGGAGGCCACTTAATGTGGAGCACGGAAAGGCCAAGTACTCACCGTGTACCCCAAAATTACACGCCTTGTTCTTTATTTCTTTTTCATTAAATGGACCGGGGTCACACCTGACAGACAGAACACATTTCTTCTTCAGTTTCTTCATCCGAGAGTGACCCGTACGGCCGCGAATCTTTTCCGAGCCCCTGTGCCCCCGTCTGTTCTCTGAATCTACCACCGTCGATTGATTTGGAACCGCAGCGGTGAGTTCTTCCTTTTCCAAGAGCATTGTTTTCCAATTCCTCCTCTTTATCAAGATATCATTGGTTGATCGTTTTGGATGTTTACTCAGTTCTTTGACGTTCTAAGGAGAATCAATCATCGGGTTCAAGTATATCGATCTCCTAGTATTGAGGTAGGTGTTTTGTTCCTTTCTGTAGGAAGTTTTTGAATATTTTATGCAATTGAACCAATTTCCCTTGAACGGGGACCAGTGTGTGTTTCCTATTTTTGCCTTATTATTTCCTACTTTTCTTGATTGATTGAGTAGAGGTAAATGAACGTGAATAGGGTAAATTTTACTGTGATCTGGATGTTTTTCCATTCATGTTTTTCTTGTTAGGAGTTTTTCCAGTTGTCATGCCTAGTTGTAGGATAGTGGAACTGTTTTACTGTTATGCTGTTTTGCCTTAGAATGATAGGCAAGTAGTTTTTGAGGTTTAATTGGGGGGATACACATGCTATTCATGTTGTTTTACACAGGGCTGTGAGAACCCATTGTAGTGGACCATAGGGAGAATGTACGTAAGGGCTTCTCCATAGTGTCTTTAATTTACGATGCGAGACCACATGGGGAATTGACGTTGAGTGCTTCCATAGAACGTATGTAGTTCCTCGACGTGGGCGACAGGGGGAATGAGGCATTGAGTGCTTCCCCGTGGATCCTTTAGTATGATACGAGACTATAGGGGGAATTGATGATGAGTGCTTCCTCAAAGAGTCTATTATTTAGGTGAACCAGAGGGGTGAGACTGTGTGTGCCTCCTAGAGGGTTGCTAGTATTTGCAAGTTAAACCATAAGGGTTAGGCTATGAGAACTACCTAGGGGGGTTACCTGTTGTTCTACTGGTTGATTGGCTATTACTTATGTGCATTTTATGCTAGAAACTGTGGATTGTAGCTGCTATGTGCTTTCTAGTTTACTGCTTTCTATACTTTTACTTTCCATGTATTCACTGACTGTTAGGCACAGATCTTTGGGTGGTTGCCTACTGGGACCTTGTCTCACACCCTGTTTGGGCCATGCTTTTGGGCCCAAGCAGACTATCTTGTGGAAGGTATAGATAAGGTCAAGCGCCCTTTTACTCCAGGTACTTGACTTTCTGCGGAGCTGGAGATCATGGGACCAAGCTATGGCTTGTGATGCTGAGGAGTTTACCTATTTTCCTTTGAACTTTGGTTTAGTATTGTATTCATAATTGTGACCTGTTTGGATTTTTTCCTACACATATGTATCATGAATCATTTTATATACATGTGTATGTGCCCTAGTTGTTTACTATTAGTCTTCCACTATTTATCGTTTACTCTTGTATGGATGGTTACAGTTTCTATTGTTGTATATTTGTTTTTCTTTCGCTGTGTACTCTGCCAATGAGGGCATAGTTTCCCCACTATCACACTTAAGGCCATCCCTACTAGTCGGAAGCCACTCGCATTTGGGGAAATGCTCTTGAGGCCATGTGACCAACCGGGTACGGGGCACCTTTGGGTGGCTTCCGGAACCGGGACGTTACAATATAGTACTAAGAAAAGTGACTCAACAACAATTTAAACTTTTTTAAAAAAATACAAGGTTGATGGAAAGATAAACCTTAATATAGTCCTGATACCGAGGTAGTTATTTGGGAATTATAAATGGATGATTTGGTTAAATTATATTGAATATTATTGAATTCCTTGGAACTGATTAATGGTTTGTTTATTCCATCATTGTCGGAGTATTCAATATTTTTGGATTTAGGAGGTATATCAAGTATTCTATAAGGAACAAGGGATCATGAATGTATTCAATAAGATTTATGGTAATTCAAGGTGTTACCATGTATTAAGAGAATACAGGATGAAGGTATTCACATGTTACTATGTGGAAAAAAGGGATCTCTATTATGTTTACCTTCCTTATACATTTTGGACTGTGAGTTTGGACAGAAGTATATTGGAGTAGTCTAAAGGTTGGAATAGATTATGTTGAACATTCAAAACTTTTTTTTAAAATTAAAACATTTATTAAGATTATTTTTGGATTGTTATAAAGAGGACAACATGAAGTATGGGCGACAACCTGTTGCATCTGGCAAGGTCGTGAGACTTGAACTCGCAACTGAAGGTCGAAAAGGGTGTATCACCTACCTCTAGCCTACGTGATGTCCTGGTTCGTATAATGTTATTTTTTAAAATTTTTTGATAGACGAATTATAAATTCCTTATTTTTTGAACCCTGTATTATCTGGATAAATAGAATATTTTTGAGTTCTATTATCTTTTGGAGTGAAAGATGAGTTTGTTGTAGAAATTAGTTAAAAGATGGAAGTCTACATGTCATGTATTCTATTTTTTCTTATTCTATTAATAAATTAATTCTTAAAAATTATGAGAAAGAACAAAAAAATGTGTTATCCTAATACCTTATGTTTTGTTGAACCAATGATATTTTAAATCATCATAGATTTGTGGATTTCAGGCCCTCAATATTCCATTTATTGTTCACTTGTTTGTGATTGATGACCTCAATCTCTCCCTATACATATTTATTTTTTTCTTCTTATTATGTGTCTCTAATTTCCACCAATTTTCTCCCATTTGAGATAATAATTTGTTGGTGACTTTTTCATTTCCCTTTCATTCTTATTAAGACTAAATTTTATTAACCCAATTTCATATGTGGGTTTTCAACAAAGGCATTTTCTATTTTTAACCTTTTATTTTTTATGGACAATTTCAAATTACGATGAATCAATTTATTGAAGGAGGGGATAACGTAACACCCCAAGATTTCATATTATGTTATCTCTTTAAATTAATTCAATTTCCTGTGCTACACACAACACCGAGTTCGAGCGCACCACGACGTACCAAACTAGATTTTGAAAAAGAAGTTATGAATAGTATTAACTGCATTTGGAATTTTATATACTCCATATAATTTTAACATCCATATTTTGTGTTTTTATGACATAATATAAGAACAAATCCAATTTTTTAGATAAAAGAAATATTTTGTTAAAAAAATCAATTTTACAACCTTTTAATAGAGAACCCTTTTTAAATAAAATTATTGACACTTTTAAACAATCAATTTAATGAAATTAAATTCTAATTTATAAGTGGGAAATTAAAATTTAATTTGGATAACTTTTTTCCACTTTTCTGATAACTTTCATATTTCGATGAATACTAAAAATATATTAAATTTTAATTGAAAACAACATTTTTAATCGAATTAATTTAAAGTGTAATATTTAAATTTGAGTAGTTTTAAAGTAAAATTAGATTATATTTTTACCATTTAATATAATGTAGGTAATTGTAAGAAATTTCATATTTAATTTAGACATACACACATGTCAATCATTTAATAGTTTTTACTTCTTAAAAAACCAGCTTTTTGGTTTTGACAACGAGAATTAATTTTAAATTAATTAATGAAACTTATATGTTTTTAATTTGGTAAATTAAACATAATTTTTTAATTTCTAATATCAAAATTATATTTGGGTGAATGTTTTGTTTTTTTCGGAAAACATTCAATTTTTGATGACTAGTGAAAACACTATGTTATAGATAAAAACTGAAATTTCCATTTAAGTAATTATTTTTAATTAAGAATTTATCTTAAAGACAAAATAGATACATAATACATATATTAGTCCAATGTAATTCATTGGAGTAATTTTATAATAATATTAGATATATAATATTTTATTGAACTTTTTAAACTTCTTTTACCCACATTCTAGGCATGTTTTCAAATTTGCATAAAACATAATTTTACTGCTTCTGTGAATTGAATTTAAAAATTCCAAGAGATGCAATTGACATGATTATGTAAAATTTGGTTTAATAGGATGAAAATAATTTTTTGGTAAATAGTATCTTTTTTATTTTATTTACAACGGTTAAAAGTAAATAGGGCAATTAAAGGTAAAAAATATTATAATTACCCAAACACGTGTACTAATTCTATTGTATTTTTGTATTTCGACCAAAATCATCCTTAGGAATAAAATATGATCTTTTTTGATCCACTTGGATTAGATTATGACATTTATTAGTATTTTACTTAGAGAAGAGTTTAAAGAGTTAAATTCAAATTTTAATAAATAAAAAAAATTTAATATAGGGATATACATAAGAGAAATCAAACAAAAAATATTCATTATAAATATAAAAATATTTCCAAAATAATATTATTTTATTTTAAATTTTTATACATTAAATAATTAAATTTATTTATGACACAATGATGATGCAGTAATTACCTTATTAATGAATGATTAAAGTATTTGATATTATAAATATTCAAATAAACGTAAATTGAGACTTTTTATGAATTAAAATAATTTTCTAGGTAAACATGAAATGTTATGGTTGATTAGATATTCTTTTAGAAGTGATAAAGTAGTTATGACTTTCAAAAAAACAAAATACCAAATAGTGTTAAAATTGACATAAATGAGTTTTTTTAAAAAAAATACTGTTTTATTAAATGATATAATATTTTTTAAAATCTAATTATTGACCAAAGGAAATTAATAATGTTATATATGTCAATAATGAACCACTTGGGGTTCTCTTAGATTTTTATATTATGTTTATTAACCATTTATTGTAATAATTCAAGAATTCATGGTAAAAGTTAAACTTTTTAACTAAGAGTTTAATGTAAATTATAAGGTTAATATGGTGACCTAAACCTATTTAAAACCTGTTGGTCGAGATTTTTTCGACACATCCCCACCTTATACTCAAAATAAATTCTTTTGGAGCCATTAGAAACCAAAAATGATTTTATAGTAAAATAATATTTCAAGCTTTTCCTAAAGTGACCCTCACCTCTCTTATAAAAGGGTTGTTTTCCTTCTTTTTATTTCACACCTACAAAGCCATTTGTCTTGGCCAAAACCTGCTCAAATATTATTACAACTATCCTCAATTAAAAATAGAGGCCTTACTTTAATCATAAAGCCAACCTAATTTTCCATTTTGTTCAAATCAAAAAGAAACACAAGAAGAAGAGGTAACTATTTCATCACCTCTTTCAAAGTTATTTTCTTATTTCACTTCCTCTTTAATTGTTGTTTTCATAAAAAAATAATTAATATAGTACGTTATACATACGGTGATGTTATTATAAATATGGTACAAGCATATTCATTATTCTATCCAATCTTGTGAATGAAAAATTAACCATACATGCATACGTACGACTTACCGTCTCCACATCATGGTGTAGTTTTTTATTCAACACTTAATTATTTGGATGGGTATAGTAATGAATATAATTGAGTTAAATAATAAATATAACATGTTAATGATTTGGTATTTATAATTTACCATCCAATTAGATGTGATTTCACCATCAATAGAATGATATCATCGCTCGTGCGTATGTACGGATTACTATCACCACGACACGATGAGATTAATTTCCACATTCACCATTCAAAGATGATTATAAAAACATATATTATTAATAAATATTTATTATAAGACATAATAATGCTATTGTAAAAAATATATATATATATATATATATATATCTTTCACTTACATCTATTCAATACGATATGAAAACGGAAATGACTTTTATGCATATATACGGCCTACCGTCTCCATAAATGGTGTTTTCCATTTCATATACCTATTATAAATATTTATATTCTGAATATATTTGATACATAAATATTTTTTTATTTTCTAGAATCAATTATATAATTATATAAGTTATACGATCAAGAATAACAAGTTAAAATGTGTATGATAAAGAAAGCGATTATTAAATGAAATGTTACTTTAACATGGAAATTATTATTAAATGGGTAGTATAAATTCATAAATGTATCATATATGATATCTTAAATATTAATATGGTTCTGTTATTATTTAATAACATACTATGGTCCTTATACAAGAGGATAAACATACCCTTGAATAAAAGAAAGTACAATGTATGGGTTAATTCCTCAATCTCATTATTATCCGAGATTTTTTGTGTGTAAGTATTTACTAGGAAGTTTTTTTCATCTGTGTCCATGACTCATTAAAATGTTTTCAAAATGAATATTTTAATGTTTTGTGGAAGGGAATCTTTATAAAGATCATAATTTTAAATTTTTTAATGATTTATTTTTAATTAATGTCCATGTTTTAAAAATGATTCTAAGGACTTATTTTTTGTAGACATGATTATTTTAAAATGTTAACTACTTTCAAAAGATTCCAAGTGGTATGGGAAAATATGAAAAAAAATCCCTTTTAAATGAATTCGTTTATAAATTTGTGACTTTTAAATGGTTTCACAAAATGAATATTTCTCTCAATGAGTTTTATGGATCATTTTCAACTATGTTAAACATCCTTTACTGTATAATATTCTTAATTGATGTTTATTTGTTATAATACAATATTACATAATGTGTTGAATGAGTTATGATATGTTTGATTATAGATGTGCTATTTTTATAACATTTGTGGTTTATGGTTAAAGTATTGACAACTGGTATTCTAGTTTTAATAAAAATGTTTATGTTATGTTTCAACATTTTCATATGAGTAATGCATTGGACTTAGTATGTGATGGGTGGAGCCCGCTATAGCTCCTCGATGAATCGTTAGGTCTCACGAGACAAATTAGTGTCTTGGCACAAGGCCTTGACAAAATATTTATTTTTAGTCTTGGCACGAGGCTTTGACTATGTGGTTATGATGTCCGACATTATCAATTTCCCATTATAAAATTATTTATTACATGTGATTATTCGACTAGTAGAATATCCATGTGAATGTGTATATGATAATGATTGATTTATTTTTTCCATATTATGTTCATGTTTTTTTAAATGGTTGTTGTTTTTATTCCAGATCATTTCATAAATTTTTATAGCTACTGATAAATTATTTACCCTTACTGAGGATCTGAGCTCACCCCTTTCTTATGTATTAATTTACTAGGATTCCAAGAAGTAAATTATGACTGATATGCAGGGTTAAGAAAAGGGAATAATGGAATTATACAAGGATAATTTATGTTTTGTTTTATGATTGAATGTGTATTGTAATGTTCGTGTATGTAATATATTTTCCAAGACTGTTAAACTGATCGATCCTTCAGGACATGATTATTTATAATCATGCCAATGTATTAAAATAATGCACCAGCTCTGGGATTCTGGGTTCGGGGAATTACATCACCCCTTACATCTTATGTAAAATCTGTATCTATAATTCTCATTCAATTCTTACATATCAGGCCTAGTTTCATTTTTTTTCATCCCATAGGAAATCAATAAAATCAATATTACAGCATTTCAAGAAAATCAATAAAAATCAAAAGTTTGGTGTCACACAACCTAGTTCATTACATTTTCTAGGATATCATCATAAATCAAGTATCCCTCACCCTAAAATAAACATAATCCTATCATTAAGGCTATAATATACAATTTCATTCCACATTTTCACTGAGTAAACTCATCATCACAAATTAAATGACACCCTACCCCTTGGTAAGTCAATTCCATATGTTCAAGCTAGAACACCATTGATCTATACCAGTTAACCAATCCCCATATGTCATGTCACCTATCATATGAGTACATAGCCATGTGTCTCACCATTGACCAATCTCATTCACTATCCCTAAGGAGGAATGATCCTCCTTTGTCTATTCATTATCCCACCCTCAGTGCAAGTATTTTAAAATCCAAAAGAGGTCCACATATTTATTCTTAGAATCCCTATTACAATCCCATAAGTTATCCATGTTCGATAACTAAATATTCATAAGGTCCCTCATGGAAACCCTTAAATAACTCACCAATAGTACAACATTCTAAATGGAAACACACCTCACATCATGTGAAGCCTCACTAGGATACTTGACCCTTTACCCAATATTAGACTTCCTTCAATGTGCCTCATATTAAATAACCCAATATCATCACCAAAAGGTGTTGTAATGCTAAAAAATTCACAGAACTTTATATAGGATCACCACCATGACCCCTATAAGTCGAATATTCTTCCATAACTATATTATCTCCATTGGGAAAATATTATGTTGAACTCCACTATTTAACCTCACATTTAAATCATGAAACATATGAATTTAACTAAAAAATAATTAAAAATAGGTACCACCAACATATAATTGGAGTTATCACGTTTTAAGAAACATTTTTAAAAGTAATCTAAACAACCCTCAATCACCTAAATCATCCACATACCCAAATATTAATAAAATATCGACTTAATTTAATTATAAATTATATATAATAAATATTCATAATTAATTCATAATTAAATTTAGTATAATATGATAAAACTCACAAAAAATCATATACCTGATAGAATATCAAATGAAAAATGACACTCTTCATGATCCATAGCCTAAGATACAAGAAATTCCTAACTTTACCATCAAATTGATCCATTAATTTTACCCAAATTCACTAAAATATTTAAACAAATTCATCATGAAACTTACTTTAGATGAATCAGTAAGAAACATGTGTGTTTATCTTTCCATAACATCCCTTGTGAATGAAACACAACATCCCCATGATATCAACATAATTCCACCAAAATTTTGAGTTATCATAATGAAATCCGTTTTTTCATTACACTAAATATATATAAAAAATATACTATGAAGATAAATAGAAAAATAAGAAATACCTAATCTCAAATTAGAAATCCAACATTCTATTGTTAACTACTGATCAATAGGGGGAAGGGGAAGGAGTGAGGGAGAAAGTAAGGGTGACCACCTCTTATATCAATTATTGGAATAGGAAATCAGAAAAATGGGGTATAAAATAGAACCCCTAAAATCACATTTTTTTCATATGTTAAAAAACAAACAATAAAAAAATTGAGCACCTGATACACCCTCACAAGGTATTAAATGACCAATACAAGGAACCAAATACCTGGTACGCTACCAAAGAGTTCCCTAAATAATTAACTATCTTTGGTATCATTTAACCTTTTAAAATACCATTATTTAATTTTTAATACTACTCCAAAAATTCTATGCACTAAAAAACTCCGCTAAATGATTTCCTGAAAAACAATCAACACAAATTAAGAAATTAAAATCTAACTCATCTCCAAATACACTGAATGTTGGTTGTCCTCCAGTTCTACAAACTCCGTACAATATTGTTTTTTATAAACAATTTATTATTCCATTAATCATCCTTAAGAATATAAATTATATCACTCTCTTTTTTTCATTGGTCATCAAGTTCTAAGATGAACTATTGAACTTGAGTATCATACTAGTTATGGTCATACCACAAATCTACCTAAATAATTAAATTTTCTAATATATGAATTCTAGTTGATCTATTCCAACTTAAACAATATTTTTTTCCTTTATTAATCAATAATCGAGTCACTATATATGATCATGTTTCAAACATTCTAGTCTCTCTCTCGATGTATTAACTATATTAACCCGTACTTTTCATACATAAATATTACATCTTATTAGATGAATATTTATTTTAGATCATTACGATTAACACTATAACATTAATTCGATAGTGTTATGAAAACTTAGATACATAAAAACTAACAAATAACTGATATTCCTAATGTCCCACAAATTAATTCATAACTGGAACCCTTCTTATCCATAAAATACTTAAAACCATTCTTCATAACCTAGGGAAAATGAAATATAATAAAGGGTGAGATTTGATATTCAGTAATTGTAAACAAAGGAGATACCACTGGTCATTTTAAAATAACATGATTATAAGAGTATTATAAAATGTTATTAACATTCTTTAAACCACACATAGAAATTAATGGATCATAATCATGAGTCATGGTATAAATCATGGCATATTTAAATATATGAATCATAAAGTAATCAAATAACATAATCCATGAGAGAATAACATCAACATAAGGTCATATCATAAAATTGTGATATAAATTTTTGTGTAAACATAATAATATAAATATTATGTAAAGGATATCCACCAAAAAATTCATAACATATTATTCTTGGGATCACTACCCATGTACCTGCTTCAGTATTGGGATAAACTCTCATGTACCCTCTTTCAGGCTTGGGATAACATCATATGTACCCTCTTTCAGGTCTGATATAACCTATCATATTCTTTATTTCAGGTTTCTTATAACCTATAATGTACATTTTGATATCATAAAACAATTATATTTACCCAATTCATTGGAGGTATTTAACTAAATCCCCCATCATATAATTATATCCCAAACAAATTTATAATATAATATCATGAATTCATTTATCATTCCATCGTAACTTAACTAGTGGAAAATAAAATGGATATCATAAATATTTTATAATAATCTAAAAACCATCCAATTATAGAATAATGATAGTATAATATCATTATATACCGATTGAAACATAAGTAACATCAAATAATATAATCATATTTAAAAAAATTACATTTAAAGGTCGCTGGAACATTTCAGGAGGAAAATGAACTTTCCAATTTGCAATATATTATTTAAAATATGAAAATAAAAAAAAATATTAAAGATGATTTTTAGTTGAAAAATAAATATGGAAACATGAAATTTAAGCTCCTAATCTATCATTGGTCATAATATTGTGAAATTATGTTCATTTCTTTTACATTAAAAAAATATTCCTTTCACCTTTATAGTAAAAAGTGAAAAGTAAATTATTACGAAAGTGAAAAGAATATTAATTTTAAAAAATTATATAAATTATAACATGTATAAAAATAATTTAAAAAATCATACTAGAATAGTAAAAATATTATTGATAGCATTTTAAAGAAAACATTGACATGGAAGAAAAAGATTCCAGTCCGAATAGTAATATAAAGTCGGTTATTTATAAAAACATTATTTCAATATATTATGTACTTAAAGAGAGGAAAATGAAAGTAAAACATGTAATATACATAAATAAACATATCTTAATAAAATTTATAGCATCTTGTAGATATATATCATATAATAGCTTCCTCATGAATTCAATCATAATCAATCGCAATAAAAATGAGATTATAACATTATACCATTGTCAATTTGGTAACATTGGAATCCTAAACCACATAAAATAATTAATATAAAATGTAACATTAACTACCATTAACTTATGTTTATTAATGATACAACATATCAAATGTGAATTAGATACACAATATAAATAAATATTTGTAAACAACATAATGTATGTCATGAAAAATATAATTTGAGATGATAAACCCATAAAACAATGGAAATTTATGAATCAAATCCTCATGAAGAATAGAGAATTATTTGATTTTATGTATCCCCATAAATTTCCATAAAATCATCATAAATGAATCTTATTTTCATTATAAACATCACAAAATGGAAACAAGTGGTGAATATGGAAAATTTCTCGCCAAAATAAAAGTCAGATGAGAAACCCTTACCTCAAGTCTTGTCTCAAATTGTATGTGTTTGAACCTCATATATAATAAATGAAATATACAATATGTATATTATAGAACTGTAATCATATATATCATGACATATATGATATAATTATAACATGTTATCACAATTATTTAAAAAATTATTTATTAATGTCACTTTTTGGTGATAAATGATTTGTTTATTATGAGTATTTTGGTTTATAGGTCTCAATACATGTTCAAAGATCATGATTCTGTAATATCTATAATTTTAATAATTTCATGATAATGATATTTAATTTTTATATACATTTTTATTACTATTTATATAAATCAATTATGAAAAATGTATTACATCATTTCGTAGATATGGAAATCTGTATATACGAATGAGTGATGATTCAATTTTTGTATGGATGTAATTAAAGAAAATTAAATACTGATTCACCATAAGAAACTATATTAATATCATAAATATAATATATATTATTTAAATTAATCATTAAAACTATCAATGTGAAATTGTGATGAAAAATTAAATGCAACGCTTCTTGGAGGTGGTAGCACACATGTCTTCATGAGCAAAGTTTTCTTTCACCATAGGAATAAAAGGAGGTGGATAATAGTTTCCATGATCATAATAAAATAGAATAATATCTAATATACTAAATAAATTATTTTATAATTGATACCATATATTATGAGTATTATGAAGAATAAATAAAATTTAAAGTACTTGATTAAGAGTTATACCTCTTCTTAGAGAAACCTACACTGACCTAAATAATAATCCTCAAAAGGATGATATTTTAGAACTAAAAGAAGCTCTATGACATGGGATAGATTACCTGGATAAAATTAGATTATGTATTTTCAATTCTACATTGCTAATACATAGTGAATATGGGAGGTGGGGATGTGCCCTTTTATATGTGAGGGGAGGGGCAACCTTGATATTACATAAATTATTAAATTAATGTAATTTAATCTTTATGTTCAAGTGTCTCAAATTCTGTTATATTTAGAATATATGATGTTTATATATTGAATATATGTTGAAATATTTTAATCCAATAATATTTATAAATGTTTAGGTGACTTTTTAACCCTTATCTTATATTATTAGCACAAGGTTAACCCTTTTGATGATTACCATGACATCAATGATTTTTACTCTTTAGGATTCAAGAATGTTTCAATAAAATGAAAAATTACCAATAAGTATAATATGGTTGATATCCATGACCATATATCATTCACTATTCAAAATATAGGATTTTAATTAATATTACATCATTTAATAAATTTTATTTAACATAAGATACCATTAAATCCTTTTTAGAACTATCCTCATAATTTGACTTTAAAGAAATCAATATTAAAATAAAACTCAAATAAAAACATTCAACACATCTATAATATATTATATTTATATGAAAAATTCATGGAAAACATCAATTCACCTATATTTTATTACATTAACTATTTTTATAACTATTTATTTCAATTTTATATTACATGAACGACTACTTTATCGGTGTTGCGTAATTGTTTAAGTTAATTATCTCAACACTGAAAATTTTAAAAAAATATGAATATGATAAAAAAAAGTTCATCAATATTTTAAATATAAATTTATAACATAACCTTATCTATTTTTATCCCAATGATAAAATGTTATAGTTATTTAAATAAATATAATTTTTTTTTATTCTTTACATAAATTAATATAACAGTCATAATTAATGAAAAGTGGCACCAAGTTTCAATATCTTCAGAACATAGATGATCATGGATGAATTAATCTCATAAAATTTGATAAAATCATGTATATTGTAAATTTATAGGTCATATCCCATAGTTTTAACTATAATTTACCCTTTTTTACTCTTATTGAGGTGACAAATATTTATCAAATTTACTATTCATAATGTCCAAAATTAAAAGGACCATATTTACCAAATTTGAAACTGTTAATTCTAAATATTTAATCCATTTTTTTGGATTTAATTTCTATAATTTGTGGAAATAAATTTTAATATAAATTTAGAAAACAAAATGAATTTTATTTAAATAAATATATTTTTAAACCTAAACTTTATTTATAACAAAATCAATTGTAATTATGATTAATTTGTATATAATTAGATTATATCTAATTATAAGAGACTTATTTTTTCAATATCAAATTAAAAACCTAATGGTACTTCTAAATTACTAGATTTATAGAAAAATGGTGATAATCTTACAAAAAATTAACATTTTTTATTATTCATTAAAAACATTCTTTTAAAAAAATTATGACAAGATAATTATATTATTTTAATATTAATAATTATATCCTTTTCTGAAATAAAATTTTAGAAATTGGTATAAATTTATTATAATATTCTCTCCCAAAAAATAACAAAATCCATTTTTAAAAATATTGATTTTGAGGAAGAAAATATATTTAATTAAATTTGAGTAATTATTTCAAAATAATTAATAAATAAATTTTTATTGAGTAGGAAAATTATAAATAGATATTATATTTCAGTTATCAATAATCATACTCACCAATTAAATATATAGGTTATAATGGTCAAATTTAAATAATAATATCTATATGGTATAACACAATTTCCATAAATATCAGTGTTTCATTTTAAGAAATATATAAAATAAATAGAATTTCATTAAATTGAAATTTATAATAAAAAATTGGGGTGTTATATTGACTACCAAAATATTTTTAATTGTCTAAGAAATATATCACTGGCCAAATTCATTACCTCCCCCTTGGTCTTGATGACATTTGTGAAGTACCCAATCATTGATGTTATACACCAATGATTGAATTTTCAATTCAACACCAAAAAATTATTTTCATAACGATATTGTCAATCATACCCAAACCACTCACATTTAATTTTTTAGTATCTCACTCAAGACTCTATCTAACCATTGTAACCTAGAATTATTTCATAGTTTATTTAACTCTTTTACATAAAAAACCTCTAACATGTATCCCACAACAATTAATAACTCTATAAAACCCAATTACCCACACACAATTATTCCAATTAATTTCACAATATAAATCAAAATGTCCCAATATTGGTAAAATTCATTAATATTTTATGTAATTTTTTCACACCCTAAATTTTATCATAGATATGCATGAGATAGTAATTTACACTACACTACACTATACCATATCAAAATCTTTCACCTTGAAATATTTTAAAATTTAATTCCCAATATTATACCATTCACTTGGATACTTTTTCCCTTTTAATAAATCATTATTCTCAACTTGAGTACTTTCATTCTCTAATATAGATCATTACATTGGTTTTATTTCTACATGGCATTCCCGGTTAGTTAAAAAATATACTATCATCTTATAATCATCAACAAATCAATACTTATAATGGGGTAATCTCATTTACTATACAAAACCAGACATCTTGTATCTATGTGAAGACATGAAAACACAACCACTAATGGATTATGTTTCTCAAACATATCACCAACTATGTTTGTCATCATCCACACATTATAATGGTCATACTCTCAAGAAATAAATGGGGTGCTCCCAAGAATAGTTTTTCCTTTATTCTGGATCCATATGAACTGGTCTACTCATACAAAATCTATAACCGAAAACTATATAAAAACATCCTTACTTTTTATATCCCACTAAAACCATCCTCTGAGTCTAGATCTAAGGTCTATGACTTTCACAAAACTCAACACTACCATTGTCCAATTTCATATATGACTTGTCATTACAACACCCACATCCTTAAAGATACACCTTGTGGTCATCATCTCACAAACTTCCATACAAGTCACACATTATAACTCATTTTGATTTCCCCATAATAAAATTATATATATATATATCTCATTGGTGTCCCACTCAAAATTTTTATTTTAGCACATCTATATTCTATAAATCTTATTGATATACTGATCCCCATGTTTTTCTATTAAATTAATTGGTAATCACACCACCGCTTACATTCACCAAAAGGATAATTACTCAGCAGTCACATGAGTTAAATTTTTGAACTAGAATGGGGTTCACTAAATCTAGGTTTTTCAGGGGTATAATGTGGTTTCACAATTGTTGTGATGTCCCAAGTGAGGTGCCACATACCAGTGACAAGATCGAATTCTCCACATGACCTCAAATGGACCTCCCGTTATACAAGAGGATTTTGAGTAGTAGTGGGGTAATAATATCTAAGGTGGGGATATTATACCCTCTCTATTAGAGAAAACAATATAATAAATCAATATATTATATAACCAAGATACTACGATATTAAATAATTTACCAAACCACTTATCAGTAAATCTAAATTAGGTAAAATGACCACAAACCAAAGAAGTAAATATATCATTACAAAAAATGTGTCAAGTGTATAATGACAATAAAAAATACACATTGACAACCCCCCACATGTTACCAACTTCTTTTCTGGTTCCCTCATCCATGATATATCTCAAATCACAACTAATTCATCTATCATAGGGATTATTGCCACACCTTGTACTACAGAAATGATGTTTGTTCAGGTACCAATACGGTGTTCATAGTAGGGTTTGATTACAACTAAGTATGCCACCACCAAGGGTTTCTAAATAAATATTTAGTATATGAAAGTGTATGAATTTGTATAATGAATAACGATAAAGTGAAAAAATTAATCAAGTTTCACATTTATTATTCTTTAGTCAACCACATCTTACATACCTCATTCAACGCGAGAGTCTGAAAAATATATCATAGTAATTTTACATTTTAATCATTTCGGGGAAATTTATTTTTCAGTTTAATTCCAATTTCATTTCGTAACCTAGTGTGTTGGTCTAGGTACCACTATCATGGGAACATTGAGAATCAATAAATCACCGAGTCAAATTTATGGATCAGTGGCCTAGAGCATTACTCTATCTCACCATGGGTACATGCATCATAAATCCATGAACCAAAAATCATTTTCCACATTCAAAAATAAATATACATCAAGGTAATAGAGAATCATTCTGGAACCCCAAGGGTACATGATTCATTATTCCCTCACCCTCAACTAATTATTCACATTCAAATATAAATGTACATAGAGGGCCTATATAATTAGTCTAGAACCCCATGGGTAAATGGTTCATTAATCCCTCAACCACAACACCTTTTTTTTAAATTAAAAAAAATATAAATATCATGGTTCATCATCAGTAATCTTCTTATCAATCACTCACAACATGGTGCACCATTTCATTTATCAAATTCTGCCACAAATTCATTACATTCATCATAAGTAACAACATTAGAAATCCTCCACTACCCCATTTATCATCAATCATTACTCATCTCATTAAACATCAGATTCTAATTGAGTCATCCCTTTAAATCCCATTATCAAACCATGAATCAAGGATTTAGTTCAATTATATATACCTATTATTCTCACTTTTAAAATTCAGAAATAATCATTTTACTAATATTGGCATACATCATGGGTTTCCATCATGATCTATCACATAATATATAACACATCCAATGGGACCCTTGAGGGATTATACAATTAGATGCAAATCAAATCAGTTTTCTAATTTAACAAAAATTCCATAATGTGCAAATGAAAAGGTACAAATACAAACACAATATCTTGATCAATAGTATGGGAATTATAAATCAGACCACCAACCTTAGGACCATTGATGAATTCTCACAAAACATTATCACTCAATTCTATGTAGAATAGTCGAACACATGGTGATGGAGGCGATCTTTGATAAAGAAAAAGGATCAATATCTATCAAAAAATGATCCATTAAAAACAAGATATAAACCATCAAGAATGGTAGGATTCGTCCCTTTACAAAGAGATATAATAATGGAAGAGATAGATCTTGTACTAGAGAGGTGTATATTTCTTCCACAGGATCATTGATTTACAAATAAAGGAGTTTAAAGTGGTTAGTAATCCTCCCAATAGAATAAAAGAGAAAAGGAAATCATGTTAGGTAGTGTGGGTGATTAGGGATATAAACAGGGGGTCAAATAATTTTTAATCTAATTTTTGAGGGATTAGATTTCTATGTACTTGGTTTTCTGTAAGGGTCGCATGGTTAGGAAACATTTTGTGCCCTAACTGAGTGCCCCTACTATATATGTGGTTCATGGTTTCTCCTTTAGGTGAATGTTTTGTTAAACCATGGGAATCCATGAAACCCCACTATCCCTGGGGTGTATAGTTTCTTGTGTATGGTGCATGGTTTTGGGGAACTATGCATCAAACATTCACTATATGAAAATCCCACAATAACATCCAAAGATCACCCAAATTCACGCTAGAAAAGGCTCAACCAAATTTAGACTAAAAATGTTAAAAATTACCTAAAAAAAGTATGAAACATCTAAAAAAATATTGAGATCTTATAATCTATGAACCTTAAAACAGCCCATCTTGAAACTACACTCCCAAGCATTACTAAGCTTCCGAAGTAAAATATCTTATGAAATAGAGCTCGTGTATCTTCTCCCTTATCCCATGTTTCCTTATGAACAAGTCTAGAATTACATAGAACATATAACAATAGAACATTCTTTCCCATTAAAATTTTCTCACTATGATCCCCATCATGAAACAATTTTTCCTCCAGAGATGCATCAACCTCAAACTCAACATCATCAATTTATGTCACATGATATGAGTTTGGGTGGTACTGTCAAATATATGATTCATGTAAAATATGTTATAAATCAGAATACCTCTATGGGGATCCAATTGATACACCACAAGTCTAATCCTATATATAATTTCAAATTTTATAACAAAATAGGGTTCCATTTAGTTCCATTTGAATATTCGTATTATAATTATTGTTATAGGAGACCTAAAAGAGTGATATTGTCTTCTCCTATGATGTACCAATGTCTAGTAAACTTTTCCTCAGTATGTCCTCTTACACCTAAATATTAGGTTTTAATTACCTTTCCATTTTTAGGTGAAATGTTGAACTCAAAAACATTTGACTTCCATGCACATTTTGCATGCCTTTCCCAAAATATGAGGTAATATACAAATCATGAACTAAACCTATACTAAAATTAACATCATTAATGTATATTATCTCTCAAACATAAATATATCCCAACTAATCCACTGTGATTGCTTTCTAGATAGTTAGGAAATAGGCTATTTTGTCAATTGGTCAACAATCACCCATATCGCGATATTCATAAAAGGGATCACTCAAAGACACACTAAAAAATTTGCTGTAACATAATCCAAAATTCTATTATAGAATTTACAATGGAAATAAAAACCCAACTAGGAATTGATTCTCATATGTCACCTGCTGTCAGGTGTAGCATTGAGTCACAAAACATGTAATCTCTTTCTTCATTCCTAACCACTAGCATTGTTTATTAAGATCGTGGTACATTGTTTTCAATCTAGTATGTATTTACAACTTCATGGAATGAATCTCTCACATCATATCACTACACATACATGTAGTCACAAAAACATGACCTCAAAAATAGATGATCTCATAGTCATAAATGGTTAAATCAAGAGGTCTCTTCTAACCCTCAAAATTATCACTCAATGTCAGACACTCTAGGTCCTCATATACCTCTCCTTGATTCAGTTATGATTTGTTGAACGAATGGATAAAGACCCAAAGTTATCCATCTCATATGCCTTATGAACCTCGGTAATAATCCCAGCTATTAAAGCCATCATCATCCACTAGGAACTAGACTCATGAATTTACTGAGTCTGTGTCTTCTGGTTCAAAGAATCGGCAACAATATTTCTTGTTCCCAGTATATAGGCTATCTAAAAAACATATTAATTCATATACCCAACCCATATCTACTTCCATATATTCAAATATCATTTATAAAATATGTACATTAATTTTTTTTGGTTTTTATACATAATAATATTTCTCCCTATAGTTAATGTCCCCAACACATTAGGGAACAAACCCACATGGAAAATTCAAGAGCTTGCGTTTGATAAATTTTTTCATGTGACCGAAACATTCATGATCTATAAGCTACATCTTGATCATTCTACATCAATACATCCCCATTTCATATTTTATAATCATAAAAAAATAGTTTATACTCTTCACCTGGAATGGGTAGGATCAAAATTGGTGTAGTGGTCAAACACTTCTTTAAATCATGGAAGTCAATCTTATATGAGCTAGACCATTAAAATATGACACCCTTATTAGTAAAACCCAAAAGTGGTGCTTCAAAGAGATAAATGTTTTCATGAATCCCGGATAATATCCCGTGAAACCCAAAAATATTTGGATATCTAAAACATTTTTGGACTATTACATAGACATAACTACATGAACATTCTCTAGGTGCACTAACATGCCTTTCCTAGATATTATGTGACCCAAGAAATGTACCTTGTTGATCCAAAATTGACACTTATATATCATGGTTTATATAATATGATCTCTTAGTGTAAAAAAGTAAATGTTAATAAGTTTTTCATGATCATCATGAGAATAGATGTTCAAGAATATTTCATTGATAAAGTCAACCCCAAATTGATCCAAAAATGGAAGGAAGATTCCATTTATCAAATCCATAAACATGAAAGGTAAATTTTTTAAACAAAATTAAATTACAATGATCTCATATAAGTTATAAATAATCCTAAATATATTCCATGGTATATCATAAGGATTAATTCTCAACTAATGACACCATGACCTAAAATAAATCTTGGACAACACACAAGCACCCCTAAGATGGTAATATCGATAATCGATATGTGGAAGTGGATACCATTTATTGAAATTCATCCAATTTTACATCTCTTAATAGATTAAAATGAATAACATATTTTTTTTCTAGGGAAAATAATACTTGAGAACCCCACGGTGATGTACTTGGATGCACAACTATAAAATTCACCTATATCAATGGTAAAAAACCATGCCTATATGCATAAAAATGTCACTATATCTTATATACATAATTCCAATAAGAAGTATTTACTATTAGTGTAGATATATGGATAATCTATATCCATGGTTATAAGATATATTTACACGTTTTTCTATTGTTTTAAAAGAAGAAATATCCATGGTTTTAAAAACTGGGGCACTAGCCCTCCACCGTGGCATGGGCAATAGCCACGGTTGCAGGGACTATTTCCATGATTTTCCATTATGTTAATAGAATCTATAGAAAATGATTTTAAAATCCTGGTAATAGACCTGTATTTTTTTCACTACACAAAGGGATATAGATATGAATATGTGGTCTATTTCCAATATTTTTTGCAATGGAAATTGATTTGATAGCCATGGTTCTTGAAACTGTTGATACCAATATTTAATATAAAATAACACTGCTAGGATTCAAACCTACACCTCTTATACCTAAAAACTAGTGATTAAACAATATTCTATTGAAAAACTTAATTCATATATATTAGGTAATAGTATATACATATATTTAAAAATTATGGCTATAGGAGTAATACTGTGAGAACAGTCTTTCATCCCCCCTTCCAGTGGGAATATTTTTTTACTCCACATACTTGGGAACCATATAGACACGTTATTTGAAACCATAACTATAGAAAATACTTGTGAAATATATTTCCATGGTTTCATTGAAACCATTACTATAGGTATGTCTTATATCCACAATTTCAATAAACCATATCTATAGTCAATACATAGGGACCCTATAGCCATGGTTATTTGAAACTGTGGATATAAGGCTTCATATAATCACGGAATAAACAATACATGGGGACCTTATTGCCACATTTTTATTGAAAATGTGGATATAGGTATGTTATATAGCCATATTTTTATAAAATCATATCTATTTTATATTTCATAATTACATGAAGCACCAATTTATCAAAAACCATGGATATAGCTTTTCCATCAAATTCTAATGGGATTTTTTCCAATGGAAATATATAGACAAGGTAAAATAGATATGTGGATATAGCCCCCACCTATAAACCAAGATTTATAATACTTTTCCATATCTAATTAATAATGACTTATATCCATATTTTTTAAGAAACTCTTGCTGTAGAGTAGTTTTTTGGTAGATATGAGTAAATACCATATAAATCAATTCTTCTAGCTATTTCTTAAGATAATGAAGCTTTATTGGTTCCATTATATAATTTGTAATTGAAACTAGTTCAACTCTAGGAGTTATCTCAATCATAAACTATGAAACTCCCTTTTCTTAAATCCCTGAGAAGTATTCATGAATCATGTCCTAAAACTAATCTGCTACACATGGAAAGACATTATCCCCACACAATCATCTTCCAAGAAATGTCTTGAAACCTAAACTGTGATCTCCCCCAGTTTTTAATGAACTAGTACTCCATGTCTAGCCCAAATATCTCATTCACCATGATGAATATATTGGTTACATCCAAGATAAGTAAAAGATACTCACTTATGGTAATAGTTGATGTGGTTTATGTATAATACCAACCAATCTATACCAAAAATCATGTAAAAGACTAAAATATAAAGTATGTATGGATCCTAATGGAAATGATACTAACTATACATGAGGAAACACCCCCATTAATTAATTTATTTCTATCGACCTTACACCCAACAATGTGTGTCAATCATCATAACCCCATACACAACTCCAATGTTAGAATGAAATCATTCACACGTTGAATAGAGATAAAATAATTTCAAAAACCTATATCAAATAAATTTCTAGAAAGTATAGAAGCTATAAGAATTATACCTATAACTGTCGACTACCCAACCACAATATCTACAAGTATTGGATGTACTTCATACAACTGACATGTCCCTATACCCTAGTATTTATTATAACTACCATGTGATGAAATGATATATAGGTACATTTACACTTTACATAATGTATTATTTGTCGCCTTAACCACCACGACATGTATAACTCTAACTGCCTGATTGGTACTAAGTGGAAGACCCCCATCTAGTACTCTATACTGTCTAAGATCTTCCATTAATCCCTATTGGTTGATGATTCCTAAAATACCATAGTATGTGTGCCATCATACCATGGGCCCAACACTCCACATATGGTTTGAAACATAATTTAAAAACGTGACTCGACCTACTATAATAATGACATAACACTCAATTATGGCTCTGTGTAACTGATACTTCTACCTAGATACTCTTTTTCAATTGATCTAGTGAATTTTCATATAATTATGCCTCCTAACCTAAGAACACTGAGCTCCTAGTTGTCTAAAATAAACCACATTTCCTTTACTGGAATCCTCTTTTTGGTTCCCCTTTAAAATGAGATCTTTATTAACAACCTCATAAAAATTAATCAATCGGATGACATTAAAACAAGACCTGATCTCACATTTAAGTCATCCTAAAAACCTATCACCATAGATTTATAAACTCTGACTAGCACTAATAAAAATATCTATAAGTCAGTAAAGTGGCTATTATATCCCATTACTGACATTATTCCATATATTAAACATATAAACTCTTCCACCCTTTCCAATCTCAGTGTATCTAGTTAAAAGTATTCTAGGAACTTCTCCTATATTTCATTCCATACCATGCCTGATAGCTGCCCAACCTTATCCAAAATATCCCTCCATCTCATCGCTAATACTGACAACATATAGTTTACTAAATGGAATCGTTAGCTATAGGAGTAATTAAATAACCTAGGATTTTCTGGATAGACTTAATGCAAAATTCAGCTACCTCAATCCCACCCTCTCTGATAAACAGTATTGGGTGCTGCAACTGGAAATCCTAGGGTAGATCAAACATATTTCACAAAGACCACCATGGGTCTCTTTCCATGAATAGTATAAAATGACTGAAGTTCCCATGTAATTGCTCTTCTTCCTGTCACCTATAACTATTAGGGAATATTTTCTATCTTTCTAAGGAACATTTCCAGCCCTGTCCTCCTGTCATCTTAACAACAAACTTTGTTAGGGAGTCATGTCTCTAAAATTCCAAGAACACATATTAATTAACCTAACACATCATTATTTCATTTGAAAATGAGATATTCAAATAACTCCCTAAAAATTCATCTCACACGAACTACCCAGTGGTCAAATTCATGGAACTGGCACTACCCATAAGTATTCCTAAACTAGGCCATAAAAACCCAGGGTAACAACTATTCCATTTATAAATTCCCCACTATACCTAATTTTATTATCCATTTGAAATTACAACATTTAGCACTATTTAAAATTTTCAATTCATTATTAGAAACCATTTCATTTTAAATTACTAACTCAAGGAAAATCATTTTCTTACCTACAACATAATCATATCATTTCTTTCCAAACGTGCTTAAAATGATACATGACACATAAATTCATGAGTTCCTAAAATGATTAATTTATACTCAACACTCAATCCATACCCATGAGAAAAATATCTAAAAAAATACCATCACATATCATGTGAATTATATAATCTGAAATATCATTCAACTATAATAATTAACATCAAAAATAATAATTAATCTCCAGAAACTTGGGTTTCCTTCACACATGGGTTAGAAACACCCATACATGATCTCATGGCCAAGGCCCGACTCTTACTAATCTCATGTACAACTTTACCAAATATTATTATTATTTATATATAAAACCTTATCTAATTAATTTTTGTAACATCCTAACCCAGGTACAACATAACTATTCCCCAAGCCAGTTCTCCACATGACTGCAGGTTTCCCTCCCCAAAAGCTAGAGTAATCTAACTAAAAGTGAGGGTCTAATATGTTTCATGGGTAGACTAAAAATCAGCACAATAGTATAAATTAATATGAAATATTACCAAGATACTATAATAATAATTAATCAACCAAACAACACATGAATAAATCCAAAATAGGTAAAATGAACATAAACCAATGTATTAAATTTGTCTTTCCATAAAATTATCAACTTCATAATGAAAACCCAAAATAAATACACACAGAAAACATCTATGTAGGTCTTGACATCATGCTTGGTTACTTCATCCATGAAAGATATTAAATCCCATCTCATCCATCTAACATAATGCTCTTTCCCTTATCCTATTCTATAAACAAGAAGTCTATTCATGTACTAATCAGAATGTCAGATTAGGGTGTGAATTTAACTCAGTTATCCACCACTAATGTAATGTAATATAATGTCTACTCTATAATTGTTTATGTAGCTGTAAAAAAAAGATCAAATGACAAAATTAATCAAGTTTTACATTTATTATTATTTATTAAACCACATCATACTAGTTTTATCTCTTTCTAGAGCCTGAAACACACACCATACAGGTTTTACATGTTACACTCATCATGGGGTTATTTATTCATATTAATTCCAATTTCATTTGGTATCTTGGGGTGTCAGTCCGAGTACCACTATCACAGAAACATGGTGTGTTAGTCCCTAATCAATTAACATTCATGGATTGGGGTCTTAGACCATCAATATGGAATCCCATGGGACATGGAGATTCAGTCCCTCACCCAATTCTCATTTTTCAAATTCAAAATAGAATTTAAGGAAATATCCCGTTGTTGGCACCAAAATCCAATAGTTGGGAAAAATAAGCAAAGAACAATAAAATAACAAAAAAGGGGTTTCTTTACGAAGCAAATTCACAATTCCCTACAACACTATGGTCGGCTCAAAACTACCAATGTCTATGTGACCATCGTGGAAGGAGTGATTGTCCCCAATGCAGCTTTGAGGAAATTGAGGGAAGCCAGAATCCTATGTGGCCGCCCCGGATTGAGTGACGTCCGCCTCTGCTATTTTGAGAAACTTGACGAATTTTAACTCCGGTTGAAGACCACAAATTTCTTCATGGAACACACTTAGCCCACCACTCCCCCATAGTGCCTATAAATACCCTTCTCCCCCAACTAAAAATGGGGATACCCCAACCTTTTGCCTTCCAAATTACCAAATTGTGAAGAATTATTTTCTCTGTGAGTGAATTGGGAAAATTAATCATCCAAGGTACTTGGGTATTGTGAAATAATTTTCCCTTGGTTCAAAATTACCACCTCTTCTAAGAGGGATGCCCTTCGTGAAACCTATGAGTCATCACAAAGAAAATATACCCCCTAAGGTAATCATGAAATTGTGAATCACTCAGGAATCACGAAGGACCCTCTGAGCACATCTGAACTCCAGGTTTAGGCTAGGTTACTATGCTTCATGAATCCCTATCCTTTGAGAAGTCCTATCCTCTATGAGAAATGTACTCTATGGGCCCTAGTTTTCTGTGAATCCCTATGCACTGCGAGTCCCTACGATCTAGAAAACCTTTTTATCTGTGAGACCATATCCTTTGAGTGCCCTTAATATTCAAAATCCCCTCTCTATGAGGACACTTCCTTCATGAACCCCTCTTCTATGTGGCCCTCCAGGATTGTACATAGTGATTTTAAAGTCCCTTGGGCAGTGCTTCATGTTTTTTCCCTGCCTCACCCTTATTCTCATAGGCATTCTAATGGGTATTACTTTATCATATAGCCATGCTAATGTGATCCCCTTGATGCATCACTCCACAACCCCATTAACCATGACATTTTCGGTGCCTTCCCTTCACCCAGGGTTTAAAGTTTTCTAGTTATGTATGTCTTAGGGGTGAGGAGAGAACTCTCAACATCTGAGATGTGTGATGTTAAACTACCAACCACCCATGTCCTCAAAACATGATGTTAAACTGTGACCATTGTATGAGGAATAGGTTCGAGAGGACAAAGAAGGGGATGGGTACCACTTACCTCTCACTCCTCATTTCCCTTTTATCTTGGTCTCCATGTAGACCTTGGTTGGATTCTATGTTATCCTCGACCCAATATGATAATTTTCTTCATTATAAGATGACCATATCCTCCTCATAAATCAGGATATAATCCTTGGTCATTCCTCTCAGAGTAATCCCATGTTTCCTCTTTGGTCCACTAACAATGTTTAATCCCCACATCACTCATTGTGGACCCACCATTCGTGATATAATCATCATCTATATTTCCCCTCTTAATCCTCACACTGAGCATGAATCATTTGGTATTAGAGTAAGCATCGACCATGACAACCTATTTTGGTATTAACCATACATAAAACCCAAGCCCCTATACACCAAACTATGTGGAATTTGATCCTTTATCTTTCTATGAAATTTACGTAGGAAGCCTCCCTGAGGTTCAATCTCATCACCCATCAGTCCCTACCACTTCATGTCAGTTCACCCTCATCCCGCATGATGTAAATAAATATACCCCTTCTGTCCCGCATGTCATTTGATTGCATGCTTACGAATGACATGGGTGTTTATCCCTATTTTCTAGACATGGTACTTAGAAATCCTCCCAATGGTTCAACCCCAGACACTATAAATCATCAGTGTCCTTTTGTTGGGACCCACATACTTTGTCCACCCCATGGCGATGTCATAATACTTCCTGGGTAGCTAACCATGCGTAATACCAATACTCAATCCATACTACTCCAACCAACAATGTACCTCTTGAGATGGTCTTCTAACCATGCATAATCCCCAGCATGAATTCGGTTTGTTTTCCTTTTTGTATACCCTAATACCATGCCCCCATATTCGAACTAATTGGACATTGATCTTTTCCCTTTTTTGAGCAAGGTATATAGGAAGACTCCCTGGAGTTTGAGCCCATATTTCATCTCCCAAGTCCTATCTTGGTCTTTCCCCCAAGCCTTTCTGTCTCAAGAAGATCATTACTCAACCTGAAGGTTCTACTTCCTTTGGGTCCTATCCATATGTCCATTCTAATGAGCCACCCCCTCAGGAGACTCATCGCCCCATTCCCAGAACTATGTGGACTTTGTTTCCCTATCATGGGGATACATAAGAAAACTCTTTTAGGATCAAGAATAGTACCATCACTATCACATTGGTTTTTGGTTCCTTCCCCATTCATTCTATCATATGACACTTTGTCAATGTCCATCCTAATTTAACCTTGGTTGATACCTCCTGGTGAAATAATGTCATCCATATGGACAGTAAACAATGAAAAAGAACCAACATGATCTCAAGTTGTTTTCCTTTGTGTACACCCTAATTCCATGCCCCATCCATTCGAACTACATGTGTTTTGATCTATATATTCTATACAGGGTATGTAATAATCATCATCTAGGTTCAATCCCAACCAATAGTAAACCTAGGTTTCTCCTTTGCATGGACCCATTCTCCTCTCTGATCTACCTTTTTTAAGGTCCAAATCAGTCTCTATAGTGTGAAACCTTCCCCTTTGTGGGACATTCCATCCTAGTTTATCTCTCATTGGGAATTCTGACCCATATATTTGGTAAACTTTCTATGTACTCCCTCATAGGGATATACCCATATAATCCACTCGAATTAGTATTCTAATCAGTTTGATCCATCGTTTCTAGATGTTAAACTTGCGTCATACCTCATGTTAAACTTGGGAAGTCTTGTAAAAACATGGATACATGAATCCAGAATATAATTCCCAATAATTGACATGGGATTCATCAGGATTATGAGCCCTTGAAAATCCATATGATTAGGTAAAATCCAGTTGTGCTAGTTTTTCAGTGTCTAGACATGCTAATGATGCCCAACATAACTAATCCCCTGACCGAATATTTCTACCCTAAGTTTACCCCTTAGAATTTCTTAGCATAAGTATTGTAATTAATTTGTATCTACTAAGATGTAGCACCAAGTAGAGTTTCAAGAACAATACCTTAATATTTAAGGGAGACCTAAACATGATGAACAATTCTAAGGAGGAATCCATAGAATGAGAGATTGATATCCCATCATCCCATTTTGATCAAGGATAAAACTTTGTTGATGAAGTGATGAATGTCACCCATTTATGGAAAGCAGGAATGTGGGGAAAAAATCAGCGCATCCTCATGGATGGGTGAAAACCCCAAATAAAGTGTCAAAAAATGGTGAACCCAAGGTGAAATTATTCTCCTCGATATGGGGATGTATAGCATTTGAGACATTATCAAATAAGCATATCACCAGATCCAGTTATCTAGTTCTAGGTCCCACCAAGAAAATAGTGGGCCTGGTGTGAAACTCGCTTGGATTTGGGGTAGTAAGTCATTGGGAATCCTAGTTTGCGATGTTTTTTGTGTGGATCATTCAATCTTTCCCTGGAAGACTCAATGATGCTGGCGCACTATGCATTGATTTGCTATTATCTATTATTATGGATTAATCTTCTTGATTTGGAGGACCTAATCTAGATCTAAAAGAAACTGATCACCTCCCACCTACAGACGTAGGGGAAGGGGAACTGCTAACTCGTTGATCCTGCATGGATTCATATCTTCTACGATAACTCCATTGACTATATCTACTGATCACCAATGCCCCATCTTACCATATGAATTTATATAAAGTAGGGTGACTAATACTATTGTCCGTTGATACAAACATGAGGTGGTCATCCCAACCCAGGACATGGCTAGCCATGACTTAGCGACTTCTGTGCCTCATCATCGTTTCCGCCCCTAAGGGTCATGCAGGGATCCGATGCTTGCCACTCCAGTCTACAATAGATTCTATAGCATCTTCATAGACCCTTATTATGAATCACTCCCTTATACTAATAATGTAAGGTCCATCTGCCCCCCACCCCCCGACTGAAACATAAGCATGGGATCCACTGAGGAGGGCTCCCACTAGGCCACGTCAATGCTATAAGCTGGTCATATAGGATGAAGAGTAGGTGGTTCACACCCCTACATAGACAGCACTAGTTTGGATATGTCAACATCAATGTTGGGTATTGACTCAAGAGGATTTCGTCCAGGACGCAACATCTTTCACATCACCAGTGCCACAATCCACCAACACAATAAGCCATTCTCCCCCTATTACTACAGAATAAGGAGACCTGTCAATTATCGAGTAGGGTAACTTCTATGACTAGTTGGGTTTTATGTACCAGCAACCATTTGAGTAGGTTGGGTTGAATCTCCTAGTTACCGGGCCATGTAAAAGTCATCGCAGGGTGACTCGTGGTGATGATAATCAATATGGATGTACTCCCTCTACCGCCATCATATAGAGTCGATGTACTCCCCAATCTCACATATATCATAAAGTTCCTCCCCATGTCATTTTCACTAGCCCAAGAGGAGGTCCCCCAAATATTTTAGTCCCTCAATACAAAGTTAATCGTCATTCCCTTCTTCTCAGTTATGAAAATTTCCCCTTCCTACTAGGTTATCAATGCGAGGATCCCCTTCACCCTGTCACCTACCAGCATGGAGGTCCTCCTCATGTACTCACCCACTCTAGTGGAGGCCCTTACCAATTCATTAACTGTATCATGAAGTTATTTCCCATATCTAGTTTGGATAGTATGAAGGACCTGCTCGTACCCCAACTATTGGAGTCGGCCGAGGAGAAATTCTCCCAAACTCCAAAACTCCCACTCATGAAGGACCTCCCCATGTTCTGTTTGATATCTTCCCAGGTGTAACCCACACCCTATATTTTCCAAGCTATTGTCTTTCCCATGAAAAATATAATCCCTTTCATGAATAACCATCTCGTGGTAAGAGGGATGGTTGATGCCACCATAGGAAGAACTCTGAGAAACCCTAAATCATAACCAAGCCCGTCCACTTTTCAGACTCTGAAGCAGCGTGTGACTCAGTGATGAAACCCAAACCCTGATCTTCTATATTAGAGTTTGAGGTAGGGACTATGAATGTTATCCTTGTCATCCTAAAAAGAGAGATTCATTATATCCCTAAATCACATTACATATACATACAAGAAGAGTATCATTTTACTCCCTTCCTAGGGATTATTTTGAAATCCTCCTGGTCATCACCTAGATCATTCCCTTCCTCGATAAGAGATCATTGAGAATTGTTTTGGGGAACGGTCGATGATGAGAACCATCTTGACCCACCACCAATGACTGCCCCTAATGTGCAGGAAGCAGTGGTCAACACCCCATCCTACAGGGATGTGGTGATACAACCAGTGTATTCACCTGAAGGTAGCCCAAGATGCAGTGGTTTGTCAGCTCATGCACCATACGCTCCACCGACCTGTCTACCACTGAAACGGTCTATGTCAATGTTGTAACTAGTCCCTCAACCTCCCCAGATGACAAATGGGGAAACGAAGTGTTGGATCCTGAGTCGGAGCTGACAAGATTATGGGACATTTTCATAGTGGATTATTTCCCCCGATATGTTATGGATAATTATAACTGAATGCCTAAATATTCCAGAGTCCCTCACCCAGGACAGGGTTATGTGCTTCCACCAAACCATAGGGAAAATGTATTTATTTCTCCATCATTGATGTTTATATTATCCAAAAAAATTAGCACTTCGACAACATTGGCCAGTATTAATGCCTAGTTGAGTTGGCTGCACTGCCTATTTCTCAGCACCATGCATCGCCTGGTTATCATCAGACCCTCCAGTAATGTTGCATTCAGAGAATTACAGTGCTCCATAGAGTTATTAAGTTGGCTTC
The DNA here is from genome assembly GCA_963277665.1 of Viscum album. Classification (NCBI taxonomy): domain Eukaryota; kingdom Viridiplantae; phylum Streptophyta; class Magnoliopsida; order Santalales; family Viscaceae; genus Viscum; species Viscum album. Next base: position 733,006,678 of record OY728136.1, on the reverse strand, counting down.
CCCACATGAATAGATACATGGATGGGGTCGGGATAATTCTCTACATTTTAGTCCTGACATGCACCAACCTGGTTCACCTGGTTATATCAAGGTTATTCCTTCGGGTGTCTTCATAGTAAATATGGTTGTTCCTGAGATATACATAGAAGGGGAAATCGACACAGGGTATAGAAAAGAGGAACAGTTGGTTGGGGTTTCAAAACACATGGCACACCCTACAAGTGTCCAAAATCTCCAACATAAATCTTTTCATAGCCTTCCCGAACCATCTGAGTCATTGCCTCTCAGTCGAGACCCCCACAAGGGTAATGAGCATGATGGGACTGTCAACCCCCCCCCCAGACCAATTTGTCTCAGTGAATTAGATGAAGGATGAACCAAAAAAGGATGTAATGCATCAGCAGGTAGCTAAAAAATTATTGTAGATGAACTCTTTGCCAAGAGCGTTGTGGAGTGGCTGCCAGATTACAATGATCCTTGACCGGGGAAGCAGGGAGAGACACACCTCCCCCTGCGAGGTAACTCCTAGTGATCTTGACAATCCTACCCATACATATCAGGTATAAGTTGAATTTTATAGAAAACAAGCATGGTATGCATCACCGAATCAACCTAAGTGGTGAAACAACCTTCATAAGGACCCCACCCAGGTTCTACCAGTCACTCTGTAGGTTCCTCTAGTGGCCCCTCAAGTCGTCCCACCATATACTCCACAAGACGCTCAAAAAGCTTACCATATTAAAGAAACATCCAATGAAATGGTGGATAGAGACCCTAACTAAGTTAGGAATCCTCATCAAGATGATCTAATAGTTATTCTTATCACTTACCTCGAGGCTCCTAAAACTCAACAGGTGGTAATCCCACCTGATGGAAATCTGTATCTAGTATGGTTGGATGATATTCCAGCACCACCAGGTTTTAGAAATCCTACTTTCTTCCCTTTTAATGAAGAAGTTGATATACTGAAACACCTTTCCCGCAATATTTTAAGGTGTGGACCCATGCTATGAACTCCAGTGTTGTAGGAGGACACCAAACTCTAGTATTTCTTATAGACACTTGAAGGGCCCATGTTTTTCTAGTACAACCATCTACCCATTTGGTCCGTAGACGGTTGGGAGGATCTCCACAAGAAATTCCTTTACCAATTTAGTTCCACCAACAACAAATAAAAAAGTATTTTCAACAACTTCCAGTGAAAACAGAGGCCAAATGATCGAGTTGTATACTTCTGGTGGAGGGGGCTCAAATATTCCCTTGATATGCCATTGACACAAGAGTATATTCTAATGATATGTGTGGGGAATGTGAATACTGATTTGGTACCCTATCTAATCACTCAGAACTACACCAAGTAGATTCTGAGACTTCTCTGATAAGTCTCAATTCTAGAGGAAGCATTACCACAAGCCAAGCAGGCATGCATATTGCCTCCCACAACACCTATAAGAAGAACCTCCAAAGTTGAGGTTGTTGTTATTGTATAGGTAGAGGTTCCTATATAGATAAAAATTTTACTTGAAGATCCACCTCTATAGCCTCACCAAGGGCCACCACCTTAGGATCCGTCACAGGCTCAGCATAGCCCACCTCAATATTGACAGGTGCTACCACATAATGCACCACCACCACCAAGGTGAGACAACCATGTTCCACCTAATCGTTAGGATTCTCTAGCCACTCGTCAGGGCCAGGATACCATAGCCTCTCTTTCAGATCAAATAACCCGGACATACTCATTTAATAAGGCTCAGGTACCCATATATTCATTGAGTGCCCTAGATCAGGGAATTCATTGATTTCTATAATAAAGGAGGCTCAAAGAGGAAAATCATACTGATCACCAAAATTAATGCCCCTATCAGTGGGTCCTTGAAAAAACTCTCAAATAGTGTTATGTGTTCAACAAATGGCTCCAGGACCAAGTTGATAACAACATAGTTAGGTTGGGTTGGGCTCAGTGTAGTTGTAATGTGTGTATACAAAGATTGATTGTGATAGTGAGGGTGAGTGGCATCAAGACTCTCATTATAGGTCTCAACAGTATGGAAATCATATATCATGAAAGGTAGTCCCTTGGTCCCATGGTATTATCCATTCCCATCTGAATCAACTCGTGATTTCTGAAGTCACTATGTCACCCCATTCCACTACTTCTACATCGACATCCCAACTTTCACCACGTCAGGGGGAAAGAGAAGGCAGTCACGATGTAAGGGAGATAAATCCCCTCTGCTTATTCCAAATACACCCCATACACTTAGGGATTTAATGCCCCCATAGATAGGGATTACCACTATAATTCTTCCAGCAGTAGAAGACTAATCGAGTTATGATTTGGAGTACGCTTCAGTGAATACTATCGAACAAGTTCACCCCAGCATGGTTGAATAATATGAGGAATTATAGAGGGGCCCTCTGAATGTCCCTAGTTGACTCCATCATCGACGAAGAAATATGTATGTGAATAGACATAATGTTCAGGTTAGTGCTCCTAGCTAAGTTGTTCACTCCACTGAAACGAAACAGAATACCCAACATAGAGCCCAATACGTGCAACCTTCTCATCTTGTTGTTCAGATACACCTCCTCCAACGTTCATATTACATGATCTAGAAAATCCACTATGACCATGCCATGACTAACCAAGTTCATTCAAGGATAAGCCTCAATTATCTGGGTTTCATCCAGTGGGCACATTACTTTGTTTGACTATTGATCCAAGGGATATTCCCAACATGAGCCAGAATCCACTAGTTTGACCAATTTCAACTATCATGCCTCCTACAGCTGAGAAACATATTTTCAAAAAAAAAATTATCCTCACGTGGATGTATGATAATCTCAAGAACCTTGCATGCATTCCCATAAGGATCTTGATTCTCGAGGCACTCTGCCTGCCTTTGGATATGCATGAAGCCCTCGTGGAGGCTTTAAGGAGCCCCCTCTAGTTTGAAATAGAGGAAGAAGTCATAGAAGACTTCCAAAGTGAGGATGTTGAGCCTATGTAATGTTAGGACATTATCTATTTCTATATTGAATATGAAGGCTCTCCCATACAGTGGGAACATCAACCTGATGTATATCATTGTCCAGTTAAATGGTGTGGAAGTCTTCCATTGTCTCATCGATATATCTGGGATCCATTTCATCTCAACCCAGATGCTCCACAATCTAGTGCTATCTGAAGTAGATTTGGATACCTCTCACCTGAAGATTCAATGTTATAACACGACAGAGTAGACGCATGTTGGGAAAATCATCTTGAAGACCCAATTCTGTGGTCTGATTGCTAGTACAAAGGCCATGGTTGTATCATAGGAAACTACCTACAATGCGCTGATGGGTTGACCCTGGCTCCATCTACACACAATATTCCCCTACTTGTATCACTAATACCTTAATTACTACCTTAATGATAGAGTGGGAGTACTCCAAGGTGATGCATATACCTTTACCTCTTTTGATTCCCGTTACCTAGATTATTACTACTATAAGAGAAAGGAAATGTAGGTTCAGGGCAATGATGTTGAGCATGATACTAATATGACTGAACCATGTACCGACATGGATGATGCCTTCATTATCCCAATTCATTAGTTGCAATCCACAACCCAAAAACATGGGCACTACATCATTGTTTCTTATAGAAGTGAAAAGTTTGTTTCCATGTATATGGAACCCAAGAAGATCAATTCATATTCCTACACAAATCAAGATCAAGTGATTCTAGAGGCCCTTACCCCTATAAGGTATCGAGATGTTCACCCCCACTACTACAAACACGGCCTTTATCAGCGGTAAAAATGGCATTTATCAGCGCTAGAAAAGCGCTGATAAAGCCAGCGTAGATAAAGGGGGGGGGGGTCCCCTTTATCAGTGCTCCGAAAAGAGCTCATATAGGACCCCTTTATCAGCGCTAAAAAAAAGCGCTGATAAAAGTACCCCTTTATCAGCGCTTTTTTTTAGCGCTGATAAAGGGGTCCTATATCAGCGCTTCCTTTATCATCGCTCTCGTTTTAGCGCTGATAAAGGACCCTTTTATCAGCGCTTTTAAAAAAGCACTAATAAAAGTTAAAAAAATTTAAAAAAATTTAAAAAAAATTTAAAAAAATTTCAAAAATACTGCCAATCGCGGGGGGGGGGGGGGGGGGGCTTTTATAGCGCTTAAACCCCCCCCCCCCTTTTGCAGTGCTTTTCGGCCCCTATACAACACCCCACGCATCCCACGCACCCCCTCCACCCTTTAACAGCGCTTGCTCCAATATTCCCTACACGCGTGCACCCCTCCCTCCACCAGGATTTGAACTCGAGACCTCCCCCCCTGCGCGCCTAAGCCCTTACCACTACTCTATTTTGATTTGATTTCCAATTCATGATATCTCTCTATATATATATTTATATATTTAGTTATATTTATTCGTATAGTAATATATATTTATATTAATATATATATATAGTTATATTATAATATATATATATATTAATATTATAATATATATAGTAATATTAATATATATATAGTGGTATTAATATATATCTATATATATATATATATATAGTTATATTTATTTGTATAGTAATATATATTTATATTAATATATAGTTATATTAACATATATATAGTTATATTAACATATATATAGTTATATTAACATATATATAGTTATATTAACATATATATAGTTATATGAATATATATTTATATAGTTATATTAATACATATATAGTGATATTAATATATATATTTATGGTGATATTAATATATATATTTATAGTAATACTAATATATATATATATGTAGTTATATTAATATATATATAGTTATTAGACTAATATATATATAGTTAGATTAATATATATATATATAGTTAGATTAATATATAGGTATATAAATATTCATATATTGGTATTTCAAATAAAATGGATATTAGTTATTATTTAGATAAAGATAATATTTTTTATATGTAAATATGTTTAATTATTTATTTAAAAAATTTAATTTTTAGGTGCGAATATATAAGAAATATGTACATATAGTTATATATTTGATTATAAATAGCAGTTCATTATAAAAAATGATGAAATTTCAAAGACATAATATCATTATTAATGTAATACCATGGAATAAATTTAGTCCCCACCAAGAAAATCCAATAATACCCCCTTAAACGAGTTTGAAAATCCACAAAATGTTAAAAAATCGGGGTACCCAGACAAACAACTCGGTTTTGGAGGCCTTCTGGGCCCTTTTTGGCCTCAAAAAACGCTTGACTGGGGTCCACCCCAGTCACAACGACGTAGAGCTCGTCGCATGCATCGATTTGATATGTGGTAGAGCTCAAACGGACACCCGAATCAAAAGTTATGTCCGTTTGAAGTTTGAGTTGCGTTTTCAACATATTGTGGATCTTTTTTTTAATTTTTTAAATTTTTTTAGTCCTCAAATTGTTATTAAATGACTATTACTCCATAATGATTATCAAAATTTTAGTTAAAAATATTTTTTTAATTTTTTAAGAAGTAATTTTCACTGAATATCTTAAATATTAAGTATAATAAGTGTAAATGTACATTTATACTTATCTAAAATATATTTAAAAATTATATATTATATTTATATAACAATATAACTATATTTATATATTAATATATTTTTAATTTTTTTTGAAGCCGACCCTTTATCAGTGCTAAAAAAGCGCTGATAAAGGCCCCCCTTTATCAGCGCTATTAAGCAAGCGCTGATAAAGGGGGGCACTACGAAAAACTGTTTTTGTGGTAGTGCCCATGGTAATAGTAATACGTCATACATTCTGGTTTTTTCTGAGCTGGGTTGAATCAGCTAAAGCCAACATACCACTACTACTTTGATATTATCAAATGTGGCAGGTTGGGTTGAAGGCCTAATGGAATCAGATTACCATCATTTTTTCCATGTTTTCAATAATGAGGGAGACCTCCAATGAAGATTCCATTACCAATCAGGCTGGCACCAACATTCCATCAGGGTCAGCCAAATCATAAGAAATGCCACCTGACGATGATCCTCCTACTGTGTATGATGAAGAATATTTGGTGGATGCCCCTCCCATATTTGAATAAGGTGCCCCCACTACCATTGATGAGTTGGTATAGGTTATCCTCATTACCGAGATATATCTGAATCCCATACAGTTCACCACAGGTATGCCTGCAGAGGAAGAGTAGAAAAATGTGGATTTGCTGAAGCAGCATCGGGATGTATTTTCCTCAATATATGATTAAATTATAGGAAAATATCCTTAGGTTATCATCTACCACCTTGGTCTCTAGATAAAAAATTGTGGGTCAAATAGCCTCCCAGAAAGATTCACCCCTCTCATGGTTCCACTATCGTGGTTGAGGTTGATAAGCTAATTAAATCCAGCTTCATCAAGGAAGTACATTACCCAAAATGGATTGACAACATTGTCCCTTTAGAGATAAAAAAGATTAGAGTATGAATCAACTTTTCGTACCTCCACTTTCATTTCCCAAAGGATGACTTCCCCCTTCCGGTGACAGAGATGTTGATCGATGCTACCACAATATTACAAGATCTTTCCTTCATTGAAGGGTGTTCTGGGTATAATAAAATCCAATTGGACACCAAGAATGAAGATTATACTACCTTCAGAGCACCACACAATATGTTTTCTTATCAGGTGATTCCTTTATGTCTGAAGAATGCAGGAAAACCTATAAGTGTTCCATGCACTGCATATTCAAGTTTATCCTCCAAACATTGGTGGAATGCTATGTAGATGATTGGGTGGTTGAACCCTAACAATTTCAGCACCCTCTCAGATCCCTTGAGAATGTGTTCATCTTCCGCCGCTCTCACCATATGAAGATGAACCCTTTGATGTGCGCATTCATGGAAACCTCTCGATATTTTCAGGGCTTTTTTGTCAGATGTAGAGGTATCGAGATCAATCAAAGAAGATCTAGTCCATCAATCATATGCCAACTCCGAGAAACATTTGTGACCTATGAGCTTTTTAAGGACAGTTATCCTATATACATAGATTCATTGAAAATATGTTTGGACAGTGTTATCCACTTTCCTTGCTCATGAAGAAAGTTGTTGACTACAAGTGGGATGGAGAGTTTCATAATGCTTTTTAGGAGATCATACAACACCTTCTATATCCTCCGGTTCTAATGACACCAATATCTAAAAATCTATTGTCCCTATATATGACCACCCTGGGATAGTCTCTCACTTCCCTTATCACCCAAAATAATAATTAGGGGGTGGATAATAGTATGTATTATCTCAGATGCATGCTCCTCGATAGAGAGACCAAATATTCCACTACTGAGAAGAGTCGCCTCGTGCTGGTATTCACAGTGTAGAGTTCTGACATTACCTACAGTACCATGAAATACAACTGGTGTCTCAAATAGTCCTTTTTATGTACATTATGAACCTCCTCATGTTGATAGGTCATATAGCACAAAGGGCATTGATTCTTCAACAGTTCGACATCGGGTTCATCCCCCAAAAATATATCAAGGTATGAGAATTGGAAGATTTATTGGCTTCCCATCCAGCCCATTTAGAGAACTCCCTCAATCATGAATTCCTAGATGAGGCTATCATATTAGTTGATCAAGCAATACCATGTTGGTAAATGCACTTCGATGGCACCTCATGGAGCCCAACTGGCAGAAGGCTCAACAATCCCAAACTCAACAGAGTGGGCCTAGGTGTCATATTCATAACACCTTCACAGGTCATCTGGCCCTATTTCATATTGTTGACAGAAGGATACACTAATATTAAGGTAGAGTATCAGGACCTCATTCCTGGACTTGATATATCCCAAGAGATTGATCTTCCCCATTTACACATGAAGAGGGAGTCTGATATGGTTATCAAGAAAATCAACGATGACTACGTCATCAGAAATCCAGAGCTATTTCCCCAATTAGTGAGAATTCATCAACTAATATCCCTATTCCCTTCTCCATTAGGGGTTAATCACATTCCCCAGTCATAGAACAGTCGATCCAATGCATTTTCCGTCCATGCTGCATCTCTTTCTTATCTTAATCAGGATAATCTCATTATCCATGTGGCACATAGAATAGTTATAACTCCTATCACTCCAGAAGATGATGATAGTTAGTATGTAATCCATCATACCACTATTATATCAACATATGGACCTCTAGTTCTTCCTATCACAGTGGAAGAGACACATGATTTGAAAACTCCCTTTTTCGAGTATCTCCAACATGATAAACTCATGACAGACAGATCCAAGCATGAGCGAATCCATTGACTTATAGTAAAATTCACTCATCATAGTGGCCCAACCTTGAGAAGATTCTATATAGGCTTGGTTTTGATGGGTTTATCCTCCGTTTCATTCAAGGAGATTGTATTACCCATGTTATTCCGGTGTTTAATACCAGTTCTTGTGGAGCTCATCAGGAAGGTCCAAAACTCTCTCATCAAATTCGGAGGTCATGCTACTTCTAACCCACCATGATTCAGGACTATGTCGAGTTTTCCATGAGCATACATGCGTACCAAATCCATGGAATCTTTGTGAATCAGCCTCTAGAGCCTCTCCATATTACCAAGTACTCTTTGACCTTTTAAGCCTTAGGAGTTGATGTTGTGGTACCATATCCACTAGAATCATCTTCCCAATGCAAGTTCATCATGACCAACATAGATTTTTTTTCAAGTGTGAAGAAGTAATTCCAATCAATGTAGTCAAGGCCTACCCTATCATCGATTTAATGATCTCCAATATTATCGACTGATTTTGGGTTCCTCATGCTATCCTCACCAATAATGGCACCAGCTTTCAAGAATCTGAGATGAAGATATTTTACTCTAATTATAGTATTTGTTCCTACCAGACTTCTCGCTATCATGTGAAAGAAAATGGGAAGATCGAAGAATTCATCAAGACCCTCTCTAACATCATGTAGAATATGGTTGGTCAGAATAAGAAAATGTGGTCGGATAAACTCCCAACACTCTCTAGGCCTACGGGATGACAACTCCTCATTCTACCCAACTGACCCCATATTACATAGTATATGGAACAGAGTAATCCTTGCACTTTAAGATTTAGTTTCTATCACTATGTATAGATGTATATGATTAACAGACATTAGATAAGGTATCCAAAGTTCATCTATCTAAACTGGAAGCTCTCATTGAGAATAGTATCTGAGCTTTTCACAACATGTCGAAGAATAAGATTAAGATATCCAGAGATTTCAATAAGAAAATTTTTATTCTCTCTTTCCTTCAAGTTGACATGGTATTGGCCCTTATAATACTAATGATACCCAGATGTAAGCCTCCAATGTTAGAGCCCAAAAAGTAAAAACCTTATCTCATTCACAAAGTTTACCCCAATGGAACGTACTCCATTGTCACCATGGATGGTGAACATATCACTCCTCCAACCAAGTCCAAATTCCTTAATCAGTACTTCACATGAGTGAACTCTACATCCCAATGACATGATGTTAAACTGCATTTAATTTTCATTCTGCATGACATTAAACTACCATATTATTATCCTTCTTGAAAATAAACTAGAAATAGTAAATATACCATTATTGTCTGAACTCTATGAACCAATCCTAGGATTTCCTCATCCTTACAACATGATGTTAAACTGCACGGTATCCCAAGAAGTCTGTATTGCTTGATTTCTACTCTCACAATATATGTAGGAACGCAAAGACATTTTGTCCTCAGGTCCATCCTAGGCTCCACATATTATCTCTTTTTTTGTCCCCTTGACCCTAACTCTTCTTATATTACATGGTGTGGAATGTGGAGTTCTTCGTTCCTCATTCAAATTTGGTTTGTAATACTGGAACCCTATACTTCCCCCTATGGGATAATCCATTTCTATTCATCCTTAACGCATGATGTTAAATTGAATGACACTTCAAGAACTATGTGTTTCTTGATTCCTTCCCTCATAGGATACGTAGGAACTCCCAGACGATTTTTCTTTCAGCACAACCCCATGTTTATCTATATTTTTTGTCTCAACCTATGGTTCCTTATGAGGACTCGTGGTGTGGAATGTGGACTTATTTTGACAGTATTCACAATGGGTTTCCAACAACCACACCAAGTGCCTCCCGCAAGAATACCCTATCCCATCTATGTCCATACTACATGATGTTAAATTGCACGTGTTGGTCCTGTCATATGGCCTTAAACTGCAACACTATAATCATAGTCACGTGATATAAAAACGGCATTGTATTGTGGTTTCCTTGCCTATTAGGGAATAAAATTTGGCATTAGTAACCAAACATGCTATTTGTTAATGCCTATATATGGATTGATTCCTTTAAAAACACATGGACTCTTCTTCTGGAGTCTCTTTATAAAAAAACAAACAGAGAAGAGGGAGAACAAACAAGCTGCATCCAATGCTTTTTATTTCCATTCATGTGTTAGACCTATATGATGGAACCTTTCCAAAACTACATGTGCCTTGATTCTTTCCCTCACAAGATATGTAGGAATGCCCAGAAATATTGTCTTTGGGTCCATTCTAGGCTCTGTAACCATCTCTTTTGATTGTCCTCCTAGCCTTGATAATTTTTGGAGTACATGGTGTCATGTGGAATTAATTTTTCCCCATTCACATCAGTTTTTCAATAGGTTCACCGTGCGCCTCCCCCATAGTTCCTATTTTAATCCTACATCCTTAACACATGGAATTTAACTATGAATCATTCTAATAACTATGTGTGTCTTGATTCACATCCTTATGGGATACATAGTAACACCCAGATCATCGATCACGGGCCCTACCCCAACACTCATACCCTTTTTATACCATCGTCATTACTGCATGATGTTAAAATGCACAATACAGGAAGAACTTTGTGTGGATTGATTCATACCCTCACATGATACATAGGAATGCTTGGACAATTCATCTTCAGGTCCAACCCTGCCAAATATTTTATTTTTTCCATTCCCCTTTTAGTTTTGTTCTCTTTGAATACCACACATGGTGTGATGTGGACTTATGTGGTCCTCATTAATGTCAGGTTTACAATGTTCTCCCCATGTTCCCTTCTTGAGAATGTCCCTTTCCCTATAGGTCCTTACGATATAATGATAAACTACATAGAATTTTAATAACTATGTATGTCTTGATTCCTGCCCTTGCCGGATATGTAGTGATTCATGGACATTTTTTATTGGGTAAAACCCTATGTTTCATCATTTTGTCTTCTCCTTTGGCATTATTATTTTCTTAGGATTTAATGGTGTGGTGTGGACATCTCTTTCCCACATTCACGCCGGGATTTTTTTACCACACCATGAATGCACCCCTTGGAGAATTACTTTCCTTGAATTGTCCTAACCTTATGACAATAAACTGTGTTTCAAACCTACGTTATTTCCACATGACTTGAAACTAAAAGATATTTCGTGAAATATATATAGCTTGAATCCTATATTTATGGGATATGTAGAAATGCCCAATAATTTCACCTCAACTCCAGCCTGAAGTCCCTTGACCTTTTCAGATATTTGGCCCTCTCCTAGGGTTTGATTTCTAGGACCTTAAGCGAAAATCACTTTTTTCATATATGACATTAAACAACATGGAATCTCTCCGAAGTACCTATCCTTTGGCCCCTATGCCAGAGCCCTTTCCTAGGAATGCATGATGTGTTATGGAATTATTTAGTAATCCTTCACATTGGGTTTGTTGTTTCCATGCCACATAATTCCCTTTAGGGGTATCCCATCTCTCACCTCCATCCTTACCACATGATGTTAGACTATATGATGTTTTAATTACTACGTATGTATTGATTCCAATGCTTATAGGATACATAGGAACACCCCAACAATTTTTCATTGGATCTAGACCAAGGTTCATCAGCCCATTTTTTAGCTTTCCACCACTCACCTTCTCGATTTGCCTCCTCATATCTATGATCCCTCACCCCTTTTATGCCTCATTAACATTCTTAGATGCACTATGGTTTAGTACATAGAGTTTTGGATTCAGCATGGACATGATTTCATCTATTTCCATTCTTTACATCTCCCTTTATATGGATTTCCATTATCTTTCACATCTGAAATAACCCCTGGATGGTATAGATGGTTGGCCATATGGCTTTTCTAACAATTTGATCTGACATCCTAGGGGATTCCAAATGACATTATGAGACGGGTATTTTGTTGTGAATTTTATCACCGGTCGGCCACCTTTTGTTGTTCCCATTTTAGTTCACATGATACAGATGTTGTGTTTATAATATCGTCAATGGTTATTCTCCATCGTTTTTCCACCCCCATTATTCTCCAAATATTGGTCTTGTGATTTACATCCCTTTCCACTACATCATGTTCAAATGGAATTTTTACACCCTTGGTGTTATCCCTCCATGCACCTTTGCACATTAGTAGGATAAATCAGTGTTGTAGGGTCATATTTGACTCCACACCACCTCCCCTGTTGAGTATTTCATGTGTTGTAAATATCATTCCCACCCTTGTTTCCTATACTAAGAATATCTCATGTGGGCTTAGAGATATGGGTAAGGTTTGTGCCTGCATGAGAGAACCACATCTCTCTTGATCCAAGATCTTTAACTATAAACTAAGTTCTCTAACGTCCTTATTATATGATGTTAAACTATGTATTCTTCATCTAGGTTGTGTGTTGCTAACTACCCAACCATATGATGTCTTCATTAGAGAATACATGGTTCCTATGGAATTAGACTTTTTCCATTCAATGATTAAGAACTATGTGAGGATTTATTCTCACCATTATGGGATACGTATCGATGATTGAACACTTTGTCATCGGGTCCAACTACATATTTATGAACCTTGTACATCCCCATTATTTGGTTCTGGGTCCTTTATTCTTAGAAATTTATGATCTGGTATGTATTTCTTCTATCCTTCCCACATTTATTCTACCTTATGGTGTTACGCCTCACCTATTTTCACATTATGGTCTGAACCCTATGACCTTATACTATGAGAGTCAGTCAAAAATTCCAACCATGATGAAATTGAAATGTGTTTATTCTCTTAGAAATGTTTGGATTGGGGTGGAATTCTCTATCCTCATTCACGTAGGGTTTCTAATAACCACCCTGCATTCTACCCTTAAGAGTTCTTCATCCTTCTTCCAGCCTACATGACGAAAAACTACACAGGCATGTCCCTCACACATGACAATAAATTGGGAACCTTACACTCTGAACTCTACAAACATGAGTTTGGATTCTTCCTGTCTATGTTCACCCGACATTAAACTACATAATAATTATGATATTCCTCTTTAAAAGAGGATATCGCTCACTTTAGGTATTGGAAACCTACCATAACACCTCCAAGAACAACATTTGACTCGATTACCATCATTATGGGATATTTAGTGATGCCCATAATTTAGGTTTATGTTCCTGTAACAACCACTTTCACCTCCTTAGACCCTTCTAACTAGGGTTCTCCTTGATGCACATTGTGTGTTGAGTACTTCTTAGATTCTCATTCATGTTGAGTTTATAATAACCACACCATGTACTTCTTTTGAGATTACCACTCATTACACTTGTCCATCATGATGCTTCAACTGCATGGCTAGTGTTCGCTCTATGAACATTCCATTAGTTGGGTTTTAATTATCTTTCACATCCAAAGGGAACCCCTAACAGCATGGATTCAAGGACTCAATGCTCTCTTACCATTCTATGTCAATGCCCCAAAGGATTTCAAACAATAATTTGATATAAGTCCCACATCTTGAAAATATTCAATGGTCAATCCCCATTTGTTTGTTAATATTCTAGGATAATTTGAAATTGATGATATGTTTTGAACATGGTCCACAGTTATCCTTCATCTTCTTGTCTCTCCCATTATGTCCCAAATATCAGATTTTGTGAATTGTAAGTTTAATTCACCTTTACATTTTATAGATCCTCAACATCCATGGTGTTGTAACTCCATACATTCACACGTGTCATGCTGGAATGTTTTTTTTGGAATTTCCCCCACCCAACATTTATTTTCCACCATTGCACGCTCCCATTAGATGGGGAAGGGCTGAAAACTGTCCTTGTTTCCTACACCATGCATGGATCACATAGGATCAGGGGTTGTGGTAGGGTAATATCCATATATAATACAATATGACCCTTTTTTAACTGTACTTACTTAAACTATGACACTATAGTCCTCACCACATGATGTTAAACTATTTATAATATAAGGAACTGTGTAAGGATTGATTACTATCCTTAGAGGATACATAGAGGAATTTTGGAATATGATCCCTGTGTCCAACCACGGAATGGTATACTCCATGTCTTTTCCTTATCAGCCTTAACATCCCATTCAAGAAAGTGCAGTGTGGTGTGGACCTATTTGGTCCTCTTTCATGTTTGGTTATGAACTTCTCCACACAATTCTACTTTGGGTACCCATGTCCTCGACGTGTGACTTTAAACTACAGACCTACCCTGAACAAGTTCACGATTCCTCATGATAATTATGGGATGTTATAGATTCCTCACCATAGAGTATTTCCCCCACCAGCATTGATCTCTGACCATACTATTCTCAAGTCCTACATTTGGGTTGATTCTAAGCATTATGTGATATATAGAGATACCCATGCATTTTACCTCAAGTCCATCCCCAATTCCATTAACATTCTTAGTTCTTCCCCTCCAATCAAGGTTTGAACTCTATGTCCTTAAAATAGGGGTTCATAGTACATCTAACACGACTTTAAAACTATTGGGAAGGGTCTAACTAGTATTACCTTAAACTATATGCAATTTCCTGATCATATGACATTAAACTATTCCATATATCATACTCATCGTTTGACACTAATCTACAATCTTGTCATCCCCATATACACAATGTAAAACATTGTACCATCCTAGGTCCTCACTAGAGAACACCCTCCCTAAAGCAGGCCTATTCACATTTCTGACTGATACGCTCACCCGATGCATTTTTTTCATGGTGGCATAATTTTAAGAGTGTTATACTCTATTCAAACAGCCCATCCCTGCACCCCACACTTTACATGCCCTTTATTTGGATCCTCACCCTTTTTCACATCCGAAGGGTCCCCCAAACGTCATGGATGCTCATCCTTTAGGCTCGCCTACCATTTATGGCCAACATTTAGGGAGATATTGGATGGAATTTTGAGTTTGGCCCCATGTTTTCGAATACATTCATCTGATGACCCTCATTTGTTTGTCCCCATTTTAGGATAATGCAATATGGATACTGTTTTTTGAATAGGTTCAACAGTTATCCTCCATCATCATGTTGCCTCTCACTGTGTTCTAAATTTTGAAAATCGTGATTCACACTTTTCTTTCACATTTTTTGGGCTGATTCAAATTTACCAAGATTTATCCCATTGATTCACAAGAGCCTTGTGGGAAATGTAATCTGGATGCTCCATGAACCTTCTTCTCCTGTTCCAACCCCACTCCTGATCCCAAATATATCGGACAGTTGTCTGATCCCCAAGTTCCTAACAATTAGATTTCACTCTAATAAAAAATGTGAATAATTATGTAGTCATCCATTATTTCTAACATCAGGCATGACCCACATGAGCTTAGGGATTGATCACTAGTTATTTCAGAAATTATGATTGAGATGCACTAATGAAAAAAATAGGAAACAATATTTCCATGAATTCAATTCAAATAAAAAAAATCATTAATGTATGTTTTTGAGATCATGAAAATTATAGCACCCATGGATTGGCCCCTCTAATGAATGGATTGAACTCATTAATAGAGATTTATACCTCCACCACAATTTGGATCATAGCCACCATAATTTTCACTCATCATCCAAGCTCCCACTCTTCCTAATTGGCCATGAGGTGCAGTTCATAAGCCCTTATTAGTGCACTATCCCTCTCAGCTCGGATGTTATCTATTTCATAGGATACATTCCCTATCTTCTCATGGGCTTCTGCCATCTAATTATTTAATTGTGATATAATCACTATTTTAGAATCAATGAAATAGGACCACCCATATAACTTCAATCCTAATTGCTAGATCTCATGTTCAACCTCCATAAGCCTCTAGATGCTGACTAACTTCCTCCGCTACTAGCCTACAATTAGTCTACGTGTGTACTCCAGGACCCTCTCAACAAGGTATTCTCAAACGAGCATATGCATGCACCATTCATCTACTCATTTAGCACACAATACATATAACCAGAGGAGAATTACTCCCACAAATCTTACCTACTCTAATAATGAGGTTTTTTCGATGAAGTGCTTGATCAATTTCCACAATCGGTGGTAGATGACCTCACTATCCTCTTAATCAGAATTAGTCTCGTCCTTTTTTTCTGGGTTGGAAGGTTCGTATGCTGAGAATGCCTTTAGAAGTTTGGTAGTATGATCTTCCTATGGTTTCCTATTAGGCAGGTTGGGTTCCACATCATGTGGTTGGTCTTTATCATGGGATTCCACCTAGACGATTTCTGGCTCATTCTCACTTGTAACCACATGCATGATCATAACTATAATGATTTGTTCCACAATAATCGGAATTAACCTCATGAAAGGTGCATCAGGAGCCCCATCCATCCTCTCTAGTATGGCCCATGACATTTGAAGAATTGTTCAGATAGAACTATATAATATTAGAGGGTCGAGCTCAATAGACAATAGTTATGAATTCTATGAAGGAGAAGAATTACAGTGGTCAAACAATGGGTCTTGTTCTCGATCATTTGTTATCTTAATATGAGGACGTGGACCCCCATATATGTTCGAGACCTCAGAAGACTCCGAGAGAACCACCCTAGGTGTCACAACCCTACTAGATTCTAAAATCACCATCATCACATGCACAGGTCCCAAAGAAATAATCATGGTCATATAAGAGAGGGTCTTAGGTGTGAGGCTCTCCTACATAGAACAAATGTTAATTTAGAAACTGGGAAAGATTAGTAGGTGCCACAATGGAACGATTTTGAATATACCCCAAGAGTTTCGACATGCTCTTCCATCTTTGAGGTCGCAACCTATCCTTCATCCATAGGGCTCCCCCTACAATCCTCTTCTTCCCTGTATGACCACTCATATTACTCATTTAAAGGGAAATACTACCTCATCTCAATGAAATATGGTTGTGGTGGGAATATTTGGAAGAAGAGTACTTTCACCTAGTTCGTCATTAGATGAAGAGTACCTCAAGAATTCAAAAATTCCTCAAACTCAATGATGTATTGTTCCCCTTCGGCCTGAGACACCAGAAATACGACATCAGAATGGCTAACCTCTGACTGATCGATCCCATGATAATTTATGTGTTCCCAAATATGTGAAGGATTAATAAATTTTCTGTTGACTTCCCAGTTGTCTCAATCCTTTGGAAAGATAGCATCTTGAGGCATATCTATTTGGCACATAAGCTTCTCAGGATCCTCAGTGGTTATCCTACTGAACCATACAGTTGGCCTTCTTCAATCCTTGCCCTGCTCTTCTAGGGATGCTTGGTCCATTACTACAACCTACCCTCCACTCAGCACAAGACTTGGGATCGCTGGCCCTGCCACAACCCCACCACTGAGATATGCATTGGATCAGAAACCATGATAGGTTATTTTTGTTTTCTGACCTTGAACTCAAGGTGGAGGAGGCACTTTGTCTTCGAAATGGATATTTTTTCGCCTCAACATCTCCTCCAAGTAGGCTAACTCCCATATCTTTGTGTATTATTTTACTATACTAAAGCTAACAGTATATGGAGGTAACTAATTCTGCATCTTCCCATCTTCCTATATAAACATGAGACACATTGGCCTCATCATTCATGGGTGATCCTCATGGTGTACCCCCAGGTAGAATTTCGGGTTCAATCCCTACATACACCAAAATTTCCTCGCAAAGCGGTGCAGGGTATAAAACTCATACATAGACTCGCGGTTTACCTGGCCCACTATAAATCCACCTCGGTAGGCCACAAGGTATAAGCAATGCTCCTGAGTCCCCTAAACTTCATCTGTAAACACCCATGTCGGTAGCAGGAATTGGTCGAAGTTAAACTCATCTGTCTTCCAAATGATGTTCAGCACAATCGATGGGAGTCAGCTTGGATGGAAAGATCCCCAATGGGTTCAGGATGGTCGGTCAAAAGTCTGGACCTATAGGATAAAGGGATTTAGGATATTAATAGACCCTCATATGAACTACTATCTAGCCATACAAGAAATAGAGCAGTCTGCTCACCCACTATGGATTATTCTCTATGCTAATGTGCCACTACACCTTGTAAATATTTTCTAGTACTGGGATCCACATGTTGACACACTCCCCCATGGCAAGCATGAATGCCATAATGAATTTACATGGTCTCATTCCCATGTTTGTATCTATGAATGGAAACATCTAGCTACATATAAGTGCTGAGATAAACCTTTCCAGCCTAACCATCGGTTGCTGCTCGATATTGACACTATATCCCCATAGAATCCATTGGTTTTCCTCTAGAATTCAGAAGTATGAATTTTCTATGAAACACTTAGCTCCTTTTGGACAAGTGGGAGGCCTTACTGGTAGCTTCTTGGATGCCTCTTTCCTTCAATGATAGACTTTAACAGAAAGTCTAAGATATTCCAAAATCATAGTTTGAAGTGGATGTACCTCACAGAGTATTTGTCAATGCCCAACACCAGGTCCATTGGCGCTTTCTCTGACCTCGGCATCTGCATTGGATCCTCCCCTGAATTTTTTACAAGGAGGCATTTATCATACATCTTCTCCAAAATTGGAATCCCTAAAATCTGGTGGAGGTCCCATAGGCTAATGTCGACCTCCCCACAGTAGAGGTAGAATGTGTTAGTCCTCAATAACCACCTTCTCAACAAATCAGTTATTATATTCTCTGTCTGATTGATATGGAATTGGGAATCCTATGTAGCCTTATATAATCATTCCCACTTCAGCTCTACCCCAAACTCGTCAAAAGATGCCCAGACCTAGAATTCCCCGACCCAATCACCTCTGAAGTGGCTATTGAAAGTGTGGTTGATTGTCTCCTATTGACCGTTCAAGGTTACGATGCTCTTCTAATGTTTATATCAGTACTCAGGTCAAACCCTCTTCGATGATACTTTTTAATAGTTGATTGTTTTTAGTTGATTTTATTATGATTGGGGGGAGGGGGTTGTTTGCAAATCTTAATTGCAATGATTGATTGATTAAGATTGATTTAAAAATTTGATATATATTGGGGTGAGTTCATAAGTAGGTAGTTAAGATTATGAAATCCTTGATCCTTGATTAATATTGAATTAAATTAACACCCATGTCCCAAGTTGACATTGATAGGAATTCCTAAGTGTTAAGGTTTTAATTCAAGCCTTTACTTAACTAGGAATCAAATCTCAATCAGTTCATGATTTTGGTAGTGTATTTATGGTTCCAATGATCCAAGTAATCCATATATTAAACAAAATATTTCATTAATAGATGACATGAGAAGTGAAACATACACAATGTTAAATTACAGAATACTAATCGAGAAAATACTCTCAATCACTTAACATACCTAAATTTTAACTCAAAAAAATGGTAGATTTAATCATAAATTAATATGATTATAAATCATGTTTATTATGTTTATGATTATGAGTTAATAAGAGAATAAAAATAATGGGATAAGAAAAGATTTGTGTGCTGAACACACACACACAAATGGTGATGAGAATTTTAAAAAAATTGATTGAATAAGGAAGAAAGAGAAGGTATGGGTTTTAAACATTATTTCAAATATTTTTTGAGAATTAAAATTTCAGATCATAGGGTGGATTATTAAAATATAATATGCAGAAGAAACTTCTATTAAAATTCAAACGAAATTGAAAAAAACTTATGAAACTAAAAATGAAAGGAACACAAAAGTAAATAAAAAAAAGAGAGTATGAAAGGTCTCTCAAGTATAAACTTGAGTATTTAAGGCCCTTCCAAGAAATTTTAAAATAATTGGTCGTGCCAATGTATGATCCTCTTTTCTTAAATTCCAAACAAATGAAAGGAGAAGAGGGGGATGTATTTATAACCCAATGTTGAGGTACATTTTCATTCCAAAACTATATCTCCAATTGCGTTGCCAATTTGATATTGTAGCCAGCCTAATATGGAGAAATATTATTCTTAAAAGTTATAGATAATGAAATTCTATTTTTTCTATCAAAATTTGAAAGCATTCAGACTTATGGAGAGAAAGTTATGGTTGTTTTTATAAACAATGTTAAACTATCCATTTCTACCCGTTCTTTTTCGATGGTCGAAATGTGAATTGGTTTTTGAATAGGAATATGTGTTGGATATTGAATATGAAGATTATACACAAGAGGGGGGTGACTTGTGTCTTTCATATTTTTTGGTTAACTCTTTGATTGATCAAGTTCTGTCCTCTATTCTTTATCATATTTTATCATGCAGCAGAATAAGTAAAAGTAGGGACACACGGATGTATAGTGGTTCGGGGAACAGAAGGATCCTAGTCCACTCCACCAATGCTATACTCCATGAGCTTGGTGATTTTCACTATCTGGTCCTCCAGACCATCCAACAACTGAAAACAGGTAGTTGACACCTTTACAATTTTCAGGCAAACAAATCCTTCTGGTTCAAACATGAACCTACTCAGCATAGTACGATAAGCTGGCCACTCAAGATAAAAAGTGTTTTAGTTTATAAAAAACTTTTCCAGTTGATCTTCAAAATTGAAACAGAATGAAATTGATAGCAGATGAATCGTCATCTTCAGAAATATTGATCTTCAAGTCAAAGCAGTTCTGTGTCGATCTGGTTGGAGTAGATATAGAAAATATAATCTCAACTTAAGCAACAGTAGATTCACAAAAGATTGTCATTGAAAAATAGATGAATCTTTTGTTGTGTTCCTTATCCTTCAATAAAACAAAGCATATAGTTTCTCTACGTAATCAATATATCTTTATATCTTGATTTTTCTCTGTTTTCTCTCTTCAGAAATAGTGTTGTCCGTGCTACAGATCTTCCTTTTGAATACAATGATTGTATTTGCACTTGCATTCTTGATCACTATATATTCTTCTTTAAAATCTTCGCTATATCGACCTATGTACTCTTTTTTCGTATATCACACTTGTTTTTGTTGTGATGTGTATTGTTTTCTTTAAAATATAAAATTAGAACATATATATCGAGTGCTTCCTTAGCAAAATCAGATCCAAAAATATTGCCCTTTGACTCGCAATATTCAAACTTGTGAATTAATCTGAGCAGTTGTAAAACTCCGTAATATTCGCCATGAAAATATCCAGTTAAATCACTCCTTCAAACGGTTTTGAATCTTTCAAGGACACACTTAAAAATCAGTTTTTATTTCGGATTAAAATTAGCCTGATCAATCGCTTTCAGACCATTGAACAAAAATATCAACTTCAAATTCCCGACGCCAAACGTAAGGTTGAGTTGCACTGTATGCATCCTCTGAAACGTAACATAGACCAAACGTAGGGTCAATGTCACATTATTCAAACGTAAAGTTGATGAAAAACATAAGGTTGACCACAAACATAGGGTTGACCATCCGTACTTTTCTCTTCCATAACCAAATGTATATCATACTTTTCTAAGCTTCCAAACGTAAGGTTTACGATCCATATTTTTTCTAGTAACGTAAGGTTGTTTAAAAAAGTAAGGTTGATTAACCATACTTTAAAAAAAACATTAAATACTTACGTAATGTTTCTTCTTCCATAATTTCTCAATATCCCAAATGTAGGGTTCCTTCCTAACGTAGGGTTCTTCTTCACGTAGGGTTCCTTTATTTCATACTTTCTCAACATCCCGAACGTAGGGTTTCTTCCTAACATAGGGTTATTCTTCACATAGGGTTCTTCTTCACATAGGGTTACTTTTTTTCTTTATTCTACGCTTTCCTTTCTTTCCTTACGCAGCGCTTTCCAAACGTAAGGTATGCATACTGTTTCCAGAACACTTTAAATTGATTCTCGAATGGTTTAGAAATTGTTTCAAGCTGTGTAAACACCTGAATATTCTTCAAAAAATGAGAATATATAAAATATATAAGTTCTGAAATATACTAAAAGTAAAATCATTATAAAACAATTTAAGGGTATTTGTGAACATCAAAATCATCATAAAGAGATAGATTATTATTCTCAACAATACCCCACTTATTAATAATAAAACGTATTGTTGAAAAAAATAATTGATCAACAATATCCCCATTAAATATATATTGTTGAAAACAACACGTGATCAACAATCTCCCCCTTTTTTATGATCAAAAATCTCATAAAATAATAAGACTAATTAAATGATATTAACTTTTAAAATTAGATACTTATAGTTTTGAATTTTTAAAAGATAAAAGAATATTTAATTTTAACAAAATAATTTAAATAAATAAACCTGTTATTATCATTAAAAATATATTTCACCCCCTTTATTTATAATAAAAAATATATTTTTCTTTAAAAATAAAAGTAAAAAATAAAATAAAAGTTTTTAGTTTTATCAAAATTTCTCCCTCTGAATAAAATAAATTTATTCAAATTTCTCCCAAATAAAAATCAAATGAAAATTTTCCTTTATAATAAATGACTATTAATAACTTAAAATATATAGGAAATCATTTAAATAAGGTTTTACAATCTTAAAATAAAATTTTTGTTTATCCAAATTTCTCCCCCTTTTGTGATATAAAAAAGAATGATAAATCATGGATTTTAACACATTTAATGTTGCACTGAACTGTAGGTAAATGCTATAATTAACTGTTTATCTGTAAGTTAATCTGGTATACTAGCATATTTAAACATAAAACAGTAAAATTATAAAAACAAAAAAATAAATAAAAAAATATACAATGAAATAAATTTTCATTCAAAAACAACAGTATGTTTATGATAATGATATACACAGGAATCAAGGGATATTAGGGTTGAGATAGGTTCTATCTTCTCTGAACAACATCCTTGATTTTTTTAAGTTGTTCCCTTAGTCTCTTCATCATCCTATCTCCATGTTTGATAATGAGCTCTCTGTTCTCATGAGTCATATGAATATCCTCGATTAAATTGATTATGAAAAACTCATTCATTATTTCTTCTTTTTCTATAAACACTAACAGCTTCGCTGACATCTTATTTAATATTGTTTTGATTCCAGGCTCACTAGATGTCAGCTGATCCTCTAAAAATTTGTGATTTTCCAGCAACACAGATAATGGAGCACTGTTACATTGAAGATTAGTCAACCTGTCATTCATATTGCCCATTACAGTTTTAATAGCCTGAAATATCCTTATGAGAATAGGTGATGTACCTGTACCACTGGATCCACTAGACCTTATGGATTCAAACTGAGTTTCCATATAATATTTAAAACCATAAAAATATTATTTTAAAACCATTTCTGATTTCATTTTGACCACTTCTGTCAACATTTCCTTCTTGAAATTCTCAACTTCATTTCTTGAATCTATGCTGGATTTTAGTTTCTAAAATTTCAACTTCTCTAATTCTAAATCTCTTCTTACATCAGCATTCTCAGTTTCTAGTCTTTGTAACTTTTTGTAAACTTCTTCAATTTCTTCATTCGGTGAAGTATAAGTACTCTGTGCGTGATTTTCTTCTTCAGTTCTTTGATGTATCAACACCATGGGAAAGATTCTGCAACTGTTTCTTCATCTCCCTTTTCATCTTGGTCTACGGATTTTACCTCAGAGTCTTTCTTAGACTCTTCCACAAAAAAATATTCCTATAACACTTTAGTGTGAGCATCTGATGCATCATCAGCATGTTCTTCAATAATGATATCATCTTGAACAATATTTTCAACAACATTGTCTTCCAGAATATCCTGAGGACTAGCCACTTCTACTCCTGGCACTCCCTCTTTCACAACATCAATTGTAGTCTCATTTTGAAGTTCATACACAGATTCAACTCTTTTAGTTTTAATAATAGTAGTTTCGGGTCTCTCTGTTTCAACATTCATTGCAACTGGTGCTACCTCTTCTTGAGGTTTAACAATATTATCCTTATCTCTCACAAAAATATAGCCCAAAATATCTTTAACAGATAGTGGTTGAGAAACCAATGTTTCCTCTTCATCTCTTTCAACTCTTTTCCTTGTTATATGAAGTCCTTCCTGACTTCCTTCATCTTCAACCTCTACAATTTCAAAAATAAATTTTCCTTGCAGTTGTAGTTTCTCTTGTTTCAGGTTGTTTTGCTTTAGCTGTTTCAGGCTGAGCCTGAGCTATCTCCTCGTCTTCCTCTTCTGCCCGCACTGGTAATATTTATCCTTTTATTGTGCTCCAGAAATAACCATTTATCCTTAGTGTCCTAGCACAAATGGTATTACCGTGATGACACCATGTTCTCTCATCTAAAAGTCTTACCAATCCTTTATTGAGTAACAACTTTGAAATGAACCTTCCAATAGTTTAGAAGTTCATTATTGCCTCGTTGTGGCAACAATAATTGAGGTACCTTACCATGTACCTTGGGAAGTTTAATTTTATGTCACTTAACAGAAGATAAATTATGTACATATTAGGGTACAAAATGTTTTCCATTTCGGACATCCTGGGAGCTATTCCAGTCTGAAAAAATTTAACCAAGATCTTCTGATCCGGTTCTAAATCCTTTACCATCATTTTGTTAATAGTACTTGTTCCAAACAAAAAGGACATAATGTCCTATGACTTATGCACAACATCACTAATGTTTTTCAAATCAAAATGATATACTCCTTCATGCGGGAATTCATGATTTCTCCTATTTCAACAGAAGAGATTGATAAATCTCTGTCCTCAATATTTGCAGTCATATTGTCTTCATCCTCACTTAGACTGAACTGAATTGTTCTGAAGAAATAACATAGTTCTACCACATACATAAACTCAAACTTTTCATTATTTAAAGTCTACTCATGGTTTTGAAAAGACAAAGCATGTTTGAACAACAGATTAGTCTGGAATAGACATTCCAAATCTATAACTTTACCGTGAATTTTTTTTGGCCAACTAACTTTTGCTTCTTCGCATCACTGCTCTCGGCCTCATCTACTCGCTTGGTCTTTGCCATTATTGAGTAGATTTATGAAGGTTCAACGATTTTCATGTTTGAAGATTATAAGATCAGGGGTTTGCAACAGTTTGCGATTTCGGGTTCAAAAGGGTTTTTTTGTTTGGGAAATGAAGCAGTTTTGAATTTTAAAGGGCTCTGATAGCCTTGATTCCTGTGTAATCAATAATCATTAAATTTATTTTAAAAACAAATAAAATTTTTATGCGGTGAATTTAACATAAATTAAAAACAAAAGTTATTCCTTTTTCGAAAAAAAATATTTAATTTATTTTAAACAGTATTTAAAAACAAAATAAAACTTTCACAATTAAGAAAATAAAATTAAAATAAATAAAATTAAATAAATAATATTTAAAATTATAATTAAAAATAATTATTTAAAATTAAATAAACCTAGCTACCCCTTAATAAAATCAAACCTTGCAGTGAGAAGTGGTTTATTAAAAATATCTTCTAATAAATTTCTGTATTTATAAATTCTAAAAATATATCCTTTTTAATAACATGATCTCTTAAAAAGTGATGTCTTATATCATTGTGCAGATTTCTAGAATGACTAATAGGATTTTTTGAAATATTAATTGCACTTGTATTATCACATAAAATAGGTGTATTATTAAAATTCAATCCAAAGTCCATAAGAGTGTTTTTCATCCACAACACTTGTGCACAACAACTGCCAGTGGATACATATTATTCCTCGATTGTTGACAGGGAAACTGAATGTTGTTTCTTACTAGACCATGACACAAAAGACTTTCCTAAAAAGTGACATATTTCTGATGTGCTTTTTCTATCTAATCTACAACTTTCAAAGTCAGCATCTGAATATGAGATAAACTTAAAATCATAATTTTTAGGATAGAGAAGAGATTGAAAAGTAGTTCCTTTTAAATATCTAAAAACTCTTTTAACACCAGTTAAATGAGATTCTTTGGTAGCTTATTTAAATATAGCATAAAGACATACTAAATACATTATATCTGTCCAGCTAGCAGTATGATATAACAAACTAACAATCATACCTCTATATAACTTGTTTTCAACTGATTTCCCAGTTTCATCCAAATAAAGTTTTATATTAGTACACATATGAGTTGTAAATGTATTGTTTTTTTCAAGTCCAAATTTCTTATGTAAATCAGCAATATATTTGATTTGATTTAAAACATTTCCAAAATCTTTTTGAAATATTTGAAGACCCAAAAAGAAATTTAGTTCTCCCATCATACTCATTTCAAATTATTCTTGTATTAATTTTGAAAATTCATGACATAGTGTTTTATTTGTTGATCCAAAAATTACATCATAAAAATAAATTTGAACCAATAAAACATTATTTTTTACAGTTTTCTTAATGATTGTTGGATCTGCCAATCCAACAGTAAAATAATTTTTGAAAAGAAAAGAACTGAATCATTAATACCAAGATCTATATTCTTGATTAAGGCCATAAATAGCTTTTAGTAAGTTTAAAAACAGAATTAGGTTTTTGAAGGTTTTCAAAACCAGGAGGTTTCTCAGCATAAACTTCCTCCATTAAATATCTATTTAAAAAGGAAGATTTAACATCCATATGAAATAATCTAAAATTCATATGAGATGTATAGGCTAAGAGGATTCTAATGGCTTCAAACCTAGCTACAGGTGAAAAAGTCTCATCATAATCTATTCCTTCTTCTTGATTATATCCTTTAGCTACTAATCTTTCTTTATTTCTTGTTATTATACCTTGGTCATCCTGTTTGTTTCTAAACAGCCATTTGGTTCCTATTACTGGATAATTCTGAGGTCTTTCCACTAATTTCCAAACTTCATTTATTTTGAACTAGTTTAATTCATATTGCATTTCTATTAACTAGCTTTCATCATCTAAAGCTTCTTCTATAGTCTTAGGTTATAGTTGGGATAGGAAGGAAGAGAATTTCACCAGATTTACTATGTTTCTTCTAGTTTGAATACCAGTTTCTAAGTCACCTATCAAAGTTTCTAAAGGGTGATTATTTAAGGTTCTAGACTGTCTAGGAAATACAGTTAAAGGTTCTTCAGTTTCATGTTACTCTGAACTAGACTAGATTTCTTTTATATCATTTTCAAAATCATTCTTTAAGTTCTCAAGTCTCATGTTATTGTGAGAGTCAGGTTCATCTATTTGATTTGTCCTTTTCTCAAAGGGATCAGATTCATCAAATTTCACATGAACTAATTATTTAACAATCCTTGAATTTTTATTAAAAATTCTATAAGCTTTGGAAGTAGAAGGATATCCCATGAAAATTGCTTCATCAGATTTTGGATCAAACTTATAAAGATTTTCCTTTGTGTTTAAGGTGTAAAACTTGCATCCAAAAACTATAAAGTAATTTCATTTAGGTTTTCTGTTATTCCATAGTTCATAGGGTGACTTTTTCAAAATAGTTCATATTAAAACTATGTTAATTATATAGAAAGCTGTATTTACAACTTTTACACCAAAATATATAGGTAGGATATATTCATTTAACATAGTTCTAGCCATTTCATGAATTTTTCTATTTCTTCTTTCTATAATCCCATTATGTTGAGGTGTTCTTGGTGTAGAGAAAGTATGTTTAATACCCATGTCTGAGAAAAAGGAATTAAATTCCTGATTCTCAAATTCTCCACCATGATCACTTCTTAATGAGATGATATTAAAACCTTTTTCATTTTGAACATATTTGCAAAAACATTCAACTAATGTAAAAGATTCATTTTTAAATTTAAAAAAGAAAATCAAAGAAAATACAGAATAATCTCCAACTAATACATAAACATATAATTTACAAGAGAAGATTTCTACTCTTGAAGTTCCAAACAAATCCATATGGATAAGTTTTATAGGTTTAGTTGTGGAAACATTGTTAACAGTTTTTAATGATGATTTGTGTTGCTTGCCAAGTTGGCATGCATCACATAATCTGTTACTTTCAAATCTGAGACTAGGAAAATCCGAAACTAAGTGTTTCTTAGATAACTTATGTAAAACATATATATTAAAATGTCCAAGTATCCTATGCCAGATCCAATATTCACTTACTTTAGCAGTCAAGCAATTTACTTGTTGTTTACAAAAGGAATTTAAATCCAAATTATAGACATTGTCAGTTCTTGGTGCATTAAATTTAAACAGTTTATCTTTAAAAATAGTACAACATTTTTTAGTAAAATCAACAGTATATACATCATAAAAAATTTGAGAGATACTTATCAGGTTGTGTTTCAATCCTTATACATAAATAACTTTGTTGATTGAGAATGTTTTTGGATCTCCAACAGTTCCAATGCCAATTATTTTTCCTTTGACATTGTCACCAAATGTGAAAAGCCCTCTTTCCTTTTGAGTGAGTGTTATAAAATTTGTTGAGTTCCCACTCATATTCCTTGAGAATCCACTATCCATGTATTATATATCTTTTCTGTTTTGGTAACCTACTAACTGCAAATACATTTAAATAAATTACTTTGGTACCCATATTCTGTTGGGTCCAGGGATGTTAACTAGCAATGATCTGGGTATCCAGATTTTCTTTGTTCTCTTAAAATCATCTAAATCATATAATTCTTTTGAAACATAGACTTTATTAATACCACAAATTTGAGGTTGTCTTAATAAAAAATGTTTAGCTATATGTCCCTTTGTCCCGCAATTGATACAATTGACCCTTTTAGTGCTAGGAACAAAATAATTTTTGTATACCATAGGTTTTTTCATTTATTGTCAATTCCAAATATTTCCTTTTTAATGATAGTTTTTCCAAGAATTTCATTTCATGAATTCTCTCATTTTGTAAAAACCAATGCAACTTGTTTGTAAGATTCTACTTCATCCTTCTGTGTTTTTATTCTTGATTAAAAATTAATATAGTTAGTGTTAATAGAATTATATTTATCAGTTAATTCCTTATGTTGTATCATCATTGTATATCTTTCATCTAAAACAGCCTTATCTATGTTCATTAGTTACTTATGTTTCTTAAACA
This sequence comes from Viscum album, assembly GCA_963277665.1. Classification (NCBI taxonomy): domain Eukaryota; kingdom Viridiplantae; phylum Streptophyta; class Magnoliopsida; order Santalales; family Viscaceae; genus Viscum; species Viscum album. Next base: position 732,977,488 of record OY728136.1, on the reverse strand, counting down.
GTGAGTCATATATTTCTTTAAGCATATTGCAGCAAGCTGTAAGTTTTTCATTTGTGTATCTTGATTCAGAATTTGATTCATTATTTGCATCCGAGGAGTAATATGATTGTACCTCATCTATTTCTTCCATAAAACACATGTTTGCTTTTAGATTGACTTATTCATTCTCTGAGCTTGATTCTAGAGAGCTACTAGAGTCTTCAGATACACTCCAAGTGGCTTTCACTGCTTTTTCTTCTTTTTTCTCATAGTAATTTCTTTTGAAGAATTTCTTCTTCTTTACATCTTTCAATTGTGGTAAATCTGGCTTGATGTGCTCCATCTTCTTGCATTCATAGCATCTTACTTCCTTACCATTTTTTAAATGATTTTTTGAAGCCTCTTTTCTTTCTGTACAATTTTCTGAATTTTCTGGCTAGCTGAGAATGTTCTTCATATGAGTTTGATGAGTCAGAGCTCTCTGATTTGTCTTTTACTTCTCTCTTCTTCATCTTTCTATTCTATTTTTTGAAGTTACCTTCAAGGAAGTATCATCCTTTTGATGTAGACTTTATGTTCATTTTCCTCATCATGAATTTCAGCTTCGTACATCATTAGTGTACCAATCACCTCTCTCATGGTTAGATCTTTAACAGGTGTTGATTGGATGATTGCAGCAGAGATACCATTCCATTGAGTTGGAAGTACCCTCAGAACTTTTAATGCTTGATCAGCTTGCTTGATAGGATCACCTAGAGCTGTTATATTATTGAAAATTTTTCTCAATCTTCCATTCATTTGGGTAATTCTTTCACCTTCAAACATTTTGAAAGTATCAAATTTCAATTTTGCTGTAGCATATCTTATTTTCCTCACATTTTCTTTTCCTTCATACGCCACAACTATTGTTTTCCACATCTCATATGTTGTCGGGCACTGAGATACTCTGTTAAATTCATCTGGTCCTAGACCACATATAATTGCATTCATATCATATTCTGCCTCTATAGCAGCACTCCATGTCTCAGGATTTTCAGGAATTTCATAAGGAGTCAAAATCTTTGAATAGATTTTATATCGGAGGTTTTTCAAATATATTATCATGCACGATTTCTAGAATCCAAAGTTTTATCCATTAAAATATGCTACTCTGACCATTTAAAACCCCTCTCCTGTATCAGTCATGATGCTCAGTTGTATAATATTTAATTGTTTCTCACTTTATAAGGCTCTATCAGAAGCTCTCCTCCGATACCAATTCTTGGATCTTGAATATACAGATTATACACAATAGGGGGGGTGAATTGTGTCTTTCAAATTTTTCATTAAATCTTTGATTGATTGAGTTCTGTTCTCTATGCTTTATCAGATTTGATCATGCAGTGGAATAAGTAAAAGTAAGGACGCACAAATGTATAGTGGTTCGGGGAATAGAAGGCCCCTAGTCCTCTCCACCAATTCTCTACTCCATGAGATTGGTGATTTTCACTATCTGGTCCTCCAGAGCATCCAAAAACTGAAAATAGGCAGTTGACACCTTTAAAATTTTTAGGCAAACAAATCCTTCTAGTTCAAACATGAACCTACTCAGCTTAGTACTTGAAGCTAGTCACTGAATATAAAAAGTATTTTTGTTTAGAAAGAACTTTTCCAGTTGATCTTCACAATTACAATAGAATGAAATTGACAACAAATGAATAGTCATCTTCCGAATTATTGATCTTCAAGTCAATGCAGTTCTGAGTTGATCCGGCTGTAGTAGATATAGAAAATATAATTGCAACTTAAGAAGCATCAAATTCACAAAAGATTTTCGTTGACAAATAGATGAATCTTCTGTTGTGTTCCTTATCCTTCAATAAAACCGAGCGTAGTCGCTCTTCGTAATCAGTAGATCTTGGAATATTGATTTGTCTTTGTTTTCCCTCTTCAGAAATAGTGTTGTCTCTGCAGCAGATCTTTCTTTTGAATACAATGATTGTATCTGCACTTGAATTCTTGATCGCTATATTTTTTTCTTTCAAATCAGCACTATATAGATTCTTTGTACACTTTTTCTTATATCACACTTGTTTCTGTTATGATGTGTATTGCGTTATTTGAAATTCAAAATGAAAACAAATTTATCGAGCGCTTCCTCTGTAAAATAAGATTCACAAATATCGCCCTTTGACTCGCAATATTCAAACATGTGAATTAATCTGAGAAGTCGTAAAACTCCATAATATTCTCCATGAAAAGCTCCGATTAAATCACTCCTTCAAATGGTTTTGAATCTGTCAAGTATACACTTTAAAATAAGCATTTAGTCCAGCTTAAAATTAGCCAGATCAATCACTTGCAGACCGTTGAACAAAAATATCAACTTCAAATTCCCGACGCCAAACATAAGGTTGAGTGGCACTGTATGAATCCTCTGAAATGTAACATTGATCAAACATATGGTTGATGTCACATTCTTCAAACGTAAGGTTGATGATGAAGGTATGGTTGGAAACAATCATAGGGTTGACCATCCATACATTTCTCTTCCATATCCAAACGTATATCATACTTTTCTAATATTCCAAACATAAGTTTTACGATCCATACTTTCTCAAGTAATATAAGGTTGTTTACAAAAGTAAGATTGATTAAACATACTTTTGAGAAACAAACAAAACATTATAGACTTATGTAATGTTTCTTCTTCCATGCTTTCTCAATATCCCAATCATAGGGTTCCTTCCTAATGTAGGGTTCTTCATCACGTTGGGTTCCTTTCTTTCATACTTTTTCAATATCCAAAACGTAGTGTTCCTTCCTAACGTAGGGTTTTTCATCACGTAGGGTTCTTCTTCATGTATGATTCCTTTATTCCTTTATTCTATGCTTTCCTTTCTTTCTTTACGCTACGCTTTCCAAATGTAAGGTATGAATAGTGATTCCAGAACACTTTAAATTGATTCCCGAATGGTTTAGCAATTGTTCCATGCGGTGTAAATACTTGAATATTCTTACAAAAATTGGAATATATAAAATATATAATTTCTGAAAAATACATAAAGTAAAAACATTAGAAAACAATTAAAGGGTATTTGTGGACATCAAAATCATCATAAAGAGATAGAGTATTGTTCTCAACAATTCCCCCCTTATTAATAATAAAACGTATTGTTGTAAACAACACTTTCTCGACAATCTCCCCATTAAATATGTATTGTTGAAGACAACAGGTGCTCAAAAATATGACCTCAAATTCAAATTCATTCTTCTATAAAGTCTTCTGCATATATATCCACTTTCAAAATGAAAAATATCAGTTTTATTTTATGATTATATCATGAGAAATGTCAGGAATAGTGTCTACATTTTAATTCTCAACCCGAATGGTGGGCTGGACTTCAAAGCATCAGTTAGGTTGCATGTTCATATAGATGGACCATAAAATATTTATCCATGGTTGTCTCAGATATTCAAAAACATATGGTGGAGTTTCATAAATTTTGGGCTTTGGAAATTAGAACTGTAACTCAATCATCATGGATGGTCCGGTTTCATCACAAATTCTTTGGGTCTTCTTGTTTGGACCATATAACCCTCCAATTAGACGATTTGGCCAAAGGTTACTTCTAATTAAATGTTGAAATTTGATTAAGTAATCCTAAAAAACAAGTATCATGATAGTTGGATTAGTAGGGTGAGAGTTATTATCAACACATTCAGTAGAATAGAATATAGATGAATCTGAATAGTGCACTAAAATTATATTAAATATTTAAACATTAATATTTCACTCAATTTAAGCACATTTCATATAAAATTAGTAAATGGAGTATATAATAAGTTATGAAAATATTAATAACATCTACTTCATTGGAGCAGGTCGCACTCATTAATCCACCCCCATTTCTGGGTTCCCCAAAGTGGCCTTAATAATGGTATTGTACTACGAGGGAGATACCTTGGGTTGTAGAACATTCCATTAAATGTAATTAACATGTCTATATTAGAAGAAAACATCATCAATCATGTAAACCTTCCATTTATGGTCGGATGCAGCCCTAAACAACTAGTGTTGGCATGGTGTGCACTTGGACAAGTAAGATAGCTCATCCCTACTTTTTTCATCGATGAAAACATCATTCATCAGACCAAATCCATGCTATGGAAGTATTTTGCAGAGTGGGAAGTTCTTTTTCTCTTCTGACAGGATATATAGCATGGATTCATGATCTAAATGGCTTCATATGTATTATTTGATTCCCATATTATTCACCATCTCTTCCCATCGGGCATCTTCCCCAAGGACTTCACGAGCGTCTTCTTGCTTTTCATTCTATTCAAATGATTTTTGGTATTTTTCTTACTATTCAAAGTTCACATCCATAGATTTTGTCCATAGAGCTCAGTCGTAGAGATCCATCTCAACGTCATCTCGTAGATCTTGTTTGCAAACACGGCTCGCAAAATGTGTGATCATAGAGTCTAAAGACTCAATGTGTAGAGAAAATCATCTATGATATGGGTGCAACAATTCACTGAGTAGCATTTATGAGGCACTTGTCCATAAAATCTGGTTCACAAAGCATGTTAATGGAGCATGCGAAGCTTTGAAAATTTGATATCTCAAGTGAAGAAGGGAAAATATAGGTGACGAGAAAAGAAGCGTCATCGTCCTCTATTTAGAGGCGATGAACCCGAAGCTTCACAGCGTGCCTATTTATGGTGTGCTACATGACATTCTCAACCCACACACCTCCAACACTCATCACAGTCTAGATTTGAAATGCCACATCATGAGTCTTCTAAATTTTGGAATTGTTCCCTCAAAACCTGATCCTTATTTTCTCTTTGGATCCAATTCTGGGGGGGGCATTTGTTGGAACAAATATCCATGCCTTGGAAAAAGTAATTGAAGAACACACCAAAAATGTAAAAGTTGCTTCTTCATGAAGAAAATTCCAAAATCCATCCAGCATCGAGGCTGGAACAAATATACTATGGTCTATGTGACTACTATAGAGGGAGTGATAGTCTCCTCTACGACTCCATGGAAATTGAGGGAATCTAGAATCTTTTATGATTGTCGTAGAGGGAGTGACGGTCAGCTCTACGATTCTGAGAAACATGATGAAGTCTGCCTTCGGTTTCAGAGAATGAATTTTTTCACGGAATAACCTCAATCCATTTCTCCCCAAGGAACCTATAAATACCATCCTCCCTCACTCCAAAGGTTGAGACCCCGACCTTTCACCTTCCAAATTCCCAAATTGTGACATATTATTTTCTCTATAAACCATCAAGGAAAATGAATCATCTGAGGTACTTATTCATTACAAAACCCTTTTACCTTTGACCAAAATAACCCCCCCCCCTTTGAATAGGTATTCACTTCGAGAATGATATGGGCCATCGCAATGAAAATAGACAACTTCAGGTAATCAAGACTTCATAAATCACACATGCTTCACAAATCACCCTCCAAGCACATGTGAACTCTATGATTAGGCTGGGTCACTATGCTTTGCAAATCCCTATCATTTGTGAATATCAATACTCTACAAGAATTGTTCTCTACGAGTCCATGTGCTCTACAAAACCATGTGTTCTATGATCCCCTTGGCTCTGTAAAGCCCTGTGCTCTGTGATCCCCTATCCTTTGAAGGCCCTTATCAATTCAAATTCCCTCTATGAAATGCCTCTTACATAGAAAACCCCTCTTTTGTGAAACCATCAAGGCTTGTACAACATGATTTGAAATTACCTTAGGTTTTTATTCATTTTTTGTTTCCCTACCTCATGTTTATTCACATAGGAAGGATAATGGATATTTATTCTTTGCATAGACACACTAACTCGAACCTCTTAATGGATCACTTCACATCCCCTTTAACCATGGAATTGATGGTGAAATCCCTTTTATAAGGGTTTAAAGTGTGTTGATTATATATGTCCTAGGGGTGAAGAGTGAACCCCCATCATCTATGATATGGGACGTTAAACTTCCAACCACCCACAACCTCAAAAAATGACGTTAAACTATGAAAACCACATGAAGGACAGGTTTGAGAGGACCAAGAAGGGGATGGGAACTAGAACCCTCTCACTCCTCCTCTTCCTTTTATCTTTATCTCTATGTGCACCTTAGGCTGCCTTTGTATAATCCCTGAACCAACTTGATAGGGTTCTCCTTATATGATGGCCATACCCTCCTCATACAACTAGATATCCTCCTTGGGCTTCCCCCTCAGAGTAAGCCCATTTTTCCTCTTTGGGCCACTAACCATGCGTAATCACCAATCCAATCCTCTTAGACGCACCTTTACTAATGTGATAGTTAGGTCTTTTGTTTCGTATTGTTTCTCACACAGAGCATGACTTGTGTCAGATTAGAGTAATTATCGATCATGATATCCTCTTATGGTCATTAACCATATGTAAACTCCAGGCCCCTCTACACCAAACTATATGGACTTTGATCCATGTCCTTTCCAAGAAGGGTATATAGCAAGCCTCTTTGAGGTTCAAACCCATCACCCATCAGTCTCGACCACTTCATGTTGGTTCACTCTTGTCCTGCATGATGTTAAATTTTGGGCCCCTTCCATCCCGTATGGTGTTAAACTGTATTCTTATGAACTAAGTGGTTATTGATCCCTATCTTCTATACAGTGTATGAAAGAATCCTCCCTAAGGTTCAACCCCAATCATAGAAAAACATCAGGGTCCCCTTTGTTGGGACCCAATTCATTAGTCGCCCCATGGTAGTGTCAGACTAGTTCCCGTGTATCTAACCATGTGTAAGACCCACACTCAATCCATACTAATCTATCCAACAGTGTCCCTCTTGGTATGGGATTCTAACCATGCATAATCTATAGAATTCATTCAGGTTATTATCCTTTGTGTACACCCTGATACTATGGCCCCATATCCAAACTACTTGGACTTTGATCTTTTCCCTTTTTTAGAAAGGTACATAAGAAGCCTCCCTATGGTTCAATCCCATATTCCATCTCCCAGTTAGCATATTAGTCCTTCCCTAGAACATTTTTTCTTTGGAAGATCATGCCTCAACCTGGGGGTTCCACTTCCTTTGGGTCCCATCCATGTGACCATTCTTAGGTGATGCCTCCTTAGGTGACTCATCATCCCATTCCCAAAACTACACGTACTTTCATTATCTATAACAGGGATACATAGGTATCCTCTTTGAGGTTCCTACCCAGTACCATAACCTTCACAAAGATTTTCGATTGCATCCCCATTCATTCTATCCTTCAACACTTCATCCATGTCCATCCTGATTTTACCCGAGCCACTACCTCCTAGAGAAATCAGGCCATCAATAAGGGATTTTAACCATGCATAAGTCCCATCACACTCTTGGGTTATTTTACTCAGTGTACACCAAAATTCAATGCCCCATCTATTCGAACAACGTGGGTTTTTATCTATTCCCTCTACAAAAGTTACCTAGGAAGCCTCTTCGAGGTTCAATCCCAGCCAATGGTAACCCTTTGAGTCACCTTTGTGTGGATGCATTCTCCTCTCTGATATGAATTTTGTACCATCCAAATCAGTCTTCGTGGTGTGAAACCTCCCCCTTTGTGGAACACACCATCCCAGGACCACTCTCATTGGGCCTTCTGACCCATCCATTTAGTAAAAAATATTAATACTCCCTCCTAGGGATGTACCCATCTGCTCTAGTCCCATTAGTGTTCTGATCTATCTGATCTGTCTCTGCTAGATGTCAAACTCATGACATACCCCTTAGTAAACATGGGAAGCTGAGGAAAACCTCAGAGAAATGCCTCCAAAATATAATTCCTTACAGTCGATGTGGGATCCCTTGGTATTATGCATCCTCAAGAAGCCCTCTGATAAGATAAAATCCAAATGTACAAGTGTTTCAGCATCCATACATGCCAGTGATGCCCCTACATGACTACTCCTCTGACTAAAGGTTGCTACCCTAACTTGAACCCTTGGAATGTCCTGAAAAAAATAATGTAATTAACTAGAATCCATATAGATATGGCACTGGGAAGAGTTTCATGAGAAACATATTAATATTTAAGAGAGACTCAGACTAGGTGAGAAATTCCAAGGAGTAATCAATGGAATAAGAGACTGACACCCCACCATCCTCTTGTGATCAAGGAGAAAACATCACTAAAGAAGTAATGAATGTCACTCGCCTTTTGAAAGCGGGAAAACATGTCAATAATCAGTACTTCCTCATGAATGGATACACACCCCAATAAAAGAATCGGAAACACCGGTCAATTATATTACATGAAGTTCTATAAATAATAAATATCAAATGGAAAAAGTAAACAAGTTTCAAAATAAATATTCTTTATTCATCCACATCATACCTTATTCAGCCCATGCCAAAGCCTGAAAAATACACTGTAGGGATTTAAAATTTTCCCTTTTAATTTTATATCACTATTAAATTTAATTAAAATTATATTTAGTACCCTAGTGTGTTAGTCTGGGTACCACTATCATGAAAACATAGAGAATCATTCTAGAAATAATTCACATTCTTGCATTGGGGGCCTAGAACATCGGTCATGAATCCTCGGGTTACATGTAGAATCAGTCCCTCACTAAAAAATCATTTTTAAAATTAATATATAAATATAAATCATGGACTAATGAATCAATATGGCACCCCATGGGTATTTTTAGCATCATTACCATTCCCATAACTCACTTTTCACAATTATATATTGATATATATTAAGTATCATCATTAGGGACCTGCTTTTCAATCATTCACAACATGTTATACCATTTCATATATCAAACACATCCATGGATACATTAATTTAGTCACAAGTAATAAAATGAGATATACCCCATTAATCTATTGATCATCAATCCTTACTCATCTCATTAACCCGAAGAGGTGAAGCCAATCAACCCATTAAATCCCATTATCTAACCATGAATCAAAGATTTAGTTCAATTCAATAAAAACAATTTCCCCTTTTTACATATTAAGAATCGTCTTTTCAAGGATATTGTCATACCCCATGGGTTTCCATCATGGTAATTCTCATAATCTCTAATGGTTCTAATAGAATCATTAAGGGTCTCAAAATTACATGTGAATCAAATATGTTTTCTAATTTAAATGAAATTTCATGACATGGAAACACAATGGAAAAACTAAATACATGATATCTTGAATAAGACTATGAAAATTAACAATTATACTACTTACCTTAGGATCATTGACTATCGATCTCAAAATCGTATCCCTCAATTTGATGTAGAACTTTCAAATTAACAATTGAGGATGAGATATTGAATCAAAACCTATGACTAAGATCCAATGAATCAAGATACATTATAACATAGTTATAAAACACCAACAATGTGAGGATTAATCCATCTCAATATAGGGAAAAACACAGTATATATAGGAACCTAAAAATGGTTGAGATCACATACCTGAGAGGTGTCCATTTCTTTAACTGGATCATTGATTCACAAAGAATGAAGTTTGAGGAGCCTATGAATCCTATTGAGACTCTCCAAGAGTAAAGGAAATAATGTTTCTTCAAGTCAGGGGTGTTTATTGATATAAACTAGGGGGTCCATGAATTTTTAATTTAATTTTTTGGTGATAAAATGTCTACATGAAATGTTTCCTCAAAGGGCCACATTGTTAGAGAAATTGTGTACCCAAAACATACTCACTGACTATCCCTTATGGGCATGGTTTCTCCTTGAAATGCATGGGTTGTTAAACCCTGGAAATACGATTGAAATCCCACTATAATAAGTATTCATAATATCCTTGGGTGGGAACACAATTTAACACAACCATATTACAAATTCAAACTACCCAAAACCTTTTAAAAACAAGATATTCTCACCCAAACATACCCAAGAAGAGCCTTGACCAAAACTAGACTAAAATTTTATAACAATTACATGAACAAGTCTTATAAATCCCTAAAAAGTTCAGAATCTTATAAAACTAAAATAAATTCATTACGCTTATATAATATGATTTCTAATAGATTTTATTTATGGAATTAAAAACACCCAAAAACTCCCACATCTATGATGAGCTACATACCCTCTTTCAAAGGCAAGCATTCATTGGGGTTTATTTGTAATGACACATTGAAACTTATATTGGTTGAGAATATGGGAGGTTTGGCTTCTCATGCCTTATTAGGTGTAATTATTTCATACTTTGGGAATATTTTATATATTTATTCCATGCTAGTGAATCTTCCCTAAATACTAATAATAGACATATTACCCTATCATTAGAAATCAGATATTATCATTTGTTGATGTGAATGTATATACATCTCAGAGGTATCACGGGAATGTGAATATTTTTATGTATTATTGATTCTATATTGATGGTTCCAATTGTATGTATTAGAGGTTCCCCATATTCATATTATTTTTACATAGTGATGTCGGTCAATAGGTCACTATGTTTTAAATCCACAAAGTTTATTTCTCTAGAGATTATCATTATCCTTGAAATAGGTTGATGCTTGTTTTATCGAGATCTAGACCATAAAGGGGATTATTAAAAATCCTTTATAAAGGAATCAAACCAATATAGTTATGTTCCACATAATGATACATTTCATGGCTTATAAGGTCATGTGATAAGGACCAATCCTTGTAGTCTAACATTACGTGGTATGGAATAATATGTTAAATATGTACATAAATAGTTTGTGTAGGACTTGAAAGTAATAATACCATTCTTGTTGACCTTGAAGGGAATATGTACCAATGAGGGTGTGTTGGTATCCCAAGGAATATTGACCTATGAAAATGGATCCTACAAGGAATATATCCTAATGTGGATAATATGATGATATCCAGAAAGGATATATCCCCTCATGTGGTGGAATGATACTCTTTATAAAATGAAACACTGAAAGGATGGTTCACAAGGAATATTTCCCTAAGATATGGGACATCCAAACTCACAGGAGTATAGTCTGGTGGGGGAAGGACATAAATGTTATCAAAATTAATATAACCTTGTTATGATATAGAATGAATACTGATGTTCGTGGGTTTTAACCTCAAGGAGGTATCCAATGAATCATATCGAGATGGTAATCGAAGCCTGTGTAGTTTTATGGGCACTATTTAAGGTCATGCGAATGGAATTTTCTATGTAGTTTGACTTCAAGATGTAAGGTCTTATAGATGATTAAGAGTGTTTTTACACACATGAGGTATTCTGAAAGTGCTTCATCAGTAATATTAATCATTGAAGGAATGTATCATTGGGAATATGGCCCTTTGAGAATGTTAGTATATGGTATAGTCTTACATGTGAGGAGGAGACCCTATTATGGACATTTTATTAAGACAAGGTGTGAGAATAGAGGATTGAGAGGGGATTACACATTTAAATCTTCCCTAAAATATTTTTTTGGGAATATTTTTATTTTATAAGGATAAAATATTTTCTAGGATTACACCTAATGAGGAGTCCCTTTAGATAACATCAGTGTTGTAATAGGTGTGAAAATAAAGGAATGATCGGGGATTACACATATGTGGCTTCCCTAAAATGATTCACTAGAAATATGGAAATTTTAAGGGGTGTCTTATAGGAAATTTATCCATTTGAGAATGATAATATGGTTGTTAAGGCTTCCAGGAAGACAGGAGTCTGAAAAAAATTGTGTAATTATCAATATAATGATGGCATAATAACCGTAGATCTCTATAATATCAGAAAACACCTTTAATGTTAGTTTTTTCATTTAAACATTGGATAAAAAGATATTATAATACATTAAATGTATACATTTTTAATTTCAATGTTGATTTATATAAATCAATGATAAAAACTCTTCTAAAATATGAAATATATAGTTCCTTCAATGTAAATTTTCAATAAAAACCAATGTCGAATGCCTTCTAGAAATAAAATATATAAGTTTTTACGCATTGATTTTTCTAAAAATCATTGATTGAAGATGATATTTTAAAATATATAGTAAAATAAATAATTCCATACCTATAAAAATGTGTGGAAGTAAAAAACAATAGAAAATATCCTAAATATAACACGATGTAGCAAAACTTAATGAAAATTTTCACAGCATTTCATATATATACATCAAAATGAAATTAAATGTCCAAATTATTCAAACACATAAAATAGTCTAAAAATAAATTTTGAAAGTTTTTTAATTCATTTTATGTATATATAGAAACATAATAAAAAAACTATAATATAAAGTTTTATGAATTTAAAAATATGACATATTTTTGAAAATTATAAGTGTTATAATGAGACTATCCTTTCCAAAATCTGTAGTTCTTCTGGTGTTGAATATCTCATTAATGAATCATAAAACATGATATTCAAATTTAACACTCCCTAATTTTTAATGAATTTACATTGAAGGAATAATATTTTAAAAATTGAAATGATAGATATGTAATAAAAAACAAGTTTTCACTAATATAGAAGTTATCTATCTAAACATGCACAAATTCAATATTTTATGGTTCTAGTGATGAATAGTATTTCCTTATTGAAATAAATCCATGAAATTTTGTAATTTAAAGTGTTAATTATTAAAACATATGTAAAACAAAAATATTACGATTAAATAACTAATGAATATAACAAGACTTACTTGTTTAACAGATTTCAAAATCGTCTTTAAACACCACCCAATGAAATGAAAAAACAGTATTATTTACATTTATTTGGTCAAAATATACATAACATCCAATGTATAATAAAATATAAAAAATTAAGTAACAATAATAGTATAATGAATATTTATTCATAATTTTACATGTGTTCTTACCAATCAAGTAATTGAAGAAACCAACATGTAATTTGTGTGTTTTTTAATTTTTCAGATACATATTAAATTCTAGTATTTTTCTCCAAGTATTGCATAACTATTTAAATGTATTTTAGATCCATAAATCTTTAAAAAAATGTTAAATCATATTTGTATCCAAATAGTATAAATATACCAATTCGAAAAATTTATTAATTAAGTTATTAAAATATATATTTACATAATAATTCAAACTAATAATTGAAATTGACTAAAATTGAAAAAAACTACAAAACAGGTATAGAGAACCCGACACCCTTGGTTAAATACATTAGGTCGGTTTAAAATATATTTTAAAAATATTATCTTCCACATATATCATCACTCATTGAAAAAAATATAATAAATATGCATAAAATAAAAAATTTGTGATAAGTTTTTTAGCTCATCAATATCTTGAGGAGTATCTAAAGGAGGTGGTATTAGAGATTTTACTTTGTAATGATTCCATAGACTTCAGATACTCATATATAAAATAAGTGAAAGAAAATATTATAATTAATTTTAAATTTAATTATAATAGAAAATTAAAAAGAATAAATACCTTATATGATAGCTAATTAAAAATTTTGTTAGCAACAGAAAAAAAGACTAATAATTTTTCCAACTATGGACACTTCCTTTATAGGTAGTTGATCGAGAGAAATTGCATCAATAATATTATTTAATATTATTCTTTCCTATCCTGAATGTATAAGATGATGATGTCCAAATTTGTATGCTACAATTCATACATAGGGACCTAGTTTGTAACTCATGATACATGGTCAGGTCTGAATGAAGAGGTGTCAGATCTTGGTAGCAGGTTGCATCTATCTCATCACTTATGTCAGTATAGATACTATAAATGATTTTATTCTATCATATATATAATAATTCAAGTGTTGTATTTCATCTTTAAAATAATCTATTTTCCATTATATTCTTCCCCAGCTAATTCATCTCTAGTGATACAACAAAAAAAATTTAAAATTGATAACCTCCCAATAACCTTTAACGTGGTCTGGGTGTTCCATCATTCTTAAAGCAGTGGTAAAAATATTCATCCAACCCATAAATATAAAGGCTCCTTGTGTAATTTTCTTCTGAATTTCATCCGGAAATAATATTTTAAAATGTAATAATTTTGTGTTAAATATAAAAAATATTAATATAAATGAAAATTAACAATTAATTACTTGCATTCTTATCAGCTACTTCATTTGTTTGGTAATAAATATTCTCCCCCATTTTTATCATTATCGTCCTTTTACAATTTTCTAGATGAGGGAAATAAGGTAGAGGGTTGTGTGGGGCCTCTTCAGATCCACTATGTTACATGGATCATAGTTCAATAAAAATTTTAGTAATCATTTTCTTCTTTGATAAAGGATACCCACCCTCTGAAAATATAATAGGATATAAATTCTGAGACTATATCTCTTAGTGTAACAACCTGATATTTTATTAGAATTATTCTTTTTAATATCATTGATGTCTTCTGTTGTACGCTACAAAAAAATTATCTTGTTCTATACGCAACACCGTATTATCTTTCATTATACGCAACATTATTCTTGGATGGTTTTACACACAATTTCAAGATCGTTTTGTAGAAATTATTATACAAAAAATTAAGTATAGACTTTGTTTAATGTATAAATGAAATATTTTATTATTATGTTATACACAACAACAAAGGGATCTTTCACTACACACAGCTTTGACTTAGCTTTCATTACATGCAATCCCGACCTTCCTTGATAGCGTGTGTAGTACGCAATACCGGGTTTCACTAAACAATCAAATATTGTGATAATTTTTTAATGAAATAGCCATTATGAATAGTATTAACTAAATTTTGAATGTTATAACACTATTATTCATCTTTCAAAATTTCTAGAACATGGTATGAGAACAAAATAAATTTTTCCGGTAAAATAAGTATTTTTAAAAAAATGCAGCTTTGCCGCCTTTTGATGGCGCACTCACATTAAATCATTTTTTTGACAGGTTTATAAGTTCAATTTGACAAAATAAAATTCTTCTTTGGAATCATAATATAAAAATTTACTTTGGATAAATTTTTCATATTATTCTGATAACTTTCATATTTTAATGAATAGTAAAAATACACTATATTTTAATTAAAAACAACTTTTTTCATCATAATAATTTATATGGATAGATTATTTTTTTAATTGGTTTTAAAGTTTAATTTGAATATATTTTTACCATTTAATCCAATGTTGGTCATTGGATTAATTTACATTGAATTTGGACATAAACAAGTGTCGATCTTTTGATAGTTATTGTTTCTTAAAAACACGCTATTTGTTTTGATAATGAGAATTAATTTTAAAATTTATTAATTCCAATTATATGTTTTTAATTTTGAAAAATAGACATCATTTTTGAATTTGGAATATCAAATATAGGTTAGGTTGATTTTTTGGTATTTTTTTGAAAAACTTCAATTTTTGATGAATAGTGAAACCACTTAGTGGTAGTTAAAAAATTGAATCTTTCATTTAAATGAAATTTTACTACTTCTGTGAATTGAATTTAAAAAATCCAACATACATGGTTGTTATCAAGATGTAAAATATGGTTCAATAAAATGAATTGTTTTGGTGAATAGTAACTTTTGACTGTTATTTACTGCGGTTAAAGGTAAATAGGGTAATTCAAGGTTAAAAGAAAACTATAATAATTCAAAATTACCTTAACCCTTGTCCTAAACTTATTGGATGAGTCGTGACCGACCATGGGAATCCTTGGGATGATTTAGGGACCCCATTGAGCCACTTGGTAGTGATAATGACAATTTGGATTAATTAATTTAATGTAAGGACAAAATTGACATTAACAAAAATCTTTTAGTAATTAATTTTTATAAGGGGTTATATAAATTATATTTTTGACTATAAATATTAATTGTAAATCTAAGAAGATTTACTACATGGTGGTGTTTTTTTATAATTTTTAGACATAAAATAAATTAAATTATTTATGACACAATAATGATGCAGTATTTACCTCATATATAAATGATTTAAATAAATAAGATTATAATGATTAAAATATTATCCAAAACATGTCTAATTCAGATTGGATGATTTTATTTTTACCATGAGTCATCTTATCTTCATCGTTATTGATTTTTGGACCTTTTTAAACAAATGATAAGTCTATAATAAAATAATATTTTCACACTTTCGAAAGGCGCCCCTATCATCCCTTATAAAAGGGAACCTCCTCCCTCTTATATTTACACAACTTTGAGAGTTAAAGCTCGGCCAACCCCTGCCCATTACTCTTCTAAACTCCCATAGTAATATTCTAGAGGTCCTGGTCTTTTTCAAAGACCAACGTTAGTTCCCTAAGAGGTGGTTTTAAAGAGGCGTGTTGAAGAATAGGTAATATCCGTTACCGATTCTTTCAAATGTATTTCTTCTTCTACTTCCTCTTCTTTAATTGTTTCATTATGAAGTAATAACATCCACATCACTCATATTCCTATATGTTATTATAAATATTAAACAACCCTATTTCATCTTCTATCCATCCTATGGAAAATGAAATCACCGCGCCTAAGTACGTACGGAATACAGTCTCCACGCCGTTGTGTAATCTGTTTTCCACCACCACCTACTTGGATGGGAATAATGGTGTAAAGAATAAATATATATTTGATTATTTTAAAGTGATCATGATTATGAAATAGTATACATACACTTCAATACAATTCCACGATCATGGGAATGATATCATCGCTCATGTGTACGTACGACCTACCGTCTCCACAATGTGATGTGACTCGTTCTACATGATCTTCTTTGAATAATGATTATATAAATAAATTGAATGAATAAATATGATATATATTACACTAACACCATTCTGGAAATGAAGTATCTAAAACCTAAAAATAAGAAAAAGAATTTTTTCGACAAAACATGCAAAAGAACATAAAGCAATGAACACCCGAATAACAAGTAGCAATGAAATATTACTAATAAAGAGATAAGAAAATGAACATATATGATATCATAAAAATGAATATGATTCAGTAATAATTCAATGACATTATTTAAATCATTATATAGGAGGTTCGGATACGTACAAAGCAAATCTAACCCAAGGTAACGGAAAATCATACAATCTCATTTTTATCCGAGATTGTATATTTTTCAAAATTTAATGGGAATATTTATCATCTAGATCCATGTTTCCTCAATTTGTAATATTATTTCTATCCTCTTACAATTGTTTAAATCCAATTTTACCCTTTGGTAAGTAAAATTTATGAGAAGAATCTTTTGTCATTTTTAGTATGATGTACTTTTTGACTTTTCCAGCCAAAGTATGAGAAGAAGTTTTTCAACTTATACGGCATGAATAGATTTTTATGATTTCATAGAACATTATTTCCATGAATCTTCCTTTAAAATTATTCATGTTTATTTTTAATCAACTACTTTTAGTTTAAAATGGTATGACATGTTAATAAAGGTAAAATGTTTTTGAATTAGAAAGGATATTTTCCTCAAGAATGGAGTGCAACTATTTTATCAAAACTATTTTCCATATAAGATAATATAGGGTTATGTTTCTATCCCTATTTTTACATTGATTTGATTATGTTATGGTGGAATTAATTTTATGATGTCCTTTTATCTTATATGGATTATGTTATGATGGCATGATTTTTAAGAATCCCATTTTATTACATGGGTTATGCTATGATTTATGATTTTGTGGCACACATAAGAATGGTTTCATTATGAGATGGTTGGGACCTATATCTCCCTATAATTAATTGGGTAAGGATTTATATCTCATGAGATAGACATGGCTGTAATGGCAGGTTAATCCAGTTCAGTGATACAGGACTGAAATGAGGAGTGAACTCGGTTCAGAAATGGACTTTGTCTACTATGATGGTCTTGGAAATGAGTCTTGACTAATAAGATATGATTTTCTATGATTATTTTTGTATGAAACAAAGTTTCATGATTTATGTTATGATTATTAGGATTACATTTCACTACTATGATTTATCTCATGTTATGATATTATGATCTCTTTTGTAGGTTAAGATTTCTGAAATGCTATGTTCTTATAAATATGATATTTCCTTTGTTTACCGTTACTGAGCATTTGATCTCCCCCTTTTGTATGTTTTCTTTTCCCTAGGATTTAAATAATGGTTTTAGGTAAGAAAACAATAGGGGATGATCTTTATGAGAGATTTTGAAGATCTTTCACCATGATTAGAAGATTATGTTCTGAGTTTCCAAAGAAACTAAACTATTATGGCCCTTTGGTGTCAGTTTTTGTAATGTATTAAGTAGTCCACAAAAGTAATGTAATGTCTATGTAATTCAAGTACGGGTCTCTACAGTTGGTATCAGAGGAAATGTTTAGTTAACCTTTGGAAACTAGAATGCGAAAACATTAGTGAAATATTTAGAGATATTTCTAAGGTATGTCTAGGGATGTCCCTAAGGTTATGTATAAGTATAGGTTATAGTCCTAGAATTATGGTAATGATCATATAATTTAACCTAAGATGTTAGATATTGAAGGTAATCCCCATTTATTATGATTTTTTCCTCTCACACTATTCTTTTTTCGATTTTAAAAAATGGCTGGAAACATGAAGATTCACGATAATGGAGGATATGATGGAAAATGGAATGATATTCTTCATGAGAAACCAAATAAAATTGGATCTGGAGGTCCACATATTGTTATTATGCCTAATCAGAAATCTCATAATATGATCAATAATCTCAACATCGGTAAGATTCCCGACTTAGCTAATAAGATAATGATGGAGTTTCATGATAATCATAGAGGAAAAAAATTTCAATTTCCCTCATGTAAATCATGTGGGAAGAGGCATCAAGGAGAATGTTTCAAAGGAACTAGAAGATGTTTTGGGTGTGGAGAATAAGGACCCAAAGCCATTAATTGTAAAGTAAAAGGTTCAGTTAACACCATGGACAAGGATAATGGTATTTCTAAGACATCAACAATGGTTAAATTTTTTAAATGTGGAATGTACGGGCATTATGCAAACCAATACCATAAAGGAACATCTCATGAAGAGAATCAGCATAGTCGTATGGGTAGTATTTATATTGATGATGATGAAGAGACTACAAATGATATGTGAGATGAATGAATTGTTCAAGATCGGTCAATCTTTTAAGAAAGTAGTGGAATGATTACATGTTTATCAAGAGTAATGTTGTATAAGTAGTCTCATGGTACTATGGATAAAGAAGAATCTAAGGATTGTTACACCATTGTTTTTCCTTATGTTTTTGAAAGTATATGTGGAATGGCACCGGTAACCATGAAAGGTTATTAAGATATTTTTCGAAAGCACCTATTATGTGCATAAATAAGGTATATGGAGATAATGAAATGTTCGATAGTATTAATGAGATCATGACTGAAATAAGGACAAAGTGATATCATGGTTTGAGTATATAGAATTTTTGGGTTTTTTGTTTGTGGAAAGAGTTACCTTTTGACAGAATTCATGTTTTCACTATGGTTTTATGATAATTTATTTTTCAAGAGAATACATGATTAAGGTATTAACATGTTTGGAATGCGATCAACAAGATATATCTTATGATATATGGTGGATAAATGATGATATTCACTTGCTTATTATATGACCTTTCCCATAATCTTTTTCTTTATACTATGAGATTAGAAAGATGTATTTTGGATAAGTCTAAAGATTGAAATGGATTATGTCAGACTTCATATAGTATTGTTTAAGGCTATAATTTTTTTTCGATATAACTTTTTTCATGTTATAATAGTGTAGTTTTAGAAAAAGGACAACCTGCAGGACGGGCGAAAACCTGTCGGGTCGGACAGGGTTGTGGGAATCGAACCCACAATTGAAGTTCAGTAGGCTTTTATCGCCTACCACTGGCCTATAAGAAGTCCCTGGTTAGTAGAAATTAGTTTTATATTATTAAAAGGTATGATAGATGATGTATAAGTTCATTTTTGGAACCATATACGATTAATCTCACTATAGATGGACTTATGTATATAATTATTGCTAACATTATGTTTGAGACAGATGGAATGACCTATTTTTCAATCACATGATCTGCTAACACTTCATGGAAGACGAACTCAACTTCATTTCTTTAAGATATGAAGTGGAAATTGTTTAAGGCATGAACAATAGTGATAATGTACCAAAATAAAGTAAGTATTTCTTTAAATTCAAAAAAATTCTTCAACAAATGATCTTGAAACCCAAAAATGTTGTCCTAGAGCTCTTATATCTGATGAATCTGATGGTATCTTATATCATCACATATTTATGGCTTTTTGATTTATGGCTTTTTCATAGCTATGTTCTCTACCACTCTCCATCAAAACTTGATGGTTAGATTTCTCTTCCATATCCATATTTTCACCTATGTTCTCTTATGTGGAAACCCAGTGATGAGTTAATTTGGGTAACTATTATGTTTTATACTTCACTTTTTAAAATTAAGTTTTAGTATTCCTGTTTACGATTTGTGTTTCTATAAAAGAAACATTCAAGTAGTAAACCATTTATAACCTCGACGAATTTCGAGGGAGAAATTCATTTTTAGGGGAGTAGAATGTAACAACCCAAGATTTTATGAGAATTATTCTTTTTAATTTCATCGATGTCTTGTGTTGTACGATACACCAAAATTATCTTGTTCTATACACAACACCGTATTAGCTTGCATTATACGCAACACTATTCTTGGCTCGTGTTACACACAATTTCAAGTTCATTTTGTAGAAATTATTATATGAAACATTAAGTATAGATTTTGTTTAATGTATAAATGAAATAAGTTTTTATTATGTTATATGCAACAACGAAGTGATCTTACACTACACACATCTTTGACATGGCTTTTATTACACACAATCATGACCTTCCATGATAGCGTGTGTAGTACGCAATACCAAGTTTCACTAAACAATGATATATTGTTATAATATTATTATGAACTATCCATTATGAATATTATTAACTAAATTTTGAATGTTATAATATTATTATTCATTTTACAAATTTTCTATAACATGGTATGAGAACAAAATAAAATTTTCGGGTAAAATAAGTATTTTTCGAAAAATGCAGTTTTGCCACCTTTTGATGGTGCACTCACTTTAAATCTAGTTTTTGATAGGTTTATAAATTCAATTTGAAAAAATAAAATTCTTCTTTGTAATCATGATATAAAAATTTACATTTGATAAATTTTTCATTTTGTTCTGATAACTTTCATATTTTAATGAATAGTAAAAAAAGTTATATTTTAATTAAAAACAACTTTTTTCATCGTAATAATTTATATGGTTAGATTATCATTTTAATTGGTTTTAAAGTGTAATTAGAATATATTTTAACCATTTAATCCAATTTTGGTCATTGGAATTAATTTCACTTTGAATTTGGACATAAACAAGTGTCGATCTTTTGATAGTTATTATTTCTTAAAAACACGCTATTTGTTTTGATAACGGGAATTAATTTTAAAATTAATTAATGCCAATTATATGTTTTAAATTTGGAAAAATAGACATCATTTTTGAATTTGTAATATCAAATATAGCTTAGGCATAATTTTTGTTATTTTTTTGAAAAACATAAATTTTTTATCAACAGTGAAACCACTTTGTGGTAGTTAAAAAACTGAATATTTCATTTAAATGAAATTTTACCACTGATGTGAATTGAATTTATGAAATCCGACATACATGGTTGTTATCAAGAAGTAAAATATGGTTCAATAAGATTGAAATAATTTTTTTTAATAGTAAATTTGAACTTTTATTTACTGCGGTTAAAGGTAAATTGGGTGATTCAAGGTTAAAAGAATATTATAATAATTCAAAATTAGCTTAACACTTGTCCTAACCATATTGGATGAGTAGTGTCCGACCATGGTCATCATTGGGTCGATTTTGGGGCCCCATTTAGCCACTTGGTAGTGATAATGACAATTTGGATTAATTAATTTTATGTAAAGACAAAATTGACATTAACAAAAATCTTTTAGTAATTAATTTTTACAAGGGTTTATATAAATTAAATTCTACACTATAAACATTAATTTGAAATATAACTATATTTCCTACATGATTTTGTTTTTTTATAATTTTTAGACATCAAATAAATTACATTATATATGAATCAATAATGATGCAGTATTTACCTCATTAATAAATGATTAAAATAAATAAGAATATAATGATTAAAATATTATCCAAAATATGTCCAATATTGATTGGATGATTTTATTTCGACCATGAGTCATCTTATCTTCATCTTTAATGATTTTAGGACCTTTTGAAGCCGAGAATAAGTTTATAATAAAATAATATTTTCACACATTCCAAAGGTGCCCCTCTCATCCCTTATAAAAGGGCACCTCTTCCCTCTCAACTTTACACAACTTTGAGCCTTCATTATAGGCAAACCCCTGCCCATTACTCTTCTAAAATCCCCTAGTAATATTATAGAAGTCCTAGTCTTATTCAAAGACTAACATTAGTGCCTTAAGAGGAGGTTTCAAAGAGGCGTGTAGAAGAAGAGGTAATATCCGTTACCGATTCATTCAAAATTATTTCCTCTTCTACTTCATCTTCTTTAGTTGTTTCATTATGATTTAATAACATCAGTATCACTCATATACGTATATTTTATTATAAATATGAAACAACCCTATTTCACCTTTTATCCATCCTATGGAAAAATAAATCATCGCGCGTGCGTACGTACGGAATACCGTCTCCACACCATGGTGTAATCTGTTTTCCACCACCAACTTACTTGGATGGGTATAATGGTGTAAATCATAACTACCTATTATTATTTTTAAATTATATTTATTATGAAATAGTATACATACACTTCAATAAAATTACATGATCATGGGAATGATATCATCGGTCGTGCGTGCGTACGGCCTACTGTCTCCACGATGTGATGCGACTCATTCTACATGATCTTCTATGAATAATGATTATATAAATTAATTGAATTAATAAATATGATATATATTACACTAATACCATTCTGTAAATGAGGTATCTATAACCTAAAAATAATAAGAAGAATTTATTCGTCAAAACATGGATAAGAACATAAAGCAATAAACACCCGAATAACAAGTAGCAATAAAATATTACTAATAAGAAGATAAGAATATGACCATATATGATATCATAACAATGAATATGATTCTATAATAAGTCAATGAAATTATTTAAATCATTATACGGGAGGTTCAGATACGTACGAAGCAAATTGCACCTAAGTTAATGGAAAATCTTGCAATCTCATTTTTATCCAAGATTGTTTATACTTCATAATTTACAAGGATTATTTATCATCCACATTCATGTTTCCTCAATATGTTATATTGTTTATATCCTCCAACAATTGTTTAAATCCAATTTTACCCTTTGGTGAGTAAAATATATGAAAGTAACATTTTGTCGTTTTTAGTACGAGGTACTTTTTGACTTTTCTGGCCAAAGTATGAGAAGTTATTTTTTTAAACATATATGGCATGATTGGATTTTTATGATTTCCTATAACATTATTTCCCTGAAGATCCCTTTAAAAGTTTTAATGTTTATTTTTAATCAACTTATTTTAGTTTAAAATTGTATGACATGTTATGAAAGGTAAAATGTTTTTGAAGTAGAAAGGATATTTTCTTCAATAATGGAGTTCAAGTGTTTTATCAAAATTATTTTCCATCTATGTTAATATAAGGTTCTGTTTCTATCCATATTTTTTCATTTATTTGATTATGTTATGATGGAATTTATTTTATGATGTCCTTTTATCTTATATAGATTATGTTATGACGGAAAGATGTTTAAGAATCCCATTTTTATTAAATGGGTTATGCTAGGATTTATGATTTTCTGGAACACATAATAATGGTTTCATTATGAGATGGGTGGGACCTATATCTACCTAAAATGCATTGGGTAAAGATTTATATCACATTAGATAGACATGGATGGAACGGAAGGTTAATCTGGTTTAGTGATACAAGACTGAAATGAGGAGTGAACTCGGTTCTGAAATGGACTTTGTCCGCTATGATAGTCTTGGCAATGAGTCTTGAATAATAAGAAATGATTTTCAATGATTATGTGTATATGCCAAAAAGTATCAGGATTTATGTTATGATTATTGGGATTACATTTCACTTCTACGATTTATCCCATGTTATGATATTATGATCTCTTTTGCAGGTTAAGATTTTTGAAATGCTATGTTATTATGAATATGATATTTCCTTTGTTTACCCTTACTGAGCATTTTAGCTCACCCTTTTGTATGTTTTATTTCCCCAACGATTTAAAGAAAGTTTTTAGGTAAGAAAACAATAGGGGAAGATCTTTATGGGAGGTGTTGATGATCTTTCACCATGATTAGAAGATTATTTTCTGAGTTTCCAAAGACACTAAACTATTACGGTCCTTTGGTGTCTGTTTTTGTTATGTATTAAGTAATACACAAAAGTAATGTCATATCTACGTACATCAAGTACGGGTCTCTAAAATTAGTGTGTTTTAATAGATAATTATTACATAATAAAAAATTAATAGGTTTTCATGTAACTAAAATTAATTTAACAAATAAACATAAGAAATTATTAATAAACCAAAAAGGATTCCTCTGGTAGACTTGAGACAAGCTTTCATCATGTATCTGTATATATAAACCAACACTTAAGTCATGGATCTTGATTTTTTTACTCTCAAGAATATAAAATTATGTCATGTTTGAATGAAAATGTATTCATTTAGTTTTCAAATAATATAGACATATTTTCATAATTTCTCTCATATCTCAATAGATAAATTTTCTCTAATGTTGAATATATAAAATATTAGTAAACATATAATACTTAAACCCTTATAAATCTAAATAAAAAAAGGTTATAAATTTTTTCATTATGGAATCCCATAAAAGATCATTCATAGACTAGTCAATGATATGCCAATCAAGGAATAAAATATTATCCTATAATGACTCTACATAGGTAGGTAAGTCCTCAACTACATAGAATGTGGGCCAATTGGGTAGTTTTTATCATCAAAGTTAATTATAAACCACTTCTCTCCATTGAATAGTGAAATATGTGGTAAATATTTAATCCCAAACCTACCATATTTATTCACATTTCTCTCTAGAGAATAAAAAGAGATGAATACAATTTTATAAAATATAAGTTTAATTCATGAAATAATTTAATTACTATAGATATATTTATATGAGAAATATACATAACATGATTCACTTTCCTATGTGTCGTTAATTTAAAAATATATTGTAAGAAATCGGTTCTTACTTTGAGGTATGGGTTTATTTTCTTTTATTTTACTTTGAGAAGTTTTTGGAAAAACAGGGGAAAACTACACAAGTAATGGAATCTCACTGTCACACAGATTGATTTAGGATTACATTCTGTGTAATCCTATGTACATGTCATGTAGTTTTTGGATGTGTATTGTGGGAATACATGGTTTCGGGGCATGTCTCCAAGGAAGAGAGTAAAAACCAAATACACTTCGTGTACTTCCTAGTACATTCCATGTAGCCAAGTTTCCATGTCCTAGAAAGTAAGTAGGTGAAATTCAGCCGCCAAATGAGCTGTTAAATGACATATAAGCCATGTATATAGACTTACACGTTGTGTAATCATTTTTTTCAATTAAAATACGTTTAATCTGTGTTCTTTTTTTATTTGGACATAGGGGTGGTCAGGTGGATGAACAAGCAGTGCAGAAATTCATTCGTTCTCCCGTTTTGTTGTCTAGAAGCCGATTCAAACACTGTCAGATCTATTTGAATCCTCTCGGTGAGTGCTATTTTTCTGTTGAGTCATTATTGGTGATATTTTTCTCTTGACTAGGTTCTTTAATGATGAGTTAATATTCTTGATTCATATATCTACACCATTATAGCATGAATTGGAGGTCGAGACCGGATGAGGAGAGTCATACTATGATGAGGTAGGTTGTCTTTTGCTTCTCCTTAATTTTCAAGAGGTTTATATTTGTCATTGTGCCACATGACCATGTATAGGGTGTTTCTTTTAAATAAAATTGATAATTATTATTACCTAATGTTGTTATGGTAATTAATTCAATGAATTAAATCATGCTTTCCTCTGTTGTCTGATTAAGGGACACCCTGTAGGTGTGTTTCACTCGAATAATTTTTGTCTAGCCATTTAGGCCTAGAATGTCTATGGGAATGCCTTTGTTTAACTTGTAGTATTTTTTAAAATGAGCATGGTTATTTTGTGGAAATTAAAATGGGATAAGATTTTTAGTGTTTTGATTATAGCTTTGGGATTATGTATTCCCCTTTTGGCCATGCAGTGGTTTTTCTTGTTTAATAAGGTTGGAATGTTTTATTAAATTTTAATGAGTAAATGGTAAATATAATTGGGTGAATCTTTAAACACCATGAACATACTAACATGACTATTATACCTTGCACCTTGGGTGACACATGGGTTCATATTTGAATTCCATGGATTGACTTGAGAGGCGTTTTAGTTATATGTTATTCGTGACACTTAGGATCCCTATTAGGAAAACCAAGGATAAACTAAATTTACATGATCTTATAATACACCAAGAGTGACATTTTGGGGCTCCCTTGTTGGACCACTGAGGATGGAATTTCATGTACATATACCAATGTCTAGGGTGAAACATGGGGCCCCCATGTAGTAACACTAAGAATAGACTCACATGGTGTCAATCGAATTTCACCTAAAATGATACTAGAATTAAATCTTCAAAATATCAAGAAGGAACTCATGTTATAATTAATTAATTAAATGAAAGTAAATGTGACACATCTACCAATCCAAAGAACATGCTTGAATTCAATCATCACTTACTTGTTTAGAAGGTATATTGAGACTTTTTTTGTTCTTACATTACTACGGGGAGTTTCTGGCATAGGATGGATTTTGATAATTAAATATCTCAGGTAATTGAATTGGTAATGGAAATAATGAACTTTATAAATGAATGATAGTAATTTTAGTATTTTTTACCTTTGAATACCTTATAGTTTACTACATTTTACTATTGTACAATACTGCAGCATACACTCACTGACAGATTGGAAGAGACCTTAGGAGGATTCATACTGGGATTTATTTCTCAAAGCCTATTTGGGTAATGATTTTGGTCCCAAACAGACTATATTGTTACATCTATTGATAATTGTATGGTCCCTTTTTCAGGTACTTGACAACTACATAGGAACAAGAGAGTATAGGACCACGCCAAGGCTTGCGATGCTATTGAGTTTCATCTTTTGTTACAATACTTTGTTATTGTATTTTAATTGATTACAATGTATCCTATTTTTCTTTATTTTTAAGGATCTTGTGACATGTTTCATCATTTGTAAATGATTTTACTTCTGGTTATCTTAATCTTTTAGTCTTCCATTGTTTACTTCATTTGCATGTTGTTTACTGCTTACGGTATTGTTATTACTTATTGTGCTATGTTACACTCTACCAATGAGGGAATAATTTCCCCACTATCACTCCCTAGGCCCTCACTACTAGTTGGAATCCTCTAGAATTTGAGTAAATGTTTTTGTGGCCATGTGACCAATTGGGTACGGGGCACCTTTATTGGTATAATGACCCCAGATGTTACAATGTGGTATCAGTGGATATTTATTTTCTAGTTTGATTTATTATTTGGAGATAATATAAATGATATGGATTTGGTAATTATTTTTTCTCATAAGTAGCTACCTCGTGTACATGGAAAATCAAAATTTCCTCAAAAAATTAATTAATGCTTTTGAATGTCGAGCTATTATAGTTGTTTTGATTCCATCATTGGGTAGAACAATTGTTTTGTGATATTATTATTGATATTACAGTGGATTTATTTTTTTGAAAACTAATGAGTTGAGGGTATTTCATCTCATGAATCATATTGGAACTTGATAGAAATCACATGACATGCATACATTTCATGCCATTTAGGGAGCATTACTGATTTCATTCTGTTGTGATAGATGTCATGTTAGATATGAAAGTTCTTGTGATAGTAACATAATACTTATGCCTATAGTTATGATAGGTGTATTGGTACATGAGATGGTTTGATTGGGATATATGCCACGATTTTTTCCCTTAGGTGTATGGGCCCTCATGGATCAGGATTGGGTGGATCATGTTCCAACCATGTGGTATAGATTGTGTAGTTATGTTCAGTAAGTGGATGCCAAACTCTGATTCGTGGGGAGTATGGGCCCCATATATTGTAAATTGGCATATCACTTGTTGGTTATTATTCATAACAAGGGTTTTCATGGCAATGTAGAGTTTTTGTCTTGAAAATACCAGTTTGCACGGCGTGTAGTTTTGTCTAACATGTTGTGTGTTTTTCCTATTCGGGGAAGATGGTGTTCCATGTTTAAAGTTGTAAAAATTGTGTACCATATTTACATGTCGTGTGGAAGATGAGTGTGTTTTTGGACATGTGAGACAGTATATGTGATGGTGGGTTTTGTAAGTACATGGTTGTGTATATTTGTTACACACAATGTGGGATCACTTAGGCAGAACCCATGTGAATCTGGCCATGTGGGAGTACATGTCCAGGAGGGAGACTTGTCTACACACCGTGAATGCACCTAACACAACATGTACCTAGGGTTAATACAAACCTAGGCCAGAAAGACTACATATTCTTTTAAGGAATTAAGGGTAAACAATGTGTATGACTTTTACACACCGTGTAATCCCTTTTGGGAAAACAAATTGAGGGTCTTTATCTGTTTCTTTTTGGCACTCTTGAATGAAAAAACATGACAATGTTCTCAAACTGTGACATCTGCTTGACCATGAATTGTCATTCCACCATGATGAACTTGAGATGTATTCCAGGAAAGTGGTGATGATCATACCCTATAGGTGGTAGAACATGGGCTACTAATGGATCCTCCAGTCATGCCATTTAGGGCACCTGCTGTTATATCAGATAAAGGTGCAGATTCACAATTACACGAAGTCTTTAGGAGTTATATACACACATTCTAAGAAGCACCACATCCTGCCACGTCTATTAAAGAGTTGACATGAGGGTTCCAGTAGAAGAATTTGCCTACTTTCTCAGGGGATGGTGGACCACAGGCTGCAGAATATTGGATGGAAGCCTTGGTTTCTATCTTTGATCATTTGGAGACATATAATGAGAGGTGGGTTAAGCTGGAAACATATATTCTTCATGATTCTTCTAAGTGATGGTAGTATTTTTTCACTCAAGGAGACCGTTATTGGGGTATGACATGGGAATACTTTCATGCGGACATCTATGATTATTATTTTCCCACGATGCTGAGGGTCGAACTAGCCAGGAGTTCATGCCCCTAGGGTAGGGGACACTATTAGTTATGGATTATTCTGCTCGGTTATCTAAGATTCATATTTTCATCCAAATTTTGATTTCTAATGACGTATAGAAATACAGATGATTTGAGGATCATCTTAGGTTTGACATCTAATTACAGGTGAATTTATTCAGGTTTTCTTTAGCCTCGCTATCACGAATCAAGTGCTGGTCACTGATGCAGCCTAAGGGAAGCTAGTGGTGTGAGCCATGGAGGTTTGACTATGATTTTTGGTACTTTATCAACTAACAAGAAGAAGATCTGTCAAGAGTTATCTCATGGTGATAGTAGGAGTCAGAACCATTCTTCAGGTAACCAGGTGAGGTGCTACCAGTGCAGTAGGTTGGGGCATACGAGGCCTATATGCATGAAAGACCTAGTTGAGTGAAAATCATGAATCAGGATGGATCATCTATAATTATTCTACAATATTCTTCCACCAGTGGCTTGAGATGGGGGATTTTCACCAAATCTACATTCAAGAGAAGGGTGTGTAACTTCAACTCAGAGAGGTAGTTGGAGTACACCAAGGAATTCAGGCTAAGGTGAGGGTCATGGTCGTGGTAGCCAGACCCTATGATATCGGTGACAACAGGGTGGGTTAGCTCAGGGTAGTCATGTTATCTCACAAGGATGTTGTATAGGCCAGAAATATGTAGTCCAACAGACCCAACATGATAATGATCCCAGAAATTCTACTGTCATAGTTACTATTATTGTTGTCTTTGTTTTATCTTCTGCAATTTTTTATACAGGGAATTGTAATAGTTTCAAATTTGTTTCTATTGTAGAGATCCCTGGGCTCCTTTTTTACTTTTGATGATGTTATGATGCTAGACACTCCATTAACAATAATAACAGCAGGTGTGGATCAGTGTAAGGAGTGTCCCCTTGAGGTTGGTGGGTGTCACTTCATTTGGGATCACTTTTTCTTGTAGATGATATGATTTTTTGTTATACTCAGAATGGACTGGTTAGCCTCCTTTCAACTCTTTTTCAATGTCTATTAGTACAAGGTTCGTTTTACATCGCTAGAAGGCGGATTGTTTATACATAAGGGTAAAGGGGAAGTCCTGGTGAGCTGAGTTGCACCCAAGCATCATGGGTTGGGCGAGATAATTGCTCATATTGAAGGTTTATATCAGGATTACCAGGGAACATGTCCTGAAAATTTCCATCCAGTGGTTGATAGTTTTAAGGACTTTTTCCCAGATGACTTCTTAGGCTTACCTCCAGTCATATAGGTTGGTTTTATTATCATGATAGTGCCAGGAGAGGCATCGGTATTCCTTCCTCTTTATAGGATAGCTATGATGAAGTTGTAATAGATAAAGAAGAAGTTTGAAGATCTAGAAGCTAGGGGATTGATCTAACCCAGTACTTATCCTTTGGGTTCATTAGTCATTTTCATGAGATAATAATATGGTACACTTAGTATATGCAAGGACTATCAGAAACTAAACTAGTTGACAGTTAAAAACTAATATCCCTTGCCTCAGATATTTGACTAGTTTGATCAGCTTCTTATAGATCGAGTGTTCTCAAAAATTGAATTAAGGTCAGGATATCACCAGGTATGTGTTTGACCTAAAAACATACATCGAACATCCTTTTGGGATAGGTATGGCCTTTATGAGTAACTGGTTTTTCCGTTTGTCCTCAAAAACGTGTCCGCAGTTTTCATGGAACTAATGAACTAAGTGTTCCATCCGTACCTCGATTCTTTTATGGTGGTTTTCATGGATGATATCTTGGTTTATTCTGACAATCGATATTGTAGAGACCCGAAGCTTGACATACATGGACATTACATTACTTTTTCGGAATAATTAATACATAACAAAAATAGACACACAAGGACCATAATAGTTTAGTTTCTTAGGAAACTCGCAATAAAAACTTCTAATTGTGGTGAAAGATCTTCAACATCTCCCATAAAGTTCTTCCCCTTTTTTTCTTACCTAAAACCTTTCTTTATATCCTGGGGAAATGAAAACATAAAAAGGGTGAGCTCAAATGCTCAGTAAGGGTAAGCATGGATAAAATAAAACATACTATATACATTTGAACTTAAAAACATGAACATAATGTTTAAACATCAAAAGCTTGAGCAATGACATAAAACATAGATGTACATAACGCATAGATCATAAAGAAACATTAAAGATGATAAAATTGAATGGTAATAAAAAATTTAATTTTGGAAACCATTAAGCACATGATATGATTTCCATATTAGCCAAGGCATTGCTGCCAAGACCATCTTAGTGGACAAAGTCCCTTTCTGAATCGACTTCACTCCTCATTCTAGTCCTTTATTACTGAACTGGTTTAACTTGTTGTTCCAGCCATGTCTATCTAATGAGTTATAAATTTTTACCCAATGCATTGGAGGTAGATATAGGTCCCACCCATCTCATAGTGAAATCATTCTAACTTGTGACATAAAATAAACTTAAAACATTCATCATAACCCAATGAATAAAATGGGTTTCATAAACATCATCCCATCATCACATAATCCATATAAAACAAATGGATATTTCATCATAAGAAAATTGAAACCATTTAAATCATAGAGACATTATACTTGAAACATAAACATATGAAATAATGTCATCTTAGATAGAAAATGGTTTTGATAAAACACTTGAAATGAAATTTTGAGGAAAATATCGTTTCTTCTTCAAAATCAATTTCTTTTCACAAAACATCATGCAATTTTAAAAGAAAAGGATTTTGTTGAAAATAGTCATGAAATATTTTGGAGGAAGCTTCATGAAAATAAGTCCTTATAAAACTGTAAATATCTGTTCATGTTGTATAAGTTAAAAAAACAATCTTCTCATACTTTAGCCGGAAAAGTCAAAAAGTACCTCGTATGGTAAACAAAAGAATGATTCATTCCATATGATGTGGTAAAAGTAATAAAAGGGTAAAAATGTCTTAAACATAAATGTAAGGAAATTAAACATTTTATGAAAACATTTTGAGAGCATATGGAAATGGATAATAAACATAACCCCAAGTAAATACTTACGAGTAAACAATCTCGTATAAGAATGAGATTGGAATAATTATTCCTTACCTTATGTCTGATATGCTTCGTATGTATATGAAACTCATGTATAATGATTTAAATAATGTCATTGACTTATTACAGAATCATATTCACTGTTATGATATCATATATGGTTCACTTATGAATTTATATTACCCATTCTTTTGTAAATTAATGTTAAAGTAGCGTTTTGGGTAAAATCGTTTCATTTGTCGTTCATGTTTTACCTTGTAATTATTCATATGATTAAGTAGATCATGGTTACTTACATTAATAATTTAAAACATTATTTATATATAATATATATTCATAATATACATATATATAATAGATCTATAAATGGAAAGAAATACACCGTTCATGGAGACGGCAGGCCGTACGTACGCATGAACGCTGTTTTCGTTTCCTTATTGAATTGAATGGAATTAAGTAGATGACATACATATATATATACATAAATACATTATCAATATTATGTCACATATTTCATTATTACATATTATATATAATTTATAATCATTCATGAATGGTTAATCATTGATAATGAATCTCATCTAGTCGTGGAGACGGTATTCCGTACGTACGCACACGCGGTGATTTTGTTTTCCATAGGATGTATATAAGGTGAAATAGGGTTGTTTCATATTTAAAATAACATATCAGTATATGAGGGATACTGATGTTATTACTTCATAATGAAACAACTAATGAAGAAGAAGTTTAAGAAGAAAGAAAAGTGAATGAATCGGTAACAGATATTACCTCTTTTTTGACACGCCTCTTTGAATCCTCCTCTTAGGGTACTAAAATTGGTATTTGAAGAAGACCAGGACCTCTAAGATGTTTCTGGGGAAGTTTAGAAGAGAAATGGACAGGGTTTGGCCGAGCATAATGGCTAAAATAGGTGTGAGGGACAGAGGGAGGAGGTTCCCTTTTATAAGGGAGGAGAGGGGCACGTTTGGAAATATTAAAAATATTAATTTATAATAAATCTATCCCCACTTAAAAACCTCAAAAAATGACTCATATTCGAATATTACATGAGATAGGGTTGTAATATCATCAACCAATACAATTTATACATGTTAGGAATTTATTTTAAACATTATCAACTTGATTTATCCTTATTTAATCAATATAATTTTATTTGTGGTAATAATATTCTAAATTTTAAATTATAAAAAATAATAACTTATTTGTTGTTAATTTTCCATAATTGGATACTTTATAACGTTTTATACCATATAAATTTAAATTTATAATTTTTAAATATTTTTGTGATTTTTAAACAATTTTATAATATGTTATTTTTATAAAATAACAATACTGTCAATTTTGACACTATTCATTTATTTGAATTTAAATAAAATATATACAAAAGATATGTTCGAACTAAAATCTTTAATAGATTCATAAAATGTCATATGTATCTATAAAATTAGTGGAGCACATTAAATAGGTCATATAATATTTATTTTATTATTTTGAAAACCATTTATTTTGTTTATCTCTTAATAAAATAATTACTACATTATTTTTGTATAATTATTTAATATACATATTTGTTGCATAAAAATTAAAAATAAAATCCTATTATGAATATAAATATATTAAATTTCAAAATAATACTTTTACTTGAATTTATCATCTTAAAATCACAATATTTAAATTTTTATATTTATTAAATTATGAAGGTGACAACTTTGGCATCATTTAAAATAAACTAATATAAGTGTCATAATCACTTTTATAAGCCTCAAAATGGGCACATATTCTACCATTGGATGGTTATGGTATAAATTTACTTGACAAATAAGTTTTCGTCAGGGTTTTGTGCCTTTTATGATCACTATTAGTTTAATAAAAACTATATTCTTGATTTTTCACTAGATAAACAATTTCTGTATCACTATTGTGTCACAATTAATGATAATTATTTAATGCCTAAAAAATTATAAATAAATTCATATGATGTAGATAATTGTATTATCTTTATTTAGACTATTTATTTTTGATGTTTCATGAAGTTTATCATAAGTTAAAATTAATATACTTATAAGATTTAAGAGAGTGACATGTTGCCACTCTCCTTGGTTTTAATAATAATTTATTTATTTTCATGGATAAAAAACCATTAAATGAATCTAATCCGACCCTTAGGTGATATATTTCTACTTTTAGTCATCCAATAGGATTTTGGAAGGTGTTAAGGTAATTTTATAATCATATATTTACCCTTAATTTCCCAATTTACCTTTAACTATGGTAAATAAATTTTACCATAGTTACTATTCATAATGCCCAAAAATAAAAAGTAGCCTATTAATATAATTTGGACCCAATGATTCCAAATATGAAATCCATTTTTCCAAATTCAATACACAAAAGATGCAGAAATTAAATTAAAATTAATCTCGTTGTCGAAAGAAAACAGGTTTTTGTTTAAAACATTACAAAAGATTGAATTGATTTAACCTACGAATTCAAGGTAAAATAAATTCTAATGACATAAATTATATTAAATGGTAAAAATATATTCTATTTATACTTTAAAACCATTCAATATTCTAATTTAACCATACAAATTATTATGATGAAAAAAGTTGTTTTTAATTAAAATATAGCGTGATTTTACTATTCATTAAAATATTAAAGTTATCAAAAAAATATCAAAACTTTATCCAATGTAAATTGTAATATCATGATTCAAAATAATAAGTTTATTTTGTAAAATTTTACATATAATCTTCTCAAAAAATTTATTTAAAATGCGTGCGCCATCAAAAGGCGGGAAAACTACATTTTTTGAAAAATACTTATTTTACCCAAAAAAATTTATTTTGTTCCCATACCATGTTCTAGAAAATGTGTAAGATGAATAATAATGTTATAAAATTCAAAATGTAGTTAATTCTATTCATAAATGATAGTTTATAATAATATTATAACCATATATCGTTGTTTAGTGAAACCCGGTATTGCGTACTACACACGCTATCAAGGAAGGTCATGATTGTGTGTAATGAAAGCCAAGTTAGGGTTGCGTGTTGTGAAAGACTCCTTTTTTGTTGCGTATAAAAAAATCCAACCATATTTCATTTATAAATTTAATGTATATATATATACACTCAATGTTGTGTAGAATGACTATTATCAAACGAACATGAAATTGGGCATAACACGATCCAAGAATTGTGTTGCATATACTGCAAGATAATATTGTGTTGCGTATAGCACAAGATAATCATGGTGTAGCATAAAACACATGACATCAAATAAATTAAAAATAATACTTATCATAAAATCTCGGGGTGTTACAAACATGACCATGTGAAACACGTTGATATCATTTTGAATACACTGAGAGCGTCTCATTTATATGCTAAGCTCACAAAATTCCAATTATGGATGGATCATATTCACTCCTTGGGTCACACCATCTCATAGACAACAATATTAGTGGTCCTAGAGAAGGTGAGATTAGTAGTTACCTACGAGCATCCCAAGAACATTTTTTGAGGTGTAGAGTTTCTTAAGGCTAGATGGTTACTACAAGAATTTTTTACTGCACTTCTCATGCTTGGAGGTGTCGTTGAATGGATTGAATAATAATATTGTGACGTTTTCTTGGTTAGATTCTTTTGAGATAGCCTTTCAAGAGATGAAAGGGCGTTTAAATTCAGCACCGATACTGGTATTCCTATTTTTATGCAAGAGTTATACCTTCTATTATGATGCATCAGGTATTGGGATGGGAGAAATGCTTATGTAGGGGGATCGAGTTGTTTCATATGGGTATCGACAGTTGAGGTCACATGAGAGGATTTATCCTACACATGATCTGGAGTTAGTTGTAGTTGTTAAAACCTTGGGTTGTTCTGTACATTACTTATTGTGACAACATTTTTTGGTGTACGTGGACCAAAAAAGACTCAAGTACATATTTACTTAGCAAGATTTAAATTTGATACAGTGAAGTTGGGTGGAAGGACTTTAGTCCATTGATGTTGAGCTTTCCTTTATGCCTGGAAAAGGCAATGCCGTGGCTGACGCACTGAGTAAGAGGACTCAGATACAGGCAGTGCAGTAGGCCATTGGTGGGTGGAATGTTATGGCGTTATTCTCTGAGATGCATCTCGAGGTTCATGACAGACAAGGATAGAATTTTATTTCATCCTTGGTTGTTACTTATAACCTAATGGAAAGAGTGAGGATGAGGTATATATCAGATTCTAAATTCCTAGTTCTATAGAAGATTGTGGAAGGTGAGGACTTTCCTACTGAATGAATGATAGGTTTGGATGAGATCATGTGTATCCATGGATGTGTTTGGGTTTAAGTAGACATACACGAGGAGATGAAGTTGGATTATAATGCTTTTGTATGGGAATTGTATCCTAGTTTCATAATGCTTTATCAAGATTTACATCATCATTATTGGTGTCTAATTATGAAAGGACACATAAATTGTTTTTTCATGATGTGCTCTACCGGTCATCAGGTGAAGGCAGAACACCAAAGACCAGTTGGACTTTTACAGCAGCTACCCATACATGAGTAGAAATGGAATGATGTCTTCATTGATTTTGTGATAGGTTTACCGAGGTCGACTCGAGGAAATGATGTTGTTTGGGTGGTTGTTGATAGGCTCACAAAGGTTTCCAATTCCTTCTGATCAGATAAACCTTTAGTGTTACTGAACATGGGAGTTTTTACATTGGTGAGATTTTAATAATTGATGAGGTCTTGTATTCTATCATTCATATATGGATGCATGGTTTAATTCTCATTTATGAAAATATCTATAGTTGGATTTAGGTAAACATGTGATTTTGAGTATAGCTTACCACCCCCAAACAAATGGCTAGTTAGAGCTAATGATTTAGGTGCTGGAGGATATTCTTCAGGCGTACATTATAGTTTTTTGGGGTTCTTTGGAGAGACACATACCCATGGTTGATTTCTCCTATAAAAATAACTTTTAGGATACTATTCAGATAGCTCCATATGAGGCTTTGTACAGGAGGTCATTCCTATCACCCCTATGTTGGTTAGAGGCAGAAGAGACAGCTCTGCTGGGACCTCGTCATATCTTCTTGACCACAAAATGGGTTCAATTGATTTGATATAAGATGGTTATTGTGTAGTATCGTCAAAACTCCTATGCCAATATTTATAGACAATCTTTGGAGTTCAATGTTGGGGATGGATTTTTCCAATGTGTCATGACGATGTTGGAACACAAGTGAATCAAGAGATTGGGTAATCTTTCCCCAAGAAACATCGGTCCATTTGATATTATGGAAAGTCAAGATGATTGCCTATCTATTACAGTTACCTAAACGGTATAGATCCATGAATGTTTTCTTCCATGTATCTTGGGTACATCGGTATCACTCAAAACAATCTTACATTTCATAGCCCAATTAGATTATGCTTCATATTGATGCATCCTTTTAGGAGCATCTGATTCCTATAGTTGACAGGAGCACTAAGGATCTCCATTTTCAGTCAGTTCCTCACGTATGTGTGCTATGGAAGGATGGTCGAGTACAATATGAGACTTAGGATAGGGAGGCTGGTGTACCTACTCAGTGTCCAGAGTTAGTCTTAGATATTTCTTCTCCACAATTGGAGGGGAAATTCAGCGATGGATTATTTTAAGCGGGGATGTTTTTAACAACCCGATTCTTACTTAGAGGTACAAGATTCATTCTTTCCCTTTTAGTTGTTTTTGAGAAAACTTGGGAAAACTACAAAAGTACCAGAATCACACTTTCACATGGACGAAATTTGGGTTACACATCATGTAATCCTAAGTACACATTGTGTAGTTTTGGTTGTGTATAGTGGGAATACATGGTGTCTAGGAATGTCATTATAGAAGTGAGTAAAAACCAAATACACATCGTGTACTTCCTATAACATGTCGTGTACCCATGTACATAGGTCCTGGTAAGTAATTTAGTAAAATTCAACCACCAAATGAGTAGTTAAATGATATACACATCATGTATATGGACTTACATGCAGTGTATTCTCTGTTTTTCATATAAAATAGGTATTATTCTCATTCTTCTATTACTTGGACAGAGTGGTCATCAGGTGGATGAATAAGAAGTGTCAAGATTCTTTCTTTATCCCATTTCTTCATCCAAAAGTAAACTCGAACACCGTCAAATCCGTTAGAATCCTCTGGGTGAGTGATCATTTTCTCTTGAGCCGTTTTTGGTTATTTCTTCTCTCAACTGTGTTATTTATGGTTGAATGAATATTTGTTTTGTAGATATACACCATTCTATCTTAAATTAGAGGTCGAGGCTGGATGAGGATAGTTATACAACAATGAGGTAGGAGGTCTTGTGCCTCTCATCAATTGTTGAGATGTTTATTTGTCTCGTTGTTCTACGCACCCATGTTTAGGGTGTCATCCTAAAAGGAAATTGATTCGTATTATTACATAATATTTTTTTTGTAATTAATTCAATGAATTAAAGAATTGTCTTCTCTTTTTTTGATTAAGGGCCACCCCGTGGGTGCATTTCCCTCATATAATAATTTTTTAGCAATTTCAACCTAGTATTACGATAGGTATTCCTTCGTTTCCCTTGTATGTTTGTTTAAAATAAACTTGGATATTATATGGAATTGTAATTGTGATAAAATTTTAAGGGTTTTTTTAATGGATTTGGGATTGTGTTTTCCCATTTTGTCTATGGAGTGGTTTTTCTTGTCTAATCAGGTTGGAATGTTTTATGTAATTTTAATGATTAAATATTAAATTTCATTTGGTGACACACGAGTTCAGCTTAGAACACCATGAATGGACTCACATGACTATTGTACATTGCACTTGGGTGTCAATGGGTTCAGCTTATAATTATATGGACGTACTTGAGAGGCCTTTGTGTTATATGTCATTAGTGACATCTAGTATCCCTAGTAGGACCATCGAGGATGGAATAAATTGACATGATCATATACTACACATAGAATTAATCTTTGGGGATCCCTTGTAGGAAAACTGAGGAAGGACTCTCATGAACTTATACCAATGTATTGTGTGACACTCGTGGACCCCTTGTAGGACCATTGAGAACTGGCTCCCAAGATGTCGGTAGAATTGCACCTAAATATATACTTGAATTCCAACATTAGAATCATAAGAAAGAACTCAAGTTATAATTAATTAATGGAATGGAATGAATTGTGACACGTCATAGAAGCCAAAAAAACAAGAATGGCTTCTGTCTTCACGTACTTCTTTAGAAGGTTTACTGAGATTTATATTGTTGTTACTTTGTTGTGGGGAATTTTGGGCTTAGTCTTAATTCTGATACTTAAATATCTCAGGTAATTGAATTGATAACGGACATAATGAAATTTATAAATTAATGCCAATAATTGATGGATTATTTACCTTTGAGTACCTCATTGTTTACCACATTTCACTATTGTCCAATACTTCTTCATATACTCACTAATAGATTGGAATAGACCATAGGTGGTTTTCTACTAGGATTTATTTTTCTCACCCTATTTGGGAAAAATTTTCTGACCCAAATGGACTATATTGTTGAAGGTGTCGATAAGGGAAAGGGACTTTTTTAGGCACTTGATTGATTATTAAGAGAATGAGAGCATGGGACCAAGCCAAGGCCTACGATGCGCCTGAGTTTCATTTTTTTTACCGTACTTTGTTATTGTATTGTAATAGATTTCATTGTATCCTTTTTTCTATCTTTTCTTAGAACATGTGATATGATACATCATTTTGATATGATTTGAAATCTGGTTATCTTTATCATTCAATCTTCTATTGTATACTTCAATTGCATTTTGTTTACAGCTTTTTCTATTTTTATTACTTATTCCATTGTGTTACACTCTACGAATAAGGAAATTTTTTTCCCACTATCAAAAACTAGACCCTCATTGCTAGTCGGAAGCCTCTGGTGTTTCGGGAAATGTGATTGAGGCCATGTGGCCAATTGGGTATGGGTCACCTTCAGTGGCATCCAGACTTGAGACGTTACAAAGTGGTATTTGAGACTATTTTTTCTGGTTTGTTTTAATACTTGGCGATGATATAAAAGAAAATAATATGGTATTTTGTTGTGCATGGGAGTATCTACCCCATGTATAGGGAAAATCCAAATTTCCTTGAATTAAATTGTGTTTTAAATTTTGAGCTATTACAGTTGATTCGATTTCACCATTGTTTGATGCACTTGTTTTGTCATGTTATTATTGATATTATTGTGGTTATATTTTTTTGAAACCTGATGAGATGAGGGAATGCCATCTCATGTATCATATATAAACTTGATAGATAACACATGCCATTCATACCTTCTGTGCCATTTAGGGAGAATTATTGATTTCTTGATGTTGTGATAGATGTTGTGCTAGAGATTCATGTTGTTGTGATAGTACCTTGATTGTTATGCCTGCTGTTGTGATAGGTGTATTTATACATGA
Organism: Viscum album; assembly: GCA_963277665.1. NCBI lineage: Eukaryota > Viridiplantae > Streptophyta > Magnoliopsida > Santalales > Viscaceae > Viscum > Viscum album. Next base: position 732,936,621 of record OY728136.1, on the reverse strand, counting down.
AATGGTTTGATTGGTATGGACTCCATTCTTTGATCCCTGAGGTGTATGTTCCCTCATGGATTATAATTTGGTGCATAATGTTTCTGCCATGTGATATAGATTTTGTAGTTATATTCTATATGTGGATGCAAAACTTTGATTTATAGGGAGAATGGACCCCACAGATCAGAAATTGGTATACCACTGGTTGTTTTTTCTATTTAACAGGGTTTTTTTCAGAAATTTATAGTTTTTATCCTGAAAAAATCCAGTTATACGGAATGTAGTTTAGTCTAACATGTTGTGTGTTCTTCCTGTTCGAGGAAGATAGTGTTCCAAGTTTAAAGATTTACACGCCATGTACGATATGTACATTTTGTTTGGTAGCTGAACATGTGTCTAACTATATGAGATATATCATGGGATGTTGGGTTTCGCAAGTACACGGTCGTATACTTTTAGTACATGTAGTGTGGGATCACTTCGAAATAACCAGTGTGAATCTGGATACGTGGGAGTACATGGTTGGGGTGGATACTTGTGTACATGTTGTGTACGTGTCTTGCACACTACGCACAGAGGGTTAATACACGCCAAGGATAGAGAGTCTACATGGTAATGTAAATACATAACAGTACATGTTGTGTATGATTTTTACATGTCCTTTAGTACCTTTGGAAAAAAATTGAGGGTCTTTTCTTGTTTCATTTTGGCACACTTGAAAGGAAAATCGTGATAATGATATCAATCTGAGACAAGTGCTTGACAATGTAGAGTCATGCCACCATGACGGCCATAAGTTGTATGCCAGGAAAGGGGTGATGATCATACCCTAGAGGTGGTAGGCTAGGGGATACTAATGGGTCCTCCAAACCTGTCAGTCATGGAACTAGATGTTATTCCAGATTAATGTGTAGATACATAGTTCTATGAAGGATTTATGAGGTTTATGAAAGCTTTTCCAGAAGCACCACAGCTTTCTGTATCTATGGAAGAGATGACACAAGTGTTCCAGTAGCAGTATCTAACTACTTTCTCAGGGGATGGTGTACCACTAGCTATAGAATCATGGCTAGAGGCCATGCTTTCCATCATCACATACTTAGACACACCTCTAGATATTAGGTTAAAGCTCGCATCATATAAGTTGTGTGATTCCTCCAAGTGATGGTGGGATTATATCATTCAGGAAGGGAATCACTAGGATATGACATGGGAAGACTTTCAAGTGGCCTTCTATGATTATTGTTTTCCTAAGGCACTGATGGCCGATCAAGCCCTGGAGTTCTTACACATTGAACCAGGAACACTATCAGTTACAGACTATTCTGAAGGTTTTACCAAGCTTTAGTGTTTCACACCTACTCTGATGGGTGATAATGTATCAAAACCTAAAATATTTGAGATTGGTCTTATGTTTTTTCATTTGATCACAGGTGATTTTTTTGGTTTTCTTCAATGTCATCTATATTGAATTAGGCACTGATCACCGATTGCAATATATGGGAAGCAAGTTGTGCGTGCCAGGGAAGTTCAGCACCGATTTTTTATTATGTTTCAACCAGAAAGAATAAGCATCACCTAGAGTTATCTCATAGTTAAATTATCAGTGAAACCCATTATTTTGGTAAATAGATGAGGTGCAACTAGTGTGGTAGTTCAGGGCATATGAGGCCTCAGTGCACAAAGGACCCAGATGAGTGTCGATATTGGGGCAGGATAGACCATCTAAAGTGCTTCATTAGGATGTTTTCACCAGTGGCTAGCGAGAGGGGTTCTACACCGAATCAACATTCCAAAAAAGGGTCTCTAACTTCTCCTCAGATAGGCAACTGGATTACATCAGGTCGTTCAGGTAGAGGTGGTTGTCGTGGTCTATATATCTCGAACCCAAGATCTCCATGAAAGTAGGGTGGGTCAGCTCAGGGTATCCAGGCCCTGTCATAGGGCCGCAGTATAGTCCATACATATGTAGTGCAACAAACCCAACAAGAGAATGATCCTGAAACTTCTACTATCAAGGTTACTATTCATGTCACCTCTGTTTTATCTTCTATACTTTTCGATATAGGGGATTCTCATGGTTTCATATCATTTTCCTTTTTAAAAAGCCTTTGGCTCTGTGTATTTACTTTTGATGAAGTTAGGATGCTAGAAACTCCATTTGAAATAAGAACGGCAGGTGTGAGTCCGTGTAAAGAGTGTCCCCTTGAGGTTGGTGGGTATCACATTTTTGGGATCTCTATGTATTGAATATTATAGGATTAGATGTTATACTCAGAATGTACTAGTTATCTCCCTTTCAGGCCTATTCATATTTCAATCAGTGTAGGGTGAGTTTTATGTCACCAGAAGGTGGATTGTTTCTACCTAATGGTGAATGGGGTGTCCAGGAAAGTCAAGTTGGACCCAAGAATCATGGGTTGGGTAGGATGATATCCCAGATTGCGAGTTTATATTTGGATGACGATGAAACATTTTTGGAATATTTACCTATAGTGGTTGATCGTTTTAGGGATGTTTTCTCGGATGACATAATAGGATTACCTCTGGTCAGAGAGGTGGATTTCACTATCGAGATACTTCCAGGAGCTACACCAGTATCCATTCCTCCTTATAAGATGTCTAAGATGGAGTTGCAAGAACTCAAGAGGTTGTAGGAAGATCTAGAAGATAAGGGTTTTATCCGACACAATACTTATCATTGGGGTTCACTAGTTCTTTTCGCGAAAAATGAAGATGATACCCGCAATCTATAAATGGGCTATCAAAACTGAACTAGAATATGGTTAAAAACTAATATCTATTGCCACAGATAGATGAACTGTTTGATCATCTTTGAGGAGCTTGTGTTTTCTCAAATATTTACTCAATGTCAGGATATCATCAGGTACGTATTTGACCTACAGACATACCTCATACTTCCTTTTGTAGTAGGTATGGCCTCTATGAGTACCTAGTTATTCCATTTGGCCTCATTAACATGCTAGTAGTTTTCATGGCATATATGAACTGATTATTCCATCCTTACCTAGATTCTTCTGTAGTGGTTTTTGTGGAAAATATCTTGGTGTATTCTCAAAAATGACATGTCCACACCAGACACCTTGATATCGTTTTGAATACACTGAGAGAAAATCAGCTATATGCTAAGCATATAAAATTCCACTTCAGTTGAATTAGATTAACTTCTTGGGTTAGGTCATCTCACAGATAGGAGTATCAGTGGACCCAGAGAAGGTGAGAGTAATAGTTACCTAGGATAAACCCAAGAACATTTTTTAAGTGAAAAGTTTCTTAATGAAAACTAGTTAATACATTCATTTTATAAAGGCCTTCTCACACTTGGCAGCACAACTGATGGGATTGAAAAAGAATAGTGTGAAATATGTGTGGTCATATTCTTGTGACAAAACATTTTTGGAGCTAAAAGGTAATTTGACTTCAGTGTTGATAATGATGATTCCAGAGCTAGGATATATTGACACCATATAATATGATGCATCAGGTATTTGGATGGGAGCAGTGCTTATGAAGGGTGGTCAAGTTGTTGCATATGGGTCTCTGTAGATGAGTCCACATGAGAGGAATAACCCTAAATATGATCTAGATTTAGTTACAGTTGTTCATGCCTTGCATTGTTGGATACATTACTGGGAGATCATTATGTGGTGTACACGGACCCAAAAATCCTCCACTAAATCTTTACATAGTAGGATCTAAATTTGATATGGTGAAGTTGGGTGGAATACCTACATTCCATTTATTTTGAGCTTGCCTATACCCCTAGAAAAGGCAATATAGTGGTTGACGCATTGAGTATGAGGACTCGGATACTTGCAGTGTATGAGGCCAGTGGTGAGTGGAAGCTTATAGTGCTGTTCTCAGAGATGCATGTAGAGGTTCATGACATAAAAGGAAATACATTTCTTTCATATTTTCTGGTAACATCTACCCTAATAGAGAGAGTGAGCATGAGGAAGCTATCCAATTTCGAAGGCCTAGTTCTACTAGAGAGTGTGGTAGGTGAGGACCCTCCTCCTTGATGGATGGTACGCGAGAATGAGATCCTACCTATCCATGGAAAAATTTGGGTTACACTTGAAATATGTGGGGAGATGATGCATGATTTTCATGCCTCTGTATTGGAAATGCATCCTGATGTCACCAAGATGTACCATGATTTAAATTGTCTATATTGGATCCCATGAATGAAGAGAGATGTAGCTTGTTTTTTCATGAGGTGCTCTACCTGTTTTCAGGTGAAGGCGGAACACCAAAGACCAATAGTACTTTTATAGAAGCTACCCATTCTAGGGTGGAAATGGAACGTTGTCGCAATAGATTTTGTGATAGGTTTACTGAGATCCACTCAAGAAAATGATGTTGTATGGGTTGTTATTGACAATATCATGATGGTATCAGATTTCATTCCGATTAAGGAAAGAATCAATGTTGATGTACATGGGAGGTTTTACATCCATGAGATTGTACAATTGCATGGGGTCCCTAATTCTATCATTTAATATAGGGATGCCTAGTTTACTTCTCATTTCAAGAAAGGGCTATAGAGGGCTTTAAGTACATAGGTGCTTCTGAGAACAACATACCACCCCCAGAAAAATGGCCAGTCAGAGTGCATGACTCTGGTGCAGGAGGACAATCGTCATACATGTGTGTTGGATTTTGTGGGTTCTTGGGAGAGAAACATACCCCAATTTTAGTTCTCCTATAATAATATCTTCTATGGTACTATTTATATGGCTCTATATGAGGCTTTGTATGAGAGGTCATGCCGATCACCCCTGTGTTTGTTGGAGGCAGGAGAGACAGCTATGTCGTGACCTTGTTTTATCTAGGATACCCCTGAATAGGTTCAGTTGATTTGGGAGTGGATTTCTACAATGCAGTCTCATTAGAAATCATACATTGATCATCATAGATGACCTTTGGAGTTTGAGGTTGGGGATTGAGTTTTCCTTTGCGACTCACCAAGGATGGGATATAAGAGGATCGTGAGATAGGATAAAATTTCACTGAGATACATTGGTCCATTTGAGATTATGAAGAGAGTTGGGATGGTCTTCAATTTGTTACAATTACCCCAATGGTGCATAGATATTAATGACATCTTCCATGTTTCTCATATATGACACTATCACTCAATCCTGTCTCCCATTTTTACGCTCAAGGAGGTTGAGCTTAGGGTTGATGCATCCTCAGATGAGTATCTGATTATTATAGTGTATAGGACTAGGAAGGTTCTCTTTGTCCGGTCAATTCTTCTCGTACAGTTGCTATGACAGCATGATCGATTACATGAAAAGACTTGGGAGAGGGAAGCTGAAGTACGTGCTTAGTGGCCAGAGTTATTCTCATATATTTCTTCACCAGCCTTGGAAGGGAAATTATTGGATGAATTTATTTAAGGTAGGAAGTTTATAAGAACCCATTTATTATATGGAGGCAGGGGATTATTTTATTTTTCTCCACTTTGAGTTGTTTTTGAGAAAATAGAGGAAAACCAGGCAAGTCCTGGAATTACACTGTCAAACAGCTTGACATAGGGTTACACGCCGTGTAATATTAAGTACAACACATGTTTTTTTGGATGTGTATGGTTAGAATATATAGTGTCTTGGAATTTCTACATGTAAGATATGAAAAACCAACTATCCTCCATGTATCAATGTTTGCAGGTCTTGGAAAGAAAGTTAGTGAAATTACACAACCAAATGAGCGGTAAAATGATATACACGCCTTGTATATGGACATACACGACGTGTATTTTGTGTTTTTAACTTAAAATGGTTAGAGCTTTGTTTTTATGTTATTTGGATACAGGGCTCACTAGGTGGACAAATAAGCAGATCCAAGATTCTTTCTTTCTCCAGTTTCGTCGTTTGGAAGACGATTAAAACACTGTCAGATCCATTGGAAAGCTCTCAGTGAGTACTTGTTTTTTCTTGAGCCGTTCATTGTGATTTTTTCTCTCGAATGAGTTATTTATGGTTGAGTGAATATTATTGTTCTGTAGATCTACATTCTTCTTTCTTGTATTAGTGGTTGAGGCTGGATGAGGAGAGTCATACTACGACGAGGTAGGTGGTCTTGTGCATCTCGTAAATTGTCAATATTTTTATATATGATTTTGTGTCATATGCCCATGATTAGGTTATTTCCTTGAAATTAAATTGATCCTTATTATTATCTAATGTTTTTATGATAATTAATTCAATGAATTCAAGAATTTTTGGCTTTGTTGTTTCATTAAGGACCACCCTGTGGGTGCCTTTCCCTAGGATAATTATTGTTTATCCATTTCAGCCTAGGATGTCTTTTGGAATGCCTTCATTTCCCTTGAAGGGATATTAAAAATGAACATGGATATTATATGGTATTTAAATTGTAATAAAATTTTACGTGTTTTGATTATGGCATTGGGATTTTGTTTTCCCCTTTTAGCAATGCAGTGGTTTTTCTTGTTTAAAACAATTTGAATTTTTTATTGAAATTTAATGATTAAATGGTAAATAACATTGGGTGACATGTGGGTTCATAATAGAACACCATAAACAGACTCACATGACTGTTGAACCTTGATCCTTGGGTGAAACATGGGTTTTTCTTAGATTTCCATGGACAAACTTGAGAGGATTTTGAGATATATTTCATTAGTGGCACTTCAGCTCCCTAGTTGGACCACCGAGGACAGAAAAAATTGACATGATATTATAGTAAAACTAGAGTGAAACTTTGTGGATACATTTTATGAACACTGAGGATGGAATCACATGAACTAATAACAACTTCTAGAGTGACACTCGGGGCACCCATTTAGGACCACAGAGAATGAACTTACAGGATTTCAGTAGAATTGTACCTGAAGTGATACTTGAATTCTAACATTAGAATCTCATGAAAGGACTCAAGTTATATTTAATTAATGGAATGTAATAAATTTTGACATGTCTTCCAAGACAAATCACAATCTTGGATTTGGTCTTCACTTACTTATTTAGAACCTCTTCAGATAATTCTTTTGTTCTTACTTTGTTGTGTGGAATGACGGGATTAGGTCAAATTTTGATACGTAAATATCTCATATAATTGAATTTCTAATTGACATAATGAACTTTATAAATTAATTCAAGTAATTGTATGATTTTTAACCTTTGAGTACCCCATATTTTACTGCATTTCACTGTTGTACAATACTGATGCATATACTCACTGACAGATTGGCACAAACCATAGGTGGTTTTCTACTTGGATTTCTTTCTGACACCATGTTTAGGTCATGTTTTTGGGCCCAAACAGACAATATTTCTCCATGTGTCAACAAGGATAAGTTCTCTTTCTTAGGTACATGATTGATGCTTATGTAAAAGAGATCATATGACTAAGCCAAGGCTTGGAATGCTGCTGAGTTTCATTTGGTGTTACCGTACCTTGGTATTGTATTGTAATTGATTATAGTGTATCCAATTTTTCTATGTTTTATTATAACATGTGACATACTTCATCATTTTTATATGATTTGACTTCTGATTATCTTTATATTTCATTCATCTATTGTTAACTTCATTTTCATGTTGTTTAATTCTTCAATTATTTTTATTACATGTTCCACTATGTTATACTCTTCTAATGAGGTAATAGTTTCCCCACTATCACACCATAGGACCTCACCTCTAGTCGGTAGCCTTTGGAATTTGGAGAAATGTTCTTGAGTCCATATGGGTAATTCGGTATGGGGAACCTTGAGTGGCTTCTGGACCTGAGATGTTACATACATATTCAATTTCAGAAAAATTATGTATATCAAGATTTGATAAAAATTATATAACTAAAATATAAAATTTTGATTATTATGAATTGAAAACAAAACATCAAATTCTTGAATTTTCAACCAAAAAATGTGTTACAAAAACTTGTGAATATAAAAATTAAGATAAAAAATGCAATTAATGATTATATTCTAAATTAAATAGTCACAAAAAATGACAATGGTAAAAATTTTCAACTAACAAATGGATATCTGTATCTATAGTATGAATTTTAAACATCTATGTATGTAAATATTAATGATAGAATGTAATTTTCTTGACTATTTTGATTTCAAAAAAAAATAGATATTTACCTAATTAATTAGGAAAGTAATTGAGTGTTCTCTCATATCCCTTCTATGTAATCATTTTATGATGTATTGAAATTTTTACATTATATTCATTATTATCCTATCATAATCATGTAATATATGACTAAATTTTAGATAAGACTTTCACATCATCAAAATTATCATCACCAAAATGAATTTTTTCCTTCTAAACACAATAGACCACTGATCATTTTATAGGTTTATAAAATAAAATATATTTTTTAAATTCATAACTATGATAAATGATTCCTCCTTGAAAATAAATATATCCAAATGAACAAATTTAAATTAATACTCATCATGTTTCACACCACAATTACATTCAACCCAATTATACATGAATATCAATACCTAATATTTAGTGTAATAAATATCTCATTGATCTTTAACCACTCCAAAATTTGATGTTTATGTAGATTTTTTTTTATCTTTTCAATACAAAAATTATAGTGCTTCAACGACAACCATTACTCCACTATTTTGAATGGCACTTTTTCATATCATTTTTTTCTATAAAATGGTAATTATTAGTATCAAAACTACACAATGTGATCAGATTAACAGTTTGTTCCCATACAAAAATTTTATTTTTTTATATTGTTAAATAAAGGTTTATATTTTCCTAAAACCCAGAAAAAAATGTGTTTTTATATTTATTCATCAATAACTTTTAATTTCTTAATAGATATCTTATATTCAACCATGAAATATATGATGATATATAAGGTTAATCCACACATATTTTGTTCAAATTTTATAAATTTTCTTGCATCACGACCTCATGTGGAATTGAATTGACCATTAAACCATCAATACCTTTAACTCCACTATCAACCTTCAAATTTTTAGATATTTGGATCCAACATTCTTCACTCAAAATAAAAAACCTATACATAAGTCAATTATATATATATACACACACATATATTTGGAAAATAGAGTCCTGTAATCGATTTTGATTATTATATTATCTATTCAAAACAATTATATATAATTAAAAAGGATACGCCAAACCTAAATAAACAATCCCACATATTCTTATCTCTCACATGAATTGAATCAACAGAAGAACCATTATATCAAAAGATGAGGGTGGAAAATACATTTTTAGTTGAAAATGTATAAGGATAGATTCATTATCCAACAAATTTAAAAAATATAGGTCTATATATTTGATACAAATTGAATTAATAAAGTAACGTAACCTGATGATATAATTTCTATAAAGTAACGATAATATTCAATAAAATTAAACTAGTAGAAATAAAAATTCAATACATGACAATCTTCATATTTCATACCTGTTAACTTTAAATCATTCAATGAAACCAAATATTTTACATTTTAAGAAATCCTAATAGTTTATTTAATACCATATAGTAAATGTAAAAAATTTATCTTCTCACTATTTTTTTTCTATGAAAATCTAGAGGAAAATATGTTCTATTTACTTTCTTTGTGGGAGATAACACAAACATATTCTCATGATTATTAATTTTAGTATTTCAATGAATATATCTTTTTTGTTTCTTTATATGTTGAAAAATGTTCCAATTATTCTCTTAAAAATATTCTTCTCAACATGGAAAACATCAATATTATGTTTTATATCTAAAAATATCTAATAATGTATAATTAATATATTGGTTTGTTTCTTTTAGGAATTTTTTTATTGACAGTAACATCATTTCCACATGTGGTATCAATGTTTTCACCTTTTAATAACATTCTTCATCTAAAAATGGTTTTGGTAAAACAAATAATGGTTTTTTAAATAATTAATTTCCCTTTTTGATATTTGATAAGGATAATCCATTCAAAAAAACTGTTCAATTTTTCATGTACATTATATTTCATCCATTATTCCATTGGTGACATGAAGTAACTTCTTCATAAATTAGACAATATTAATGTTTGTTAATATTTTATCCTTATATGTTTCCATTTTCCATAAATCCACCTATAGTGAACATTATTGTAGCACGCAAAATAAAATAAACTTTATTTTATTCCTCAAATACTTTTACCCATGTCTCCCATAGAAATTTCAATTTTTCAATCAATGGTGATAGATAAACATCAAAATCATTTACAAGATATTTTGTTCACAAAATCATTTAGCTCATCATCACATACATCATCATTATACATATCTATGGGGAAAAAGTTTAGAAAACAATCATAATAGGCTATCAACTATTTTGGGTTCTAAGGCTCCGATATGGATTCATTCCGTCTATGAATAGACCCATTCAAATATTTCTAATTTGACTTTTAAAATTTTTAATTTGTGATCAAATAATTTACATTAAGATGAATCAATTGGGAGATATAGATTTCTATCAGATATTACCTCATTTTTATTTCATCGTATCCTTTTTCTGACATTTCAGTTTTAAAGGAGAAGCTTTAAATAAGGAATTTTTAGAAGATTCCATAATGATTTAGCTAGATGTTTAGTGCATGTTCATGATAATGAATTGGTTTTTTTTTCACTGAAGGAATTTTATCGGTGTCCAAAATTGATATTACCACTCTTAAGCTAGCAGAGAATAAGTGTGGTGTCGATCCACATGGAACAGATGAGTGTATGAATTTCATTGAATTTGGAATTAACATATCGAAAAATTCAGAATTTATACTGGGGTTTTTGTATTTGGTTATGACCACCATTTTGATTAATGAATTAATGAGTAACATTTGAAGGTAAAGAAAACAAAAGTGGGTTTTAATGTGGTTAATATAAAAAAGAGCGTGTTGGGTATATTGTGATTATGTAGGTTGTATGAACTTATTATTATGTTGTTTTGTTCATAATAACTCAACACTCTAGATTTCGATTGCGACAAGGTTCCCTTGGTCTAGTAAAATTTGTTTGGAAATGAAGAAACTGACTCCTTGGTCCGATAGTCAGTGTTTCACAATTATTTATTTAGATCAGTCCATTTTTGAGTCGATGAATACTTCCAATGATCATGAAGGTATTCATTGTTATTTTTCCATTGAGTCCCTAAAAATTTCCCCTTGATCTCGCACATAATTTTCTGTTATAAAAATATATTATTGAAGAAGAATAAGAAGAATTAAATAGCACAATCATAAACATAACAATTAATCCAAATGAAAACACTCTTTAATCATCCACAGCCCCAACAAATGGGGTGTTTAGTTACACATGGAAGAAAATATGACAACGGAACCCACGATACCAGATGTGGTCATTGGAGAAACTTTTAGGAGTGGTGAATTCTTTGGTAGAATAGTGGAATAGTGGAGTAGCGGAACAACGTTAGTATGACAGTAGGGCAGTGGAACCACCCTCCTTAGAATATTGAATAATGACTCCAGGATTTTTGGGGTCTTCCACATATTTATAGATTTTAGGGGTACATGGAGTGTACTGGAAAGTACACGCTGTGTACCATTTTCAACGTGTTTTTCTATCTTTTTCCCCATTGATGGGTGACCTGACACACTGTCTTTGACTTTGAACATTATTCCACCTGGTAGGTGGACATACACAACGTCTAAAGCTACCCCACACGGTGTGTAATATGGTTCTTTGGACACCAACCACTTCAACAAGGTCAACATGGTGTGTATACATGTCGTACATAGCGTGTAGTGGTCAGCCGACAACATGGTCATGTAATCTTACTCCCAACCACTAACTGATTCTAGAAGGACTTAAACAGCATTTATATGACGTACACAGTGTGTATGGCTTCTAGATACTTGGGCATGTACTTTTCCTAGACAATATGTGTTGGGGTACCGGTACACGATGTGTATATTAAAGTACATTCCGTGTAGGTTTGGAATTTTTGATAAACTTCCCCTGAATTGAGTCTTTGGAATGGAAATACCTGAAAATCATTATGATCACCAAATTACAGCATTTTACCTCCAAAGGAACTTGTATCTGGTGAAGAAATGTTTTGGAAACTCAATAAAATATATGAAAATTTATACCATAATCTGTTAGATCAAACTCCCCCACACTTAGTCGTTTGCTTGTCCTTGAGAAAAAATCCCAACATCTAATCAACAGTATCCATATTCCAAAAATGGAAGAATTCATCTTAATTATAATTATAAATACTATAGTCATAGAAAATGGTTTTATAAAGGAAAAAAATATTTCAATTTTAAAGATATATTAATCATGCCACTTTTATAGTTTAATTAAAAACATTCATTATATTTTATGAACATCATTAAAAATTTCATAATTACACATGCCACTTGATGATTTACCTCACCATAAAATAATACTCTAAACACTCAATATCATTTTACCAGAGTTGTGCTCAATCTTAATTATATTAACTCTATCCATAGGCTTGAAAGTATTCTCATTCTATACTATAAATTTTAAATCACAATAATCATGAGGGATTTCATCAATGTTCAAATGTTTCTGAGGCTAAGCGTTGGTATGTAATAATGTGAAAAATAATCTTAAAGGCATAAAAATGAGGATAAATTCTCAAACAACAATGCATGATATTCAAAAATTAAAGATCCACAAAAATCCATTCCCAATCCAGATCTCTTAAAAATGATATCATCACCATGATAGTCTCTTTCCAAAATGGGTCCATAAACCATCAGTGAAGTGTAATAACTGAAATTGGTCCCTCTTTTGATTTTTTTAAAATAACATGAGGGGATAGCAAGAATACAATTGATAGTTGGATCTAGGACCGTGTTTCCTAAATGAACAAGTGACAATCTCCCCCACACTTATGTTCATAGTTTCTGACCAAAATGTACCATGAAAAACCAAAAATCCCTCTCAAAACCTCAAGTGAATAATAATGAAAAATTCTAAATGAACTAAGGTATGAAGGGGAAAATAGGCTTGTAATGTTGCTTCATATCAAGGTATTTCATGGTTTCTAAGGTTTTACAAAGATCAGATGTAAGGTTGGTATCAAGGTCAAAGGGGTCAAAAAAACAATCAAATGCCTCATTCATTTTATTATAATTCCAAAATTGTCAAGTTTTTAAGAGAAAATATAGAAAATTTGGGTAGTTATGTATATCCCAAGAATCAATCAAGAAATAGTTTTTATGAAATAATATATCAAAAAGGATTAGAATACCTCTTGGGAATGAGGAAAATGTATAGGGTTCAATCACATCATGACATGAATACAAAATGAAAAGTCTAATAATTGTATATAGCTAATAATTTGGTTTAAAATTAAACTACATCAACAATAATTTTAACAATACATCACAAATTTAAAATAAAAATGTAACTTTAAAAATGTCATTTTATGTGTTTATGATTAAAAAATATAATTAATTGAAAAAATTTCCACATTTAAAAATATTTCTATTATTAATAATGTATCCAAGACTAGTTCAAGGGAAAAAGATTAGGGTTATCAGAGGCCCTCCCCCACATAGAATAAAACATATGGTCCCCTAAGTGAAACAACAAGGAAGAAGGGGGAAATAGGGAAATAAGTTGTGAACGAAGTGGGAAAATAATGGAATAAGTAAACATAAATATGAAATGAAAAAAAGAAATTCTGAGAAATACTTCCCTTGTAAATTGAGATGCCAAATTCACTCCAGGGTACCTGTTACTGGTGATGGAATGTAAAAATGGTAGCTAAAAAATAGCACATCCCAATCAGTGCACAAAACAGATATATATATATATATATATATATATATATATATATAATGAAACTAAATGGGTGATAAACCAGTCAAGGGGTCTCCTTAGAAGAGGCATCATCTGTAATAGGAGAATCATGTAGTGAAGGTGAAGCGACAGTAGTGGAGCCTGTAGGCACAGAAGTCATACTCAGAAGAGGATATATAGTAGCCAGATCCACAGGAGTGGAACTCACATCATGTGGAACAATAATTATGGCCAGCTCAGCCGCATTTGTGGTAGAAGTGGGAAGAGTTGTTGAGAAGAGAACTAAATCTGTGGCCAGTGATATAAACATATGTAGAGGTGATAAATAAGGGCCTGGAGTGAAGGAAGGAACGAGTGCTGGGGGTAGTGGAATTCCACGATTCTAAAGAAGAATCCTCATCATCTTCTAAAGCCAGTCTAGACAATGATCCAGATGAATTTAGTGCTTCCCCACCAAAGTTAGGCGAAGGGTAAAAGGGAGATCGGTCAAGATTACAAAGGGAATTGGGGCGGTAGAAAGAACAGAAGAAGAAGGAAAAGTATTAGAATAAGGAATTCCAAGGGAACTGGGGTGAGTTGGAGATCGGATATCCATAGTTGTATGGGGTGGATCCAGTTTAGTTACACTAGTAAGAATACGTGGGCCGACTCTAACCCCCACAGGAGCAAGGGCATCCTACACAAGCAGAAAGTGCTCACCTCGACGCTTGACCAACCTCATGCGGATAAGAATGAAGAAGTTTGTATGCTGAGGAGAACCCAAGTGGTCCTAAGGGAGAGATGGCTCCAAAACCCACAAATGATGTGTCAAACTGGTGTTGTATAAACAACGAATTAGGTTTCCCTAATGTCCATGGATCATGGAGTTGAAATTGGAGGCGGTGATACATGGGAGGTCAGGGTAGTCATGTTGGACAATACAGGTTTAGAGATCCATGTCTAGCCTAGACCCAATTCCCATATCCTCGTGGCATTGAAAGAGGATGGCACTGAAAAATAGGTAAAGAAAGCGAAGAGGAGGGAAAAGGATGAGTTTTCTCTTCTGCAAGGTGGGGGTGTGCTAGTGGTTAGGCCCAACAAGCTACCACCACATCGCAAAAATATAAAATAACTCAAGACGGGTCAAATTAGAGACGGGAGGTGGGGTGGAAGGATGGGGGTAGAGGCCACACCCTCATCCAAACTTAGCCATATTCAAAGAGAAAGGTAGGCCTTCTAGCTGAAATCTAATTGGGCAAGTTGTATCTAGATGTGTCTGTTTTACGTGGGTTCGTCGAATTTAAAGGTGGACATAAACTCCAAAAAAAATCATGGTACATAGGAGTGTCAACCTAGAAAGTATCTAGACGGTGAGAATGGCTAAGATCCTTCGAGATTCTAAGGTGATGCGAGATGGTGATGTAGAGTTAGCGACCGCTCACCTGGATAGTGTGGTGGGAAAAGAACTGCAATCGCTCCACTGCAGGATAATCCACAAGAAAAATCAAGCAGGGATGCGACAGAGGATGGGAAGTAGATAGTTTGGGTAGTGGTGGATTCGATGGGGTCGGAGCAGATGGTCCCGCTGCTATGGTAGAAGAAGGAGTAGTGGAGACATGAATGGGCTTAGAGGGATGGCTGGTAAGTGGAGGAGTTGGCTCGATTAGGTCAACCACTGGTGTGGAAGGTAACTCTGAAGGAAGGGAGCTAGAAGGAGAGGAAATATCAAAGCCTGCAACATCCATAGTGGTGGGGGATGAGTCTAGAGGATTAACAGGAGTTGGTACCCCAGGAAGAGATAGATCATTAGATGTCGCGGGTGGAGGTGGCATCAGGAGAAGAGGTAGAGCGTACAACGTTGGGGGCTGGAAAACTAGGATATCCAAAGCTGGACTCTCAGCTAGTCGAAGATGAATCAGATAGAAAGGAGGTTCCTCATCCTCAGTAGTGGAAGCAGACCACCTCCCACTTGCAGAATCTTGATCATCCATACCTGAACCAAGGATCACAATACAGAAGAAAAATAGAACTAAAACGCAATAAAATGGATGATTTGAATTTGGGCGGCTGACAGGCGTACGGGAGATGAAAACGGGGAGAGTGGGGGGTTTTCATGACACAGGGTCAAGCTGGGTCGGGCGCGAGCTTTGCGCTGCGGTACCCAGTGTGTCCTAGGGACCACACGCTATGTATTACTATGTTTTTTTAAAGGATTAAATTAATAATAAATATATATAATATAATTATTATAGAAAACTATATAATAATTAAAATTAATAATTAAAATAAAAAGATATATATATATATATATATAATTTACTAAAAATAAAGCTATACATGTAATGTATCTAGAAATACACGTCATTTATTCTAAAATTGGAAAAAGAGAAGTACAACCTTAGGACTGGTGCATGGGGAAAGGATTGAACTGATGATCGTCAATCTAAATGCAACCCCTCAACTATTAGAGCAATTGTTTTACTACTTCTCATTTATATAAATTATATATATTTTATGTATATTTCCAATACTACACGGGATGAAGAAAAGGAATGGCATGTTGTTTTTAATTGGAATAAAAGAGAAGGAAGCAGGGAGATTAGCCGAGTTTGAACCCAGGTATTTTGGATCCAAGGGAAAGACACTGCCAATATTCCAACTTCACCTGCATGTATGTTAGTATTTCAAAAACTATTTGAATTATTGAAAACATGGAACACATGATGTATATAAAAATACACTCCTTGTGGTTTTAGTAAAAGGAAAAATGATGGAATTGGGTCTGTTGTCAGGATTCGAACCCGATTCATGTGGAAATTGGTATACAACCCTTTCTAGCCGGTCTATCCCCATCATGGGTTTTCATTTACATAACAACATTTATATATTACTTTGAAAAATACCACACACTTCATTTAAGTACAAATGAGTATCAAAAGGATGAACCTCGTGCCAAAGGAGGAGATAGAGGGTTTCAAACCAGCGACGGCTTGAATAAACTCATGTGACTTAACCATCAGCACCGACCACATCCCTATTTATTAAGTTAGTTAATCTATATATTTATCATTTTATAAATATATAATGAAGATATCAGTACATGTTGTGTGTATAGGTGGCACACGATGTGTAACCTCTGGGTTGCCTCCCAGAAAGCGCCTTTTTTTAGGTCGATGGCTCGACCTACTTACCTATTCTTACCTAAGATGCATGGTGGAGAGTCTTCACACTGTTTCTTCCATGTGATGGTAAGTCTCCAGCCATTGTCCATTCACCTTGAACGGTTGAAAATCCTCCCCAGTAATTTTCACCACTACATGGTGGAATAAATATATGACTTGAAATTGTTCCGATCATATTGAATTTTTCTTTCCTAGAAATAATCGAAGACTGAAGTTAAAAAGAAGTACCTGATCACTAGGATGGAATGATTTTCATGAAATCATCCAGTCACAGAATTCTATCATCTTCTATTTTTAAATATTTGTGTCCTCATATTCCTCACATCAGATTTAATCATGGTACGATAGTTGGAACTTATGCTTCTCTTCATGTGCATTCATATTAAAA
The DNA here is from genome assembly GCA_963277665.1 of Viscum album. NCBI lineage: Eukaryota > Viridiplantae > Streptophyta > Magnoliopsida > Santalales > Viscaceae > Viscum > Viscum album. The sequence goes on along the minus strand of OY728136.1, from coordinate 732,919,270 downwards.
TTCTGGGCCTTGACGGCCCATAAAGATTTCTTCTCCAACTCCACTGGAAGATAGAATGCCTTCCCATAGATGATGTGGAATGGGGACATCCACAGTGGCATCTTGAAGGTGGTATGCCATTCCCACAAAGCATAATCTAGCTTCTTGGACAATTCCTTACATGAAGTGTTCACAATTTTCTCTAGAATCTTCTTGAGCTCATTGTTGGAGGGCTCCACTTGTCCACTCGACTGTGGATGATATGGAATCCCCATATGATTCTTCACTCTAAACATCGACATTACTCCATCCATAAATGTGTTGTCAAAGTGGGTCCCTCTATCACTGATCAGTACATGAGGAATGCCAGACCTGCTAAAAATTTATTTCTTTAAAAAGGTGATGACCACATTTGTTTTTTCGTGTGATGTAGCAGCGACTTCCACCAATTTTGAGATGTAGTCTATGCAGACCAGGATGTTAGTGTTCCTAAAATATGGTGGGAATATCCCCATGAGTTTTATTCCTCAGATGTCGATGATCTCAACCTCCATGATGGGGTGCTGGGGAATCTCATCTATGGGCCCCACATTACCTGTTCTTTGCCATCGATCGCAACGGGAATCAAAGGATCATGCATCTCTATGAATGGTGGGCTAAAAAAACCCATACAACCAGATCTTTGCTATATTACGGCATAGACCATGATGTCATCCAACTAAAGAGGCATGATAGAATTTCAGGACTCTATAAACATCAGTTTTTAGGATGCAACATCAGATCACACCATCTCCACTTGATTGGAATTGTAGAGGATCTTCCCAGAAGTACCTCTTGAGATCAGAGAGAAACATCTTACTATTATAGAAGGATAGGTTGGTTTGGATAGAACCTATAAGAAAATAATTATAAACATCATCATAGAAATTATGAGGTGATTCTTTGACTGAAAAAGGGTACTCATCATGGAAATCCTCCTTGGTATCTCGATATTCCTCCTTTTCCAAATGCAGCTGCTCCAGGAGGTATTGATGATCAGTAACAACGTTCTAGCCCCCCTTCTTATCTTATATTTCTATATAAAATTCTTGTAGAAGTATTACCCGTCAGATCAGTCGTGGCTTCACATACTTCTTGTTCAGTGGGTACTTGAGTGCTACATGGTCAGTATAAGAAATAATTATAAATAAAACTTAATAAGAACAGAACATGTCGAATTCAAAGACCACTTCCAACATCTCATTCTCTGTGGTATGGTAGTTCATCAGTTCCTTGTTGAACATCCTGCTAGCATAATATATGTGTTGGAGAATTTGTTCAAGCTACGGGGATAGGATTGCTCCCACTGCATAGTCACTGGAATCACACATCACTTCAATTTGCTCCTCCTAGTTGGGTGAAATCATCACTAGAGCTTCTACTTGGCGCTGATTTATGTGCTATAAAGAAATGGTGCATGCCTCATCGAACTCAAATATGGAATCTTCAGAAATATGGTTGGTGAGGCACTGAGTTAACTTTGAGAAGTCTTGGAGAATCCGTCTTTTGAAACCTACATGTCCTAGGAAGTAGCGGATTGCTCTAATGGAAGTTAGAATGGTAAGTCGTGAAATGATTTCTATCTTTACCGGGTCCACCTCAACCCCCTTCGGTGAGATTCTATGGCCAAGTATGATTCTACTCTGCATAATGAAATGAAACTTTTCCTAGGTCAAAACAAGGTTAGTGTTATCACATATTTCCAGTACCAACTCTAGAATCCGCAAGCATGTGGTGAATGATTTTCTATAAATAGAAAAAAATTCATAAAAACCTCTAGGATCTGTTCATCCATGACATTGAAGATAGCCATCATGCAACGCTGGAAGGTGGCTGGAGTGTTGAACATTCAAAAGGAAATCATTTGGTAAGAAAACGTACCATAGGGTCAAGTAAATGTGATCTTCCATTGATCCTTTGGGGAAATGGAAATCTGATCGTAGCCAGAATAGCTGTTAAGGAAGCCGTAAAACTCATTCCCCACTAGTCTCTCTATCATATGATCCATAAAGAGCTAGGGGAAATGATCCTTCCTCATGGAGTCTTTTAGATTTCTATAGTCCACATAGACTCTATATCCTGTGATAGTGTGTGTGGGGATGATCTCATTCTTGTCATTTGAAATCAAAGTGATACTTTCCATTTTGGGGACTACTTGTAGGGGACTCACCCACAGACTATCAGAGATGGTGTATTGGATTCCTGCATCTAGAAACTTGATAACCTCTTTCCTGCCAACTTCCTTAATTGGGGGGTTCAGGCGTCACTGTCGTTACTAAGATGGCTTCTCTCCTTCATTGAGAAGAACCTTGAGGATGAAAATGGCAGGGCTAAGGCCCTTCAAGTCTAAAACTTTCAAACCAATATCCTTATTTCACTACTTCAAAACCCGCATAAGTGCATCCTCCTACTCCTACAACAGTGATACACTAAGTATGATAGGATATGTCTGATGGTTTCCCAAGTACCCGTACATCAGAAAAGATTGGAGAGGCTTTAGTTATACTACATGCTCCTTTAGAATCAAAGGTACAAGTGGTTTTACCTCTTCCCGCTCCAGAATGTTGGGAATAATAGCATGCTACTTGTAGTGGACACCTTGGACTTCATGGAATTGCAGGTCCTCTAGTGCTTCATCAATTGGAATGTCTGGAAAAACCAATTCATCTATTGTGGAAGAACGTATCAGATCATCTCCCTTTCTTCTCAAGTGATCAACCATGGTGGTCACTACATAACATCTCTCATTCCTTGGTAATGATGCTTTATTGAAGGCTTTGAAGACATTATATGAGTCTCTTTCATCTCCTACTATTAAAATCACCTCCCCCTGGTATATGTCAGTCAATAATACACTAGGGGCAAAGAAATTCCTTCCAAGAGTGAGAGTTTCCTCTCGTTCTTCCTCTATATTGAGGATGATGAAATCTGTGGGGAGGATTATCCTTTCCACCTTCACCAGCACGTCCTCTAGTATCCCCTTTGAATATTTTATGGATCGACTGACAAGCTGAAGGGCTACTTGGGTAGGCATCAGGTCATTGATCCATAGTTTCTTAAAAACTCCGAAGGGAATGAGGTTGAAATTATCCTATAAGTCGTAGAGGGCCTTCCCAAACTCACATGGTCCAATAGTGCATGATATTGTGAAGCTTCATGGATCCTAGAGCCTAGGAGGTATTGAATGTTGTATGACCAGTGAGCACTCCTTGGTCAGTTCAATGGTGCCCAGATACTCTATATTCCTTTTGTTGGATAGGATCTCATTTTATGAATTTTTTATATGTGTAAATCTATGTTAGTACATATACAAATGGAATGTTGATTTTTAGCTTCCCGAACACTTCCATGACCTTTCTGAACTGGTTGTCCAGTTTTCTCGGCTTCAGCCACTCTGGGAAGGGTAAGGCAGGCTCGAAGGTTTTGACAATATCCTTTCATTTTCCCTATGGGGCCTCAATAGGTGGGCCTTCTGATGAGGAGGAGTCTGTAACTATGAATTAATTGTCCGCATAGGTTTTAGGTGCATCTATCTCTTCTGGTTCCTTCTGTTGTAGCTCCTTTCCACTCCACGGTGTGACAACATGGGCCTCCACCCTCAGGTTCTTCTTTGTGTTACTCGGTTGTGTACCGGGCTGCCTCATTAAGATTTGGTTTGCTAGATAGCTAATTTGGTTCTCTAGGATTCAAATGGAAGCCTCCTGATTTTGTAATATAGTCTTAGTAATATATATAATCTTGTTCGTGAAATCCTCTAACCTTGAAGTGTTCTCTTGTTGAGGTGGTTGTGCAGTTGGTGGAGGTGGTGGGCACCTCAGCTGCTGTGGGTAAGGGTCTTGATACCCTTGTTACTAGTAAGAGACCTACATATTCTATTACTTCCTCAGGTACTGGCTTTGATACTAGGGCCGACCGTAGCTGGGCGGTCACTGGGGCGGAGGATTCTATTGTTGTGGGCCCCAGCCTTTGGTCTAGTGTTCATTCCATGTCGGGTTCTGGTACGGGTTTAGACCTTGGATTTTAGCAACACAGCTCACATCATTTTTTGAAGGGTTGGCTGTAGGTCCTGGGTATTCTCTTATTATGTGGTTGTCACCACATTCACTACACACCATATGATTCTCCACTTGTACATCATATGTGCTCTTATGATTCAGCGTGTCGATCTTTTTGGACATAATGTCTAACTGTAAAGAAACCATAATAGTGGTATCGATATTGTGCATACCTCGTTTTGGTGATCCCCACTCATAATACCACTGGATGTTGTTGGTAGACATGTCTTCTAGAAGACCAAAAAGCTCTTTAGTGGACTTCCTCGTAACTTTAACTCAATCAGTAGCATCCACCATGTACATTGTGTTCGTCGTCAGTCCTCCGTAGTGGGTCTGGACCTCTATCCAGAGTAAGGGTCTTTGGTGTGGGAATTTTCTCAACATCTCTTTGAAATTCTCCTATGACTCGTACAATGACATCGATTCATGCTGCTGGATGTTGTGTATTTTTTTCTGGAAGGTCACCGTCTTTGAGGGTGAGAAATATTTTGATAGGAACGCCTAGGATAGCTCCTCCTAGGCGAGGATAGATCGCTGCGGCAAACCATTTATCCATTATTTTGACTTATCCTATAGAGAGGAGGGGAATATGTGAATAAAAATAGAATCCCTAGACACTCTATGGTAGAGAAAACTGATGTAGATCTCCATAAGATTGGAGATATGGTTGTTGGGTTCCTCGCTGGGCAGGCCACCGAACTGAATCATGTTTTGGATCAGCTGCATGATAGCAGGCTTGATCTCGAAATGCTTATCTTGTATTTGTAGACATCCGATGCCCATGTCAACTCTATAAATAGACTTTAGGCCATACTACATGAGAGTATAGCATGGAGGTGGTTGTTGAGGCACTTGAGGAGGAATATATTACTACTTATGAGGGGAAAAGTACAACCATTTTAAGATATTCTACGACTGTTGGGGCTGGCTGTACTCCAAAGAGGGTTGTTCTGGTGACCTCTAGTAGTTCCTCTAGAGGAACTCCTTGAAGCCTCCTTGTGGGGCCTGATCCAGTATACCATCAATGAGAGCTTGTTGGTCCTGGTAGGGGTGCCCCGCTGCAGCTTCAGTGGTTAGCTCTCCCTCTTCGTTTTCCATGGGTGGTGAGTTCTGGTTATTCTTTTCCACCAGTGCACGTTGACTTCTCAACAATGTTCTTTGAATTTCAGGGACAATTGGAATAATTTCCAATGATTCGGAGCTCCTGGATCGTGTCTGGCATCTTCTCATGCACTTGTGATCCTGCACATACAAAAACAAAAACCAGGCATAAAAGGGAAAAAGAAAGATAAATAGAAATAGGATTAGAAAATAGAATTATTGGAATTCATAATTTTTATTTTCACTAAATTAATTAAAACACAACTAAATTTAACACTCTAGATGAGTCTCTGGCAATAGTTCCAAATTTTGTTTTGTCATTTCACCGAAGGTATGTTATCGTTGTCCCTAATTGATATTACCCACTCTTAATATATTATAGTGGAATTGCGGGGTCAATCCATAGGTATCGTATGAGTGGGTGAATTTTATTTCATTTTGAATAAACATAGTGAAGAATGATGATTTTAGTGTGGGATTTTTTTTGATTAATGAAGTAAGGATTAAATTTTAAATGTAAAGAAGAAAGTGGGATTTAATGTGGTTGATAGAAAAAGGAGCATGTTGGGGCTATGGTGATTATGTAGGTTATTCGAACTTCTTATTAGGTTTTTTCATTCATAATAACCCAGCACTCTAGATTTCAATTATTACAAGGTTCTTTTGGTTCAGTAAACTATGTCTGGGACTGAAGAAACTAACTCCTTGGTCTGATAGTCAGTGATTCAAAATTATTTATTTAGATCGGTCCATTTGTGAGTCTATGAATACGTAAATGAACATGAAGGTATCCATAATTATTATTTCTTTGATTCCCTGGAAATCCTAACCTTGATCTGGCTCATAATGTTCTGTGATAAAAAGAAATGATTGAAGAAGAATAAGAAGAATTAAATAGAACAAACACAAACAAAAAAATTAATCCAAATTAAAACACTCTTTAATCATCCACATCCCCAAAATACGGGGTGTTTAGTTACAAATGAAAGAAAATTTGACAACAGAACCCTCGATACCTGATTTGGTCATCGCAGAATCTTTGAGAAGAGGTGAATTCTTTGGCAGAGTGGTGGAATGGAGGAGTAGCGGAACAATGATAGAATGAAAATAGAGCAGTCAAACCTCCCTCCTTCGAATATTGAATAATGAATCCGTAACATGGAGGGCCTCCCACCAATTTATAGGTTTTAGGAGTACATGGTGTGTACTGGAATGTTCACGGCATATACCCTTTTCAACATGTTTTGTCATATTTTTCCCTATCGGTGGGTGACCTAACACGCTGTCTTTGACATTGAACACACCACCTCCTGGTAGGTGGATGTATATGGTGTGTAGCACTGCCCCAAAAGGCATTTAACATAGTTCATCGGCCACCAACCACTTCAAGAAGGTCCACAGGGCATGTATATGTGTCGTACATGGTGCGTATTTATCAGCCGACAACATGTTCATGTAATCTTTCTCTTAGCCACCAACCGCTTCAAGAAGGATTTACATGGCATGTATATGACGTACATGATGTGTAATGGCTTCAAGATACTTGTTCATGTACATGGCTTGGCCAATCCATGTCAGGTTACATGTACACGACGTGTATATTAAAGTAAATGCCATGTAGATTTGGAATTTTTGGTAAACTTCCCCTAATTTGTGTCTTTTGCAAGGAAATACCTGAAAATCATTTCACCAAATTACAAAACTTTATCTCCAAAAGAACTTGTATCCTATGAAAACACATTTTAAAAACTCAATAAAATGTGTGAAAATGTATACAAAAATCAATTACATCATGAATCATGATTGGATTTTTTATCCATTTAATATTGTGATATCCACATTTAAAACATTGTTATAAAAATTAAAATTCATTCCTAGGCCACTCATAGTTGTTAGGGAAAACATGTAACTTTTAATACCCCAATCTCATTGTACATATTATTTTCTCCCATAATTATTGTAATCTGGAATCCTATTGACTTCATGAATTGCACTTTTTAAATGTTCATTCAATCTAGTGAAATATTTTTCACTCTAACCATGCATTTCATTCAAGTTAACTAATCTTTCACTATTGCTAACACTATGAATTTAGTACAACATGAGAACAGGGGTTTCTTGGCGTCTATGAAAATTTGTTCAACACTTGTTGTTTTTAAAATGGTTTTGACATTTTCATCATGAATTAATTATTAAATATGATACACTATCACATATTGAACATCCTCTTAATATTTATATCTTGATTTTTTTTTATTTCACCAAACAATATATTCTGTTTATAAATATGTCTAAAACTGTAGAAAATTAGACAGACCTTAATTTCTCGATACTGTAATTAATTCATATTGAATAACATCATGAATGGAAACAACACATATTTATTTTTAATATTTCATTTAGAACATTTCATGAAATTGGAAACTGCTTTTGAAATTCATTAGAAATTCATCATTCATTTATCTAATTATGATCCACTAATTTCCTAAAAATTCATAATATATGAGATAAATATATAAATACATATAAACATTTGAAAATATACATATATATATATAATTAAAACATATAAGAATATATATATATATAAACATGAATAAATTTTTAACGAATAATTGATAACTTGAAACCAATTTGAAAATAAAAAACTATTTCTAATTAGAAAGAACATTTTAATCAGAAGTAATTATAATTAAAATATAATTTATATTTTAAAAGAAAAATTAGTAAAAATTTATTTAAATTTTAAAAAACACAATTATAAAAATTTATAAACACAAAAAATTATAAAAAAATTATAGCAAAAAAATTACAATAAACAACAACATATAGTCATAAAAATTTTAATATTCAAGAAAATTAACAAATAAAATTATTATTGAAAATATGATGCATACAAAAAAATGAATGGATGAATGAAATATATAACTACAAATTAATTAATTAATATTGAAAAAATAAATAAAATAACTTACGAAATATGGAGGCTGACAATGGAATACAGTCACTGAATTCCGATGAATGCACATGTGGTCAGTGGAAATAATGAAACTAATCTAAGATTCAACAGAAAAATGTTTAAAAATAATGTAAAAAAATAAAACTAATAAAAAATGTAGTGCAGTCTAGAATGGATTGGATTGGGGTTTTTATAGAAAAATAATTTCGAGGGTCGTGGAAGAAGGGTGAAGCATGAAATATTGAGGAGAATCAATGAAAAAAACGGTGAAAATAGAACACAATTAGAATATCAAGTGCGGTTAGGATCCATCTCAAGTCGATAGGATATGGGTTTTTGAAAAATCATATGAATAAAATTTTAATAACTCTATGAGAATTAGTTTTTAAAAGAAAAATTAAATATAATTTTTATAAAAAAACTAATGTTAAATGCTTATCGTGTCAATTTTAACATCAATTATAAAAAAACTAACAATAAAACACTAATTCTAAATCATTTTTTCAACTACTTCCAACCCTATATGAATCATTATCAGTGTGAGAGACATGATATAGAAGAATATCAATTTTATTGAACAATCAAGTTTGAATGGTGATTTCATTTGAAAAGGAATCCCAAAGATGGAATCTAATTATTATCTACTAATGGATAAGGGATGGGATATGGAAGGTAGTAGGGACATGGAATCCTATAATAATGGATAGGGGTGTTCTCCATATTGATTCTTTTTCCCAATTAGTATTACAAAAGCGACAGATTTATGGAAATTCCATTAAAAGTGCCACCATCTTGTATTACACATCTGTTGTGCATGGATGATTAGAAAATAAAAATCATGGATGCCACCAATTTTATGTCACATATAAGAGTCATACTTCTAGGAAGGGGACTAGAAATTAGATACATGATTTATATAAATTATAGTTTCCTCTATCCTTGAATGAAATCAGATTTACACCGAGAATCCTAGTCGATCGGGATTAGAACTAGGTTTGAAAAGTTTCACTACATGTATTTGGGGGAACTTTAATGAGTGTCCATAATATTAAGACCTCTTTAATAAGGTAATTCAAGATTGGGAACCCCATATGGACTCTATATATTTTGGGATACATGTGGGGGGAACCTTTTATCAAGGGAATGTATCATAAAACAAGAGAATATTTTTGTGTATACTATGATTTCATGAATTCGGTGGATTTAGAGGATCCATTGTTAATTGAAGGTAAAAATGGGGGACATGGGTTACAGAACACTCTAGAATCAATTTAATGGTGTTTATATATCTTTAACATGTGAGAGTAAAATTATTTTTTTCCATAGTAAGAGATTGGAAGAAGACTATACCCAATTAATACTTCATCAAAAACTAGGGTGAAGAGATGTGACCTTGACCAAAGTATTGGTAGAGATAAATGTTGAAAGATTCACTCAATTGATGATATGTTAAAGTGAAGAATGATTTTTCTATGATATACTGGGTAAAAGTGATGCTCTGTTTGAAAAAACATTGGTGATTCTTCTCACTAGTTAGAGGGGGTCTCCACGAATTCCATTGAAAGAGGGGAACACATTTTTATAGTCTTATAAAGGTCATTTTCCCTAGTTTTAATATATTAGTTAAAACATGGTTCCTCATAAGGATTCTAGGTGTTTTATACCATTAGGAAACTCAAATACCCTCTATTTTGGTTAATTAACCTTGATTTTGGTATTAAATAAACTACATGGGTGATATGAGGACTTGGGAGAGATACTAGGGAGAGAAATACATTGGATGGTATCTTTTTTTCTAAAACGTGTAAATGAGAAGCCCAAGGGTCCTATTTATAAGAAAATTCGGGACCCTAGGTGAAGGTTTTATCTCACACTAGTGAGTCATGGAAGTGAAATTTTTTCAAGGTTTTTGGTTGCTAAAATGTCTTATACTAGGTCAAATTGGGCACACATGAATGTTTTTAAGGATGACTAAATTTTCCTTAAATATACCATTTCATTCATTTGTTTAAGAATTTACTTCTTCATGATATTCATTAATTTCGTGAAAGTAGGTCACTAAAATCTCCCCCACCATGATTGGATCTAAATGGAGGGAGGAGAATATAATTCTAAGTTAAAAGTGACACCAGAACAAATTAATTTCCAAAATTTGATAATTTTTAGTTCATGGTTTGACTACTTAACACTAGTTGGATATGTAAAACATTCATAAACACTTCACTCATGAATGTATCATGGTGTTGTTGCATGAAATACTATGACAAAAACATATAAATAGTGGGTGTTGGACCCCCACCATTTATCTTGGCCTTTTCTAGAAGGTGAATATTTATTGATGACTCAGTTCCCTATTTCTCTATGTCAGTTCAAGTTATACACTGTCCTTTGGCTTTTCCAAAACATTACTACAAGGATATTAGTTGTGGAACTTGTGTGATGATCTAACATGAGTTATCTTATTATCTGATCGATGATGATGACCAAATTGGGTGAAGCTACATGGGTAAAGAATTTGTGAAAAGTTATATCTATTAAAACCTAGTGGGAAAAAAACTAGGCTAGAAGATTTTGACTAGAACAATTTTCCAACATGTATTGGGAAACCTAGTTGGGTGAGAAATTTTTGGACATGTATAATTTTCACCAAGTGTTCATGCCCAGGATCTTATTTACATGAGTAATTTTTCTATATAGAAATAATTTATTTTGAATGAAAAATATTATTTTTGTTTCAAAACTCAAATAGATTAGAATGTGATTCTTGTTTCTTATGATGAGGTTTCTCCTCAGATTGAATAAATGATTATATATATTGAACCCAACTAACTAAAAACAATCACCATGTACTATCAAAATATAGTGATCATACTCAAACTATATTTACTAAACAATATATTATCAAAGAGACTATTATTATGTGGGGTATACATTCACATACATACCACACTTCTTGAAGGATAATTATATGAAATTGATACTCTTTCAACTCAATGTACCGCTAGAGTAAATAGTTGTCATGATGAGAATATTATCCATGAATCCAATAGAGAAATATGGAATCATCTATTTCATACTCAATGAAAATAAAAGGATGAATTCAAATACTATTTTACAATTTTAATGTCGTTTAATTAGAAATGGAGGAAATCATGGAGTCTTTAATGGTCCATCCTACTACATTGAACTTATATAAGGAATGGGGATTGACTTATCAAGTAAACCAAAGTTTTATCACACAAAAGGACAACCTGAGAGCTGTTGGTCTTTATGAGATGGTCTTCACTTCATAGTTTTCTATCTCCTATCATCCAAATCTCATCCCATAGCTTGTCGATTAGTGGTGATATAAGACCAACACATTCAAGTTTCATATAGTGAGGTTGGTATCAACCTGAGGGATATCTATGAAATTGGGGGAATCACTATCCTATGGGATATTTATGAATAAATACTTCCACCTCACAGTATTTGGAAAGATTTCAAGAGGAATCGTATACTATACATGGACTTTTTCGCATTTTTTAAAGGTATTTGAAGATGTAAATTTGTCCCTCTCTTAATGTTCATTTTAGTACATGAATAGAAATATGAATTCTTCCCCATGGATCAAGATATAGATAAAAAAGGATGATGGAATTATCTACCTAGTGAGTTAGTAGTTCTCATCATACTTTCTTATTAATCCTTGATGATGGTTAGTATATTACTCAGGTCTATACAATCATGCTAGATTTGATATCATGTCTTAAAATGGATAGACTGGTGGCTATATTTCTCAGTGGATGATTGTTACCTTCTCGAGATATAGTAAAAGAAACCACATTTGTAATCATGGATGAAATATTATCTTGAATTTTGATGAATCATTTCATGCCAACTTTAGGGAGGATTTATCATGTGTGTCAAGTTTAGTGGGATGATTTGTTTCATAAATTATATAACCTAATCTAACCCTTTCAAGGATGGATAATAGTGAATGTTGATAGTTATGACCCAAGACACATAATATTGGATACTCAACTTGCCTATAGGCTTACATTTATAGATATTATAGGTGTACAACCCCTAATCATGGAGATACAAGCCATGGATCACCTTATGGAAGAAAATTCCTTGTTTGTTTCACTCGTTCCAAACCCCCCATCACCACATTGATGGTTGATATGAATGATTCATCCATCACCCGATAATATTGGACTATGCTACAAGATGGGGTTCTTATATAAAGGTTTTATGGGTTCCCAATTTGCGAACCGTATATGGATTATTGGTTTCAGAACCAGTTTCAGTTGGTTTTGGAGTTGAAAGGACTCATTATTGCGAGTAATGTGGTGAGAAACGCCCATTGATTCTACGTAAATTATATCTAATGTTAATTTAAAATGATAACAATGTCTCAATTTCATAACAAAAAATTAATTGGATTGTCCCTATAGTATTCTTATTGATGGATTGAATGTTATTGTAATAAGGATATAAAAGAAGTCACTCGACGAATATGTTGAGCATCATTTAAAATTAAATAGGAAACAAAGGATGAAACATTACAGGATGATGACAACATCGACTTGAATTCTTTAGGAAATCAAGATAATGCCCTTACTTGAAGAGATGGTCCCATTAAATCTAATATTGTGGGTCAAGGTATGAACATATCAACTCTAGATATACATGTAATAGATGACTTTCCTGAAAATGCAGTTATGTAAGCTTCTTTGGGGGAAATTTCTCCTTACTAAAGAAGTCTTAAACCCCATCTTGATCACATACTTGATAACAACATGTGGTGACTTAATGAGAAATTATATTCTAGAATACATTCTGGTTTCTAATGTTAATATTCTTCTCAATGCTATAGTTACTAACATGAATCAGTAAAATCATGAATGATCAAGGAAAAACATGTACTCCTTCATCACTTAGACCCAAATTACCAAAATTAATATCAAATTAAGAAGCTATTGTCAATAAATTATATGTATTGGAACATGATTATTGTACTATTATGAGTTATATTTAATTACCCATCATATGGTGATCATTCATGAGAAAATACTGACTTAATAGAAATATCTCTATCATTTCTAATGTTTGAAACATCATTCCAAACATTTTCAATGAATTAACTAACTGTTGACTCACATGACCATTGATGAATTGGGACTCCAGTAGATGGTTTTCTAAAAAAGTATGAAATTAATGAAATTTTAATCCATCATGTTGAAAATGAGGGACCAACTATTAGATGAAACAACTTGTCTCGATTTCAATAGGGAAAAGAAACATGAGTTGAAAATCATGTTGAAGAAATGTATTCTTTGGACAATGATAAAGTTGTACAACACACATTTATTCATTAATAAATTAATACTTCTCATCAGGATTTATCTGACCTATGAAATTTGGTAGAATCATTTATGTCTTAGATATTTTTATTATCTTTCATTTTTCTCAAGGAGAGACTCAAATATGAGGTTTATCCTCTCATTTTTTTTAAATACTAAATAAAATTACATTCTTAATTATCCATTTCCATGCTCCCACTTCACCATGAAGAATAGCCTTTGAAATATTCGATAGAAAACCCAACATTACATAGAATAATTTAATCATTTAACATGAATGATGTATGTTATCCATAATCACCAAGCATTCAAGTTATATTATTTTATATTGTTTGTGGATCATAGATGGGTATAGCTATAAGTACCATCACTTTAAAACTAAATATAGTCCATTTAGAAACTAAAGATGAATTATTTCTATGAATGGATCGTAGATATGTATAGGAATAATTACCAGTAATTTAACATTAGATATGTTCCATTAAAAATTTTAAAATGAATTCCACCTAGTCTGTCTCATGAATGAATTTTTATATGAGCTCCATCACCAATTCACTAGTGCTGGTCCATTCTGAAATGAATATGAACTACTCATGGGTGTGGTCCCAAAAAAACATTGGTATAAACACCATCACTGACACAAAAGATCTTGTATATTTAAAAATGTTCATGAATTCTTCGAGGGTGTGGCTGACAGATAAATATCAATATAGCAACCATCACTGACACACTATATCTAATACATTAAAAAATTATTATGAATTCCTCCAAGGTGTATTTCATTAATGGATATCAATATAAAAACTATCATTGATTCACTAGAGTTGGTCCATTAAAAAATGATGATGAATTATTCTGAATAGAGGTGTAATTTGGGTCAAAATATTATAGATATGGTATGATCTAAATGTTTTCTAGGAAGTGGGAATTGTAAGATTAGCTTGACTATTTTTGGGACCATATAGTGGGTACCACAATAATTGTGTCTATCTATTCTATTGTACTCAATTTTTTCAAAGATATTCTTGAGAAATGATTATTGAAAACCGTAATATTTTTTATTATTCTTCTCTTTATATATTTTTATCCTAAAAATATTTATCCATTTTTTGTTTTTTAAAGATCATTTTTCCTAGATCATGCAAGGTCCATGTCTAGTTATCAATGTCTTTAAATTTTCCTAGACCCCCAATTTTATATTTTTAATATAAAAAGTATGATTTCTCTTTATTTGGGTAGATTAAGGTCATGCAATAAAAACCATCGCATTTTGGGGTTTAGGGTCAAGTGACTAGGATCATTGAAATGTTTAAGAATTTGGTTTACATCCTTTCCTCGATAAAGGGTATGGTATATAGTCGTGTAACATCCAAGATATAAAATCCACATTAATAGTTGGATTATGAGTTGTGTAAATAACATATTAAGGATTTTTAATCATGGATATTAAGATTCTATGGGTATACAAAGGATGAACATTGAACATTTTCTAATGATGGATTATTCTGTGATGTTTTTAGGGAATAAATATATTAGAGGAACTTTTTTCTTGAGCCAAAAACCCCCCAAGTTGGAAGGACAGACTGAGTTTTCATATATAGGAACCAAATTCGATCACACAAACACACACAAATATATATATATATATATATATCCAAATAGAGGTATCCCTTGAAAATGAATATAATCATTACTAATAACCAGGAATGTTTTGTGAGGACTTAAATCTATTTGTAAATGAACAATATTATGGAGGGAAAATTATTCAAGTAGGGATATATTACCTTAAATATTTCACCGTCATATACATCACAAATTATCAATTTAGTAAGATATGATAAATCATTTTTATACATTTTTTATAGACCAGAATGGTTATGAAAACATGGATCATATTATATTATGGTCATATGATGGGCTTGACAAGCTTTGTTCCCATTTTTTATCTAACTTTTCCCTAATCTCTTTAAAATAAAATTAAAATGAGAAACGTCTTTGCTTTCAAACAGACTTCCTGTTATTTGTTTCACTATAGAAATTATTGTGTCTCTTTTACTTCAATTTTAGGGGCTTGTGAAATAAACCATAAAAAACTACAGTTTTGAGGTTGTACATTTTTGAATAGGATACACATAGTTTATGACTATAATGATTGGACCATAGACTTTATAGTTTATGATGATGATATGTGTACCTAGATAAATTTTATGCCTAATACAATAAACCAAACAGAAATCCTTGGGTATAGAATACACTAACAACCTATTGAGAAAAGGATGACGATGGTGTAAATAATTCCTTAAGGTCCATAGATCATGATTAATTATATGGGATAGACACTCAAGGGAGGATTTTATCAATGTTTTAATGTTTTAATCTAATGAGATTTTACTAGGGTTTATATAGATCATGGGTCCCTTTTCTAATGATGAAAATGTCTCTGGTTTTCAATCCATAATGAGGGCACATATACAGGATCCAAATTGAGGAATGTACCCAAAAAGGGAATCCCTTGTATTTGGGTACACTCATTACCAGAATAAATGATTTATTTTTGAAAGCCTAATAAAATCAAGAAAAAAAATTTGATAATGCACTGACATATTTAGTAATGGTGATCGATCTATTCTAAACATTGGTTGATCATGGTTTTTCAATTGTGGTCCTTTGGTGCTGAATGAGAATAGATGATGGATTATTTTATCTGAAATTAATTAAAATACAATGGATTTGATGTATCTTAACATAATTAGACAAGTTCTTAGACATCATGTAGTTTATTTACATGTGATAAAGAATTTGGTTTCAAGTAGTATAGCATTATGTGAAAAGGACATAGGGGTCATTCAGTTTATCTCAATAAGATAATGAAATGGATTTTATATAGTTTAACATCATGAAAAATGTTTTTGATGTAATATAGTTTAATATGGAATGATAAGGAATTTTATGTTTGAAAGGTACTATCATGGGAACTCTCAAATGATGTTCAGTTTTTGGTTATTTTGGTGTAGCATAGTGGCTGATTGAAGTCATTTCTCAAAGGAGAAAGTAATTAAAACAACATATTAAAGGTATTTTTAAAATGAAATAAAATTACATTAACACACTAATTAAAAGTATGTGGTTTTTATTATTTATAAAAGTAGAATAGGTATACTGGAACAAGATTGTATTTTTTTCTTTTTGATTTTGAAATGAGATTTTATTAATAAGACACAAGAAGAAGATATTTTTTAGAAAATGTTTTCAGAATGTGTAATAAATATAACTATACAAATTAACGTAATTATTAATCATTATAATTTAAATTAATATTGAATTTATTATTATTCCTTAATTTTTTTACCCCTAAACCATATGATAATTAACTTTACCACAAAGATGAAATGAATTAAACCTTACACTAGCTTCAGAACATGAAATCGAAACACCATTCCTTGATTGATGTTCTAAGGGTATCTTATTTTAAGTTTTAAATTAGGGGAAAATCCACTCTATAAATGAGTATGAGTTGATTTATGTATTTTTTTGAAATCTACAAGTTTAACCCATGTTGTTTTTTTCTAAATAGGATTCTGCTCTTGTAATTTACACAAATCTCGAACTCTTGTGTTTTTTGTTAATTCTTAATTTTCTTTGTTAATTTCTTTTTAACTAAAAAATAAATTCATATATCATATTAAGTTAATAATAGTATATAATTTATTGAAAATAAATAAATGAAGAAGTTAATAGGTTGATCTATTAAGAAGAAAACTACTCTTACATGGGTTGTGTAGTCATCATAGAAATGAATTACATTCATACATATTTAAAAAGGGTATACACCAAAAAAGTTTCTACTAATGAGTTATAGCCCAAATAAGTGAATTCTTTAAGATGAAAATTGAACAACATATAATAAATTTAATAGAAACTAAGATATGTTTAAGAAAGAAAAATAGTATGACAACAAGAAGAGGAAGAGAAGAGCATTTTGGAGGGGATCCTAGCATAAAAGCGTCCTTACTCCAATTGTGAATTGGAATGGAAAGTTACAAATTCTCTTATACATCCAATAAAATATATAACTTCCAAACCCCTAAAAATTTGAAATCTACATATTTTTAGAGTGGAGGGTAGGATGGGTTATAAGAGGTTTTATGTTTGAATGGGGAAATTCTTCCATATAATTTATGCCAAATTGAACCAATTGTTTGGCCTAAAAAACACTTGAACCAAATGTCCTTATTGAACTATGACTCATGATAAATTTGTTTCTATATATCATCTCCAAATTCGGGCCCATTCATATCATAGATGAAGAAGTTATGGCCCAAATACTAGTCTAGTTTTTAATCTTGCGATCTCAGTCCATCATTGACTTCATGAATCATTTGGTCCTTTCAAATGAATGATATAGCTCAGATGAAAAAAATAAAACTCATATAAAATTGATTGAGGAACAAAATTTAAATTTTTATTTTCAAATAATAGATAGAAAAATATTTATGTTCAAAAAACTACAATTTATATTAAAGTGAAAAACTGGAATTCTCATCAAATTTTTAAATGAATGATAAAATCCAAAATATTTTATTAAAAAATATTAAAAAAATGTGAGAAAATTATGACATTTATTATCAATAAAAAAATCATCAACATCACCACACTTACCATTTTTCAATCTAGGGAAAAACCTCATATCTTGTAATCTTGAAAATTGTTACAAGATATGCATGTTCATATTTCTCAACCCATAGTAGAGACTTAGGAAAAGTAAGATTCCTATCAAGAGAAAATGTAAATTAATTTGGATGAAATTATCTCATTAATAGTATCCAAATAAAATACATTGAGATTAATGACACTAATCATAATGAAATGATTTATGGGTCCACCATGACATTAATTCCCCACATGTGGGTGTGTGTGATAACCATTTCAACGTCATATCCCCACCTTTTATTTGTTATGTTGAGGTCATGTAAAACAATTATTCATACATGGTTTAACTCACTAAACCAGTTCTAAATTCCTTTGTAATAAAATTTTAAGACCCACTCACTTAATAATTCCTAAAAGAAAAACATTAAGCTCCTGACCTAATATCCCCATGTGTTGTACATTTCATCACCCATGCATTATTAAGATAATAAACTTTTTATTGTTTTTTTTATTTTTTATGGAAAAAAACTATAAGATATCAAGTACACACACATAGAAAAATTTAGTATAGTAATAAAAAATATTGAAATAGAAACGAACATTTGGATCAACCATTGATATAAGAAGAATTTTTTAGCAAACTTATGTATAACTTCAAACGTGTAGGAAAAATTTTAGAATCCATGGTTTCATGAAAAATTTTGTGGATAAATAAATGAAAGAACATACGATGAACAAATTTCATAAATAATGGTGTCAAAATATATAAGGTTTAATAATGACATAACAATTCATATCATCAATGACTTCTATTTTTATAAAAAATCAATCCTTGATGATTAAATCTTTCTGATGATTATCATGCTACCAACGAATTTTGGAAACATGAATTTTCTATATGTTACACATGTAAATAAATATATTACATGGTATGTTTTTATTTATCTTAAACAAATTAAATTTAATAAAAAACCTAACATAAAGCACACATGAAACAAAAAAATGAAAGATACCCCAAAATGTTTTCCCCTCCCCCACAATAATAATATTAAAATATCCTAAATGTGATCCTATGAGATTAAATGTTCACATTAAAAGTATATTCTAAAATAGAAAAGATAATATAAACGTGAAAGGGGTAGGAATAGAAAAATATTCTCAAGTGATGATGAGGTCATGCTGGATGATAAAATCAACCACATCAGTAAAAATTTCCTCATTGTATTACTTAAAATATTGATCATTTACAATAAATATTCTTACTATGTCCTCTTGTATAATCTATGCTACACCATATGTAAAATAGTAGATAAAACATGAGGACCTAACTATCAAGAATGCAATATACCGAGCATTAGCTCTAGTCATGAATTATACAGTGAGAGTTTCTATCCCACAAGAAAAAACCTTTTTAGATCATTATTTCATGATCCACCTTTGATATCTCATTGAATAACCTTTATTTCACATTTTATGAAAATAAAATGTCCTCATGTTCTTGAATTTGATGTTTTTTTAAATTCCATATTGGGCCAAATCAATGTTTCATTTTTTTAAAGCCTTATATGTGCGATGTTGTGCCTCTTTGAGGAGATTATAGGATTTCCCTAAAACAATCCAAAATGGGGAAATACCAATGGGGTTTTTTTAGGTCAGATTATAATCCTAAAGCATACCATCCAATTACTTAATATAGTCTTTCCTATTCGACTGCATGGTTCTCTCCAAAATTTGTTTCAACTCCTGATTTTAAATATCAGTCATACCATTCATTTGGGGGAGGAATGGAGTATTTGTTTTATGTGTCACCCTAGTCTTATGAAGTAAGGAATCCAAATTCATATTGTAAAAGTGTTTCTCCTGATCACTAATGATTGACATTGGTATTCCAAACCTACAAAAAATCTGTTCCCTAACAAAATCGACGACAACATGAGAATCATCAGTCTGGGTGGAATTGGACTCCACCCATTTTCTAGATAAATTAAATGAAAAAATATATAAAAAACAAAATGAAATAGGAAAAAGACCCATAAAATAAATCTGCGATACTTTAGAAAATCTCACAGAATAATATGGGCTCTTTAAGAATCACATGTCTCCGAGAAATATTTCTAGTTTGTTGGAAACATGAGAATGACTTGAAAAACACATGAGATTCATGGAGTAAGCCAGACCAATATAATCCAGAGTCTAATAATTTCATATTTATCTATTGGGGTCTAAAGTGTCCTCCACATGAAAGGGTATGGAAAAAATGAAGAACATACTCAAACTCGTCATTTGGAATATGCCTCCAAATAACTTAATCAATACACATGATCCAGAGGTAAGGATCATCCAACACATAAACATTACCTATCTTTTTAATTTTTGGAATTGATATTTCTTTAAATTCAAAAGGATTTCCGAGGCAAAAAGGTAGATAAATTAATCATCACACCAAGGATGTGCACCTTAGAGTGCATAAATATGGTCATTGGGAAAAGTGTCCCATAGTGGCACCCAATCCATGGAATCATCCTCTAATGTGTGATTAATATTACAAATATGGTTTACCATAATTTTTTCTAGCCCCCTTTTATACATTATCTCAATATATAATTCTTGAAGAAGGATCATCCATGAGATAAGTTTTGTCTTTGCATCTGGATTCTTAAATAGGTACCTCATAGCTGCTTGTTCAGAAAAAAACAACTACCTTAGAGAACGAAAAATATGAATGGTTGTTATATAAAGAAAATATAACAGAATAAAACTCATTTTCAATAGTTTTTCAGTTTTATTAGGATGAATCCAATGTCCTCAAAGTATAGACAATCACATGTGAATGTCCCTGGACCATTTGTGATAAGATACCTCCTACTATAAAGTTTGAAGTATAAAATTAAGGTTAAATGGAATATCCTTTTTTAGGGGATGTATGATCAGTACAGTGGTCATATGATTCATTAGATCATCAAATGACACCCTACATGAATCATCAAAATTGAATTCAAAATCTTTTTGATGAAATCTAAAAAAGGGTAGAGTTGTCTTACTAAAATCTTAGATGAAGCATCGATAAAATCCTACATTCCCTAAAAATGATCTAACATAACCCACACATTAAAGATATGGAAAGGATGAAATAATATATACCTTATATCTATTTAACTATATTCCTTTTTGACACTACATTCCCTAAGGCAATACCATTCTGTACCATGAAATTACACTTTTCAAAGTTTAAAGAAACAATTATCTCAGTAAAATGATTGAAAACCTTTCCCAAACTGAAGATATATTCATAAAATGAAAATAAATACACTATAAGATCATCTATAAATAACTCTATACAGGTATCAAATAAATATGAAAAAATACTCACCATGTATCTCTAGAAGGTTCCTGGGGCATCGCAAAGTCCAAATGAAATCCTTCAGTAAGAAAATGTACTGAATGGATAAGTTAATGTTGTCTTCTTTTGATCCTATAAGAACGAAAAAATATCAACAAAACCCATCCAAGAAAAAATAGTGTATCTTTCCCACTAGTATCTTAGGCATTTTATCAACAAATGGGAGGATAAATTGGTCCTTGTGAGTGGATTAATTTATTCTAATATAATCAATACACACATACAAACTATTTTCACCCATGTTGGAACTAATCACGCTATATAATTTCTAAAAATAGTAACACCACTTTTATTAAGAACAACATGAATAGGGCATACCCACCAGGAATCGGAAATTGGATAAATTATACCTACTATGAGAAATTTTTCAAATTCTTCTTTAACAACTTCCTAAATAATTAGATCCAGTCTCTTTTTTGGCTGCCTCACTGGTTTATCCCCATCCTAAAACAATCCTATAAATGAAAATTTAGGGGGTGATAGCTAATATTTCATCCAATTTTCTCCCAATTTTTATAATATTCTCACTCATAAGATTCAAATGTTTTTCCTCATGTTCAAAAGATATATTGTTAGAAATTATAATAGTTAATCTCTAACCACTCAATAAGTTTGAGTATTTGAGATTTGGTGGAAATGGATTGAGTTCCAATGAAAGGTGTGTAGTATGGATGGAGACATTGAAGGAACTAAAATACGTGCACAAAAAACATTAGTATCAAAAAATACATCATTAGAATCATAGAATAATTAAAAAAATCCATCAGCATACTAAACAACCATTTACTAATCAGAGAGATCATGATCAAAATTATAATATGAACATATTTCAAAATAAAATATAAGATAGGTTTTAACAATAATAACATGTTTTGAAGTTCTCTTTGACATAAAACTAGAACCCATGTTTATCATTTCTCTTGAAATAGAACAATAAAAATCCTTGGTATTTACATGGTTGTTCAAATTAGAGATAAAAAAAAGAAAAATGGTCCTCTTAGAGGTACATCATGGATTCCATAACATTAAATTTCAAAATTTCATCTCGAAACTCCATGAAATGTTCTCCCTTATAGAAATTTATGATCATTTCTTCAGTTTTGAGGAAGGTCCTATGTAAGATAATGGGAGAATGATAATTTTCCTAATTATTCTCCATGTTAATAATGTACAAACGTAATATAAGGATCATAAATCATACCCAAAATATTGTATTCTCATGGAATCCCATTAGATATGTTATTTCTCTACTCATCAACTACACCACTACACGTATTGGCTTCATCTTACTAGCCTATAAATAAATGAATACACAGTGTGTCATCAAATTTATTGAATATCCCAAATCACGTAAAGCATTATAAATTTGTAACTCCAATATGGTGATTTATATGGTAAATTTTCCAAGCTCCTTGAACCTTGTTGGAATTTCTATAGTTGGTGTAATTAGTGATGAAACATTCCTTGAAAGATTGATCCTCTCATTTCCCTTAAGACCTGTTCAATTTGAACAATGATATGTTAAAAATTGGCATACCTTGGGAATTTCTTAATGTCTTCAATTATGGGGATGTTAATCTCAATGAAAATAAATGTGTCCAAAACCTCTTTTTTCATCATCTCTTCAACCATATTTTATGTTTGAGAAACTCTATTTGTAATGGTATGTGGTTTAGGAAGAAAATAATCAATCATTTTCTCACATTTTTCTTTCTCCTTGGGCTTCTCATCAGTTTTTCTTGAATGGGGCTTCATTGGGGTTGAGGTGATTATCATTAGAATGGTAGGTGGAGATGTATCAGAAGATTGCTTCCTACTTCACAATTTTATAGTACTAACATTCCCCTTGGAATTTGGAGTAGGTTGAAAATATCGACATTTAGAGTTCTTACTTACTAGTTCATGGAGGGTGGTGGAAATCTAGATCATTTCTCTCTTCAAATCCCTCATCATAAAACCTTCACTCTTTAGATAAGTCTATTGATTTAGAAAAGTTTGATTCAAAAATTAATCAGTGTTAGAATATACCTTTGGTTAATAATTCCATTATTTTATGATTTTTTATTATTGAGATTTAAATATTCTTTGCAGTTATTGGAAACCCTATTTTAATCCAAATTCTATTAGAAATTCTGTTGAAAATAGGGTCTTGGTTTTTTTACTAGAGCCATAAATCATGCCCGATTGATTAATCCACCCATGGTTCAATGATCATGAAATGGAATCATACTTCTTCTGGTGATATTGTTGTTTTTTTGCTGATGCGTTCACCTGGGGAATACAGTTGTACAATCCTATTTCTCAATTTATTGGGGGAAATAATTAGTTAAGTTATTTTTTTCAATGAAAATTTTCAAGACCTCATAGAAGTTGGTTGGGATATCTTTTGAGACAAAGAAATATGCCTCTCCATTGTGGTAAATTCTTCAAACATGCTATCAATTAAATGATTTTAAGGAGAATATGGACTTACCGAATATACTCCATTTACTTGTGGTGTACTTGGATCGCCAAATTTTTGGATATTTTATGATATATTTTTGATCAATGCATATCCAGATACTAGTGTTTTTTCGACTAATTCCCCTCTAGTTGTAGCATCCACCACACTCCCCCCCCCCCACAAGCATAAGGCCTTCATGTAATTATTTTATGAGGAACTTCTCACTAATTTGGAGATGATGGAATCTTTCAATAAGTTTCTTAAATCACTCCCGTAATGAAAATGTTGGATCTCATTGGGTTTTCATGATTGCTAATATCTCTTTTAGAAAGGGATTAGTCCTTGATGATTGAAAAATCTCTCCAATAAAACGTTTTTCAAATCATTCCAACATGTTACATATTCATATTATAAATGATACATCTATCCATTTTCGTTTCCATCATGTGATAATGGGAATTCCCTTCATTTTATTTGGTCTTTAAATATATTTCATGGTATTAGGGTTGATAAAACCACATATAATTATTTAATTTTTTTCAGATCCACATAGGAGAGGCCATGAAATTTTGGAAGTAGGTTTTCTAATCCAGATAATAGTTCAAAGTCTGATTTGAGATTTTGGTTTGAAATGCATTTTGGTTGATAGTTAATTTCTACTAAAACCGGTTATATAATGGTTATATTATGTTCATTATTATCATTTTTAGCCAGTCGTTCTTGTTTTAGTTTTTATTTAGAAGTTATTCAAATGTTAATTTTCCCAGAATGAAGGAATTATCCAACATGGTGAACATTGAAACTTCCCATATACTGAGATTGCATGATTATATCTTAAGGCTACTTTCAATCTTAAGGTCAATATCTAATATATCCTCAATATTGTTTCATGTAATAAATAAAATAAAAATGAAATCATGAAAATTGAACCATAATTAAATGGTAATAATATTGATTTGATAGTCCAAAAATAAAATAAAATAAAATAATAAAGAATAAAAATTTAGATTGGGTAATTAAGTTAAAAGAAGAGAAGTAAGGAATAAAATTAAAATTTAAAAAATACTTCCAAATGGTTGAAATAAGTTCTTTCCTCCCTATAAATAGTTCCAATTTGAAAGGTGCTATCTTGGGCACTCCCAAATGATTTTCCGTTTCTGGTTATTTATGTGTAGAAGAGTGGCTGAACAAATTTGACTCTCAAGGGAGATAGTAATTAAAATTACATAATAAATGTATTTTGAAAATAAAATAAAATAACATTGAAATACTAATTAAAATTAAGGGTGTTTAACATTTATTAAACTTGAATAAGTATGATGTAAAAATATTGTAATTTTTCTTTTGGTTATTTAAATAGGATTTGATTAATGAGACACAAGGAGAATATATTTTTTTAGAAAAATATTTTGGAAGGCATAATAAACCTAACTATAATTATTTAATTAATAATTATCATTATAATTTAAATAAATATCCATTTAATTATTATCCAATACCTTTTTAACCCCTAAACCTATTAGAATTTACATTACCATGAAGATGAAATAAATTAAACCATAGGCCATCTTCGAAACATGCAATCGCAACAAACTGGTTTGATTGTTGTTATAATTATATCTTATGTTTAGTAGTAAATTAGGGAACATATACACTATATAAATGAGGATGAATTGATTTTATGGATTTTTTTTAACTCTACAAATTTATCTTGTGTTGTTTTGTTTTTCAGAAAAATATTGTGCACTCACAATTTACACAAATCTCGACCTCACATGTTTTTATGTTAATTGTTCAATTCATTATTAGATTCTTTTAAATTATAAAATAAATTTATATATCCTGGTAATATAATCTTATTATCTCATTTATTCAACATAAATAAATGAATAAGTAAAGAGGTGGGTCTATTAATAAGAAAACTACTCTTCTATGAGTTGTGTAGTCATCATAGAAACAAATTTCATTTGAAAATGTTTAGAAAGAGTATACCACAATAATGTTTCTAATATTTAGTACCATAATAATAATTTAATTAAAAAATGATAAAAATATAATAAATAGAAGATAAACTCAATGATTTTTTTAAATAACAACAATATTACAATAAATAAGAGGAAGAGAAGAGCATTTTGGAGGCGATCCTGGCTTGAAATATTTCCTCCAACAATTCTGAATTGAAAAATAAATAAACCACTTATCCTATTATAAAAATACTATATTTAACATCAAAAGTCCTAAAAATTATTAAAATACAGATTTATATAGTGGAGTGGTGGGTAGGCTATAAGTGGATTCAAGTGTGAATGGAGAAATTCGGCCAAAAAATTAAGTTAACTTCGACGATCTTTTTGACCTCCAAAAAGCATGAAACAAATATATTTCCAGTAGTATTATTTGTGAGAAAAATAATTCTCTATATTTTCTCCAAATTTGGAAGAAATATAAGCATGAATGAATACTTTATGGCTAAAATACTATGTTGGTGTCCAATCTGGAGTGTCTAGTCCGGCTTTGAATTCATCTACCAATTTGTCCAATAAAATTTATGATCCAACATTGATTTTATCAATTTAAGTGGTATAAAATTGAGTTATTAACACTATTAAATGATTTTAAATTTAAATAACTCACATAAAAAATTTATGTCCTAAAACTACACTTATTTTTAAAAGAAAAACATCGATTTTCATTTAAATTTTCAAATGATTGATCTAATCATAAATATTTAATAAATAAACATATTTAACATAATGTGATGAATTTATTTCATTTATTATAAATTAAATATTCAATAAAATTTTGTTTTACCAATTTCATTTAGTTTAACATCGTGTGAAAAGGACTTAGATGTCATACAGTTTAACATCATGCAACAAGGACTTGGATGTCCATTTTTTAATGACATACAACAAGGAATAATTTTTCATTCAGTTTAACATCCTTTGAAAAGGTAATATATGTCATTTAGTTTAACACTATTCAACAAGGAGTTATAATTTCTTGTCATTCATACACATCACATCCCAATAATATTTTTTTTAGATGATCAACTAGAACCCAATGATTATGTGAGTCATTCTCTGTGTGAGAAACTAGAGTTATTAGGGAGACCACCCATATTTTCTAATGGTGTATGGAAATCGAAATAATTATAATATGGGGGGAGTTTTATCATGCAATAGATTTATCTTTTTTTTGAATTCTATAATGGGACATTTTCATTCTCTCCCTTTCCTTATTGTAGATTTATGAATGAGTTTGCACTGAAAGATCTGATGCATAGGATAGTAGGGAATTTTCATTAATAAAACATTCAGATGGAACATGAATATCAGATTTAGGAATATCCAATGATAATAAGAATTATGACATGTATAGTTCCTTATAAATAGTATTCATTACACATGTAAGCCTCATGTTCAAGGGAATATTGGAGTTTCTAAGAATAAGTCCACAAATGAAGTATAAGATCCTGGACTTTTCTAGATATGTCTTAAGAACGTTTACATGTACCCTTTTTTCCATTTTTTGTATATTCCGGTTGGCCTTTAATTTGGGGATGTTTTGGGAGAAAATAAATAATTTCAGAAGTTTTTTTGATAGATTTTGAATAGTGAATGGTTGGAGCACAATTTTCCCAAATAGAACCCCATAAAAAACAATGAAAACCTAATAAAGGGGGATTTCCTTGGCTGGCACATAGTTTTTTAAATGGCATGCCACTTAAGAAAAACTATGTTCCCCATTAAATGAGGCGAATGTTTTGGAAAATTGTGTACCCCTTCCCAGAAAAATTGTGTTCCCCATCAAACTTCTTTCTTAATGAATCAAAGATCCATTCAGAGGATTATCTCTCTGTTGGTAAGTAATTTCTTCCCCATATAGATTCATCACTCTTTGATATCTCTTTCCTAATAAATGGGATTGAGTTTTCCACTATTTTTTGTTTTTTTAGAAATAGGTTTTGTGGATGTTAATATATTTGATATTGATCTTAGTTTTTCATCATATATATTTAACACCGTTGTGATGGTGATTGTTTTGCATCAATTTAGGAAATTTTGTTTTGGTGAATGATTGTTAATGGCCTTAAGGTCAGTGGTCTAATCACTTAATCCCATAGTCTTGATTATAATTGTGTATATGTATTTCTGAAATTAAAATTTCCACATTGGTAAGTATAATCTTTCAATTGAATTAATCATTCAACTAATGGTATTATGAAATTTATCGATTAATAGGATTGTAAAATTGCTTGATTAATGTGATTATGAATTGGGTGATAATGGGAATTAAGGGATAATTGGCTTAAACTTCATAGGTTATTGAATTATATGATAAAATGTGATAAATGGTTTAATCATAAAATTTTCATATTTTTTCAAGTGATTAAAGTGAAGGTACATGATTAGAATTGATATTTGTAATGGTTGTAAGAACCCGGATCTTCTTTTCAGGTACGTTTTTCCTTCTCTGGAGTTTTTGAGAAAAAAGAATTCTCTGGAAATTTTAGAAGTACACGCCGTGTACTTTCTGAGTACACGCCGTGTACTCTTCCCTGGCTCGAAGCCGTATGTTGGCCGTGTCCGGTCCACACACAAAGTGTGTAAGGATGAGGTGGAGGCCAGTGAATTCAGAGTATGTAAAATTGAAGTACACATCGTGTACTCAAGAAGTACACGCCGTGTACTTTATTTTTTTCATTAAACAGACCGGGGTCATGCCTAACCCCCAGTTTCGTCTTCTTCTTCTTCAGTTTTCGTCCGTCTGAGAGAGACCGTATGTCTGGATCATCGATGGGCTCCCACCTCACCGTCTGTTCTCCGATTCGAGCACGGCTGACTGCATTGGAATCATAGTGGTGAGTTCTTCCTTATGCCTTATCCTTGTTTCTTGATACCTCCTCGTTTACATGTTATCATGGGATGAATGTTTTGTGTGTTTTCTCAGATCTACGTTGTTCTAAGAGGAATATTTCGTCGAGGTTCACGTATATCGATCTCCTTTGATCGAGGTAGGTGGTTTGTGCCTTTTTATAGAATGATGATGAATATAATGTGCAAATTCCACCAATACCCGTGAATGGGGTATTGCGTGTTTCCTGTTTTTCCCCTTCTGTTTTCCTGCTTTGATTGTTTGCTTTAGTAGAGGTTATTGCTTGTGATTTGAGTAATTTGTTTGTGCTCAGATTTCTTTTCCATTCTTGTTCTGCCTGTTTGGCATTTTTCCAGTTTCCATACCTTGTTGTAGGATAGTGGAACTATCTCTTTTGATATGATGTTGAGCCTTAGTTGTTAGTCAAGTAGTTCTTGAGGTTTACTTAGACGATATTCACGCGCTGAGCATGTTTAGTTATACTCAGGACTGTGAGAACCTAAAGTAGTAGACCAAAGGGAGAATTGACGGAAGGGCTTCTCCAGAGTGTCATTTAATTACGATGTGAGACTATAGGGAGAATTGATGTTGAGTGCTTCCCCAGAGAGTCTGTAGATCCACGGCGTGGGCCACATGGGGAATTGACGTTGAGTGCTTCCCCAGAGATCCTTTAGCACGATACGAGACTATAGGGGGAATTGACGGTGAGTGCTTCCCCAGAGAGTCTGCTTAATTACGTAGCTGAACCAGAGGGGTGAGACTGTGTGTGCCTCCCAGAGGTTTGCTAGTACTATAGGTTGAACCATAGGGGTTAGGTTGTGAGAGCTACCTAGAGGGTTACCTGTTTTCTTCTTGTTGTTGGTTTCTTACTTGTGTACTTTACTTGTTAGAACTATGGATTGTAGCTGCTTGTGATTTCCTGTTTACTGCTTCTTGTTTATTTACTTCCATGTATTCATTGACTATTAGGCACAAATCATTGGGTGATTTCCTACTGGTATTGTATCTCTCACCCTGTTTGGGCTATGCTTTTGGGCCCAAGTAGACTATGTTGCTGCAGGTATAGATAAGGGCAGGCGGCCTTCTACTCAGGTTCTTGATTGAACTGGAGCTGGGGAGCATGGAACCGAGCTGTGGCTCGCGATGCTGAGGAGATTTCTTTTTTTTTTCTTTTCCACTTGGTTTCAGTTCAATTCCTGCACGTTGTTGAGTTTTCTGCTTTCCATAGATACTTTTACATACATCATTATTGTCGTCATTGTTGTATATATGCATTGCTTCCGCTGCTTGGTTTCTGTAGTTATGCATGTTGTTTTCTGCTTCTACTATTTATTGTTGTTTCCTAATCTTGTATACCTTACCAAATGAGGTCATAGTTTCCCCACCGACTCACCAAGGCCCTCACTGCTAGTCGGCAGCCTATGGCGTTCGGGGAAACGCACTTGAGGTCCTGTGGCGAACCGGGTACGGTGCACCAGTGGAGGGGCTCCGGACTCGGGAAATTACAAAGTGGTATCAGAGGGGTTCTTTTCTCTTGTCTTACTGTTTGGAGACTTTAGCTAGGGGTAGGATGGATTCGGTACTTGGTATTAATTTTTTCCCGGGAGTAGCTAACCCGTGTACAGGGAAAATCCATACTACCTCATTAATTACAGTTTTCTGGTTTTGAGATTTTATGGTTGGTATGTTTTCACCTAGAGTGATTCTTATGACTTGTGTGGTTATTGTTTTGATATTTCAGTTCTATTTCGGTTTCAACCCGATGAGATGAGGGTATGTCATCTCATGCATCATATAGGAACTTGTAGAAGTCACATGTCATGCATTCTTGCCATTCCATCTAGGGTGAATTAGCGATTTCATGCTGGTGTGATAGGATTTGTGTAGATTATGCAAGCTGTTGTGATAGATTCTTGATAGATTCTCTATTGTTGTGTTAGAAAACAATTTTTTTGTTCCTTGCTTAAAACGAACGCCAAATTTTGGCTCTTGAGGTGTTATGGGCCCTCGCGGATCAGAATTTGGCATCCTTTCCACTGTTTTTAGTGTTTATGGAATTCTGTGCAGTTTCTGAGCTACTGCCCAAAAAAACACAGACTACACGGTGTGTACTTTTTAGATACATGCCATGTAGTTTTCAGGCCGTGTCACTGACCATGTGAGCAGAACACAGTGTCGTGGGAGTAACTTTGGGAACACGTTGTGTACCATTGGTACACGCCGTGTGAGTTCGGAGCTGTGTACCCAGCCGTGTCACTGACAACACAGGTCGGGGAAGCTCGGGTAGAACACACCGTGTCCATAGGGAACACGCCCTGTAGTCTTGCCCAGGTACCCGGCCATGTCACGAACAACACGGGATGGTGTCGCCTTCGCCTATGCACGCCGTGATTGTTCGGAGCACGCCGTGTAAGGTCCAGCTGTGTAGACGACCGTGCACTCAACAACACGGACCGCTGAAGTGTTGTCTAGTGCACATCGTGTTTGTTTCGAACACGCCGTGTAGTCTCGGGTTGAGTCGGACCATGTGGGTTATCCGTGTAAGGAGACTCGGGCCGGGGAATAGTTTTCAAGTACTCGTCGTGTGTGGGGGTCAACACATCATGTAGTTTGAAGTGTACACAGATTGTAGGGTGGGAGTACACGCCCATGTCAGTGGTTTAATAAGACACACCGTGTAGTTTTATACACGTCGTGTAGTCGTGTTTCGAAATCTTGTGTGTTTTTCTTCCCTTGTTCCCATTTTGTACTCTTGTGT
Source organism: Viscum album (assembly GCA_963277665.1). Lineage (NCBI taxonomy): Eukaryota > Viridiplantae > Streptophyta > Magnoliopsida > Santalales > Viscaceae > Viscum > Viscum album. Next base: position 732,887,660 of record OY728136.1, on the reverse strand, counting down.
TCTCTGTCCTTGTTTTCCTGATCTAAGGTGTGCTTTTGATCTTTCAGAGCTATGCCTCTGAGACATCCTCTGGTCGTACTTCTGTCATCGAGCAGCGATTAGACGCAAGATATGGCTGATCAGGGACTTCCTATCGATCCCCCAGCCGAGCTAGCCTTGGAACCGGTTGTTGTACCAGTTGCGGGCACTGATGCACAGTTCAGGGAAGGTTTCATGAGGATGATGCAGGCCTTCTCAGGAGCACTGCCTCCTGCCTCATCTATAGCAGACTTGACATGGGTTTTCCAGTAGCAGCATCCTCCCACGTTCTTAGTGGAGGGAGGACCTCAGGCTGCAGAGTAATGGATGGAATCCATGATGACTATATTCGAGCATATAGAGACGCCTCCATAGTGGCGGGTCAAGCTCGCCATCTACATGCTCCGAGACTCCGCCAAGAGGTAGTGGGACGTGATCTCACAGGCGGGTCAGCAGCAGGCTCTGACTTGGGAGGAGTTCTAGCATGTGTTCTACGACTACTTCTACCTGGAGACCCTGAGGGCCGATCGAGCCCGAGAGTTCATGAGCTTTGAGCAGGGTACTCTATCTCTCATAGAGTATTCCTCTTGTTTCACTGAGCTACAGAGTTTTACACCCCTTCAAGATGGGAGTGGGGTGTTCTTGGCGAGGAAGTTTGAGGATAGACTCAGATGGGAGATCCGTTCGCAGGTGAACATCTTCCAGCTGACTTCCATTGCTTCCATCGTCGACCAAGCACTAATTGCGGAGTGCAATCTAAGAGACTCCGGAGCTGCGAGCCAGGGCGGTTCTGCTTCCAGAGTCAGCTTTCCTTCAGATGACTGCAAAAAGCACTGTAGGGAGCCCAAACGTGGTGATTCGAGGAAGCGAGACACATCATTAGGCAGCCAGGTGACATGCTACTAGTGTGGCCGGATGGGGCACACAAGGCCACAGTGCCAGAGAGACCCCGTGGATTGCCGATATTGTGGCAAGATGGGCCCCCTTCAGCGTTTCTTCTAGGTTTTCTCACCAGTAGCAGGTGACCGGGGTTCTTCCATGACTCCTCATTCAGGAGCAGCCCCACCAGTCTCTCACCAGTTAGGGAACTGGAGTTCTTCCGGCCATTCGGGCCGAGGTGGAGGTTGAGGCCGTGGCGGTCAGCAACCAGTCCCTCAGCACCAGCAGGGAGGTTCATCTCAGAGTGGTCAGTCAGGGGCATAGGGCTGCGGTGTAGGCCAGTCGTTCATCGTGGAGAAGACTTATCATGAGCAGGATCCTAGCCCTTCTACTATTCGAGGTATGATTTTAGTAGCCTCAGTTTTATCTTCATCCCTTTTCGATACTGGTGCCACTCATAGTTTTATCTCTGTTGCCGTTGTGGAGAGCCTTGGACTCTGCATATTTTCTTCTGCTGACTCGTTGAAACTAGAAACACCTTTGGGAACGAGGAAATCTAGAGTACACCAGTGTAGAGAGTGCCCTCTCGAGGTTTCAGGGTATCGCTTATTATAGGATCTATATGTCCTAGAGATGACAGGATATGATTTAATCCTTGGCATGGACTGGTTGATTTCCTTTTGGGCATTAGTCGACTGCTATCACCGCAGAGTGTGTTTCATCTCACCACAGGGAGGATCATTTCTTCATAGATGTGAATGGGACGTTCGGGCGAGTCGGGCTGGACTCGAGCATCTTGGGATAGGAGGAGTGATGACCCAGATTGCTAGTCTTTATCTGGATGATCAGGGGACTCCATAGTTGGACTTTCCTCTAGTGGTGGATCACTTTAGGGATGTCTTTCTAGAGGACTTTTTAGGTTTTCCTCTAGAGCGTGAGGTAGACTTCTCTATTGAGCTCATTCCAGGAGAGGCACTGGTGTCCATTCCTCCCTACAGGATGGCGACACCTGAGTTGAAGGAGCTCAAGAAGCAGTTGGAGGAGATACAGGCTAAGGCTTTCATCCGACCCAGTACTTCTCCTTGGGGTTTGCCTGTTCTGTTTGGGAAGAAGGCAGAAGGTACCCTTCGGCTTTGTGTGGATTATCGGAAGCTGAACCAGTTGACGGTCAAGAACCGATATCCCTTTTCGCAGATTGATGACCTTTTCGATCAGCTTCGAGGAGTCCGGGTGTTCTTGAAGATCGACCTGAGGTCTGGTTATCATCATTTGCGCGTTAGACCATCGGATATACCTCTGACAGCCTTCAGGAGAAGGTATGGTCTTTATGAGTATACAGTCATGCCTTTCGGACTCACGAACGCACCTGCAGTTTTCATGGCACTGATGAACCGAGTGTTCCATCCTTACTTGGATTCCTTCATCATGGTCTTCATGGACGATATCTTGGTGTACTATCACACTCGACATGACCATGCCACACATCTTGAGATCTTTCTGAGTACACTGAGAGAGCATCGATTTTATGCTAAACTCTTGAAGTACCACTTCTAGATGGATCAGATTGACTTCTTGGGTCACGTCATCTTAGAGGAAGGAGTATCTGTGGACCCAGAGAAAGTGAGAGCTGTAGTTTCCTAGGAGCAGCCGAAGAATGTTTTTGAGGTACGGAGCTTCCTAGGGAGGGCTAGATGCTACAGACGCTTCATTCGGGACATTTCTCATCTAGAAGCACCTTTGACATGTCTAACCAAGAAGGGGGAGAAGTTATTATGGTCAGATTTTTGTGAGTCAGCCTTTCTGGAGCTAAAAGGAAGGTTGACTTCAGCACCGATACTAGTCTTGCCAGAGCCATGAAAGAGCTACATTGTTTACTATGATACTTCGGGTATCGATCTGGGAGATGTGTTTATGCAGGGAGATGGATTCGTTGCGTAAGAGTCTCGGTAGTTGAGGCCACAAGAGAAGAACTACCCGACGCATGATCTGGAGTTGGCAGTTGTTGTTCATGCCTTGCGCTGTTGGAGACACTCTCTTCGGGGAGATCACTTTGTGGTCTTCACTGACCACAAGAGTCTCAAGTATATCTTCACTCAACGTGATCTGAATCTGAGGTAGCATAGGTGGGTTGAGTATCTGCAGTCTTTTGACTTCGATCTTGCCTATACGCTAGGAAAGGGAAATGTCATGGCAGACGCGTTGAGCAGGAGAACTCAGATTCAGGCAGTTCAGGAGGCCAGTAGTGAGTGGCAGCTGATGGCTCTTTTCTCTAAGATGCATCTCGAGGTGCACGACAGACGGTGATAGACATTTCTATTTTCTGTATATGTTACCTCCACGCTACTTGATTGGGTACAGATGAGGCACCTATCAGAATCAGAAGGCTTAGTCCTACGAGAGAGTGTGTTAGGAGAGGACCCTCTTCCTGGATGGGCAGTGGGCGAGGATGAGATCTTGCATTTCTAGGGACGCGTATGGGTGCCGACAGACATACGCGAGGAGCTGATGCGGGAATTCCATTCCTCTTTTTGGACAGTTCATCCTGGCATCAAAAATATGTATCAGGATCTTCATCGTCAGTATTGGTGGCCAGGTATGAAGAAGGATGTTGCTGGTTTTGTCATGAGATGTTCTACTTGTCAGCAGGTTAAAGCAGAGCATCAACTACCAGCGGGGCTTTTACCGCAGTTACCCATTCTGGAGTGGAAGTGGAATGATGTGGAGATGGACTTCGTAACCGGGTTTCCAAGATCACCTTGGGGAAACAATTCTGTTTGGGTCGCCGTCGACAGGCTTATGAAGGTTTCTCACTTCTTGCCGATCAAGGAGACCTTCAGTGTCGATGATTTGGGATGACTTTACATCAGAGAGATCATTCTTATGCATGGAGTTCTGCGCTCTATTGTTTCAGACAAGGATGCGCACTTTACCTCTCGGTTCTTGCAGGGAATTCATAAGGCCTTGGGTACACAGGTACTTTTGAGTACAGCATACCATCCTCAGACTGATGTCCAGTCTGAGTGCACGATCCAGGTGCTTGAGGATTTGCTCCAAGCTTGCATCCTTGACTTTGGAGGGTATTGGGAGAAGCATATTACTCTAGTGGAGTTCGCCTACAACAACAGTTTCCAGGCGGCCATTCAGATGGCGCCATACGAGGCTTTGTATGGTAGGCCAGGCCAATCACCCTTATGCTAGCTGGAGGCGGGAGAGGCAGCTTTGCTGGGACCTCGTCTTTTTCAGGAGACTTTAGAGCAGATAGAGATGATTCGGAAGAGGATGACTATAGCACAGTCTCGGAAGAAGTCTTATGCTGATCAGTAGAGACGACCTCTGGAGTTCGAGGTCGGTGATCAGGTTTTCCTACGTGTCGCACCGAGGTTGGGACACAAAAGGATTCGGAGACAGGGTGAACTTTCATCGCGGTACGTCAGGCCGTTTAAGGTCTTGGAGAGAGTGGGTTCGGTCGCCTATTGGTTGCAGCTACCTCAGAGGTATCGGGCCATGCACGACTTCTTCCACATCTCTCAACTCCGACATTACTTTTTAGACCCTTATCACTTCTTTCAGCCCAAGGAAGTCGATCTTAAAGTAGATGCGTTGTTCGAGGAGAATCTTATCCGGATTATCGATCATAATACGGAGGTTCTCAACGGGCGGTCTATTCCTCTGGTACGATTGTTATGGCAGCACGGGTGAGTATAGGATGAGACCTGGGAGAGGGAGGCCGATGTACGATCGCAATGGCTGGAGCTGTTTGGGGTTTCTTCTTCTCCGACTCGTTAGGGAAATTCGAGGACGAATTTCTTTAAGGGGGGAAGTTTGTAAGAACCCGAATCTTCATTTCTGGTACGTTTTTCCTTCTCAGTAGTTTTTGAGAAAAATTAATTTTCTGTAAATTTCCGAAGTACACGTCGTGTACTTTCTGAGTACATGCTATGTACTCTTCCCCGGCTCGAAGCCGTCTACTTTCCGTGTCCGGGCCACTCACACGTTGTGTAAGGATAAGGTGGAGGCCGGTTAATTCGGAGTATGGAAAATTTAAGTACACACCATGTACTCAAGAAGTACACGTCGTGTACTTTCCTTTTTTTCATTAAATGGACCGGGGTCGCGCCTAACCCCTAGTTTCATCTTCTTCTTCAGTTTTCGTCTGTCCGAGAGCAACCGTACGGTCGGATCATCGACGGGCTCCTGCCTCGCCATCCATTCTCCGATTCGAACATGGTTGATTGCGTTGGAATCGCAACGGTGAGTTCTTCCTTCTTCCTTAGCCTTGTTTATTGATTCCTCCTCATTCTCAAGTTATCGGGGGATGAACGTTTTGTGCGTTTTATCAGATCTACGTTGTTCTAAGAGGAATCTGTCATCGAGGTTCACGTATATCGATCAACTCGGATCGAGGTAGGTGGTTTGTGCCTTTCTGTAGAATGTTGATGAGTATTATTTGAAAAATCCACCAATACCCATGAATGGGGTATTGCGTGTTTCCTTTTCCCCTACTGTTTTCCTGCTTTGCTTGTTTGCTTTAGTAAAGGTTATTGCTTGTGATTAGAGTAATTTGTTTGTGCTCATATTGCTTTACCATGCTTGTTCTGCCTGTTTGGCATTTTTCCAGTTTCCATACCTTGTTGTAGGATAGTGGGACTATCTCTTTTGATATACTTTTCAGCCTTAGTTTCTAGCCAAGTAGTTCATGAGGTTTACTTGGACGATGTACACGCGCTGATCATGTTTAGTTATACTCAGGACTGTGAGAACCTAGATAAGTAGATCAAAGGGAGAATTGATGGAAGGGCTTCTCCAGAGTGTCTTTTAATTATGATGTGAGACTATAGGGGAAATTGATGTTTATTGCTTCCCCATAGAGTCTGTAGATCCACGACGCAGTCCACAGGGGTAATTGACATTGAGTGCTTCCCCAGAGAGCCTTTAGCATGATACGATACTATAGGGGGAATTGACGGTGAGTGCTTCCCCAGAGAGTCTTCTTAATTATGTAGCTGAACCAGAGGGGTGAGATTGTGTGTGCCTCTCAGAGGGTTTCTAGTACTATAGGTTGAACCATAGGGGATAGGCTGTGATATCTACCCAGAGGGTTACCTGTTTTCTTCTTGGTGCTGATTGCTTACATGTGTACTCTACTTGTTAGAACTATGGATTGTAGCTGCTTGTGCTTTCCTATTTACTGCTTCTTATTTATTTACTGCCACGTATTCATTGACTGTTAGGCACAAATATTTGGGTGATTTCCTACTGGGATTTTATCTCAAACCCTGTTTGGGCCATGCTTTTGGGCCCAAGCAGACTATGTTGCTACAGGTATAGATAAGGTCTAGTGCCCTTTTACCTCAGGTTCTTGATAGCACTGGAGCTAGGGAGCATGGGACCGAGCCGTGGCTCGCGATACTGAGGAGCTTTCTTTGTTTTTCTTTTGAACTTGGTTTTAGTTGTATTGCATCACTTTGTTGAGTTTGCTTCTTTCCATATGTACTTGTACCTGTTGCATTATTGTTATCATTGTTGTATATCTGCATTGATTACACTGTTTGGTTTCTGTTGTCATGCCTGTTGTTTTCTGCTTCCGCTGTTTATTATTGTTTCCATATCTTGTATACCTTAACAAATGAGGGAATGGTTTCCCCACTGACTCACCAATGCCCTCACTGCTAGTCGTTAGCCTCTGGCATTCGGGGAAACATGCTTGAGGTCATGTTGCAAACCGGGTACGGGGAACCAGTGGAGGGTCTCCAGACTCGGGACGTTTCAAAGGTCCACCATGATGAAATGTTTTATAATATTGTTAATGATGATTAACCAAGATGAATATGATATATGTGTGAAATATTGATAAATGAGGTTTGGGACACATGATGATGCTCCAAATACCCATTTGGTGTTATACATGATGTTTTAGACCCAAATTCAGGCATGTGAATATTATTCCATGGGATAGAGACAGATTCTCCAAATACTCATGAGGTGTGGGATTTGGAATAATTCTCCAAATACCCATGGTGTTCTCTACATGATGTTCTAGGCCCATGATATTGGTATTGGATGGTCATTCTAAGTATCCATGATATGAAATTGGAGTTAAATGGATAATAAAATACCATGTTAAAATTAATTTTGATTCCCTATATAAAATGGTTTAGACTCTTAAATAAGCAGAAGTAGGTATTGTTTTTTTTGGGTGTCATCATAAACTTGAGTATTTATATGTTTAATTAAATAATAATTTAATGGTGGAAACTATTTAATTTATCCCTTGTATTTAATTATTTATACTACTACATATTCTTCTATATATTAGATATTGTTTTAGTCATCATTGGTGGTGGCCTACTGAGTTGTAGTCACATGCTAATTAGGCTTCCTGCTTGGTACCCAAATAGACTTCAGGTTTGCAGGATAGGATAAGGGAAAGAGACCCATGTTATATGGCTATGATGGGATCTAGGAGGGAGCGTTCTTGAGGAAACTAGAAATGATTTTAGGACCCACTTGGGTGTTTTCAATGTGTCTTGATTTTGGGTTTTCATTTGACACCTAATAGTTATATGGAATGAAATATGTATAGCTTTGGTTTATCATCATCTTTACTTGTTTTATATTAATATGAGATGTTTGGTTTTGTATTGATTCTTGTTATTATTTTCATCAGTTACATATTATTTATTTATTTATAATGTTGTTATTCTTTGATAAAGATGGTATAGTCTTCCCACGATATATCTATATTAGACCCTCTATAATAGTCTTCAGCCTCTACATATGAGGAGGTGAGCATGATTTCATGTAGAAAAGAAGCTTAGTGAATCATCATGTGGAACTTGGATCAAGATGCAACAAAGTGGTATGTAATAATTTTTGTTGCCTTTTCTTCTATCTTACTATTTAGAAATGGTAGATAGGAGACTAGTATGAGTTGGTCATTGGTTAAAAATTAATTCTTGGGAGTATCTAACCCATGTATGAGGTAAAATCCAAGTACCGAAGGTGGTATTTCTGTTATTGATGTTTGTTTTTATAGTTGGATGTTATTTCACCTTGGGTGATCCACTTATTGTTTGATGATATTATTTTTTTGAGATTTTTTTCATGTACTGGTATGTCATGGTATTTGATCATACATGAATCATTCTAGGCACTCCGAACTTATTGGGAGATGTATCATCTTTGGAAGACATGGAAAAACTTGTTTTTGGGAGATTTGTTTAAATAATACTGCTTTTTATACTTGTAAAATTTAAATAAAAAGGTTTTTAATACTAAATTGATAATTTTAATGTATTATAAATATGGTAAATAAATTGTATAAATGGATTCATAATGGGAAACATTATAAAAATGTTTTATCTGTTATTAGCCATGAACTCTATTAGGGGTGGTCAATGGTTGTAATAGTGCCCTGGTTTGGACCATGTTCTAGGTTATGGGTGATGACTTGTTTTTTTATGTGAAACACTCTTACTTAAATGTGTTAATGTCTTTATATGTGTTATAATACATGTTTTTTAAATTATAGTGACATTCCTTAATGATGAATCTTTTTCATAGGATTGAAGGAAGGCCTGATATAAATGATCCTTCAGTAGTTGAACCAATGGATTTGATACTTATGAGTGAGGAAGTTAAAGATAAATTATATGATAACTTTTCTCTCTTTATGAAGTTTATGGAAATAGATCCTTATCTGTTTGTGAAGAATATGTTTGACTTGACACAGGATTTCCAACTGCAACTTCCTATCACTTTCACCAGAGAGGGTGGACCTAAGGTAGATGATTTATAGATTTAGTCTATACATATGATCCTTGAAATATTAGTGAATACTACTAAAAATAGAGTCAAATTGGTAGATTACATGTTATATTTGGTGCGACATACATGCTCGGGATGGGTAGTTGGAGACCATGGTGTGGAAGGACTACCAAGATAATTTCTTGGAGCACTTTTACAATGAGACTCTCTAGAAAGAAAGGGAAACATAGTTTATGATGTTAAACCATGGTATTATGTCTTTGATGCACTATTCTGGCCATTTTACTAATTTTTATTTCTTTTTTCATCATTGGTAGGAGATGAGGTGACTCTAGGGGAATATTTTCAATATGGGGTTAATTGTGAGACAAAGCCTCATGTTAACATATTTAGGATAATTAAGTTATTTATAGTGGTAAATCAATTTCTTGTATTTGAGAGGAACCCAATATATACTTTTAGAGAAGGATATGTGGTTCTTACTGGATGACTAATAGGTATGTCTTACAAGAGTAGGAAGTGATACTATGAGAATGTTTAGTATAGAATGAATTGTGTCTATGGGGAAGGATTAGTTACTCCAGACATTACTCAATTGCTTTTACACTATAATTGTTGGTTAGGTCACCTTTGTAGAAACGTACCCTAGCCACTTTTATAGTATTGATATTTCAGTAGTATGGGGCCTATGCAACAATTATTTAGGAACCCATGTCAGATGGGTAATTATAGAGGATCTTGGAACAATCAGAGTGTTAGGAGGGGGTAATCTACCCTATATTAGTCTGGAAGTTGGAGTTCTACTGGCCATGGTAGTGAAGAAACTGGAATTTGTAAATCTAGTAAAGATTTACCATATTATAAGAGTGGTATAGTTCAGAGGACATAGACTATAGAGCATGGAATAGTGGAAGGATAGTTTCATGTTTCTCAACAAACACTTTTGATAGTGAGGCTGGACCCATGACAGATAGTGGAAATGTTATTATAATTTCCACACTTTATAGTTCCTTATTTGATATTAGAGTCTCACAATATTTTATATTTACATAACATGTGAGAGAGTTGAGTATGACATTAGATTTCATGAGAGGGTTTATAATGATAGACACACCTTTGGGAGAACGATCTAGAGATATATGTTTATACAAGGTGTTTTCTCTCGAGGTTGGGGAATATTGTTTCTATTGGGATATTTATATCCTCGATATAGAAATATTTTACTTGGTTCTGATTATAGAGTAGTCTATAGCATACAGAGCGCACATATAATTTTACCATATAATAGTATACTTTACATCTCCTAAGGGTAGAAACTATATACATCGTGGATATTTTGATATCTAACTAGGTCATGTAGGGCTAATTCATCAAAAACTGGGGGAGATAACCACCCAAGATTGAATTTCTTTTTGGATTATTAGAGTGTGAAGCATGATGTCGTTCCAACCCCATGGTACCGATTCCAAGTTGTGTTTCCTAAGGATTTATTAGGACTACCATCTCAGAGGGATGTGGAGTTTACGATGGATCTCATTCCTAGAGCTGAGCTAGTTTTTATTCCACCTTATAGAATGTCACCCATAGAGATTCAAGATCTCTAGACTCAACTAGAAGAGTTGATGGATAAATGATTTATACTTTCAAGTACATCATCATGGGGTTCAATAGTTTTCTTTTATAATAAGGATGACAGGATGTTATGCTTCTGTGTTGATTACCAACAGTTGAGTTGAATGATAGGGAATAACCTGTATCATTTTCCATGTATCGATGATCTCTTTGACCAGTTGAGTGGAGCTTGTGTTTTCTGTAATATTGACTTGAGATCAGGGTATCATCTATTGAGAGTTAGACCTATAGATATACTATTAGATTCTTTTAGAAGAATGTATTTCCTTTATGAGTTCATCATGATCTTGTTTGGGATGTTGAGAACTTTAAAAGTGTTTATGGACCTGATGAACTGAATCTTCCACCCATACCTGGATCAGTTTTTTGTTTTTTGTTGATGAAATCTTGGTGTCCTCTAAGACTTATGAATATCATGCCCAACATCATGAAATAATACCGAGTATGCTGATGGTGAATATTCTCTATGAAAAGATATATAAGTGTCAATTTTGGATTGATTAGGTACATTTATTTGGTCACATCATCTCTGAGGAAGGTTTATCAGTGAACACATAGAAAGTTTAGGCAGTGGTTTTGTGGGAGTATCATAAGATTTTTTTGATATTTTTAGCTTTCTAGGATTAGTAGGATATTGTTGGAGGTTCATCCATTCAATTTACCACTTGTATGAACCACTTTTACACTTAGACAATAAGGGATTTAAGTTTTAATGGTGTGGGTCATGTGAGAATTATTTCTAGGAGTTGAAGAAGTAGTTTACAACAATAATAATCTTGATCCTACCTGAGCAGGGTGAAGAGTATACAATGTTTTTTGACTCATCTAAAATCCATCCTGGATAAGTGATGATGAAATTTGATCAATTTGGGTTGTATGGGACACATCAATTAATTTCACATGAGAAGAGATACCATATTCATGATATAGACTTAGCTACAATGGTTTATTCCTTGAATTTTTTGAGGAATTATCTATTAGATGAAAATTTTGTTGTGTGTGTTGATCACAATATTTTAATGTACATAATTTCGCAATGATATTTTAATATACGGTAGTGAATATGGGTATATTATATGGATTTATTTTATTTTGAGATGACATATACACCGTGGAAATGAAACAATGTTTCTAACACTTTGACAATTAAAACTCAGACTTAGGCAGTTTTGGAGTCCAGTTCGAAGTGGAAGACGATGACCTTACTATGAGAGATGAATGTTATAGTTTGGGAGGACTATGAGTATATGAAACACATAACAATATTAGTAGATTCCACACTTATGAGACTGATAAGGGAGAGACAGTAAGAGGACCTAGAGTGCTTGGCCTTTAGGGAAATCATTAGAGGTGGGGTGTAAACTTTATATTGAACCATAGATGAGGATGATATCATATATTTCAATAATTGGATTTTTGTTCCCAAATTTATGTGGGAGGATCTGATTTATGAATTCTGTGCCTCAAAGTTGGAGGATCATCCAGGTTTGACAAAAATTTAGCATGACTTATGTCAACAATATTGGTGGTCAGGCATGAAAAATGATATTGCAGGGTCCATGACATGAAACTACATCTACTAGAAGGCCCTGGGTAAGTACCAAAAACTTGGTGGTTTAAAATATTCATTTCCCATCTTGGAATATAAGTGGCACTATGTTACCATGGACTTATTGGTGGGTATTTCAATGATTCCTTTTAATAATGACACTACATCGGTGGTTGTGGATTTACTAATGAAATTAGTGCATTTCATTCCTATCTAAGAGAATGTCTGAGTAGATCAATAGTACCCCTTTATATTGTCCCATAGAGTATAGTGTTTGAACATGACTCACGTTTCACTTTGAGCTTTTGTAATGTCTTTCCGAAATTTCGTGGTACATAGCTTTTTCTGATTATGACTTTCCACTAATAAAAAAATGCACAGTGGGAGCGTACTATATAGGTTTTGGAGGATATGATACATTAATGAATGCTAGACTTTTACAGGACATGGGAGAAGGACCTATGACTTTTTGAGTTCACCTATAATGATAATTATCAAGAGACTATATATATAGAACCATTTGAGTCTCTTTATGGTAGACTATGAATATCACCTCTATAATGGATGGGGGTTAGTGATTAAGAGTTTCTAGGATAGAGCCTCATACATGAGATTTCATAAACGTTTATGGTGATTCAAAAAGGTATGGTTATATCTTAGAGTAGACATAAGTCATATGTTGATTGATGTCGACGACCCATAGATTTTTCTAATGGTGAACCTTTATTCCTTCAGTTGTTTCCAGGATTGGGTCATTTTAAGATATGGTGGTAGGGTAGATTAGCCCACAAGATTGATGGAAAATTTTATATATTGGAGATAATTTGGATATTTTGTATCTTAGATGGAGGTATAGTTCTATGCACGATGTCTTTCATGTGTCAGGTCTTTTGTGGTATCACCTCATCCCTTCTCATGTGATTGATGTTGAGGATGTTGATCTTGAGACTGATTATTACTTTGTAGATCATCAAGTTTGTGTTATGGATCCCAATGATAAAGTGTTGTGAGGAAAAACTATGCTTATTGTTTAATATTGTGGCAATAATTGTGTGTTCACGAAGAAACGTGGTAGAGAGAAGTGGATATTCAAGCTTTGTGGCCTGACCTTTTTACCACAGAATCTTAGAGATGCTTGGGAGAATATCTTGACGATGAGCTGTTATAAATTAGGGATATCGTAAGATATTCTCCTTTTAAAGTGATGTATCATGCTCTTTACATGTACTATTATACCCTTATTTTTATTTATAATGGGTGGGTTTTAATTTGGGGATGTTTTGTTGAAATTTGATAATTTTTGAATATTACAGAGGGATATTGGGCAGTTCATGGTTGGTGCACGATTTTCCCAAACTGTGTCCCCCCCAGAAAACCATGAAATCCTAGGTAGAGGGGATTTTCATGGTTGGAAAAAATTTTGAGAAACTATTCACCACATAAGAGAAATTCTGTGCCCCCTTATAATAGGCGCACTATTAAGGTGCATGGTTTGAAAAATAGTGCACCATTGCCCAAGAAATCACGAGGGTGAGATTTATTTCTCCATAATATTTATAAAAAATTACCAAACCACCAGTATTAACACATATTTACCATGGCTCCACCCTAACCTATTTACATGGAATTGGGAGGCTCCAAGGAGAATTATCTGGCTCCTCGAAGATATATTCAAATGATCGTCTCTTATTTGGTATGCAATTTCTTCCCCGTTCATATTCCTATCTCTTAGGTCTATCTTACCCAATAAAGAGGCGTTAGTGTTCCTCTATTGGTGTTAGTTTAGAGCTGGGTTTTGACAGATGTTAATCCCTTTGTCCTTGATCTTAGTTTTTGCCCTATATCTTCCACATTATTGTGATCTTGGTTGTTCCAATAAAATTTGGGTGCTTTTGGTTTAGATAACAGTCATCAAATATCTTGAGGTATCTGCTCTAATTGTCAATTCTTGTAGTCATGATTATAATTGTGTGTATGTATTTTTCCAATTATCATTGACACAATAGGAAATTCCATTTTTTAAATGAATTAATAAATCAATTAATAGTATTATGAAATTGATCAATTAATTGGATTGTTAAATTAGTTGAGTAATGTAATTATGAATTGGTTAATAATGGTAATTAATGGATGGTTGTATTAAACTTGATGGGTTAATGGATATGATAAAATTATATAAATGGTTTAATGGTCAATTATTCATATAATTCCATGATATTAAAGTAAATAACTATGATTTGAATTGGTATTTTTAAGGGTAAACCATGATGAGAATATTTGATAATATGGTTAGTGATGATTAACCTATATGATTATGATATATGTTATATATGTGTGATTGATTTATAAATAAGGTGTGTGAGAAGGAATGATGATCCAAATCCCATGGGGTTCCAAACATTATGTTCTCTAACCAAATACATTCATATTAATATTATTGTATGGGAATGTGGATGATGCTCCAAATACCCTTTACTTGTAGGATAGAGATTAATGATCCAAATACTCTTGACATGTAGGATAGACACTAATGATCGAAATACTCATGGGGTGCCAGATATGGCATTTTATGCCCACGATATTGGTATTCAACTGTTATTCTGATAAAACACAACTTTAGTGAATATTTAATTAATAATAAATGATATAAATTTCTCACATTATGCTAAATATAATCAATTATGAAATATTCGGGATTAGATCATTCATTTGCAAATTTGATTAAAAATCAAGTTTTACCCTTTTAAAATTCACTGTAGTATGTCAGCCATAAATATTGTTATGTAAAATATTTTGACTAAAAATTTTGTAAATGTGTTCCTGAATTAATGGGATACAAATTATATTTAGGACATGGGAGTTGGATCATGCATTTGTAGGGAGTAAATGGGCCATGAAAACAAAGCTGGATAGAACCATCCAGATTGGACATTACATCACCATTTGGGCCATATCTTCTTCATCCAGGCTTGGATTGAGCCCAAAATTTGTGTAAATCTCGGGGAATTAATTATACACCAATAATTATTCTAGAAATTTGGCCAATTCACGTGTTTTATATGTCAAATATGCAGTGAAAATTGGAATAAAATATTTTTCCGAGTTTTCATTTCACACATAAAAAAGTTATGTAACCCTAGCCCTCACAAACTCTATTTAAAGGGGGTTTTCACTCTCTGGAAAAAATGGTCTAGTATTTGGGAAGGTTTTTCCAAAAGGGTTTCTCTTGGGAGCCCCTCACAACTCTTGTAATAAGTAAGGCTTTGTGCAAACCTCTCTTCCAAAAAGGCTCTCCTCTCCCACCTCCTTTTTGTATTTTTTTTTCTTTTTTATTTGTATCTTGAATTTTTCTCCAATTAATCTTAAGTGTTCTTACGTTTTCTTCTTCTCTTAATCTTACTAATTTAGATGGAATCAATAGTGGAGATGATATTGGTTTCTACCCTTTCAATCCTTTGCTCATGCAAAACGTCTCCCCGATGACCACACCGCCCATGGAAGAGTAGTTTTCTTAGTGATTGATCTATCTTCTACCCTCTTCATTTAATTATTTTGAATCATTTAGATACTATAATTAAATTAATATGATCCATGAATAGTGTTTTTCAATTATAAGATACTAATCAAGCAATTTAATAATCTATATAAAAACACGTGGAGTCAAGATTTTGTGTAAATTGTGAGAGAGAGATCTTAATCGCTAATACAAGACCACATAGGACAAATTTGTAGAGTTAAAATATAATCCCTAAAAAAATTCATCCTCTTTTACAGAATGGATATGTGCTATAATTATCCACTGATCATAATCTAACAATAGAACAACAATCAAAGTAGGGTGATGCAATTACATGTTCCTAAGCTAGCCTAGAGTTTAAGTAAATTCATTTTTGTGGTTAAGTTAACTCTTGTAGGGTTCGAGGGTTATCAAATTAGGGGATCATAATTAAGTGTATATTGAATTAAATTATAATTATTAATAAGTAAATGAATAGGTATTATTAGATCGATTACTACTTTTAAATATTTTCTAAAAAACATCTTCATATTGTGTCATTTTAATCAAACTTCATTTCAAAACTAAAAACCAAAAAAAAAAAATAAAATCATTTTCCAGAAAACTTCTTGGAGATTTATAAACTACAAACAACTTCCATCCTTACAAGTAGTGTTTTAATTATATTATATATTATTTTTTAGAATAACTTTAAGATGTTTTTTTAATTTACTTCCTCCTTTAAGAAATGACCTTTGTCAGCCACTCTATTGCACCTAAGTACCCAAATACCACACATCATTTGAAGGATCCCATGACAACGCTCTTTCAAATTGGCACCGTTTCTAGGGAGGAATGTAATTATTTCAAAAAATTAGAGGTATTTATTTTATTTTACATTTTATTCACTTCCTCTCTTCTTTCTTCCTTCTTTACCCAATCTGAATTTTTATTTTCTTCTTATTTTATTTTCTTTAATTTCTTTTTGGATCATAAAATCAAACTTATAATTTTTATTTTAATATGTCCACTTTCCTTGTTTTAATTTTTATTTGATTTATGACATGAACTAATCCTGAAGATCTCTTAGATCTTTACCCTGAGATTGAAAGCAGCCTTAGGGCTCGAATCAGACATTCTCAGTCTATGGGAAGTTTCATCATTCAAACAGTTGAATAATTTCTGCACTCCAAGAACATTAAAATTGGAAACACTTATAAATACACCATAAAATAAGAAAAATGGCTGAAAATAATGGAAATTAACTTAATATAACTATTTGAGAATTGGCAGCACTGGATACTAACTATCAACCAAATTTTATTTCATACCTGAATCTGAAATCGTAATTTGAACTGAAATCTGGGTTAATTAATCTTCTTCCAATGTTTCATGGTTTATCTAGTGAGGATCCCAATAAACACCTCAATGAATTTAATGTTGTTTTATCAACCCTTAAACCATGAAATGATTCTAAAGATCAAATCAAACTAAGATAATTCCCATTATCACTTGAAGGAGCTACGAAAGAATGGATGTATTATTTACAACCTAAATATGTAACTTGTTGGAATAATTTAAAACATTTTTTCTTGTAGAGATTTTTTCCAACATCAAAGACCACTTCCATTCGTAAAGATTTCTTTGGGATCAAGAAACCACAAGAGGAGTCAATTTATGAGTATTGAGAGAGATTCAAGAAGTTGTGTGCAAGATACCCACAACACCAAATCAGTGAGCAACTAATCATCCAGTACTTCTACGAAGGACTCACACCTATGAAGACATGCTTGGTGGATTCTGCTGTTGGAGGAGCATTGGTGGACAAGACACCAGTAGTTTCACATGCGTTGATCGACAAAATGGCCCAAAACTCCCAACAATTTGGCGATCGAGGTACACCACATGACAGGGGAGTACATTAGGTAAGCCCATCTTCACTTGAAAGTCATTTCATTGATACAAAGTTATAAGAATTGAAAACTATGGTGAGACAGATTTATTTGGCACAAAAGACATCCCCACCCCCTCCTTCAAGGCCTTATGGAATTTTCACTAAGACAATCCACCCAAATGACTATTTCCCACAACTATAAGAGACATAGGATTGTGCATCAGTATTCCCAGGGATACCATATCAGTAGCAAAAACAGACATACCCCCAAAAAAAAATTGATTCATTTGCTCCAACATACAACCAAGGGTGGATGGATCAATCAGACATGAGGTATGGCTCTGGACAACAACAAAGGCCACCTTTTCAACAAATATTTCAGCAGCCTCCACCTTACCAGCAAGGTTTCCAACAACCCCAAAGGATATTTGAAGCCCAAACATCAACATGCCACCAACAGGGGAATCCCCCATCAAAGGTAGATTCTAATACTAATGATATTTTGAAACAAATTGTTCTTAATCAATAGAATGAGTTGAAGAGTCAAGGTTCGTAGTTGGGGGATTTGAAGACATAAATGAGCCAGATTTCCACTTCCCTCCATGAACTGGTAAATAATAATTCTAGAAATATACCATCCCAACCTACTCTAAATCCCAAGGGTAATGTTAGTGCCATCACATCGAGAAGTGTGAAGAAAACAACTGATGTTTCACCACCTACCATTCCACCTGGATTCACCTCAAATCTAGAAAGCCGCATTCCATACCAACTGTTGAGAAATCCAAGGAGTAATATAAAGGTAAGAAAAATATTGATGATTTTCCTCCCAAACCCCTTCCATTTCCAAATAGAGTTGTATAAACCAAGAAGATGGATGAAGAGGCGATGAAAAAAGAAGTTGTGGATACATTCAAGCATGTGGAGATCAACATCCCTTTACTTGAATCTATTAAGAAAATCCCATGATATGAAAATTTTTAAAATAACATTGTACCAATCGAAGAGGGATCAAGGGAAATGAGAGGATAATTCATATAAGGAATGTGTCAGCACTAAATACACCAACTCTAGCAATGCCTATAAAGTGCAAGGATCCAAGGAAATTCACCATCCCATGCACTATAAGGGAGTTACACTTTTCTGATGCACTTTGTGATTTGGGAGCTTTCCGAAATGTGGTGCCTCACTGTGTATTATATTCTTTGCAGGTTCGTGAGCTGAAGCCGACAAGAGTATTGGTGCAGTTGGAAAATAGAGCTAAAGAATATCCATCGGGAGTCCTTTAGGATGTACATCTCTGGGTAAGATACATGATCTTCCCGTCATGTTTCTATGTGCTTAACATGGAGGACGAGTATGTAAGTTCTCATGATCCCATTATCATAGGTAGAACCTTCCTCAAAATAGAAAAAACTATCATAAATATCAATGAGGGTACACTTTCCATGGAGTTTGGGGATGAAGTTCTGATATTTAATGTTATGGATTCCATGAAGTACCCCTCAAAGGATCATTCTGCATTTGTTATCTCCCATTTTGAACCACCAAATAAAAACCCCATGTAAATTGATTGTTCTATGATTAGGGATATTATGAGTATTGATTTTAGTTTGATGTCTAAGAGTAATTCCACACCTATTTCTAATGCACAATACTCTCTTAGATTTTATTTTGAAATTAAATCATATTCTGATTTTGATCATGTGAACTCTGATTGTGACATGGCTTTTGAGTATGCCGATTGATTTGATGCTTTATTCTCTGATTTTGATGAGGTATATTCTGATACTGATGCTCATTGTGCACATATTTCATTTCCTTCTATGTATTCATCCATAAACCACCCCCCTACACTGAAAATCAAGCCATTGCCACCAAATCTCAAATACTCATACTTGTTGAGTGGTGAGAAATTACCTGTTATCATTGCTAAAAATCTCCCTTTTGAACATAAAGAAAAACTTTTGAATCATTTGCGGGAGATCATTAGGGAAATCAGATGGACCTTGGCTGACATATCAGGTATTAGCCCCTCCATTTTCATGAATAGGATTATTTTAGAGGTTGGGGCTAAACCGGTGAGGCAGCCACAAAGGAGACTCAATCCAACCCTTCAAGTGGTTATTAAAAAAGAGGATGAAAATTTTATCAAGGCAGATATAATCTATCCCATTTCCGATTCTCAGTGGGTATGTCTTATTCATGTTTTTCCTAAGATAAGTGGAGTTACTGATGTTAAAAACAATAAAGATGAGTTAGTTCCAATGAGGGTGCGCAACAATTGGTGTGTGTGTATTGATTACATGAAACCAAATCAATCTACTCACAATGACCATTTCCCCCTCCCATTTATTGATCACATGCTTGAAAGACTAGCTGGGAAAACATACTACTGTGTCTTGGATAGATTTTATGGATATTTTCAGGTTTATATAGCTCCATAGGATCAAGAGAAGACCAGATTCACCTATCCATTTGGAACGTTTGCCTACCGAAGGATGCCATTTGGACATTTCAACGACCCAAGTACCTTCCAGAGATGCATGGTTGGTATTTTTTCTGATTTTATCAAGACCTGTATAGAGGTATTTATGGATGATTTTACAGTGTATGGATCCTCATTTGATGAATTTCTAAGTAGTTTGGGAAAGGTGTTGATCTGTTGTATTGAGAAGAATCTGGTCTTGAACTTTGAAAAGTGTCATTTCATGGTAGAGCATGGGGTTGTCTTAGGGAATGTAGTGTCAAAACATGGGATAGAGGTTTACTTGTCTAAGGTAGATATTATTTCATCTTTACAAGATCCTTCATGTGTGCATGATGTTAGATCTTTCCTAGGGCATACAATATTTTATCGGTGCTTTATCAAAGATTTTTGTAAGATTTCTCTTCCTATGTCACGATTTCTTCAAAAGGATTCTGATTCTGTGTTTGATGATTTTTGCAGGACTTACTTTAATGTTCTAAATAAGTGTCTGACCACTCCACTGATTATGTAGCTCCCACAGTGGGAGATTCCTTTTGAGCTTATCTGTGACGCCTACAACTATGCAGTTGGAGCTGTCTTATCTCAGAGGGTGGAGGGACGTTCACATGTGATTGCCTATGCATCGAGGACACTGGATTCAGCCCAATCAAAATACACAACCACAGAAAATGAGTTTTTTTCTATCATATTTTCTTTAGATAAATTATGTTCATATTTATTGGGCTCTAAAGTAGTTGTTTTCGGACCATGTAGTTCTACGGTACCTCTTAAAGAATCCAGATGCAAATCCCATACTTATCTGATGGATTCTCCTTCTTCAAGAATTTGATTTTGTGATAAAGGACAAGAAGGGTTAGAAAACCTAGTGGTGGACCACATGAGTAGGCTTACTCAAACACTAGTGGATGACACATTGGACCAGGTACCACTTCGGGACACTTTCCCAGATGAGCATCTTTATTCCATCTTAGGTATGCATCCTTGCTATGGGGATTTAGTGAACTACTTTGTTTCATCTAAAATCCCTGCAAATTTAAATTAACATAAAGTTTAAAAGATAAAGAGTGAGTCTAGATTTTATGTGTGGGATGATCCTTACTTATGGTGGATGTGTATTTTCCAAGTTATTAGGAGGTGTGTTCCTAATAATTAGTTTGAGTATATTTTACATTTTTTCCGTACACTTTCTTGTGGTGGAAACTTTGGACCCCAACGGACAACTAGGAATGTTTTAGACTCTGGATTATATTGGCCTAGCTTATTCCATGATACCCATGTGTTTTGTAATTTATTCTCTCGTTTCCAACCCACTGGGAACATTTCAAGGGGACATGAGATGCCGCAACAACCCATACTATTCTGTGATATTTCTGATGTATGGGGAATCGATTTTATGGGCCCTTTTCCAATTTCATTTGGGTTTTTGTATATTTTGGTTGTTTTTTGTTATGTGAGTAAACGGGTGGAGTCTAAGGCCACTAGGACTGATGATTCTCATGTAGTAGTGGACTTTGTCAAGACATAGATTTTTGTTGGTTTGGAGTACCAAAGGCCATCATTAGTGACCACGGGAAACACTTCTACATTCGGAATTTGGCTTCCCTTCTTTGAATGTATGGGGTGACAGACAAAACATCCACACCATACCACCCCCAAAAAAATGGGCAGGCTAAGGTTTCAAATCGTGAGTTGAAACAAATTTTAGAGAAAACTGTGCAACCAAATAGGAAGAATTGGAGAAAGCGCTTGTATAATGCATTGTGGGCTTATAGGACAACATACAAGACACCCATTGGTATGTCCCCATTTTAGATTTTTTTTGGGAAAGCATGTCATCTCCCCATGGAGGTTGAGCATCAAGCTTATTGGGCTATAAATAAATGTAACTTGGATTTGGCCCAAGATGAAATACAAAGAAAGATGAAAATTCAAGAAATTGAGGAGATTAGATTGTCTTCATGTGAGAACTCAAGGTTCTACAAGGAAATATAAAAAGCATCTCATGATAGAATGATCCAACAAAGGGAGTTTCCTGTTGGAGAGAAATTCCTTCTCTACAGTTCACGACTGAAGTTCATGCCTGGTAAGATGTGTTCCAGATGGTTAGGTCCTTACGTTGTGACTGATTTTTTTCCTTATGGTGAAAGGAATATCACACAAGAGGACACAAGAAGGAGATTTACAGTCAATGTGAAACTTTTGAAGAGATACATTGAGGGACTTCCTACTGATGTAGTGGATTTTACCACACTACAAGACCCCATCATCACTTGAGCACATTAGGCTGTTCCTAACCCTTTAACTTTTTTTATTCTCTTCCCAATTTAAAATTATACATTTTATGTGCATATATCATCTCATGGGTTAACATTGAGGACAATGAAATATTTTAAGTGTGGGGGAAGGAACCTTTAAGTGTAGTAATTTCAATTGTTTTCCAATTAAAAAAACAAAACAAAAAAATTTGTGTGTTTTTCAAAATTTGTGTGTTTATTTTTCAATTTTCTGTTTGTTTTTGAAACTTTTGAGCTGAAACGATTCGCATAACCATTTTGAAATCCATATCAATAAGTGAAACAAATTATCCCTTGAAATTGAGCTTAAATGAATGCTGAAAATGACTTTGTTTCCAGTTCAAATATTTACTAATTTTATAAAAATACACTGTATTTTGTATCCAATGCCACATATCACTGTATTTATATTAGAAATAAATTTCCTATGAGTCTTATGAACCATTATTTTCATATTATTTATGTTCACCTCACTTCTTTAGATAACCAAACCATGATTGATTTATCCAAAATTTGATTTATTCTTGTCAAAACTTGAGGGTTTTAGGGACTTATGTTTAAATGATTGAGGAATTTGTTTGGTATTACAACCCTTATTTCAAAGAATCCTTTTTCATTATGGCCTACATGAACATTTAATCCTTGTATCACTTAGAATCCATGAACAACCTATTAGGATATCCACATTACAAGCCAATTTTCCCTCTCCAACCAAATCTTGAAGTGAAATTGCATAATCTAGTTGAACTTAAGTGTGGGGGAAGCTATCTTGTGTTGAGATACGACATTTTGTGATACTTTGGGTGGAGATTTAAATTCTAAAGAGATGTTTTTGTTGCTGAAAAAATTAATTCTATTGAAAGCTGTGCCTTTTATGGATCTTCGATGACAAGTGAAGTTGTGCCTTTCTGGAGCTTCTGAAAAGAAAGAAAGTTGTGCCTATCTGAAGCTTTCCTGAAAAACTATTTTAGAAATGATTGACATTTTTTTCTGAAATGATGAATGGTTTAAACTTTCCACGACCTTTTTTGATTATGGATCTGAATGGATGATAAGGGTATTAATGATGAGACCATATTTAAGTGAAAATTATATTAATTCAATTTTTCATAAAAAAGATTCAAGCCCTCCTCATTCAGCCTCATATTTTTTCACATCTAAATCCTACAAACCAAAAGCCACAGAAAAACCATGAAATGTCCTCATGATAAACATATTTCTTTGAATCACATTGGGTGTCTATGTAGTAATTTATCAAGACTATGGTGACCCTTTATGAGTTTGTATGAGAATGCCATTGAATTTTTTTTTTGATATTTCTGTGATAAGAGAAAATTCAAGTGAGGTAACTATTTTGCGCATTGGAGAATAAATGATGTGGAAATGTATTGAATGATATAACAAAGAACTTGAAATAATGGTTTTTTATGGGGCATGATATCTTTTTTTTCTTGGTGTTTAATTGTTGGATCTCAAGGATATGTGTTTAAAAATTTGTTTTGATTTGATATTGATGTTTACTTGATATGAGGTTTTGCCCAGGAGTGCAAAAGGGTAAGTATGGGGGAGTTGATAAAACACAATTTTATTGCATATTTTATTGATAATAAATGATATAAATTCATCAAATTATGATAAATATTATAAATTACGAAATGTTTGGGATTAGATCATTCATTTGCAAATTTGATGAAAAATCAAGTTTTACCCTTTTAAAATTCACTGTAGTATTTGACCGAGTTATCATTTCACACTTAAAAAGTTATGTAACCCTATCCCTCAAAAACACTATTTAAAGAGGGTTTTCACTCACTGGGAAGGCTGGTAGAGGATTTGTAAAGGTGTGGAAGAAATGGTTTCTCTTGGTAAACCCTCAAAACTCTTGGAGGAAGTAAGGATTTGTGCAAACCTCTCTTCCAAAAAGGCTCTGCTCTCCCACCTCCTTTTTGTATTTCTTATATTTCTTATTTGTATCTTGGATTTTTCTTCAATTAATCTTTGTATGTTCTTCCCTTTTCTTATTCTCTTAATATTCCTAATTGGGTTGGAATCAAGATTGGAGACAATATTGGGTTCTACCCTTTCAATCCTTTGCTCATGCAAAACGTCTCCATGATGACCACACCGCCCATGGAAGAGTAGTTTTCTTAGTGATCGATCTATCTTCTGCCCTCTTCATTTAATTACTTTGAGTCATTTAACTACTATAATTTACATAATATTATACATGAATTTTATTTTTAAATTATATTAAACTAATCAAGAAATTGAACAATTAATACAAAAATACGCAAAGTCGAGATTTTGTGTAAATTGTGAGAGCACGATCTTAATCGGTAATACAAGACCACATGGGATAAATTTGTAGAGTTTAAATATAATCCCTAAACCCAATTCCTATTCATTTCCAGAATAGATATGTGCTATAATTAACCACTGATCATAAGCTAACCATATAACAATAATCAAAGTAGAGTGTTGTGATTGTGTGTTCAGAAGCTAGCCTAGAGTTTAAGTAAATTCATCTTTGTGGTTAAGTTAACTCTTGTAGGGTTTGAGGGTTAACAAATAAGGGGATCATAATTAAGTGGATATTGATTTAAATAATAATGATTAATAAGTAAATGAATAGGTATAGTTATATTGATTATGCCTTTTAAATATTTTCAAAAAAAACATCTTCTTATTGTGTTATTTTAATCAAACTTCATTTCAAAACTAAAAACAAAAAAACACAATCTTCTTCCAGAAAAATCCATATAGATTTATAAACTATAAAAAAACCCCATCCTTTCAAGTAGTGTTTTAATTATATTCTATTTTATTTTTATATTATCTTTAAGAAGTTGTTTTAATTTACTTCCTCCTTTGAGAAGCAACTTTGCACAGCCACTCTACTGCACCTAAGTACCCAAAAACCACTAATCATTTGATGGAGCCCACGACAACGCTCCTTCACGTTCCAAGTAGGTATGATATTAAATTATAATTAAATTGATAAGTTAAGCCCATGTTAAAATGAATTGTTATTTTTTATGTGATATGGTTTGAACTCTAACACAGGCCAAACCAGGTATTGTTTGTTCGGGTGTTATCATGAACCCAATGATTTATGTGGTTAATAAAAGAATAATTTAATTATGGAAACAGTTTACTTTATCACATGTTTTTTATTGTTTATACAATGATATATACTATTATTTATTGGATAATTTTTTAGACTCCATGGGTGGCTGACTAATGAGTTGTACTCACACCATACTCAGCCTACATGATCGTTACCTGAATAGACTTTATGTTTGTAGGACACGTTAAGGGAAAGATCCCTATGTTAGACGGCCAAGATATGAACCAAGATGGAGAATTCATGAGGGGACCAAACATGATATCGGTACCCTCTTTGGAGTTATTAGTATGTATTTATTTTGGGTTTTCATTTTACACTTCACACTTAAACGGAATGACATATATGCTACTTTGGTGGATTTTCTTCTTAACCTTTTTTTGGATTAGAATGAGATATTTGTTCTTGTATTGATCCTGGTTATTTATTATCATCAGTTTAATATTCATTATATATATCTACTATTTTTATAATCTGATTAAAAAGGTACACTTTTCCCATGATATATGTATATAATATACCCTTTATACTAGTTAGTAGCCTCTTTCATATGGGAAGGCATGCCCGAGGTCACATAGAGAACTGCCTTAGGGAACCAACATGTGAATCCTAGGTTACGAAGTTTCATGAAATAAACCATATCATAAAATCCTACATAGGTCTTTCTCATATGTATTAGGTTCATTTCATGTTTCTGAGTTTTCATATATTGGATTCATACATGAGGAAAAAGAAACAATTCATAGTTATGAAATAGGATACGACCCATCATTAATGAAGTGTGGTATGATCACGCACCAAGATGAGCTATAAGGTGTTCTTTATTTCTATTTATTGACTATTATGGGTGTATCTATGTATCATATAAGGATAAGAATCAATCAATATAAATCTCACATATTGTAATAACTTATATATATTTGGATCATACATAGGGATGAGTGATTTTTTTATATAGGTTCCCAAAAACTCAAAGGTAAAGACCCATAAATATATTAGGCTCATATGTAAGATAAGAGGAAATTATATTTAGAATTATCTATACAAATAAAGTTTATTTTCAAGGCAATAATGTTGGGAATCACACCAATAGAGTAATATCTTGAAAACTAAAAAATGGAAGTTTCTCTAGAATATCCCATATTCTATGGTGAAATGAAGAAAGTTTTTATCTTTTATATAGATATATTATTAGGAGTACTAGAGTCACTATGTATCCTATATGAATAGGAATCACGTGCAATTTGTTCTTGTAATGAAATCCCAAGTGTAGCTCTGACTTATATGTAGTGGAGGGTATTTTTTCTTGAAGATTGTGGTTAAGGTTAAGATATATAATCTAGGAATTACTATGAATCCTATGATAACATAAATAAATTTTAATATAGTTCATATATTGGAGGTCGCATGAACAAATATGGCTCATCTATAAGGGGAAATCAGATATTTTTTTTTGATTTTTTAGTTGATCCTAAAACAGAGAATCTTGGAGACCCTACATATTTTATTTTGATTGGAATAAAGTGATACATAATTCTCTAATGATAACTATATTTATTTTGATCATATTTTTGGAAATATGATCTTTTTAAACTTATTTTTGGGATTGGGGTAAGATATTCAAGTGTCACTGCATATCCTATAATAATAGGAATCATTCCACTCATATTTCTTGTTTTGTATTCTCCTTGTATATAATTCTCTTGCATAATAGAGAGTATTTTAAGAAAGGGTTCATAGATTAATAACTCTACAATAAAGACTTCCACATATATTTATCTCATACGTAGGATGGTAAAATTAATCAACTCATACACATTGTTTTTTCAGGCCTCTTCTTTATAGATCTGGCTCATGTGTAGGGAAATATATTTGAGACTTATCTTTTCATAGTGTTATAAAAGAACTCAGTTAATGTAAAAAATCCTCAAAGATTAAGGAAATTAAGGTATTTTTTTAAATTGTGGTTGGTCCTAGGATAGGATATTTAATCATCACTATATATATTATTATAACAGAAATCAATCCATATGAATTTATTAAGAGAATTCCTCTTACATAGATATGACTAATACATTTGTAAAAGGGGGTAATTTTCTGAATTTTTTTGTTGGACCTCAGACAAAGGGTACATACATGACTAAATATCTTATAATAATATGAATAAATCCATATTTATTTTGACTAAAGGATTATTACATTTATATATTTGGAGCATTTGTAAGGAATATGGGCATTAACACTCTGATTCATTGGAGGTTTGAACACTAAATACCCCTACATGGATCAAGTTCTCATGTAATGGAGGAAGTTTCCACATGGATGGGCCACTCTGAGTAACTTAGAGTCATGAAAGATAAACTTTCACATCATAGTTTAACATCATGTTGCATGGGCGATGACCATTCAATTTTACATCACATGGTATGGACATGGGTTTTATGTATTTGGTATTCTTAATACCATGACATGTATTCTTTACTATTTGAAGTATTTCCTGTAAGACATGAATTTTATGTAGTTTAAAGTCTTACTACCATGGAATAGATGGCGTTCAGTTTAGATCCTTGCCACTAAGACTTGGCCAATATGAGAATTATGAAAATTATTTCTTGAAAAACCAATTATTATTAGTGTATTATGTGTTATCATTATATCAAGGACTAGGATTAAGATATATTGTAATTTAACTTTTGTATAGCATAAGTTTCTTCCCTCTTTGGTTTCAGTTTTGTGGGATTTTTCTCTGGTATCATGATAGTTTTAAAAACCAGTACTAGGTCACCTTAAAATAATGAGAAAAGGAATAATTTCTTATTGAAGGATGACACAACCCATTTATAATGTAATTCTATACTTTACAACATATGTAACATGTTCCCATCATGTAGTTCTAATCCATTAAGTCAGTTTTTTAGACTTTTAATATCTATAGATATGACCACATATAGAAATTCAAACTGGGGGAAATTAGACTCTGATGGGTAGAATGACCTATGTTCCATAGAAAAGTGAATATGGGGTCTCTTTTTTGGAAGTGTGGGTAATTGTAAGATAGGATCACAAGGTATGTAATAGTTTTTCTTACTATGATTACACATCTTTATCTAATATTTTCTCGAGTATATTAGAAAGGGTCCCATTTAAGGCTTCTATTTTCTCATTTTCAACTATTTGATAGAAGGATAAATGGTAAAACATGATGTAGTACTCCTAATGAAAGATTTTTAATTTGTAAGAATAGAATTTCGTTTCATTATTCATCAATATTGTATGACGAACACCAAATCTAGTGATGATGTTGTACTTCATGAATATAATGGTGTTCTTCATCCTGAATTCCTTAAGGGGTATGTCCTCATCAAATTTAAAAAATAATTTAGTGTTAGTAAGGATAAACTTAAACCTCTTATATATAGTTGGGGTGTATAGAACCATGACATCCTTTATTTGTACAGTAAATGGTTGGAGTATTTGAGAGTATCAAAATTAATTCTGAAGGATGGTGGATAAAACTGGCATGTGTTTGATAGCTAAGAAATTTATAAGTGAACTCCATAAGGTCTAATATCATTGTTGGCTAGAAATACCCATGCCTTATAATTTAGTGGGAGATCCTTGTTCCCGATTGATGAGAAACATAGGTCCTACATATAGTTAATTTATTACGGTGAGGGTCACTCCTTATTTAATTCATATGATATAGGATCAATTGAAACCTATTTATAGAGGAATTCTAATTCATTCAAGATATCATTAAGGGTGAATTTTATGTCCTGGGGTTGGATCATTTCTTTTTTAGTATGGATGGATGATAGGGTTATATTCTAGAGGTAGTCTCCATTATGGGAATCATCCATCTAGAAAATTGTATCGGCCGGGGAGAATATTAGGTCATCACACCTCAAATAAATGATAACATATTTTAACTCTTATATGTCATATATAGTGACTATGGAGACTACCCTTTGTTCTATTATGTGGAAGACTATCTCATCCCAGTTGGGGTCATTGAGGGTTATGGTTATGATGACCAACACATTAGCAAGAGTAATTTCTCAAAGAGGAACATGATTTTGAATCAAATTTAAATATAATTCTTCTATTATTCCCCTCACATAGTAAATTATATTTTTCAATTCTACCTTATTAATGGAATACTCACCATTTATTTTTTTTATCACCTGCTCTGAGTCAACCTTAACATTTATATGGGTTATATGTAGACACAAGGAGAGTTTTAGGCATGAAATAAGAACATGGAATTCTGCATCATTATTGGTGCATCCTTAGGATAGAGATAAAGAGTATATAAGATTCCAATGGGATAGGGAAACAATTATTATCCCCATACAAACTTTATTAAGCTTCAATATTTTCATTATTTTCCAGAATGGACAACAAGAGACTCTATCTGAATGCACCTCCCACATTAGGGGAGTGTAATGGTTATATAAAACCACTTCATCTGAAAGATTAATTTTTATTGACATAATATCTAGGTTCTGATGTGGTGAAAGTAAATTTCCAAGAGCTTTTAATTTTATTTCATTCTTTGATGTTAATTGGATGTTTTATTTTATGCATTCATATTTTTTATAAAAAATTTAAAATTTAAATTGTTGAATTTTATATGTTTTCTAATTTATAAAATCACTGTTTTAACTATTAATATTCATTTTTGAGAATTTATATTATTATCATATTATTTTTGAAAAGGAAAGAAAAATATAGAAACAAATGAATGATGTACATTGTTTTGTTTTAATGTATTATTTGTGTGTTATGAAAGAAATAAAAAAGTAAGGTGGGACATACAAAAGAACGTTTTCATGAAACATGCTAGCCCCTATCATAGGTTTTGAATCCATATTGTTATACCAAGAGGGGTTTCTTGATAAAAAGGGCTCTAGGAAGGAATTCTAGGATTGCGTAGAGGGGACCCGGATGTCCAAGAAGGATCCCATGCACTGTGCGGGACAATGCATGTGTTGGGCCCATGCATGTTGGCACAATCCCATTTTAGTGTGTGTTAGTGTATGTGGGTGATGATACCCACTTATATGGCATTCTAAGTGCTGTATTTTTTGAGTATACTTATTAAGAATAGGTTAATCACTTGACTCTTCAATGTATGTTGGTTGTGCACAAAGGTATTGTTCATACTAATATAAACACCATCATTTCAATCCAGTGTCTTGTCTAATTCATAATTTATTTAAACCACTCCAACAAAAATATCATTGTTCCACGAACCACCATAAATACCTATCTCAACCACTTCTACACTAACATATTTCATTGTTGCACCATGGGATCACTAAAAAATTTTGACTACATCATGGTCCTCCCACTATGTTGTTAGGGTGTGTAAATTGGTAGATATAAGGATTTTGAGAAGCAGGACCCTACATCATAGCTCGAGATTCTATGTGATTGTCTTGTTAACCATATGTTCAATAAAAATAACTATGGTTCTAACCAAACCTTTGTTTCATGGATCCTTATAGCTAAAAAATTAAGATAAAGAAGGTTATACCATCATGGAACCTGTTGCACCATGGATGACATATGTGATATAAAAAATTTAATGCTATACTAGAGGGTATCCTATGCACTTTTTAGGTTAATAAATTGGTATTAGAAACAAAAATAGATATAATTGAGGTTCATTCATGGTGGTCAAGTTTCACCCTGGCCATGCAATCCATGTTCAAGCTACAATGCAACCACACTATCCATTCCATTGATGGGATACATGAATATTTTTAAAATACTAATACTTTTGGGTTATCTATGGGATTACAACAAGACATAAGGAATTTTAAATGTAAATAGCCAATGTGGGTCCCCTTTCTACAAATTTGGAGTTTAAACAAGGAAAAGATGGCTATGAATGAAGATTTGATAAGATTCTTGTACCAACCCACACTCCCTCTGTCAGAGATAATGAGAGAAATTAAAATCATGGTTTTGGGCAAGATAATAGAATATATAAGACAATAAATAGTGGTAAAAGAAGAAAAATAGAAATTGAAAAATACAGGTGAGAGAAAATATTATTTCAAAATTAAAAAAATGACGTATATATTTTTTATAAATTGGATATCATTGATACTATGTAAAAAATAAGTAATAGGCCCTAAAGAGACCCAGAAAATACATCATTTAACCAGAGGAGGCTTCACAGGTAATTTAAGAAGTTAATATAGAAGGCTAATGGGGAATATCTATCTAGTATCCAAAAGGATATTGAATCAATATGGTTATCATCAAATATGACGCTACATAGCTAGGATTTTATTTTATATTTTTATATTAATAATAAAATTATAAGTTCCCATTTTGATTATGAAAGTAAATCATTTATTTATTCAATATTTCATAGAACAATTATTTTAGATCTAAAACTCTATTCTAACATCCTTTGTTTCTAAATAATCATGTTCATGATAGTGGTGATGAGTGCCTATGAGTTGTGGGATGGGTGAGTATGGTAAAGGGGATGTTGTTTTACATTTGAAATTTAAAATTTTAATTCATAATTACCATGTGAGTTATTTAATAATACCAATATATATGATCCTAGGAAGAGTGAAAAATCTAGGGGAAGAAACAGATCATAATTGAGGTAAGTGGTGGATTGAGATCCAAAAAATACTTCATCTTCCATTTAAGATATTAAGGATCATGGACCTAAATGGGTTATTATAAACCTTAAGAAAGGTACTTG
Organism: Viscum album; assembly: GCA_963277665.1. NCBI lineage: Eukaryota > Viridiplantae > Streptophyta > Magnoliopsida > Santalales > Viscaceae > Viscum > Viscum album. Next base: position 732,855,783 of record OY728136.1, on the reverse strand, counting down.
TAGAATTATGTAGTTATAGTTGAATTTGATAAGAAAAAACTAATTTCCCAAATAATTCTCATGTTTTACCTAGATTAACTCTCCATTCTTTTCATCCTCATTTTAATTCTTTGTTTCATTCCAACCAAAATATCTCATGTTGATTAGGTAATTTTACACAGCTAGAAATTTCACCTATACCCATGGTCAAATACCAGGGCTGTAGGCATAAAAATTATAGATATATATTATAGACACAATTATTACAGGTTGTGCCTCCTATGGTCTGTTCTTTAAGGAAAATATTTATCCATGGTTTCAAGGGTTACTTCCACAGTTTACCATCGTGTCAATAGAAGTTATGGCTATGTTTTTAAAAATTGTGGTAATATCCCTCCACCGTGCCAAGGAATATAGTCATGCTTGTAAGGTCTATTTACCCAGTTTTCTGTAGAGGTAATAGAAGCTATATCAATGATTTTTTAAACTATGGAAATATCCCTCTACGTTTTCAACCATATAAAGGGATACAACCACATTTGGAAGGGCTATTTCTAGATGTTTAAAATAAAGTGAAACTGGTAGTATTTGAACACTGCACCTTCTATACCTTCATATAGACACATAACCACTATTATATCAATAATTATAGATTCATATATATATATATATATATTATAATATAAATATTTCAAACCCACGGTTATAAGATTAAATCTATGGAAATATGATTTCTCTCCCCTATTCTCATGAGAATATTTTTTCCCCATGCTTACATGGGGACCTTATAGCCATGGTTATTTGAAAACATACCTATAAACAATACCTAGGGACCCTATATCCATGGTTCTTTATATCAGATATATATATATATATATATATGTATATATATATATATATGTATATATATATTTGTATATATATATATATATGTTCTATAGACATGGTTTCATAAAACTGTGGTTACAATCAATATATGAGGACCCTACGACCGCCGTTTTTTTAACTGTGTCACATGTATGGTTTATATCAAGGGTTTCATATAACCAAGGCTATGTCAAATTATTAATTATATATAGTCACGTTTTATCAAAAAATCAAGGTTGTATATTTTCATGCCAACTTCCCGTGGGATTTCTTCCCCCGAAGAAATCTATAGCCATGATTCCAGAGAACAGTGTATATAGATCCCACCTATAGCCCTTGTTTTATAAAAACATAGATATAACCAATAAATAATGATCTATAGATATGGTTTTCTAAAAACCATGGTAATAGGTGGGATCTATAGCCACAATTTTTTGAAAATAATAAGTATAAAATTGTTTTATACTAGTGTTATTTTTAGAGTATTTTCTGAAAAATATCGATACTATTAAAATAATATTACCCTTTTCTCTATCGGATCAACCTCATCTTACCATTATTCAATATTGAAGTAGTTGGTGTTTTCATTTTACTTTAATTTGTATTTTTATATACCTGGGATAATTAGTTATGCTTTTGAGTGATGTTAGTATTGTTATAAGATAACCTTCTATCATGACTAAAGGATGATCATAATAAGTAAATTGATAATGTACTTGATTTGGTTGATATGTGGGACCCAAAGGTCCTCATGATGTTAAAAATAGAGGAAAAACTTTTTTACTACGAAAATGAGTGTAACTAAGATATTCTAAACCATGAAAGATCGTGTCTCAGAAAATATTATCATTATACTATGATTGTATAGACTATTTTCATTAACTGAATCGTTCTTCTATAAGTGGAGGGAATTGCATGATCACTCCATAGTGGGCACATATAAGATGAATGGATTCTCTTCTACTAGTGTAATTAAAACTGGTGGGTGTAGAAAATATCACTTGAGTATTTCAAATGCTTCTTGGTAATCTTTATCTAATCGATAATTCTTGGTCATCCCAACATTCTTGGTCATCCCAACATTCTTAAAATCGAAGAATATTCCCTATTTGTATAATATCCAATTGGGTTATCTGAATTTTGATGATTCTTAATTATCTAGGCCTACCATGATCTGATTATAACCTACATACCCATCCCTAAAAATGGTCTTGCAAGACCATGATAAAATCAATCATAAGTTCCATAATTAAAACTATCAAATCTTCTTTAAGGAAGTGTAGATTTAGATATCTAAAATCCAATCATTTCCCTAATCTTCCCATTATTTTTCATCCTATAGATTGTTACTGAAATCCAATTATGGTATTTCAATTCTCAATTTAATTTGGATTTAATGATCTTATCAACTTCAAACTCTACCTTGGTAGCATGAGCGGGATCCATTCTCCTTGAAATCATCCTGAATCCTTGATGCTCAGTTGGCGGGTCTAGGTGATGGGTGGAAAACATGGGATCCAACCCCTAAATTTATTCTGTAATTCTAATAAAACATTTAACGGTGTTATTTAATGAAGTATATGTAGATATTTTCTCTCTTACATTGGCTTGGATATGCTAAGAAATATGGGTCACAGATCCTCTAACGTACCAAGATATACCTATATGATCTCATCAATGGTGGTAGATATGCCTTACTAGAACGCTAGAGGGTATCACTAAAATCCACATATCCATAAATATCAATGTTTATATAAGTGTCCTCATAACAAGTGGATATTATGGGGAAATATCTATCAATTTTGAATGATAGAGAGTCACTCTTGGGGCCTCAGGGTTCCAATACATGGGAACTATGAACAAGATCACTCAAATAACAGTTTTTATCCAATGTATTCACTGGGGGTAGAAGAAACATTATTATCACGATATTTCAGAGGAAGAATAGGGATATATTCACTATCAATATATGGTATGAGGGAGTTCACTGATCTATATAGTGATGTAGAGGGAGAACCCATATTTAGGGAATTTTCACATATATAATTGATCTCCACATATGGGTCTACTTAAACTATTGTGGATGTTATTTTATATACACGAACCATTGAAGTATGGTAAATAAAGTGAATTTATAGATATATAATTGTTTCCTCTATTCAACTGATAATAAAAACATAATTATTTCTAATAAATATATATGGGATTTCATGAGTGGTTCTAAAACCATTTAGAGTAGCAATCTGCATATCGCCCTCTATCATCTGTTATTTTATTTATATCATATAGAAGCTCTCATATGTGTAATGGGATTTAAAAGATTAAAAAGGGATATATCACCATATAAAACCCTAATCATTCCAACCATGGTGTGATTATTCATTAATTGTATTATGATTCCACCAGGTCATAGATATGAAGCCAAGGTCCCCTATGTAGAGAATTATTTGTTTTATCCTTATAGATAACCATGAACTCAAAATCATACACTTTTGAACAGGTATTTGTGTTTGATCCTTCTAAGGGGATTATCTCAATCTTTCAATCGAATTAGATTGTCATATTAAAGGGATAAAAATAATCCTCACTCTATCCAAAATGTTAGAGATTCTGGAATAGGGTAAGATGAATCCAAGAACCAATATCAATCAAAGCCTATCAAATATTGAAATTTATTAGCCTCCATGAAACATATGGAGGTCCGATGTTACCCAAAAATGTGTCCTCTCTATATTTATTTGTGAATGGGATAGTATAATAACAATCTTCTAAATTATTTATTTCACTATACACCATGGTTTTGATGAATTTTATCTCAAACTATTAGGAATTTGGATGTATTCCAAAACCACCTCATATTCTCTTTTAAAATATTATGAACATAAAGAATTGAAATATTAGCAGGGATAACATTAAAATATTTCATGATGTCATACTTCTATACCATGGTTCTTCACTTTATTGTGTGGGGTTTCTCCATGGCATATGTCATAGGCGCTAAAGTTCTTGAGGTAGACAGATATAATGCACTAGTTGAAGTTGGAGTCACATATGTCACTAATGGGTTGAGTCAATATTGGCTACCCAGTTATAGATGTTGTCTGGATAGTTTTGTAACCACTAAGTAGTATTCCCAATCAATTAGGTTTTGAATACTCTTGAATAATTATTGTGTGTCTCTATGATTCTGTTGGACACACTGAATTGAATTCCCATGGATCTTAGTTAAGTATATGGATTTTTAAATGATGTGGTAGGGATACTAAGAACATCCATGGTTGTGTCTCCCCTTGTTCCCTCAACATCTATGGCCTCTTCCTCTAGCCCCCCATACATGTATAGTGAACTCAGGTTTATATGTATATTCATCACTAAAGAAGTTTTCTATTAAATTAGTGACATTAAATGATCCAAATAAAACCTATATATCATGTGAATATTTCATGATAGTTTTGTAGTTGTGTGAGCCTCTTCTCCATGTTCTTTATTAGATTTACACCAATTTCATCTTTCTCTAGAGAATGAGTTTGATGTCACCCCTTTGGATAATACATGAGGTTTTAGGACAAAAATTTGTTTATAGAGTTGTTCCTTGAAAATATTATGGGAATGTTCAACTATATTTTGTTTTATCTAATAATCAAAATTTCTCTTCCAGAAAGCTAGTAATTATTCTTAATAACCTTTTTTACTCTGATTTGGTGGTTGTCACATAGACCACCTGTACTAGGAACTTTTTCAATGTCACTTATCTATAACCAACCATGATCTAGTGGTTGTGTATGAATAAAAAGTATTATTTAATGGTGTGTCCCAAACTTTAATAAAAATATAAATATTCTAAATGTTCAATGAGGCAAACTTAATTCGGTTTCCTTGGCTCAACCAGCTTTTGGAGATTGTTTTACGTGATAGTTAGAAATTGAATATATAATTATTATTTTCATAAGCAAAATATTTTGTTCTTTAATTCATCAAATCCTAGGATGACATGATCTCTCATTTCCTCAAAGATGAGATAATAATAATTCTCCCAACCTTTAGGGATTGAGATGATGTGTGGTTTTACCAATACTTTCTAAACTATATAATGATTTGATGATTCTAGTGTTGGTGATCAAGGTAATAATTCCTCATCCCTGTAATCTTGGGTTAAAATGGAGTCATTACTAATGTTTCATGGACCCACTAAACAATTGATATTCTTAGGTCTAGAGGTGGTGGTAAAACTTCCCTTAACATTTTTAGTTGAGGTTTCTACTTGTTAGTTTTCATAATAGTTATAAATACAATGTTATTGATTTAGAACATAATCACACAAAATTGAGCTATGTGATGTTCCTACTCAAAACATTAGCAACATACTATAATTAGTTTCCTTGAAGATGGAGTTTTTAGTTCTCTCATTTTGGATGTGTTATAAAAATTTCAAGAGATTTGGATTTAGATCATTTTAATGAATTTCTCTCTATAATTACATTTTTTATTCCTTAGAGGCAAGATGATTTTTTTTGATTTTCCAATTTGGGATATATTATTCGGACCTATAGACTCTTCTATGGCTATGAAATTACAAGATTTCATATTCAAGGGATTGTAATAACCTACATATGATGTTAAGTGAAATTATCCTTATTTTTCTCATACATGGATTTTTATGTTAGATGAAACACTAAAAATATTTTTTGGAGGTCAAGTGGATTATGGGTACAGTCATGCCACAAGATCATGCAATGTTTTTTTGTGCTCAATATTTCAACCTCAAAGAATGTATCAAGGTCCATATAACAACAAAGATTGTTAAATACCTAGATATGGTATACATCTTGCCATTATGGGAGGTTATTATCCTTTAAACAATGAAGAGTATCTTGTAGGTTTTTTCATAAGGAAACCATTGATCCTTTAAAACATCTGAGATTTCATAACTAGAAGTGGTGATGGTCCAGAACATAGTATGGAGGTTGTTAAATTCCTTTTATTTCCACATATGAATTCCATTCTTTTTATCAGAGGTTTATTCCTCTACTAGGTAATACCATAGAGGACACTTTTCCATAGATGATGGCTTGCGACGTATAAAATAATGGGATAGTGGTCACTGAACTATGTAATTTTCTAGCTTTGGTGGGTTGTTTCTATTAATTTATAAGGAACCATATGATGGTGATCTTGGTTACTCAAGAAATACCCTTTATAATGGTGACATAATAATGATAGGATTCCCTTACAATGATAAGATATCACTATGGGAAGGTTTTATGTAGTGTTTATCATGGGTAGGATCCCATTAATCAATCTTTATTCTACCATGAGGTGGAATTCCATGTTAGGTATGGCTTTATTCATCATATGAAAAGTATAAGGGTCATTAGGGTGTTCTAGATATGAATCATATGTTCTCAATGATTCTATAATTGATTAGGGTAGTAATATGATCCTCATCCTACATTATCATCAAAATATTTACACATGTTTTTTGGTTGATTAGGGGTATAATATGACTACATGACAACAAACAGGGTACACTAATGGATATCTTTTCATATTGTGTAAAAATGAACCAACCTATGAGATGCTTCATGGTTATTAATAAAAATGACTAATTTTTTGGAAGGAATGTGAACCTCTCTTTGGTTGGTCATCAGAATATGTTAGCTAGCCATTATTAATTAAGGGATATGTGCCTAATTATAATATTATGTATCCACTATTATTTGATGAAGGAATGTTGAAATGTGAAAAGTGATATGTGCCCTCTCTATAAGGCCACTGATGGATGCTCATACTGTCCTTCATTCGTGTGATCATGATTATATTCCCTTGTTCTATAGAACTAGTGTAATATTTTCGAAATATTTTGAATTTATTGAAAGGATATTATCCTACCCCAAGGTGAATACTAGAATATTCCAAAGAACCTAAATTGGAACATGAATATGTTCTAAACCCTTGTTTTTCTTTACAAAATGTTTTCATATCTCTTCAATAGGAATATGGACCTTTCCAAAGGTGAATATAAAAAATATGTTGATGAAACTCAATCAAATAGAGGATATGATCTTGATCTTATGTATTTTCCTTTATCAAAATATATCAATAATACTAGTTAATAGGAGAAGGGATATTTTATTTCTTATAAGTATCTATCTGGTCCTGTTTTTCATGTTGATGCACTGGTATGATGGATAGAAAATGAATATGCCCATGTTTTTTTTTGTGATTTCCAGAATAAGTTGTTGAATATCTTCTGTCACAACCAAAATATATTGGTAGTTCATAAGGGTTGTAGTAGGAATTTTAACTATATCATTTGTGATCATCAGTATATTCTACTCGATATGGTCAATTAAAGGGGTAATATAAACTCACTTTTACCCTCTATTTTCCATTGGGATATGTGGTTGGGACTCATGTATTAGGGTGGGAATATTCACAAACCCCTGCATATTGCTGGAAAAAATTGGGAAATTTTATTGTGTGAATAGGGATATGATCCTTCAATCTAGTTTCCATCATAGTATAAAAATGTGATTTTTTAGGGAAGTGGGGATATAATCCCACTCTATATGTTCCACAACTCTTCATTCCTATAGTGATTTCCTAAATTCTTGGTCTTGAGTAACCATGGGTGTCACCATCTAGGTGGATCCTTCTATATGCGGATGAGTGTTAGATGTTGTACAATGTTGATGGTAGATGTTTACATGAAACCTCTTAGGAAACTCCAAAAATTGGGGAATTCCTTATTAACTTCTTGATCCACATTTCTAATACAGGGGATGTATTGTTTTTGACACTATAGGGATAGGAACTTGAAGCGGTTGTTGGTAGTTAATGGTGTCATTGTATTCATTGCAGACCACCTAAGATGGGGAAAGCCTATTGGATTTAGTTCTAAATGACTCTTAAATGTTTCTTCCAATATTGGTATGGTACCTTTCTGATGGAACTCCTTTACCATCACATTCTTCACTTAGTGCTAGAGATGTTGAGCAGATGATTTTGTCCATATACATGAGGGGTTCACATCTCTTATGGATTCCAAATCACCATAAAAAATTCTCAATGTTGATGAAATATCATTGGATTGATGTGATACCATAAAAAAGGATACATGTTTTCATAAAGGCCAAAAAATTATGATTACTAATTTGGAAACATCACATGTAATAATTCATGCTTCTCTAATTGTGTGTCAAAAATTCAGTTTTTTGTTTTTTTAAAGATTCACATTAGGTTCACCATTTTAATTTTCATAGAATACAAAAAATATGGCTCAATGTGTGGGTAACCGGATTAATTTTAATTTTTGAAATATTCTTGTTGGGTTTTCCATTTTTTGACCCTATTATGGGGTCTCCCAACACTTGATTTATGATGGCTTGATCAAGGCTATAGAATCATCACGTTGTGTCTATACTCCAATATCATAAACACCTATTAAGGTTCTATAACCAAAAATGATTCAAAATTACTACACGCATATCCCTTATTATCTAAGACACAAAACTAAATGGTTGTTTATTAAATAGTTATACATCATCAAATATCATCACGACTCCCCCCTCCCCACCCGAGAGTTATGTGGCCCCCATAAATTAATCTCACAACCCCAGTTATTTCATCATATATACACTAGTTGTCATGTCCTACATACCTTCCAAGACTGATCACACCTTTTTTATCACTAATATCACTATCTCAAGGTTTATCTTTGTTCAAAAAATTCATAGATACAGTGTGTGTATTGTTAATCTTCACTTTTTTATTCCCATAGAAAGTGACTGTCAGAAATACCATCCTCAGAATGGTACATAGAGCCATAATTTTATATTTAATAACATACTTGGAAGGCATATATTAAAATTCCACTGATCCATATATCTCAAAACATTCCTCTATGATCCATATACCATTTATCTAGACCCACATTACATATCATTACAATATATACCTATGTAAGTCAATAACATCTCTTACATGAATCACTATCTATGCTCTTTCTTTCAATACATCCTCAAGGATTTGCTCATTCAAGATCCCATCACATAATCTTAAGACACTCATATTTTTCCATTACAAGAAGAATCTACCCATTATTCTCACCACTAATGTAATCCCTATTTCATAGCTATCCCCTCATTCTTAAGAAATCCTTATATCTCACTACCCATCTCAAAAAGAATATGAAAATTGCCCATATCCACTGAAAACAGAATTTAATCACTAATATTATAAGTCATATCTCATCATCCCTAAGTTCTAACACCTAAATAATGGACAATATCACACTCTATTTATATATCATGAAGTAGACATACATACCTCATGAAAATGAGATCAAGTAAAATCATATTCCATCAAACCCATCTGCTAATCTTCATCTACACAATGAACCCCCTTACCAATATAACCCAGTCTGGGGTCATAATCATAGTAATATTAATATTAAAGAAACCTCTATCTAGTGACTTATATAAAGCAATTCATCACAATCTGGCTTGATTAACTTCGGTAAGACAAATATGTTATTTGGGAAAACATTGAATAATTTATTATTGATGTTTTAACTTATTTAGGAATCTTTTATTCTTAAAAAAATATCAATCACATAAAAGTATGAACATTTCATATGATCTTACATTCAAGGAATTATGAAATAACATAATCCTATTATCACTTTTTCAATGATCAAAACTAATAAAAAATATAAAATATCAAAATTTATTAAAATAGATTCATTTTAATAAGAAAAGAAACAATTGAAATTCTGAAATCCTAAAAAACTTTGATTTACACCCATACTTTTGTTTTTTAGGAATAAATATAACTTACTTACCAATTTTTGACTAATAATGTCTCTAAATAACTTATTTCAAATCATATAACTAATAAAAATAATTCTCTAATACCACTTTGTAATATCACCAACCCAAAACTCAAATAGGTGGTTTAAACTAGAGAATTATAGAACATAGGCTCACCACTCCATATTACATAGTCTTGAAATTAGTGGTGAGAGTTATGTAGAACTATATAAAGACACTTGAAACTCAGTACCATTATAAGAAATATCAAGTAAACAATAAAATATGCCTAAATATATATAGAATATGAGTATAAAAATTTATTTAAAGTAGAATCCATTTCATATAAATAAAAATGAAACAGTTTAAAAAATATTATTCCTAATAAAATCATATATTCATACATCAATATAAATCTTGGAGGTTAGTAAGACTCACATAAAAACACTTATCATAAATCAAGGTATCCATCATGGAAACACTTATCAAGATAAATTTCATACCTCTTAGAACTATTCTCTAGGATAACCGATCAATAGAATTCTGAAACTTATAATTATTTCTATTTTACCAATGGGTTGGTTATACACCCAACCTAAGTCTTTTCACACATGTCATTGGTCGAATCCCTATGTTCATTGCTCAGTTGATTCCTATATAACACACAATTTCATGTAAGAAAATCATAATAAAACATAGGGAATCTCCCTATCCAATCATATCCCTTAGTTAAAATATCTCTTTAAATACTGTAATACACACACTGATGTACCAATCATTAAATCCCTAAGTCTATAACTCATGAGTCCCCTACCTAAGGTAGCTGTATAAACCCTTTATCACAAATTAGATGGTAGCTTAGTACTTGGTAAGATAATACCCCTATGTTTATTATAGAATTATATTATTTTAAACCATTTAACCTATCCTTATCTCTCAAATAACCTCTCACATGACGATCTCTATGTATAGGTCCCTACCAAACCATCTAATACACTAACCCCAAATTGGATGACCCTAGATGTTCTACTCCCAAGACTAACCTTAGTGGAACTCAATTACAACTAAATCTAAGCCTATAAGGATATTCAACTAATCCTTAATCCAATTTTAAAGGTTATATCTATTGGAAAAAAATGTTCCAAATATTATTTAATGAAACACGTTTATATCTCATCTATAGCCTACCCTTAACAATGTAAACTCACCATACTTCATATATATCCTTAGAAACAAATTGGAGCCTTTATGTAAGGTTAGAGGCTCTTAGAGGTGTCTGTCACTATATGTCCCAGGTTCATCACCAAACATGGTTATGGAGTAACTAAAAATAAATGTAACATGTATGTGCTTACTAACACAACAATACAAAATAAAACCTTGTACCTCATAACCACATTATCCTCATTATCTAACACTCTAATAGAATACCATGAAACCCTTGAATTAACATATAAATGAGGTAAACTTAAGACCACTTACATCAAAATGAATTTTTCCCATTTAAATAGAAGTACATCCAATATATTTAGGCCACTATTGATCACTAATATCATCCACAATCTGCTACCTCAAACAAAGAAGACCATTATTTAATTAAAAAAATATATAATTAAGTTTCATATTTAATTTTTAATTATTAAATTATTCACAATAGATAATAACACACCGAGAAGCATATACACTATATAATATCACACATTAAGTGGTAGATGACATCCACCGTGCATATAATACTACATTACACAAAACAAAAATTTTCTAATATAATTAATCTATCAGTTTGTCCCAATTTTATTAAAAATAATTTGTTAATACACCTTGTAAATTACCTAAAAAAGACAATAAATAAGTGTATTAAGCCTTGTATAGACTATGTTATCTTCTACACCCAAAATCCTAATTATATCAAAATACATCCACCATGTTCTATTGGATTCATGATGATTTCATTAATTATATCACATTGAAATTGTGGAAAATGAGAGATAAATAATAAAGGAGTAAGAATGAGAATTTACTCACCTCAAACCAACAATCCGACAAGATCTACTTCATCATGGATCAAGGGGAGGAAGTGGGGGTAATGAGGGAGAAGAAATGGGTGTTATCCCCTCTCCCATATTATATAATAAAAATCCATAAAGTGATTATAAAATAAAACAACCTAAAATCCCAATTTTTACATCCATCAAAATATAATCACTAGTTCTACCACATAATCAATACACATCTATTAGATACGATGTGTAATTTAAAGGGGAATAGACCCTTTATCCACCTAAAAAAGTATTGGTACACTACCAATAACTACTTTTTGGTAGATGAAAAAAATGTAAACCATATTGGCAATAGTTTCTCAGTAAACCACAAATGGGTACTTTGTGGTGTCAATATTATTTTTTAAGTAAAAGAAATCATTTAATACCATGCATGGAATCTAAAAAAATCCCATGATATTCTAGGAAATCCAAAATATAAATCCATTATTTTCATAATCCAAAAATTTTCAATATAAACCTAGAAATTAAAATCTACTCCAACTCTATTTCCATTGAAAATTTCTTCTCCTATAGTTCCAATAACCCCTAATTATTCAGGTAATTATATGAACACTAAATTTGACTCAAATTTTAATTAAATATGTTCATTTTCCCACTAATAGATATGAAATGCGGGGACATCCATCTTTTACGAGTGCATTCAATAGAAATTCTAATTGAATTTATATAAAATATGAGACTAAGATAATAAATTTATTTTATTATAGATTATGCAAGCCATCAAGAATATCAATATTACATATTTTATAAATAATAAATATAGTTTAATATATCATTATTTAAGATATATATGTGTTCTAAAGAAAAACAATTATTATAAGGATTTAAATGTTATAGAAATTAGTTTTTCTAAATATACTTCATTTTTATTGGACACTGAATGTGCATCTCACAAAATGTTTTATGTACACTAACTCAAAAATATAGTAGATTTAATGAAATGTGACATATATATAAATATATATATTATCTGGTGGGGTATAGTTACAACATTGGTATTATGAATTGATAATCTAAATATTCCAATTAGACTAGTTATTAATTTATAATACTATTACTAGGTTCCATCCATAAATAGAAATTTTATTTTTATATATTGTTTTGAAAAAAATGAACTTTACATCATGATTAATAAAAAGTGTTCTTCCATATATATGAATTAAGTAAGTAATTAAAATAGGAATATGGTGAATTGTTTCACATTTTAGATATTGTTAATCTCATATATAATATTCAAGATAAAATATTCAAGAGATTGTATTTTGACACTACTTATCATTTTCATTGTCTCCTTAAGAATATAAATGATATAAACATTCAAATAATCTATAGTGATTTATTTATTAAATGTTTATATTATAATTTTTTTAATAATGATGAGTCTTATTTATTAGGATAAATAACCATTATAAAATATAGTATAAAATGTGAGGAGATTAATGGATTATAGGATATAATACATAGTAATGTATACAAACCAATGAGTACATAAGAAAGTGATGGTAATAGATACCTTTTAACCATTACTGATGAATTTATTAGTTATAGTTTTGTTTTTATTATGTTTTAAAATATTTAATCCTTTGAAAAGTTCAAAGAGTTAAATAAAGTGTAGTATCTACTAGGGAAAATTTCAAATAGTATTTAATCCTATCAGAGTGGGGAATTTTTGAGATAGTAATTTACTGAGAATTTGATATGTTATGGAATAGTTTCACAACTCACTCCTCATAAACCCCATATTTGAGTTTTGTCTTTGAGATGAAGAATCGTTAAATGTTAGAAATAGTTTTACTGATGATGAGTTAACATAAATATCCTTTATTATTATATGGATAGGAATTGTAACAAAAAAGAATTGTAAGAAAATATATTCCATACAAGATATTCATAAATAATTTATAAGATATTTATATTGGGAAACATTCTAATTTTTGTTTTATAAGTATTTGGGTCTATAAAAAATCTCTATGTATGGATTTAGAAAAATCCTTAAATTAGATAGACTATTTTTTCATTGGTTATTTAAAATAAACGATGGGGAATTATTTTTATAAGCCATCAGTTAACAATTTATTTTCATACTAATATTATGCTTCCTTAAGAAAGATAAAATAAATCAAGGATTATGTGGGAGAAAATTTTATCTTTGGAAAGTTAACGAGTAATAAAAATTAATATAATATTAGATTGGAAATGATTAATTTAAGAAAGTTGTTGTGGATGAAACCTTAACTCAGGTTATACATAAAACTTTATGGTCTCATTTGATATATCTAGGTCCTAATAAATATGGATTTCCTAAGTTTAATTATGATTAATTAACATCATATAAGACTGGCGTACAACCTAATGGGAGGCCATTGGTAGTCTTTATTCTAAGAAATAGTTAAAGGGAATGATATAAGATATATACTCTAAGAACACTAACCAAATTTTGGACATAGTGGATTGATTTTAAGTTGTAATAATCATAGTGTAAAAATGGTTTTTTTATAATAAAAATGGTTTGAATGGTATAATATCTTCTTAGAAATATTATTTGGTTGAAAATGGGTTTTAAGAAACTCATATTATTAACTATCGAGGTACCATTACACTAGTTGTGATGATACCATCTATTGTGATATTTCTTGTCATAGAGAACCATTAAGATAATTAGAGGTATCAAATTAAATTCAAAGGTACATCCCTCAATATGACTTTTTAATGTACGTTTTTATAATAAGACCTAAATATTTTGATGATCCAAATGTTGTTTCTAAGGTATATAATATACAATAATCCATTTATGGATTAAATAAATATTTTTCAATTTATAACATATAGTTTTATAATATAATCAAAGAGTTGTTATTTATTATGAAAATAAATGATTATTGTGTATAAAAGTGGATTAGTGGGGGTATTTTATTATTTTTCATGTTCTATTTCAATGATATACTAATCTTTAAAAATGTTTTTGGGACTTTATATTCTACAATGTTATAATTGGGAAAATGATTACTAATGAAATAAATGTTTGAGGAAGCCCATATACATGGAATGAATATTTATAGAGATAGATAAAATAGATTTATCGATCTAATTTAGAACTTGTACAATTATAATGTTTTAAATTGGATTAGATTGGGGGACTTAAAAAAGTATTATTTTGGAGTGTTGTTTAGTGTGAGTCTTGTAAAGGATCAATGTGCATCTAATGAGTTATAAAGAGAATACAACTATGTTATTACTTGTACATCAATAATTGGATCCATCATGTATTACTTATTATGTACTCTACTCAATGTATCATATTAATTGTGAATTGCTATTAAATATTGATTCTATCAGGGTGAGATTAATTGGATTAGAGTGAAAGATATACTTACTAATTAAAATAAGTAAGGATTTTTGATTAATTATTTGAGGTCATGGGAATATCATTATAAATAGTTTCAATGATTTTAGATTCAAATATAAAAATTATGATTTAAGATGTCAATATAGATTTTTTTATTAAATGGTGGAGTTATTAGTTGGAATAGTTTCAAATAAGAAACCATGGAAAACTAAATACCATAGAAAGACTATATAATTGTATCATATTTTATGAAGGAATCTATTTTGAAAATTAATTTCATCAATGAACTCGTTATGGATCTTGTAATATAATAATTAATAGAGATCTATTATGATAATAATATACTGATTTATTAGGCCATGAAAACCTGTTCAAACTAAAAAATATAATACATCCATAGAAAATATTATCTCATTAATGAAATTATTTAAAGGTTTATGTAATTGTTTATTGGATGGATCCATAAGATAATTTAGTATATCCATTAAAAACCTTTTATATTGTAGAATAATGATAGTTATATAATGTATTTGGGTATTAATTACATTGGATACTAGATATAATGGTTGTGTTCAATATAATTTTATCGTAGTTTTATAATGAAGTACATCTCTACTTTTTATAGATGTTTGTGGATCCTAATTTGATATGGTCAAGACTATAGTGAAATACCCAAACAATAATATTTTGATGTTGTTGTCTTGGTTTCAGGGGTGTTGTTGCGGGAACCACCCTTTGCTTGGAAGGTCAGGGGTTTAATGGTCAAACGGCTCTAAAATATTTAAAAAATAATGTGGTGTACATGTGTAATAAAGAGTTATATTGAAAATTATATATGGAATCTGGAGTCGTAAATTTTAATTTCACAAAGGTTTTATATATTGTCACCAAAAAAATTTACATGGGTTTTACATGGAAATATAGAGGATAACTATTGGATTATTGTGCCTATGAATATTCTATAAATTTATTTCATATAAAAATTCTATACTGTATATTTTTTAAATTTTAAAATTTACAAATTGGTTTCTAGAATGAGTGTGTGTAAATTATTATGAACATACTGGTAAATATCTCAAGAAAATTGTTAATTTTTTCTCTCCTCCAAGGACATAGGGTAATTTTCCCCAACCTAATAAATTTTTATGTTCAATATATTACAATTTTTTATTAACCAATTTCTATAAAAAGTGTTTCTTATTCTGTGTTTAGTTATTATGGTTATAAAATATTTGAAAAAAAAATAGATGAAGGAAAGTTTCATATTGATTGTTTTGATGAAAAAAATTAGTTTATTTAAGATTTATATTGAATAATTATTATATTTGAAGAGAATTCGCTTACTACTAATAGGGGAAAACTAACAGTATTATTGGATATAGATTGAGATTTTTATATGGACAATCCCAAGGAATTATATGTTGTTGTTGTTTCACAAGAACCAACTAACAATATACTTTTTTTAACAAATATAATCAATGACCTGAAAATTAATAAATATCTTATAAAATGATGAGTTTTTTTATGAAAAACATTAATATTATAATATCCTAACAGAACATTACACATCAAAAGTATATTGTAATTCCCTAATATAATGAGAGTTGTGAAGTTTAATAAAAATATTCCTAAATATATTCTATGGTCAAATGAAATATATCTAACAGTTCATAAATGATATTTGACTATCATGTTTATAGGGATCATAATACATTGACAGTTCTTCTCTTGAATTTTACACTTGGTAATCTATAAGGGAGGAGGATATGAGAATAGTCCCACCAACACGAATTGCATATGTTATATGTTCCATTAGATATTTCTCTTTTTGTTTGTATCTATTAGTCATTAGAGTTTATATTATTAGTAATATATATCATAAATCACATAATTTTATGTGTAAACAAAAACCATGATGACATCCGCTCATAATGGGATATGATATGTTTGTTGTTTCATAAGTGGCATATGTTAATGAGTAAGTTAAGAAATAATTTTTCATATCCATATAAATGGATGTATATATACCCAAACCCTTTATTAGAATGTAACTATTTAATTAAATCCATGGGCAAGGTGATTCATTGATAAGTTCATTTTTTGGCTGTTAAAGAAAAAAAAACAAGAATACAGATTGATGACACATGTATAAAACCCGCTTGATGAGATATCGTTATAAAGGGATTATATTAAGTAGTGAGCATTTTTATGAGGTTGTTGTAAATGTAACATTAAATTATTTCTCTTTGGGTTCGTTTATTAGTTTCATGATTCCAATATTGAAATTATGTCATCTCAAATAATTACAAATAGAATATGTCCTAGAGGGTCACACTCTAAGAATATTTATAATCTCAGTTATATTCTAAATAAATTAAAAAGATATAATAAATATTATTCTCTAGACTGAGGAATAATAATTATTGATGTTATGTTCATCATATAAATTCAATCACTAGTTACTCTATTATAATATATTTGAGTTAAATATTATGTAAATATTATTTTTTAATTTGATAATATAATATTTATTTATCTATTATTTAATATTCATTTGTTAATAAATTATTACTTATTAATATAAATTTTTAATCAATAGTTAGTTCATATATTATTCATTTATTTATTGATAGAATATTTTAATGATATTTGTTTGTTTTAATAAGTATTTATTATTCAAGATTTTAAAAATAATAATATGGATTAATGGGACAAGTTAAGGGTCCGATGGAAATGATATATTTTATGTTATTTCACTTAAATAAATACTGATTTATTTATTTCAAAAATAATATTTAAATAAATATCAGGTAGCCCACACCATAAAATATATTATTATTATTATTATTATTATTTGGCATGGGGTTTATATAAGATAAGAAATTATATAAATGGCCTATGCCAAATTACACTTTCTCAATCCCTATTTATATAACCCAACATATATCATTTCATGGTTTATGATGAATGGTTTTTCAAAATAAATCTCTTTAGAAAATTATCTTTAGATCGAAGAGAACTCTCTCAATAACTATATCAAGAATGAGTGTTTGTCATCTTACTCCTCCATCTACAATCTAAGATAATAAGATAAATAACCAATAAATACCAAAAGGATTATTTTGTGATAAAGTTTTTAATCCTCAAGATGTTCTGTTCCCTTATTCTGGTACCCAGAATACCATCAGAAACATCCATCCATCCATATTGTGCTCATGTTTCTGTGTTTATGCTTTCTTTGTTGTAATCCTAAGCCTTTGGTCCCCATAAATAGTGAGTGAGTAGGAATATATAATTAGAGGAAATACAATATATGTGCCTACAGTTTCAATCTAATCCAATGTGAAACCTACCAAGGAGATACATCGGTGAAAGTTGGAATAATGTAACTCAATCCAAGTTGATATCTATGTGTCATTCCTCTTGTGTCAGAAGTTAGTTTATCATATGATTAATAAAACTCCTACTAATTAAATCTCATTATCATGACACATATTTTGGTAATTTATTTATTGTGAGGTTATTTATTTATTTTTGTGTTGCAATATTTATTTTATATTTAAACAAGCTCATATAAAGTTAATGAATTTACAATAATTCAATACAAAATAAAATAAATATAGTATGCTTAAATTAATATATAATTACATCCTTACTTAATTATGTAATATCCACATAGTATTAGAAAGCATGTAAAAGGTAAAATAAGAAATATTTACATGATAAGATAAAAATATCCCTCAAGAAAATATCTAGTTGGAAAATTCCTTTAATAAATGGAGTAAAGATACACCCATAGTTAATGATTTTTTGAGGATAAAATAGATAGTAGGTTTCCATTTTCAGGGAGTATTAATTTAGATAATGATTCAACCTAATGAAATTGGTGTTAAGTGTAATAATCAAGGTCTTTATAATAAAATAATGCTGAGTAAATATGTATTTTTAAAATTTTAGGATTGGAGAGTCCACATAACGGATTAAGTAACTTCTAGATAATATGGTTGGAATGTTTTCCTACCTAAATATCTTCATGTTATTTACATGTCCAATGTCCAGGTAACATTGAAGGTAATGTGTATAATTTCAACTAAAATATCCACATGATAAGATATTCCCAATATAATGGTGGTGGATTTATAATTTTATATTATAGTGGGAGACTAATAAAATAAATTAATCTTGTCACATATTATAATAAAGATAAATTATTAAAATAAAATTTTATTTATTATAGAAAATGAAAATTATAACAATGCAAAAACTATTATCATTCTTAAATATGTACTATGTATTCACTTGTATAGATTTTACAGTGTGGTAGAGTCGTTTATACACTAGACCATAATAAGAACATTTTTTCTACGTATTAGAATGGCCTATTATTTATTATCCTCCTTACCAAGTGAAATAATGTTAATAAGATTACTACAAGATATTCATGGATGGCACTTATATTGAATACACTATAAAAACATGTCTCATTGAACATAAAGGAGATAGTGAGAGGTTTAAGATAAATGAGATTGTCACTACACTATACTAACGTAAACTAGAAGATGACTACCTAGATTGTGATATTTCCTTCAAAATGCTAAAGTATATTGATAAGATTGTGTATATTTTATTCCATTTGGATATAAAATTATCCACTAATATTTTTTTATCTTCCTTACATCCAAGATAATTTGTATTCACTAAATATTATAGGATGAATTTCATAGAGAAGTCACACGGTAATCTTAATACTATGATTGATCATAACGATATAGAAATTTAGAATCTTGGATCCCCATTCCTTATAGGTAATGATGTTAAAGACCGTACATATAATCCCTTGAAAATGATGTTATTAGCTTATTATGTGGAAAAAGGCAACAGGAATAAAAAACTACACTGATTTAAAGAGAGTGTGAGAAGAAGCTTATAATTTAGGTATATTCATTAGGGCATGTAATATTTCTATTTATATTCATGGGTATTAAATAAAATATGTAAAATCAAATTCTTGTATTCAAATATAGGATCCATGAAATTTCAGAAACATTATAAGAAGTAAGGTGAACTCCATAATTAGTAATGAAATGGTGATTCCAATGTCTCCAAAGAGAAGCACACAACATCTGGTTACCTAGTGGAATGATTTTATTTAAACATTTATTTTTTATTGAGTGTTACAAAAAATATTTATCTAAGAATGTAGTTAGACCCAATAATACCTTTTTTAGGTTATAAATAATTTTTTATGGTATTTCATACATAACTAATAGTTCATTAGTACTCTCTTTGTAGACAAAAAATATTGACAATGAATGATGAGTATTAAATATAAGTCATAAACCCTTTTTTGGAAGGATAATTATTTTTTAATAGCACTAAAATTGGTTTTCGTGCACCTTGGAGATTTTTTTTGACACTCAGTAGTTGAAACACTTAGGTATATTAATGTAAATACATACTATGTTTTAGAAAATAATCCCTTAGGATTAAAGGAAACCCAAAACCACGTTTACAGTTATTTCTTCCAAACCATATAAATGATTATAAAGATAATCTAGATGTAAATTCATATATTCTAAGATATTCATTTAAGAAAATTTTGTAATGATCAGTGGATAAATTAATAAACTTAGTAAAAGATATAATATCCTCTGGGTGAGATTTTAGATAGTATCTTATCAAATTATCTATTGGTCCTTAAATAGTGAGTGGTGATTTTTTTGGGCTCACAATAACTTATACACATCAAATATGTAATTTTAGTATATAGATGATATATGAGGAGTATTAAATATATTAAAATTATTCTATAATTACTTTCCATAAATGTTTCAAAATATTGGTGTAACAACTAAGAGTATGTCAACTATAATGAAAAATGGTTTCATAAATGCCATTCCATTAAAGAGATTAATTATTTCACAAATATATATGTTTGGATGAGAACTATTTGATTAAATATATCTTTATCTATAAACATACATCAAGGAAAAAACTATGTGAAACTAAATTAGTTTCCATAAAGAAACATAGGATATCAATATCTCTAATTGAGAAAGTTATCAATCTAGGACAACCATTTTTTTATATGTGGGAAGAATTTATCTTTTTTATAAAATATGGGAATGATTGAATTTTATGAGTTTAAGGCTCTATATGTGAATGAGATGGAATAAAAACACTATTATCCTCTACTTTAATTAGGATGAGTTATTTTAGAGACACAAAATATATAGGAAATTTGAAAAAAAAATTCATATTTTATAATCCCAAATAAATTTGATATATTATCCAACAAGAAGTAGTAAATGGAAATAGGATAATATTAAAATTATTATACTAATTGAAATATGAATTCCATGTACCAAAAATCAATTTTTTATTTTGATTCTTTCTTTGGGAGATATAAATCCATTGATTGTTATTCAAGAGATAAAAAAACATAGATGGTAAAAGATAGTACGAATAAATCTCAACTGATTATTGAAGGTTTTAATTGACTTCTAGATAGATTCTATGAAAACAAATATACCATTCAACTAAATGAAATCCATTATCATTATACGTGTTATATACAACTTCTATTATCATAATATTGAGTGATTGGATGTCAAGAGAACCATCTTTGGAGGAAATCTTATAGATGATATATATAACACAACTGCAAGGGTTATTGATTCTAATGAATGTAAATAATGTATACAAGTTATAGAAATACATTTTTGTATTGATGAAAGAATTGTTATCAAAGAATATACATTTCGATGAATCCATTGGATAATTTATTTTATTTAGTAATGGATGTGATCCATGTGTCTCCAAGAGGTCAGTGGGAGCACTATTTTTCCCTAACAGATATATTGATAACATAGAGAACATATTATATTAGTCTTACAGTTAATTAATACTTATGACAGTTTATCCAAGATGGATTAATGTAGTAACCTCAGTCATTGGAAACAATATATATAGAAATATCTCTATTGTGTTGCTTAAATCTATTCATCAAATAAAATTTTGAAAGGTACTGGAAAATTTGAGATAAAATGATTCCATATCAAAACATTAATTTTTCCTTATACAATTAAATATCTACAAGATGATGTGTAAATACATAAATAAATATTCTTATAAGGAATAGAATTCATATACCTTAGATTACTTTTGGAATCTACCTTGAAAGTTAGGATATATACTAAGGTTTGATATTTATTATGTGTGAATCATAGAGGGTGAATATCAATAAAAACCGATAACATGCTTATATTTTGTGAATTATTTTTTTCAAATTAATTTAATCGTTTTAATATTTTTTATTTCACTCAACACGAAATATAGCTTCATTTAAACGAAATCACTAAGTGTGTCTTGTGTTATACGCTACACCAAGTCAAGATATTACTATTTTCTACACTTATATTAGCATTTGGTACGTGAAAAATTATGTTTTTATTATATTACACACAATACTATATCCCTTAGATAGCTTATATTACACACAAGGTCGAGTTTTACCGAACTAAAAATTCTATTAATATTATTATTAAAATATTATTGCAGCTACCACCAAAATATAGAAATGGAATCTATGAAGAAGATTACATAAATTGTGAAAAATATGATTTATGGAAGTATATAAAATGAATTATTTTTTATTAATTAATATAATTAAATGTTAGAAATATTTGAAAATAAATAAATTACTTTTCTAAGAAAACTATATTTCTATGTACACACACAATTTTTTCTCAATAAATTAAACAAACCACATTGGATTAATGTTTTCAATAAAATTTATATATTACATTTTCAATCAATATTTTTTATACTCATCTAATAGATTTGATAGGCATAAGATAATAATAAATCCAATTTTATGAATAAAAAGATGTATTTTTCGAAAATGTATTTTTACCGCCTTTTAGTGGAGAACCCATTTTAAATATAATTTTTAATCTTTTATAATTTTTATTTGAAAAAATAAAATTCATTTTTTAAAAGATTAATATCAAAATTTACATTGGGTAAATTGTTGGTATTTTTCTAAGAATTTTCATTTTTTGATAAATAGTAAAAATCAAAGAATTTTAATTTAAAATGGATTTTTCATGTAATTTATTTATAAAGTAAAATTAAATTTTAGTTAGACTTTGAAGATTAATTATAAAAATTTTACATTAATCATTCCAATTAATTTCACTAAAATCAATTTCCTATTGAAATTGAATATAAAAACATTTGAAACTTTTGATCATTTTTACATTAAATATCCAATTTGTCGTTTTGTATACTAGATTAAATTAATATTAATTTTTTACACATATTTCTTTAGAATTTGAAAAAAATTATTTGATAATTGGAATACAAAATATTCTAATATATAATATTTTCAAATTATTTTTTGACCAAAAATATATGTGAAAGTGATTTAAATTAATTATAGCAATTAAGAGAAAAAATAGTTTAAAAGGAACTAAACCATAAAATTAAGGTCCAATATGACATATAAACTATTCCAAAATATATTTCATAGAAATATTTATCCACACCTTTATCTAATTATTACCATTATTGTATTTTCATTATATAGAAAAAAACATGGGTGGAATTCTTGTTTAAAAAATTTACATGAATGTCACTCCTCCTCCACTATAAAAAGGCAGTCACCCCTCCCACATATCCACACCTCTCAAGACGTTTTGATAACCACAAATCGGATAAAATAAGCTCTCAAAATCCCTAAATTCATCCTAAAATATTCCATTTTGGAATAAATCCTTCCAAGGAAGCCCTTTGGTGAAAACTAAAAGGAGTTACCCAAAGAAGATGAGACATCCTTCTTGAAGAAATATTGTTTTATTTTAATTATCCAACCCCTAAAATCTTCTTTTTACAAGCTCATGAAATAACCTCAGTATTCTAACTATACTGAAATTTTTTATTATAATGATTTTACTTACACTTACACACACTTCCTCATAATGGGTAATGAACTAACCACTCTTTTGTATGGAAAACTACCGCCTCACTAAATGATGTGGTTCATTATTCCATTTCCACCTCTCATGGTTAGAAATTATGATGTATAATATATTTTTATATGATATAAATTATATTTATTATGTATTTATGATTCTATAATTTTTATATAATAGGAAAATTGATTGTTTAATTTTTTTTAAATAAAATACCTTCGTTTGTAGATGTGTGGACTACCGCGTCCTCAAAGCGATGTGATTTGTTCAAACTATATATGGAATGTACTAAGGAGGATTATAGAAAAATTATTTGGTATACATAAAATATTAATTAAACTATAATTATATTATATATATATATACATATATGTCATTTACTTTCATTCTCTCAATACGATAATAAAACAGAAATAGAGTTCATGAGTACGTACAACCTACCGTCTCAATTAATGGTGTATTGCATTTCATATTTATATATATTATAGTTTATTATAAACATATATATATATATATATATAATTAATTTAAATTATGTTTATATCAAAATTTTCCAAATGTAAATAAGTAAATCATGATCTAAGTAATAGGATTAATAATAAAAATCAAAAATATAAAAAAAGGATATATTACCGGAAACATAACATGAACATGGAGTTGTTAATAAACAGGTAATATAAAGTCATAACCAAATAAAATATTGTATTTTCTATAATAATATTTTACAATTGTAGATTTATAATAAAATTATATTTATTATACATTAGGTTTCAACATGTATGAAGGCAGTCAATACTTAAGGTAAGGGAATTTCATTTCATTTTTTATTTCTAGGAGATGCATACCATATTCACCACTCACTTCTTTTGGGTGGTGTATATACTTCCCTATGACATGAAATATCATTAATTTTATTAATTTAAGGATATTAAATATTTAATTTGTGTTATTATTTCATGTGTATCATGGTTCTAATGTTACTCAAGTAGTAAGGGTTTTCTCATGTTACTTTTCTTTCTGTGGGACTTTTATTTGATTCACCACTCATTAATTTTGTATGGTGTATATAATACAAATGAATTTATTATATCATTAATATACATAAATTTATGGGTATTTAGATATAATATTTATTATATTTATTTCATGGTGTGTATGGTTAAAAAGTTACCAAATTGGTAATGTAATTTTGTCTCAATTTTCTTTCTTTGAGACTCATGCCATGTTATGCGCATATATTTTTATAAGAGATGTATATAAAATAATTTAGCATGTAATATCATGAATATAATAATTTTCATTATCCTTTAAGTTTAATTTATTTTTATTCTTTCCATAATATTATGATTCAAAGTTACCAAAGTGGTAACTGTTTGTTGCTAAAACCTCATCATTTATCAGGATTGTTTATGATTATGCTTCTACTAATGAAATTTTATGATCAATATCTCATGATAAATCATGAACTTTAATATCCTATGGTTTTAAATGATATATTATTATATTAGTACATTTTTCCCACTCTTTTGTACTTAATATAATTAGGAAAAAGTTTTTTATGGAAATCTATCTTTATTTATCCTTTTGGTCAAAATTCTATGTTCTTTCAAAACCTTTTTCTCTAATTTTTTTTTCAAAAATGCTTAACTATTATACTATAATGTTTAAAGTAAATGTTTACTCATATTTTTCTATTTTAGATAATGATCTTAAATAGTAATATTCTATTGTTTTTATTAAGGCACATTTCTGATCATTTTAATGAATAAAAGGAATGTTCAGAAGGTACTGACCTACCCAGTGTAATGACTGTAATTCACTTGAATTTTTCTATGCAAGTTTACAATTATAATTTTCAAGAAATTTTATTCGAAATATTCTAGAATTTTTTTTATGTTGTTTTAAAAGGTACTGTTTTAAAAAAAAATTGTTATATTTAAATTAGGGTTTTTCAATGATTACTTTATATGCTCTCAAAAGGTTATTTTCAAAGAAATGGATTTCAATAATTTCAAGACTTCTTAAAAAGTTTTCAAATAATTTTTCTATAAATGTATTTATAAACAAAATTAATTCTTATTTTCATGTTTACGAATTATTTTCAAGTAAAAGGGTTTTCAAAAAAATTTCAGCCCTTATTTTTCAGTTTTCAAGGTGTTTTAAAGAAAAATGTTTTCAAACTATTTTCAGCATTTCTTTATAATTTTTCAAAGATATTTTAAAAGGAAAAGGTTTTCAAAATGATTTATAATTAAAAAAAAATCATCATCTTAGAAAATGTATTTTCCTCAAGAAATATTTTATATGAAATTGGGATGTTTTCATTATATGAAAAGGATTTTTAAGTGGTTTTATGAAAATGATTTCAAATAAAGGAAATTATCATTAATAAATTATTCATGTGATGTTTTGAAATCATTCTCCATCTAATATGTACTTTTTTTTATATATTATGCTTTAATGGGGATATGATCCCAAAATAAAATTCATATTCTATATAGAATGGTTTACATGGAATGGTGTTTACAACACGTGTTTCTCTTCCATAGGTTTTATGCTTTTGAAACATGATTATTTTAGCAGGTAATAGATTGATGGAACGATTGATTCCTATCACATTTCTATATGTAATAATATGATGAAATGTTAATGGTCACCATTTCATTTCATGGGTTATGGTATGATGTTCATGAAACCCATATATTTTTATGGGCCATAGTATGATACAAGTTTTATTATCTTGTTTCACATATATGTATGATTTTATTATTTGATGATTTGGACCTATATATCCTTAAAATTCACTGTGTAAATATGTATTTCTCATGATATTATGATGATAATTATGTCTACACACTTTATTTTCAATGGGAAATGGTAAAACCTAATTCAAAATGGGAATATGGGGAAACCTGATTCTCTTTTGGAAAATGGAGAAATCAAATCCACAATATAAAAATGAGGAAACTAATTCCCTTAAAATGAAAGGATTCTTACTTGGGATGTTGGTATGTCCATCCCAGTATCATTAAAACCCATGAAGTTCTCTAATATGTTTCGGAAATACCCCTTGAATTTTAGGGAAATATATAAAATGGTTACGTTGTTGCTATAAATTCAGTGTCATACTACTGTGTTATGCTTTCATGGATTATGGTCTTTATTTTCTTATGATTCTTGTATTGTGAACCACCGATATTTATGTTATGATTCATGATTATAATATTTGATATGAAGGAAATGATATTGTAATGTTATAATCATCTTCTCATGAAATTATTCTCAATTTATGCTTATATATATATATATATCTTGTTTTCCATTACTAGGAATCTCATCTCACGCCATTCTTATGTTTAATTTCCTTGTGTTATGAATTATGGTTTTAAGTATGGGTACCGAAGGTTATGATCTTAAAGGGAGACAATTAATATCTTTCACCAATTTAGAAGATTATGTTTCAATGATTCCAAATACAGAAAACTTTTACAGTCCTTGGGTATCCATGTATGATAATCTAGGTATGCTATAGTTGGTATCAAATGAATGGTTTAGTCAAAATTTAGAAACTAGGATGAGAAAATTTTAATGAGATTCCTAGGGATATTTATAAGGATATTTATAGGGGTTTCTCTATGTATAAGTCTCAGGATGACTTAATGCATAGGAAAATGTCTTGGATTTTTTGTAAAGGATAGAGTGAGTGTTTTCGGTGAAATTCATCCTTGTCCAGATACTACAAGTTGATATGGATATGGAATATATTTATATAGGGGTAACAACCCCAAGAATACCATATTGATCTAAAATCGATTTGGAAATGGTGCACAATAATTGGCCTAGTTGAACAACTCGTTTGGCGATCTCGGGGGATATACTTTTGTGATTCATAAACTCTATATGAACCATCATGAAGTATTTAAATAAAATGTTACTATGAATAACCTTGGATAAATATAATGTGTCATGAATTAAGGAAGTAAGTGTAATGATTTAGTCATTTTATAAGTTCTTTTTCTGGATTACGAGGTTTTTTAATATGATTAATTCTTCTCACACTACGATTTTTTGTTTTAGTTAATGACAAGAACCAAAATTATTTTCAATTTTTAATTTGATGAATAATTTTCTAATGAGTACTCAAATGAGATAATCCTTGGAGTGATGTATATTGTGATCGTACCTAATCAGTTTTCTTGGAATATGATTTACAACATGTACCTTTACCAACTCGTGGACTCACCAATGAAGAGAATGAGGGAGTT
The DNA here is from genome assembly GCA_963277665.1 of Viscum album. Lineage (NCBI taxonomy): Eukaryota > Viridiplantae > Streptophyta > Magnoliopsida > Santalales > Viscaceae > Viscum > Viscum album. Next base: position 732,827,478 of record OY728136.1, on the reverse strand, counting down.
CATTGAGTGTTTATGTAATAAACAATTGAGGAAATAATATTCAGTTTCTTGCATGTTGAGAATGCTGGAAGAAACCCCCAAGTGAATCTCACATAGAAACATGAACATGTTTTGGTTATAAAAAATAAGGAAACAAAAAATTTAACTAAAAAGGGAAAATGAAAAAGTTTTCTTAACAGAATGGATGGAAATATTGGCCTTCCTAAAGTATTATCAATAGTTGAATGTTTTGTGTGTGGAATGAATGGTAATTATGAAAATTATTTTCCTAATAGGCAAGTTAAAAAAGGGAATAAGTAAGTTATTATGAGTAATGGTTATATTAATTATGATAATAAGACTATATATGATATTCGCGAGGAAATATGTATATAAGTAATTGGATGATGTAGCCTTGTTAATGGGTTAATTATGAAGTATAATAATCAAAGTGTTTATGTATTTTGATTCAATAATTATGAATTATAAACTATGTAAGGATTGTTCATTTTATTTTCTTCCCTAAGGATTTATAAGAATGTGTTAAATGGTTCTACTAGAATAGAAATTTGATTTAATGGTATGGTGAAATTTTGACTGACAAAATATTACCCTTAATGTGTTATTGATATTACGATAATGTTATTTGGATAAATATATGAATGATATGAATAAGTAAATTGGATGGTACTAATTACCTTAAAACTGATAAAGGATTTGTTAAAAAATTAGTTTATACTATCATGGATGGAGATTATATAATTTTTGGATTTGAGTAATTGATCAAATGATATTTGAAATAAATAATCATTTGATTTTTTAGAATAATTTTTGTTAATTTAGGTTATTCCCCTGTTTCAAGAGAATACTAGATAAAGGTATTCACATGTTTATAATGTGAAAACCAAGAGCTCTAATATGATATATTTGGGATCAATGTTAATTTGGTTGTAAATATATTAACTTTATATCTAATAATTTTTCCTTATATCTTTTGGAAGGGTTATAAGGTTAACCATTTACATAATGGTTTATATTAAAATTCAGATCAGGTTTTAGAGATTAAATTATTTTCTCTCTATATGTGGATTTAGGCATACTAGATAACTTGTGATAACCTTTTGATATGATAAAGAAGGATGTAATGACAACTCATTATATTAATGGATCTCATGATATTTTAATTCTTTAGGAATGAAAAATTTACCTTCATATTGTAGAATAAGAGATGAAGTGGAAGTCAATTAAGTTACAAAAAAGGGTAAGGTTGTCCTAATATCATGTTTGTATATCTTTTATGAATGTTATACAACTTTAGTGAAAATGGTCTTGAAATAAAATTTTGTCATGTGGCCATCATTTTTTATGATATCAATGTCTTTTTTCAAGTCTCTTTCGGTTATGGATTTGTGACTGTTAACTTTCTCCTAACCATATACTCTGTCAATCTCTATCTAGACATGATAGTTTGTTTTTTATTCAATTTCCTTGTATTCACTTCCCACCAATGTTATCCTATTTGGAAACCTAGTTATGTGTTACATTGGGTAACCATTATGTTTACAACATTCATTTTTAAATGAAGCTTTAGACATCATTTTTACGAAGTGGGTTTCTAAGAAAGGAACTTTTACGTATCAATGTATTAATAACTAATACTAATTTCAAGGGTGAAATTCATTTTAATGGTGGTATAGTATAACACCCCGAAATTTTGTGAATAAATTTTTACAATTTAATTTAATAATATTGATATTTTATATTTTTCACAACACTGAATATAGAATTTTTTATATGGAAGAAATAACTGTGGTTTTTGTTATACGCAAAACCAAGAGAATATTGTGCTTTATGAAACCCTTATATTTTCTTGGGTTAAAAGAAAAACCGTGTTTTTCTTTTATTATACACAATATTATGTCCATTCTGTAGAGTGTGTTACACACTAGGTTGAGTTTTACTAAACTACTAGATACTATTAATATTATTATAAAATTATTATTATAGTTATCACTTAGAAGTTGGAATGGAAGTTATGAATAAGATTAACTAAATTGTGAAAATATGAATTACACATGTATATATAATTAATCCACAAGTAATAAATTGGTATAATAGAATGTAAGAACTATTTTAAAATAAAGAAATTACTTTTCTAAGAAAACTATTTTCATGTACAAGCACAATTTTATCTTAATAAATTAAACAACCCACATTTTACTAATATTTTCAATAAAATTTATATATAATATATTCAAAATTTTTTTTACAATTATAATAGATTTCATAGATATAAAATAAGAATAAATATAATGTTTTGAATAAAAATATGTATTTCTATAAAAGGTAATTTTACCACCATTTAATGGAGAACCCATTTTAAATCCATCTTTCGAAAATTTTATAATTTTTATTTTAAAAAATAAACTGATTTTTTAAAATATTAATATAAAAAATTACATAGGGTATATTTTTGGTATTATTGTGAGAGGTTTTAAATTTTAATGAATATTGAAAATGCTGAATTTTAATTCAAAACTGATTTTTCATCTAATTAATTAGTATAGTAAAATTATATTTTAGTTTTAATTTTGAAGTTTAATTATAGAAATTTTACATAAATTAATCAATTTAGATAATTTTAATCAATTTAAAATTTAAATTATAACACCCCAATATTTTATAGTACGTTATTTCATCAACGTAATTCAATAACTTGCACTACACGCAACACCGAATTTTGAACTTTATATAATTCTTATAATTTTAGAATTCATATTATGAGTTTGTTAGACATAATGTTAGAAAAAATACAATTTTTTAGATATAAGAAGTATTTTTCAAAAAATGAAATTTTACCACCTTTTAATGGTGAAGCCTTTTTAAATCCAATATTTGAAACTTTTATATATTCAATTTGATAAAATAAACTTATTCTTTAGAATCATGACATATTAATTTAGTTTCAATATAGTATTGGTGTTTTTTCTGATAACTTTCATATTTGGGTGAATAGTGAAAAATACTATATTTTAACTGAAAACAAATTTTTTTATCAAAAACATTTATATTTTTATATTATACATTTTAATTTTTTGTAAGTATAAATAGATTATATTTTTACCTTTTAATCCAATTATGGTCATTGTAAGTAATTTCACTTCGAAATTGGACATAAAAAAGTGTCAAACTTTTGATAGTTATTATTTCTTAAAAATACGCCTTTTAGTTTTGACAGCTGGAATTAATTTTAAATTAATAAATTCTAATTTTATGTATTTAATTTGGTAAAATATAATTCATTTTTGGATTCTGAATATCTAAATTATCTTAGGGAGAAATTTTTGTACTTTTCTGGTAACTTTTATATTTTGATGAATACTGAAAATTACTAAATTTTAATTAAAAAAACTTTTTGAATCGAAATAATTCATAGTGATAAATTATGAATTTGAGTGATTCTAAAGTGTAATTAGATTATAATTATACCATTTAATACAATTTTGGTCATTGGACATAATTTCATATTTAAACTGGACATAAGAATGTGTCAATCTTTTGATAGTTATTATTTGTTAAAAACATGTGTTTTGTTTCGACAACAAGAATTGATTTTAAATTAATTTCTTCCACTTATGTGTTTTGAATTTAAAAAAATGGATTCAATACTTAGAATTAGGAGTTACAAATTGTGTAAATAGTTAAATTTTATTTTTAGACATTTTGAATAATTACTTTGGTAAATTTTTTATTTACCATCATCAAAGGGTAAATCCGGTAAATAAGGGTAGAAAAATAATATTATAATAATACTTAGTTACCATAAATCGTGTCCTAAACCTATTGGTTGATGAATTTTCGACCATGGGAATCTTTGGTTTGATTTTGGGACCCCATGGAGCCACTTTTAAGTGATAATGACACTTTATATTAATTAAGTTAAGGTAAATTCAAAAATGACATAAGCATATATCTTTTAGAAAACAATTTTTTACATAGGGTTATATATGTTTTCTTTTTTACTATAAATATTCATTAGAAAGAAAAAAATATTTTCTACATCATTGTATTTTTTATTATAATTTTGAGACATTTCATAAACTAAATTATTTATGACACATAATGATTTAGTGTTTACCTCATTAATAAATGATTTAAATAAATAAGATTATAAAGACTAAAATAATACCCAAAACCTATCCAATTCTTATTGGATGATTTCATTTCTACCATGAGTCATCTTATTTTCATCTTTAGTGTGTTTTGGACCTTTATAAACCTAATATAATTATATAATAAAATAATATTTTCATTCTTTCCAAAAGATCCCCTCCTCCCCCTTATAAAAGGACACCACCTCTAACGAATTTCTCACACCTATAAAGCCTTTTGGATCGTCCAAACTCTACCTAATTAAGCTCCCTACATCCCTACCTCCTCCTAGAAACTTTACCTTATGCATAAGGCACTTCAAAAGTCCTTTTTGGTTCAAACTAATAAGAGTTATCAAATTAAAGGTAACGATTTATCATAGCTTCTTTTCTTTTATTTTACTTCTCCAACCCCTAAAATCTTCTTATTCTTTTCTTTTGTAACAACAACAATATACTAAATATAATAGGATATTGTCATAAGAATTATTCTAACTACACTTACACACACCTCCATCTAATGGGTGAAGAACATAATGATTCTGTGGATGGAAACCGAATGCCTCACGAAACGATGATTGTTCAATTATCTCCCACCACCTCTCATGGTGGCCATTATGATGGAACTATAATTAAATATGATATTAATGATAATTATTTTATATATAATCTTTTTTAATTCCATTTTATAGAATACCGGTATTTGTTTCATGTTGTATATATATACGATAATTTCATTTCAAGAAGTGCGGACTACTGCCCCCTTAAAGTGATATGAATCGTTCATAGCATAATGGAACATATAAAGAATGGTGTTAATGAACATATGTAACATATAAAAGATATTATATTATATGGGAATAATAATATACTTATGTATCATTTGGTTTTTATTCCTTTTAAAATGAAAAATGAAATGGAAGTAGTGTTTGTGCGTACGTACGGACTACCATCTCCACGAACGCGATGAGATTCATTCCCCATCGTATCCATTCAAGTATAATTTCATTTTATGGTTAAAAATAATGTTTAAGTACTTGATATAATTCTGTATATGAATAAGATAAAACCTATGGATAAAAACATGGATTATGTAACAAAACATATAAAAGAAAACGAGTAAGTGAACACCCGAAACGACGATAATACTAAAATATTGTTAACAAAGAAATATTAAAATATCATATATGATATAATATTTATTTATATGATTCTTGTATAATTTATTAACAATTATTTAACTCTTATACATGAGGTTAAAATACCCTCGACCATGGAAAACTACAAGGTAAGGGTTTATTTCAAAATCTCTTCATTATCTGAGGTTGTTTATATGTAATTATCTACTGGGACCTCTTTATCATCCACATCCATGTTTCTTAAAAATGTATTTCAAATTTATACTATTTTATAGACTGTGGGTTAAATTCATTTATACCCTTGTTTTAATTTTTATAAAATGATTATAAAGGAATCTTTATATCATTTTCCAAACAATGTCCTTTTTAACCTTTTCGACAAAATTAAGATAAGGATGTTTTTTAACTAATACGGTCAGTGCGGTTATTTTCTGCCATTATAACATCATAAAATTTTACCTTAAAAGATTCTATAAATATTTTTAAAATAAATTTTTTCTTTATAATTTTGGGTCTCTTAAATGATTTCAAAATAGAAAGACATATTTCTCTAAAAAGGGTTTTGATTTCATCTATGTCAACATCCTTTTATAGATATTAAGATTATTTGAAGTTGAATTATTTTAATAAAAAACCACCATATTGTATTGAATGTTTTGTGATATGTTTGACTATGTATGTGCTATTTTTATACCATTCATTGTTTATGGTTAAAGTATTGAAATTTCGTATGCTAGTTTTAATACGAATGTTTATGATATGTTTAAACCTTTTCATATAAGGAATGTATTATAGTTAGTAAGTGACTAGTGGAGCCCGCTATAGTTCCTTGATGAAATGGTAGGTCTCATGAGACAACTAGATGTGGAATTGGCCAGGGCCCTTTCCCAATTTTGATATATGGTTTTGGCCAAGGCCTTAATCATTTTTAGACATCTTGGATGAGGCCTTGAAAAAATGTTTCAGAATGTCTGGCATTATATATTTCCTCATTATGAAAGTAATATTGGTGGTTCATGTGGTTATTCGACTAGTAGAATACAAATGATTATGTTTTATTATAGAATTATTTACTCATCTCATACTCCTTCCATAAAAGTATTCATGGTTATTATTGGTAAGGGCATGTGGTTTCAATTATTCACCATTCTTAATATTTATGTTATCTTCCACTGTATTTCTTACCCTTACTAAGCGTTTGAGCTCACCCCTTTCTTATGTTTCATTTTCCCAGGATATGAAGAAGTTAGTTATGAGTGACTTTCAGGCATTATTTAGTAGGCTTGGATGTTTCCAATGGAATAAATTCGTGTTTTATTTCTTTTCAAGTTGTAAAGTTGAAATTATGTATGAATCTTGTTTCCTAGATTTCTAAACCAATCGGTCTTTCGAGACTTGATTCCTTTTAATCATGCCAATGTATTAAAATATTGCACCGACTCTGGGTAACTGGGGTCGGGGAGTTACCGTTGGTATCAGAGGAAGTTTAGTAATAACCTTGGAAACTAGATTTAGATAAACTCTGATTAGAGCACATAGCCCTAAGAAAGGCTTTGAGAATTAGTAGAACTTACTAGAATTTTGGTATTGTAGAGATTTTGTGAGTTTTCCAAGAAATACATCCCTGTCTAGATTCAAGAAGGTAGAGGTGGCTCTGGCACATATGTACCTAGGGGTAAAAACCAAAAACACTACTTTGAGCTAGACTCGAATGGGAACTGGTGCAAGACAACGGGCCTTGCTACACTCTTGGTTACGACACTCCCGGGGGATACACATAGGATATTATCATTTTCTTTACAAATGACTATGAAGGGTTTATGAGTATATACCTCCTCAAAGAAAACAATTTTATGATTATGGATTATATCTATAAATTCTTCAATTTACGTTAGGTATTTTACAAGTTTGGAATTATGAATTTCGATTCATAAACTAACCTAGTGTATGCCATTGTTTAGAAATGGCACCCAGTAGAAGGAATGAGAACTCCAGTAATATGTATAACCAAAAGAGTAAGAATGATCATATCTTTCATGGTATTAAGCAAACATTTAGAAGGGAAATAGTCGCCCATGTATTCTCAACATATGATGAAATAGTATCATGTGTTAATAAGATAAGTAAAAAATTAATTCTTTGAGTCTTATGTCTTTGAAGGGAAGCAAGAGATGAAAAGGATGGAAGAGAGAAAGTTGGATAAAGGGAAGAGGGAAAATAAGAATTTTCCCATATGTGATAACTGTGGGAAGAAACACTCTGGAACGTACCTGAAGGGAATGTGAGTTTGTTATAAGTGTGGAGAAAAACGACACCATGTACCTGACTACAAGGGTAAGAAAAAAATATTTCAAATGTACAATGCTTTATCTGCAAGGAGTGGGGACACTACGCGAATCAATTTTCAAATCATCGGAGTATTCCTCAAATGATTCTATTAGATAATAATAAAGTTTTGATGCTACCATAGATGAAGAGTAATGACAAGTATTATTATGTTTTTATTAAATAATTATTTCATTTGAGTGTTGTATCAATAGTGTACTGGTTATATGAATTATGGAGATAAATAAGAAGTGTACTGAAGTACTATTTCATTGGGGGATTTGAGATTATTTGGTACTATGAAAAGTGACTCAACAGAAAGTTAATTTTTTTAAAATACATGGTTGAAGGAAAGGTCATCCTTAATATGGTCTTGATACTGAGGTAGTAAATTTGGAATAAGAGATGGTTGATTTGGATAAATTATATTGGATATTCGTGACTACCTTGAAACTGATTAATTATTTGTATATTCTATCATTGTTGGAGTTTACAACTTTTTTTGATAGAAGGAGTATATCCATTATTCTATAAGTCATAAGGGATCATTTATGTAATCAATAAGGTTTTATGGTAATTCAGGATGTTGTAGTGTTTTAAAAGAATACATGATGAAGGTGTTCACATGTTATTAAGGGGAAAAAATATTTTCATTGTGTTTAACTTCCTTATAAATTTTGGACTGTGACTTTGGACAGAAGTATTTTGGATAATTCTAGTTTGAGATTATTTTTGGATTTCCATAAATGGACAACCCGGAGGTCAGGCGGGAACCCATCGCGTCCGGCAAGGCTGCGAGACCTGAACCCACAACTGAAGGGAAAAAAGGGTGTATCACCTACCACTGGCCCACATGATGTCCTGGATTGAATAATGTAGTTTTTTAAGTGTCTTGTAGATGAATTATAAATTCATTTTTTTCACCCTATACGAATAGGATAAATAGAATATATTTTTTAGTTCTATTATCTTTTAGAGTGAAAGATGATTTTGTAGTAGAAATTAGTTAAAGGATTAAACTCTACATGTCAAGTATATTTCTTTACTCTTTTCTTATATTATAAATTTTTAAACTTTAGGTAATGGATCTTAAAATTAAAAATTTGTTATCATAATACCTTATGATTTGTGGAACCAGTGATATTTGAAATCATCATAGATTGATGGATTTGATGCCCTCAATCCTATAATTGTTTGTGACTAATGACCTCAATCACTCCCTATAAATATTTACGTTTTCCTCCAATTATGTGTCTCTAATTTACACTAATTTTCTCTTAATCGAGATCATAATTTGGTGGTGACTTTTTCATTCCCCTTTTCCTCTTATTAAGACTAAATTTTATTAACCCAATTTCCTATGTGGGTTTTCCCACAAAGGAATTTTCTATTTTCAACTTTTTATTTTCTAAAAATAATATCAGATTACGAGGACAAAATTTATTGAATGAGGGAAGAATGTAACACCCAAAGATTTCATAGTACGTTATTTCTTCAAAGTAATTCAATAACTTGCATTACACACAACAACGAGTTCTAGAGCACAATGACTTACCAAAAAAGTCATTCAAAAGTGGTTATGAATATTATTAACTGAATTTTTAACTTTATATAATCCTTATAATTTTATAATCCATATTATGAGTTTCTTATACATAATTTTAGAACAAATACATTTTTTTCAGATAAAAGAAGTATTTTTCAAAAAATACAATTTTATAGCCTTTTAATGGAGAAGCCTTTTTAAATCCAATATTTGAAACCTTTTTATATTTTCAATTTGATAAAATAAAATTCTTATTTAGAATCGGGACATATCAATTTAGTTTCAATAAAGTTTTGGTGTTTTTTCTGATAACTTTCATATTTGGGTGAATAGTGAAAATACTATATTTTAACTGAAAACAACTTTTTTTACCAAAAACATTTATATTGTTAAATTATACAATTTAATGGTTTGGAAGAATAAATAGAATATATTTTTAACATTTAGTCCAATGATGGTTATTTCATGTAATTTCACTTTGAAATTGGACATAAATAAGTGTCAAACTTTTGATAGTTATTATTTCTTAAACATACGCCTTTTGGTTTTGACAACGGGAATTAATTTTTAATTAATAAATTCAACATTAATGTTTTTAATTTGGTAAAATAGAATTCATTTTTGGATTCGGAATATCGAAATTACCTTAGTGTTAGATTTTGGTACTTTTCTGATAACTTTCATATTTTGATGAATAGTGAAAATTACACAATTTTAATTAAAAATACTTTTTAAATCAAAATAATTAATAGTGATAAATTATGAATTTGAGTAATTTTAAAGTGTAATTAGATTATAATTTTACAATTTAATCCAATTTTGGTTATTGGTAATAATTTCATATTTAAACTGGACATAAAAACGTATAAATCTTTTGATAGTTATTATTTGTTAAAAACAGGATTTTTGTTTCGACAATGAGAATTAATTTTAAATTTTTTTCTAAAACTTCTGTTTTTTGAATTTAAAAAAATGGATTTCATATTTAGAATCATGAGTTCCAAATTGTGTAAATAGGTAACTTTTATTTTTAGACATTTTGAATAATTATTTCGGTAAATATTTTATTTACCATGGTTAAAGGGTAAATCCGGTAAATAAGGGTAAATAATAATATTATAATTATACTAAATTACCCTAAATTGTGTCCTAACCCTATTTTTTGATGCATGTACGACCATGGGAATCTTTGGGTCGATTTTGGGACCCCATGGTGCCACTTGTATGTGATAATGATACTTTATATTAATATAGTTAAGGTAAATTCAAAAATGACATAAGCATATATCTTTTAGAAAAATAATTTTACATAGGGTTATATATGTTATATTTTAGACTATAGATATTCATTATAAAGATAAAAACATTTCCTACATCATGGTGTTTATTTATAATTTTTATACATCTAATAAACTAAATTATTTATGACACAATAATGATGTAGTGTTTACCTCATTAATAAATGATTTAAATAAACAAGATTATAACGACTAAAATAATACCCAAAACCTGTCCAATTATTATTGGATGATTTCATTTTGATCATTAGTAATCTTATATTCAACTTTAATGAGTTTTGGACCTTTAAAACCGAATATCATTATATAATAAAATAAGTTTTTCAATCTTTCCTAAAGAGCCGCTCCTCCCCCTTATAAAAGGACACCACTTCTAACCAATTCCTCACACCTCTCAAGACTTTTGGCTCATCCAAACTCTACCCAATTAAGCTACTGGCATCTCTATACTCCTCTTATAAGCCTTACCTTAGGCATAAGGCACTTCAAGAGTCCTTTTTGGTTCAAAACAAAGGGAGTTACCCAAATTAAAGGTAACAATTTCTCTCAGCTTTTGTTCTTTTATTTTACTTCTCCAACCCCTAAACTCTTCTTATTCTTTTCTTTTGTAACAACAAAAGTATAAAAATATACTAGGATATTTTTATGAGAAGTATTATTACTACACTTACACAAACCTCCATCTAATGGGTGAATAACATAATGTTATTGTGGATGGTAACCAAACGCCTCATGAAATGATGTTTGTTCAATTATCTCCTACCACCTCTCATGGTGGCCATTATGATGGAAGTATAATTAAATATGATATTAATTATATTTATTTTATATATAAGATTTTTTATTTCCATTTTATAGTATACCATTATTCGTTTCATGTTGTATATATATATGATAATTTCATTTGAGGATGTGCGGACTACCGCCCCCTCAAAGTGATATGACTCGTTCATACCATACATGGAACATATAAAAGATGGTGTTAATGAACTTAAGTAACAAATACAAGATATTATATTATAATTTAATAATAATATAACTATGTATCATTTGGTTTTGATTCCTTTTAAAATGAAAAATAAAATGGAAGTAGCGTTTGTGCGTACGTACGGACTACCGTCTCCACGAACGCGATGAGATTCATTCCTCATCGTATCCATTCAAGACTAATTTCATTTTATGATTAAAAATAATGTTTAAAAACATAATATAATTATGTATATGAATAAGATACAACCTATTGATAACAAACATGGCTTATGTAACAAAACATATAAAATAAAATGAGTAATTGAACACTCGAAATGACGATAATACTAAAATATAATTAACAAAGAAATATTAAAAGTTAATTTATGATATAAAATTTATGTATATGATTATTTTATAATTTAATAACAATTATTTAAATATTATACAGGAGGTTAACCTACCCTCGACCAAGGAAAGTTACAAGGTAAGGGTTTATTTCACAATCTCTTCATTATCCGAGGTTATTTATACGTAATTATCTACTGAGACATATTTATCATCCACATCCATGTTTCTTAAAAACGTATTTCAAATAATTCTTAATATTTTATAGACTATGGTTTAAAGTCATTTATACCCTTTTTTGACTTTAATAAGATGTTTATAAGGGAATCTTTCTGTCGTTTTTCAAACAATGTCATTTTTTACCTTTTCGGCAAAATTAAGATAAGAATGTTTTTTTAACTTATATGGTGGATGCGGTTATTTTCTGTCATTATAACATCATCAAAGCATCTATTAAAATATTATAATAATATTTTCAAAATAAATGTTTTCTTTATAATTATGTTTCTCTTAAATGATTTCAAAATAGAAAGAGGTATTTCTCTAAAAAGGGTTTTGATTTCATCTATGTCAACATCCTTTTTTATGGATCATAAGTTTATTTGAAGTTGATTTATTATTATACGAAACATCCATATTGTATTTAAGGTTTTGTGATACGTTTGACTATGGATATGCTATTTCTATACCATTCATTATTTATGGTTAAAATATTGACATTTTGTATGCTAGTTTTAATACGAATGTTTATGATATGTTTATACCTTTTCATATGAGGAAATTTTGAACTTAGTAAGTGATGGGTGGAGCCCGCTATAGCTACTCGATGCATCGTTAGGTCTCATGATAAAACTATAAGTGGAATTGGCCAAGGCCCTTTCCCAATTTTGATATATGGTTTTGGCCGAGGCCTTAATCATTTTTAGACGTCTTGGCCAAGGCCTTCAAAAAATGTTTCAGAATGTCCGACATTAAACAATTCCTCATTAAGAAAATAATATTGATGGTTCATGTGGTAATTAACTAGTAGAATACCAATGATTATGTTTTATTATGGCATTATTTACTCATCTCATACTCCTTCCATAAAAGTATTTATGTTTATTATTGGTAAAGGCATGTGGTTTCCATTATTCCCCATGCTTAATATTTATGTTATCTTCCACTATATTTCTTACCCTTACTGAGCGTTTGAGCTCACCCCTTTCTTATGTTTCATTTTCCCAGTATATGAAGAAGTTAGTTATGAGTGACTTGCATGCATTATTTAGGTGGCTTGGATGTTTCCAATAGAATAAATTCGTGTTGTATTTCTTTTCAAGTTGTAAAGTTGAACTTATGTATGAATCTTGTTTCCAAGACTGCTAAACTGATCGGTCCTTCGGGACTTGATTCCTTGTAATCCTTATAATGTATTAAAATAATGCACCGAATCTAGTTAACTAGGGTTGGTGCATTATATAAATTGGACACTAAAAACATTTCAATCTTTTGAACTCTTTTACCTTAAAACCCGCTTTGTCATCCCATCTCTGTGATTAGATTTAAATTAATTTCTTCCACTTATGTGATTATAATTTGGAAAAATGGATTACATATTTGAAATAATCATAATTTATAATTTATAATAATGTAAAATTAGTTTTTTTTAAAATATTAGTGATTGTGATTAAAATTAACTACAGTAGTTAAGAGGAAAAATAGCTTAACGAAGGAATACAACATAAAATAAATTGATAAAATGACCTATAAACTAGTCAAAAATCCATGGGAAGTATATACATAGACCCTATACTCAATTTAATATATTTATTACAATTTTTTATCCAATTTACATTATAAAAATTCTGTTGGAATTCCCTTTTCGAAAATTTACAATAATGCAACTCCTCCTCCACTATAAAAAGGCACCCCCCCTACTTATTTGCATCTATAGATCCATTTGAATAACCCAAAATCATCTCAAATAATATCCCCACATCCATTCCTTTTTCCTATATTCCTCACTTTTAGAATAAATAAATCAATGGAATACCTTTTGTGAAACCTAGAAGGAGTTACCCAAAGAAGAGGTAACATCCTTCCTCACGCATGTTTGTTTTATTTTTATTATCCACATCCTAAAATATTATTATTCCATGATTATATAATAAACTCATTATATTAAATATACTGAGATGTTTTTATTCTAATTTTTAAACCTACAATTACACACACATCCATCTAATGGGTAAAAAATACACCATTTATATGTATGGGAAACTATCGCTTTACAAAATGATTTTGTTCATTTTTCCTATAGCACATCTCATGGTTGGGAATTATGTTGAATATTATGTTTTTATATTATATATATTATATTTATTATTTCTATTTGATTTTAAAATTATTATGTAATATATACCTTCATTATTTAATATTTTGTGTAAATATGGTAACTTCATTTGTGGACGTGTGGACTACTGCCTCCTCAAAACGGAGTGTTTCATTCACAATTTACATGGATTTTATTAAAGATGGATTTAGTAAACATATATGATATATATAATATAATAATTCTACATTATGATATTATATGTGTACATATATACATATAGGTCATTTATATTCTTTCTTTCAATATGATAATAAAATGGAAACAACGTTCATGTGCACGTACAACCTACAGTCTCCATGAATGATGTATTCAATTTCACAGTTATATATTTTATAGATTATTAAAAATAATTATATAATGAATATATATGATATAAATATATAATTATTAAAATTAATTAAATAATTAAATTATGATCTAATTAAAAGGATCAATAATAAAAATCCAAAACATATATGAAAAACAATGCAAATATTACCTGAAACATTGAATTAACAAGGGGTTGTTAATAAACAGGTAATTTAAAGTCATAAAACAATAATATATGGTATTAGATATAATAATATGGTTATTATTAATACAAATAATAAAATTATATTAATTATATTGTATTTTCTAATATCTATGAATAAATTCAATACTTAAGGAAAGGGAATTTCATATCACTTTTTATTTCCCTAAAATACATGACATATTCACCACTCACTTATTTTGTGTGGTTTATATACTTCCCTGTGATATTTTATATTATTAATTTCCATTATTTAATTATATTTAAATCTCTAATTTATATTATTCTTTCATGGGGATCATGATTCTAAAGATTCTCATGTAGTAAGGGTTTTCTCATCTCACATTTATTTTTGTGACACTTTTACCTTATTCGCCACTCATTTATTTTGTGTGGTGTATGTACTTATCATGAATTTATTCTATGATTATCATAAATAAATTTATGGGTATTTACATATCCATTTTATTATTTTTATTTCATGGGTTTCATGGTACAAATGTTACCAAATCGGTAAAGTAATTTTGTCTCAATTTTTCTTCTTTGAGACACATGTCATGTTATGCACCAATATTTTTCTATGGGATGTATATACATCCCTCTAAAATGTTATATAATGAATGTATTTATTTTAATTATATTTTAAGATTCATATAATTTTATTCCATACATATCATTATCATTCAATGTAACTAATGTGGTAATAGTTTATTGCTACAATCTCATCATTTATTGGGATTGTTCATGGTTATGCTTCCATTGATGAAATAATTTGATCCTTATCACAAGATAACTAATCAAATTTATTATCCTCTAGCTATCCATGATATATTAATGTATTAGTACCATTCTTTCACTCTTTGGGACATAATATAATTAAGAAATTATATTTTTATGGAAATCCAACTTTATTTCTTCATTTTGTGAGAAATTTGTGTTCTTTAAAAACTATCTTTTATAAAAAATGTTTTTATTATTTTACTATTATACTATGATGTTTAACGAAAAATTTTAGCAAAATTTTATCTTTTTACATAATAGTATTTAAAATTAATATTCTTGTTGTTCTATGATCAAGACACTTTTATAAATATTTTAAGGTACAAAAGTAATGTTCAACATGTGTGGTCCTACCCCCTATCATTACCATCATTTACAGGAAGATTATTTTATAGGTTTATAATGATATTTTTTAAGAAATCTTTATCCTAATATTTTTTGTAAATTTTTTATTTTATAGTGGTTTTTAAATAACTTTTTTAACAAATGTTTTCTGTTTTAAATAATTATTTTTCAAATAATTATATATATGTTTCCAAATGATTATTTTCAAAAAAACAACTTTAATAATTTAAATATGTATTCATAATTTTTCCAGACCATTTTCTGTAATAGTGTTCTTAAAATTATTTTTTAACTTCTTTTTATATTTTAAAATTATTTTCAAAGAAAAATGATTTCAAAAATGATTTCAATGTTTCATTATGAGTTTTTAATGTGTTTTAAAAGAAAATGTTTTTCAAATAAATTTCAATATTCCTTCTTAATCATCCAATTATATTTTAAAAAACGTTTTTAAATTGATTTATGTTTTAAAAACCTTATTTCAACGTTGAAAATGTATTTTTTCCAAGGCATTTTCTAAATTAAATTGCTAGGATTTCATTATAAGAAATGTATTTTGGAAATGGTTTATAAATTTTTTTACCAATAATGATTAATTTCTTTAATAAATGCTCATTATGATCATTCAAAATCATTTTCTATCTTAGATGGAATAATGTTTTATATTTTATGATTTATTTGGGATATGACCCAATAATTACATTCATATTCTTTATTTTAGAGTTTATATGGAATTATGTTTATTACAACTATTTCTATTCCATGGTTTATATGCCTTTAAAACCTACTTATTTTCAAGGATTTTTCATCTCTTAAATGATTATGAAACCAGTCTATTTTCCATAGGTAATGATATGATGAAATATTTATGATACTCATTTCATTTGATGGATTATGACATGATGTTAATGAAACACATCACTTTTTGTGTGTCATGATATGATTCATGTTTTTTTATCTTGTGGAACATGTATGTATGATTTTATTAAGTGATGGTTGGGACCTATATATCCCTCCAATTAATTATGTATATATTTATATCTCCTGAAATTTTTATGGTAATCATGTTGACAGCCATGATCCACTATAGAAAGATTGGGAAACCTGATCCAATATGGGAAGATGGGGAAACCCAATCAACTATGGGAATATAGGGAAACCAGATCTCTAATAACGAAAGGTCTATGACTAGGGATGGTGGTGTGCCCTTCCCAGTATGTCAAGTCCCCATGAAGTTCTCTAAAATGTTTTGTAAATGTGCCTTGACTTTTACAAATTGATATTACATATTTATTCTTATGCCTTAAATTCCATGTCTTACTCCTATGTTATGATTTCTTGGATTTTGTTCTAGATTTATTTATGATTAATGTATGATAAACTACTAATATTTATTCCATCATTATTGTTTATGATCTTTAATATATAGGATATGATCTTATAATGTTATGATCATCTTCTCTTAATGTTATTCTCAAGTTAAGTTACATATCTCCGTTTTTTACCCTTACTAAGCATCTAAGATCACTCATTTCTTATGTTTTGTTTCCCCAGGTTATGAAGAATGGTTTTAAGTAGTGGTACTAAAGGGGAAGGTCTTAACGGGAGATGTCTAATATCTTTCACCATGTTTTAATTTCACGTATTAAAGATTCCAAATACACTAAACTATTATAGTCCTAGGGAATGTATTTTTTTAATGTTATTAATATTCATCTAAAACGAAGTAATATCCATGTATGTTATGCCTAGGTCACTATAAACAAGGAGAAATATATAGACTATAAGAATGAATTATCTGATAGTAATTAACAAAGTATAAATGGGTGAGCTCTTAGTAATTGGAGAAATAGTTTTCATGTTCTCAAGGGGATACAAAATTATTCTTCCTTTGGATTAGTTTGATCTCATAACACAATATGACTATTGTAATATGAAATAAAATATTATTATATCTTATTGTTGCAAATTTCTACATATTATAAATATATTATATATTTTTATGAATCAAAAGAAGTAGTTTACAAATGATTTGTTCTTTGATATTGTATTAACAATATGTTTATCCTTAACTAATGAAAAGGGGTTAATACTTGGGGAAATCACCTCTTGGGGGATTTTCTTAGTAGGGGTGAGGTCATAGTAAAAAAATCCTCCACAATAATGTGGTAAGACAAGTGGATAGATCCATACCTTAAGGAAAAAATTTCTATCATTTGAGGAAAATATATTAGTTAGTAGTTGGATGTAGTTCACTTGGGAGGCTATTAGGGTTTATTCCTGAAAAAAAAAAATTGTACTTTCTATTACAAATATATTCAAAATCTTAAATATAAGTAAATGTATTATCACAAGATGATTTTTTTTCTACAAAAAAATTAATTTCATAATTAATTTCGATTATTTTAAAAATTTATAGGTTATAATACTTCTCCTCTATAATGAGATCCTAGAAGTGATATAAAATATTCTTAAAGATGTGTTATATGTCATATGACACCCATCTGATAGGGTATATGTAATGATACAACTTTTCTCAAAGAAACAAAAAATATTTTTTTGATTTACATTTTTTATTGTATCGATTACAATGTTACCTAATGAAGTAATAGAGGTCAAGATGGTGTCAACTGCTTGTTCGGAGCCCGAATCATGAAATGATAGAGGAATAGACTTGTACATACAACTAAGATAATCCATATATGGAATTTCAAAAGATATCAAGGGTCACATTATTTTTCTGCAACCATTCAAGCCCTAGAACACACCCATGTGAGTTTTAGAGGGATTGGGAGAGTGGATTCATGCACGTTTTGTGCATGGATATCAAAATTGTGAACCTAGCCCATATAGGGTTCCTCATTATGTAGTGGTTTAGTGCATAGTTGGTGCATGGTCTGACCAATACATCATCCAAATCGTTCACCCCTATGAGAATAGGTGAATGTGAGATTTTTATCTCAAAAAGTTTTTAGCTTAATTTTCATTTTCTTCCATTCTTCTCTAGTGTATTACTTCCCCATTCTACTTCCATGAGTACACTTCCACCTCCTTCTAGATTCATTTATAACTCATAGATCTAGACTCCAAATAAAGTGTTGTTAATCATGTTGGTTCTGTGTCAGTTAGATCACTATTCCTATTGATTCATTTTTATGGTTTCCCTTTTTATCTCCTACACTATTTAAGATCAATCTCATTTTTCCTATGTTCAGGGTGTTGGAACCTTATTTATTTTTCTTCCAATATACTTCTAATATAAGAAAATATTGGATTAGAAGTCATATAGAGACACAATAGGTAGGTGGTATAGAATTTATTCCCAGAGTTTTCGTGTTTTTTCATATCAACAGTATTGTTCCTCACACTGGAAATTTCTACATGTTACCATAAAATGGGTTCTTTAATTTTAATTCAATTGAATCATGTTATTATAATCTCATTGAGCCTTTATTTATTACTTTGGAATGTTAACTTCATTTATGGATACCCCTTTGGGTGTTCCAAACATATTTTCACCAATTAAATAATTTTTTAATGTTCCAAGATCGGACTAAGAATTCAGGTATGATTTTATATTGTTTTTTAAAGATTAATTAATAAAATGTATTTATTGTAATGGATGGTAATGGGTTGTTAAACCTTGATTATGAATTGAAAATTCCTTGTTTAATTAATTTTCTTATTTGAATCAAGTGGAATTAGGTCAAAAGGCTGGGCTTTATGTTACATCAATGTAATTTTGAATTTTGTGGATTTTTATTCCTTGGTTACATTGGTCTTGATTGTTATAATACATAGGTGGTGATCCCTCAAGTTATTACTACTATTATTATTATTCCATTGATATTGGCTATGGAGCGATGGTTAAGGTTTCTATTTATCATGAAGTTTCACAGTGCATTATATAGGGTGTTGAGCTTGAATCCTCTCTCCATTATTCTATTTTCTGGATGAGGGGTATGACATTCCACGTTCCTCCATTGCAGGTGTTGGGATTGATGAATCAACCACACCTACCTCGACTGTTGAGCATGATGTATCACATTCATTATGAGATTAAGGGAATATACCTTATAAGGGAAATCCCCCTAAACACAATTTGTGGTGGACTTCTAGGATTTTATCTGACACCGTACTCAGTCCTCCATCGGTACTGGAGAAAATTACATAGCTATGGGTACAAATAATTGAAATCCCCCTACTATAGATTCTTGATATTCACTAATTATATTTAGATCATGGGAGTAGATAATAAAGCTTCTTCTCATGATGATATAGGAGTAGTCTTTTTTATTTTTTTATTTTTTTATAGCATGATTTATATACATGTCTCTTGTATCCCGTGTTTCTTTTTTGTATATCATTATGCCATGATATCTTGTATCTGACTCATTTTTTCTGAATTTTGATATTATTTTTCAATTTCATTGTTATTTATGCTTCCAAAGTTTATTATTATTATTCTCTTTATGTCGTGAGTTGTGTATTCTTCCACTATTATGGGTTACTAGTCAATTTAGTATAGTTTTAGTTTGTATTAGGCTTCTTATATTGCCTATTTATATATATTATTTTTTATTCCACTATGATATTAGGTTATACTCTATAAACTATTTTACCTTTACACCCTCACTACCACTTATCAGCCTCTAACATATGCATATGTGCGCTTGAGGCCATCTGACCCACCGTATTGGGGAATGAGTTAAGTTGATCCCGGGTTTGGATGTTACAAAGTTATATCAAGGGTTTTTATTTTCCTTTGTCTTACTACTTGGTGATTAGATAAGACACTATGATATTATAGAATTTTAAAGGTTCATAACCCTAGGAGTAGCTGACCCACGTACAGGAGAATCCCAAATTACTAAGGATGGGTTATTGATATTATTAATCATGCTTGTTATTATTGACATGGCATCATTATTGGGTGGCACACATGTATTATGTTATTATAATTGTTATTATCGAAATTATATTTGTATTAATTAGGCCCAATGAAATGAGGGCATTCATTAAATTCATTATTCTAGGAACATTATGACTTATATGCCATGCATTTTTACATGCCATGTTTGCATTCCGCAATAACAGGACGTTCTGATATAGTTGGTTCTTGATTATTATGTATTTAAATGTTCTAATATTTATTCCATTGTCGATAAAATATAATCGGCACTTAATTTATGCCTTAACCTAACAATTTTTTTTTCTGTACATGTTAAATAATACACCATGAGTTGTCATTTATGCCACGTTGATCCATGGACCACTGGCCGCATGGGATGGCATGTGTTATGTTTAGGATTAAGTGGATTCCAAGTTTTAGTTTATAAGGTGTATATCCCCTTCTAAATTGGAAATGTTTATCCATTTAATTCAACCATTTAAAGAGTTTTAAATACATAAATGAGAAAAAATTCAAAATGAATATGACTTTTAAAATGAAATTGTCATATTATATGTGTGACCTAACATTTATAACACGACCCAACCTTATTAGTGGTTAGTTGAGAGTATCATACATTTATGTGGTTGTTATAGTCTTTTCATACAACCATGACATGGATTATAGAGTAGGTAGAGAGGTGTGATCCGGTCATAAGAAGGTTGTGTACCTATCTAAGATATCTATCTATGACCTCTTGACCATTAAATTTATTTTTTAAGCATTCGTTTAGCATTGTAATATCATTCCTCCATGGATTCCTAAAGTCGTACGCCCTAAAGGTAGTGAAGATCGTGTAATGAAAGTGGTGGGACATAAGCCACTAGTGATTCCTCCTACAGTTCCACCTATGGAACATCCAACTATTCCTAATATGGGAACCAATTCCCATTTATGATAGGGTTTTTTCTATTTTATGAAAAAATATATAAGGTGCCACTCGAACTACCCCAACTATGGTAGAGTTGACTCAAGAGTTTCATAAGAAGAATCCTTACACATTTTTCGGGGATGGTGGACTACATGCTGAAGATTCATTGCTGGAGGCCATGATTTTTATCTCGGAGCATTTGGAGACATCTTTATAATGGAGGTTCAAACTTTCAGCCTTTATTATACTTTATTCTTCCAGTAAATGGTGGGATGTTATTACTAAGGAATATCATCATCGAGAAATGGTCTGGATAGATTTCCACATGGTTATCTATGACTACTTATTTCCATATACTCTTAGGGATGACTTGGCTAGAGAGTATATGAACCTACGTAATGGATCCATGTCTTTCATGGAGTATTCTACAAAATTTATTGAGATGCATCGGTTCACACCGACTCTCTATTTATGATCTTATAACCACCAAGTGATTCTAGGGTGGGCTATTATAAGTCAAATGATCACAGATAAATGTTTTTTGGCTAACTATTATTATAGATATAGTCAACAAAGCCCTTATTAATGATAAGAATATGAGGTAAGATGATAGTTTGAACCAGAGAGGTTCAGTAAATAGACATATTAGTTGTTCTTCTAGAGGAATAATTCTTTGTTTCAGGGTTTCACTAGGGGGTAGCCATAGTTAGGAATCCTTGACTATCATCTTATTATCAATCACTAGTGTGGGAATCCAAGACATATGAAACCATTTTGATTTTAAGATCCAATTGAATTCAGTGGCTATTGAAAGATGTGGAATATCCAGGGCTTCTATAGGACCATTACATTAGTGCCTAGATAGTGGGTATCTACACCTACCCCCGGTTTCATTGTGAGGATAGTAATATCTCACCAGTAAGGACACTAGAATACCACTTTCCACGTGGACTAAAGTTGTGGTCAAGGAAAAGGTAATCAGACTCAGTATTCTCAGTTCCACCAGAGAGGTATTTCTCATGGAAGTCAAGTTTTGACTCACATTCATGGTATAGTCTAGTTACATGTAGTACATCCTATGCCAAATGAGCAGAGTGCCAGAAATTCTATTGTATGAGGTGTTATTCTAGTAACCACTACTTTTGTGTGTTCTTTATTTGACACTAAAATGTCTCACTCTTTTATATCAAAGATTATTATGGAATGTATGGGGCTCGAGATAGAGTTTTACTATGGTGTTATGACACTCCAAACACTTTTTTTGTATCTGATTAGAGATTATTCACCATTGTAATGATTTTCCCCTTGAGACAGGTAGATGTATTTTCGTATGCAATTTCTTCATCATTGGAATGATAGGTTTTGTTGTAATCATCAGGTTGGATTGGTTAGTTACCTGTCAATATCATATTGACGTCTATAACCTTAGTTGGACGTTTAAATAACCATTGTGTGGTAATAATGTTTACAAGGGATAATGGGATGTACTTTCGACTTGAATGGGACCCGAGCAGAAGATGATGGGTAGAGTTAAAATTTAAATTTCCGGTCTTTTCATGGATGATTGGGGGTTACGACCCTCTATTCCCCCCCCTATGGTGGATCATTTCAAGAACTTATTCTAATAAATCATCTTTGGGCTACCTCTAGTGTTAAAGGTAGAGTTTACCATTGAAATAGAACCAGGAGTGTCACCATTGTCCATTTTCCATATAGGATAAAACCTATAGATATTTTCGAGCTCAAGAAGCGTTTTTTTGGATCTGGATGAAAAAGGATTTATATTCCCCATCACTTCTCTATAGGGTTTACTAGTCTTTTTTTCCAAAAAGGTGTATGGTACCCTTACGATTTGTGTGGATTACTATTGATTGAACTAGACCATAGTAAATAATTAGTATCCATTGCCTCAAATAGATGACCTCTTTGATCAAATCTGAGGAGAGATAGTGTTTTAAAATATTAATTTTAGTTTATGTTGTAATCATGTACGTGTAAATTAATCATACATAACTCACATGGCTTCCAAAATAAGGTATAGTATTAATGACTACCTTGTCATGTCACTCAGTCTCATGAACATACCTACAATGTTTATAGAAATAATGAATTGGGTTTTCTACACTTATCTTGATTAATTCATGGTAGTATTTTTGAAAATCATATTAGTGTATTCAAACTCTCAATGTGAACATGATAAGAATATTGATATCGTACTAAATACACAGAGATAGCATCATATGTATGCTAAAATCAGAAAATTATGCTTATGAATCAATAATTTATACTTATAGGGTCACATAATCTTTGAGTTAGGAGGTTTAGTAATGCCATAGAGAGTAAGAGTTGTAGTTTCCTGGGTGAATCCCATGATTGGATTGGATATTCATACTTTCTTGGGGCTAGTCGGGTAATATAGATTCTTCATCTAGGTTTTAGAATGCCTTGTAGATCCTCTTACTGGTCTGAGTAATGCGAGTTTGAAATTCATATGGTATAAAGATTTTGATGCATACCTTCAGGAGTTCAAGGGAATAGTAACATCAACTAAGATCCTTATTCCACCAAATATGGCATGACCTATACAGTCTATAATGATGCATCGGCTGTTCATTTTTGTGTAGTTTTGAGGTATGATGTTCAATTCATTGCATATGAGTCTCATTAGTTGAGGAATCATGAGAAGAATTACCTGATACATGGCCTTGAGCTAGATGTTGTAGTTCATGAACTATGGTATTGGAGAAAATATTTACTTGTAGAGTGTTTTTTGGTTTTCACTACTCACAAAATCCTCATGTACATATTTACAAAGCATGATCTGAATCTCATGCAGTACATATGTGATGAGTATATACAAACCATTGATTTCAAGCCTATCTCTGTTCCTAGAAAGGGTAATGTTGTAGCTGATTCTCTGAGTCAAAATACATAGACACATGCGGTTTAGAAGGCTAGTGGTGAGTGGTAGATCATGGGTTTTTTCGATGATACCCATTGAGGTTTAGGATAATCATGTGAAAACTATCCTCCTAGCCTTAGTAGTTAACTCTAACCTTCTAGAGTGCTTATAAATGAGGCAAATTTAATATATCTAGGGCATAGTCTTGAGGAAAATCTTCTCAGATAATGATTAAACTTATGGTTGGACCATTGATAGAGTCGATACACTACTCTTTAATGGGAATGTATGGGTCTTAGCATATATCAGAGAGAAGTTTATGCATGAATTTCATGCCTCAGCATGGTTTTTTACATCCTTTTTTCACCAAGAAGTATTGATACATACATATCCAGTATTGGTTTCATGTTATAAAATGTGAGGTTTCCATATTTATCCCAAGGTGTTCCACCATTCAGCAGGGGAAGGTGAAATCCATAGAAACATCAACCAATTTCCACTTGGGAATAGAAAATGGCGGTGAAATCCCCATGATATGGTTTGTTATTAATTGATTTTTTGATGAAGGTCTCACACGTTTTACCTCTATGAGATACTTCTTCAGTAAAATAGCTAGGGAGGCACTATATAAGGGATGGCATACCTCTTCACAGAGATCCTCATTCTATAATTTCTGATAGATATATCTTGATTCCCATATTGGTTATTCAAGGGGTTTCATAAAACCTTAGGTAAGCAGGTACTTCTTAGCATGGCCTATCACCCACAAACCAATGGAAAGATAGAGTGCACGATTCAGGTGTTAGAGTACATGCACCGTGCATGTTACCATCACCTAGTGGGTTCTTGGGTGAAACAAACAACTTTTTTGAGTTCCCTTTTAATAATATGTTTTAGGATACAATTCATATGGATCATTATAAGGCCTTACATTGTAATAATTTTCATTCACCTATGTGCTAGCTATAGGTAGGGGAGGCAGCTCATATTGGACCATGTCTCATTCGGGAGACATTAATGCATGCTCAGTTGATTATAAAGTGCTTGTGGATATATCAATCTAGACCAACTTCATATGTTAACTGATGTTGATGACCTCTTGAGTTTGAAGTTGGATATCAGCTATTATTTTTAGTTTCACCCTGGTTGGTACATCGACATATTCAGAGTCTGGGTAATCATCCTCCATGTTTTTTTGAACCCTTTGATGTTATGAAGAGGATTGGACCAGTGTCTTACCAAATAGAACTTCATCAAAGAAACCTATTTATACATTATTTACTTCATGTTTCTCAGCATTGATAATATTATCAAAACCCATTGCACATATTACAACCAGATGAGGATGAGTTAGTGGGAGATGCTTCCATCAAGGAGTATCTACTGCGTATTGTTGATCAGATTTTCAAGAAACTATAAGGTTATTCTGTCCCTTTAGTGTTTTTTCATTGGAAGTAAAATTGAATATAGGATGAGACCTTTGAATGGGATACTGATATCTGAGCCTAGTGGATAGAAATTTTTTGGGATGATACCTCTTTAACCTTATAAGGCTAACTCGGGGGGTGAGTGTCTTTAAAAGGGGGGGAGGTTATAATGAACTGACTTTTCTCAAAAGGAATGGATCATTTTTTTAGTTTAAATTCGATTATTTGGACCTTATAATTTTATTTAAAGGATTCATAGAGTTCATGAGGGTGTTCAGGTATTATTCAAAGATCAAATCCCCAAATTGGGAGGGAAAACCTGGGTCATATGGTTAAGAGAAATCATGCCACCAAACTCACACAGTTTCTCTAATCGTGTAGTGAATTTCAGATGAGTGTAGAAGGCCACACAATTTTTTATACAACTATGCAAGATCAAGTGTAATCATGTGTGAGTTTTAATGGGTTTGGGACATTGGATTCATTCATGACTTATGCACTTTTATCCAAACCATGTTCCTAGACCTTGCGGGCTACCTCTATAGGTAGTGGTGTGGTGCATAGTTGGAACATGTTTTAGACAACCATGATGTCAAACCCTACACCCATTTTATAATGGGTGAATTTATAATTTTTTCCTTGAGTTATTTTAATTAATATTTATTTTTAATCCATTGTTCCCCAGTGTATATCTTTATCCCTTCTCCTTCCATGAGCACACTTCCTCCTCCATGTTTCTTTAAAAATCATGGTTTCAGACTCCAAATCAATCATTGTTGCACTACTACAAAACAGGGAAAGGGCAGCGGTGCCCTTTATCAGCGCTAAACAGAAAGCGCTGATAATGGGGTATGCCTTTATCATCACTATATAAAAGTGCTGATAAATATTACATTTATCAGCGCTAAAATAAGCGATGATAAAGGGTACCCCTTTATCAGAACTTTTTTTAGCGCTGATAAATGAATGTTTTATCAGCGCTTTTATTTTAGCACTGATAAAACATACCTTTATCAGCGCTTTTAATGAGCGCTAATAATGGTTCTGTCGGTTTTTATTTAATAACCCTAACAGACCATCCTCTCTTACAGGCGGGCAAGCTCTCGCGGAAGCTGAACCAGGCCCCTCACCGCGCGACCTCGTCCTCCTCCTTCCTCCTCCTTCCTTTTCCTTCCTCCTCCTCATCCTCCTCGTCCTCCTCCTTCTCCACTGCAACCTCCGCCTCCGCCGCCGCTCCCACTACCGCGACCGCCTCTGCCGCCTCCACCCTTGCTGTTGCGACCACCGCCGCCTCTGCTGCCGCCGCCGCCTTCGCCTCTGCCGCCGCCGCCGCCTCCACCCTCACTGCCATGACCGTCGCCGCCTCGTCCTCCTCCTCCTCATGCTATCAAGGTGGGAGGTGAGTTCCATGGATGGTATTCCCTTGGTATATTATTTATATATTGTGTTTGTGAGGACCAAATAGTGAATATAGATGTGAGATAGGAGTAATACCATATCTTGAGCCTAATTCCAGTAAGGATTTCCATAATAGATAGTGTGGTCTTAATGTGATTATGATTATTTCTAGGTATGTGATTCATAATTAGTGATGAGTGTTTAAAGAAGAGATGTTATTGATATTTAGCAACACAAGTGTGTTGTTTGTGAATGACGTGGAATTGGATACCCTATAGGTTCCATAGGGATATCTTGACTCTAAGATGAAGTAAATTGTAATTGTTTAGTTATGATGGTTCACATGTGTGAGAGTTCTACTAAGGTTATGTGTGATGACTTCTGTGGATAACCAACCCTTTTTTTCATTTTTCTTATTTTGGGTTACCATGGGCGGTAAGTTCTACCCCTTCGAGTTGAATATTTATGTATGAGATACAAAGGAAATAGTTTTTAATATTATGGTTACATGGATTCCGAAAAATTATCCCAATGGAAATGATGATGGATCCATATTAATATTCATCACATAGCATAATCTAATAGTTATATGATTAGACAAAGTTGAACCCATAATACAAAACATATCACCTAGTATGTTTGTCACATATACGAATAAATAAATTAGAAAAAAAACATGCTACAAAGCATAAAGGTACCATTAAATACTTACATTGGTTAACTTGTTTTAGAAATTGTTTATCTTCATCCGTTCCTTGTACTTGCACCCATGAATTTGAAGGTGAGTATGCGTACACGATAGTTGACCTTCTTAGAGAAGATTTTCTGGAAAAGTATAAGAGACATGAAGCAATGAAGATCATTAGAGTGTTGGAGAAAATGTGGTTGCTACAAACAATGTGGAAATTGGCTTGTGCAACATGGACGAAGTTACAACTTGCAGGTATTGTAACTTTGGCCATGTTGTACAAGCCGATTTCCACAATTAATAAAAAGATCTTCATTGCTTCATGTCTCTTATAATATTCCAGAAACTCTTCTCTAAGAAGGTCAACTATCGTGTATGCATACTCACCTTCAAATTCATGGTTGCAAGTACAAGGCACAGATGAAGATAAACCATTTCTAAACCATGTTGACCTATGTAAGTATTTAATGTTACCTTTATGCTTTGTAGCATGTTTTCTTCTAATTTATTTATTTGTATATGTGACAGACATACTAGGTGATATGTTTTGTATTATGGGTTTATCAGGAGTCCGTATGATTTCATGTTTCCACATTTCACTTTAAATAGCATGTTATAATTTTATATTTACTGTACCCTAATGGCTCAAATAGTCAGGCATATTGTAGATGTTGCTAGAATGCTGTAGGATTCTTTTTCCCCAATGGTAGTACATTTTTAGTAGGTTTTCACTGATGAGGTATAAAATTTACTTCTTAATAAAGAGATAAACTTTATAATCTAGTTAGTTTTGGGAGAAAATTAAGTTTCTATCACAATTTCTAAAATAACACCAAAAGAGAATCAGTTGTTTGAATTACAATTTGATGATATAGAATATAATGGTTTCATATGGCATAGTACATTTCCATGGGGTTTTATAGTTCTCTAAAATAGATGGTTGATTGGTATTTATTATTTTGTTGGACTATTGGAGATTGAACCAGATGAGAGTCATGAATATGTATCTTCATCCACGCATTGATAGTCACATTGATCATCTATGAGGTTCTATGATCTTCTCCAATATATATTTGACATTAGGATACCATTAGATGAGTTGGAAATCGATGGACCTACCATGGACTGCTTTTAGGAGTAGTTATGGCCGGTCTGATTTTTTAGCGATGATTTTTGGTTTAACTAATGCATTGGTTGTATTAAGGGACATGATGAATAGGATATTTCATCCTTTTCTGGATCAGTTTTTAGTAGTTTTTTTCAATTAAATATTAGTGTACTCCCAACCCATTGTTGATCTAGACCAACATCTTATCATCACCTTGAGTACATTGAGATAGCATCATATTTATTACTGTTTTCTCCTGTTACTCATCGGTTTCCTCTTGTTCGCATGTCATGTATTTTCTAAGGCATCATTCAGTCTTTGTAAGACTAACTTGGAATAAATTTGATATATGTCAGATTAAATCTGGTATCTTATACATACAAGATGTTCACCCTACTGAACACACCATGTATATGGATTTCACATGTGTTTAAAGGCATTTGTACCATGATTGGTTTTCATAAAACCCAAAAAATGATACCTGATTAATTAAAACATAATATTAGGCAAGTTCTCGTGATCGAACCCATAAAGATGATGAATATGAATAAAGAATGGATGAATGCCAATCGGTTGACAAAAGGGTATGAAGATGGCGTGAAAGAGTTTATCAAGTTTGCAGAAGATCATGCATGTGACCCTTCTCAAATCCTTTGTCCGTGTTTACGCTGTTGTTATTCAAGACAAATTAGTACAGAGGAGTTGGATGAACACCTGATCTATCATGGAATAGATCGATGTTATACATGTTGGAATAAACACGGGGAAAAACCAATATAGGTAGTGACTCAGAGAACACAACATTTTATAGAACATCTGATATGATTAGAAGCGTGAACAGTGAAGATGATCGTATGGAGGGTGTGATTACAGATGTGAACGATGATGAAGATTGTATTGAGGAAATTACAAGGACAGTTGGTGATGAACTTCGTGATTGCCCAAAATTGTTTGAGAAGTTAAAGAGTTGTGCAAAAACCTCATTGTATGCGGGTTTCACTAAATATACAGCATTGTCAGCAGTATTGAAGCTGTATAATTTGAAAGTAGGCAACAGGTGGAGTGATGCCAGTTTTATGGAACTACTTGCTCTCCTGAATGACATGCTCCCAGAAGATAATGAACTCCCAAGATGAATATATAATTACAAATGAATGCTACGATCGATGGGTATGATCTCTGAAAGAATACCTGCTTTCCCGAATGACTGTATATTGTTTCGCAAGGACCAAAAATCACTTAAATAATGCCCAAAGTGTGGTGCTTCCCGATACAAGAAAGATGATTCTAGTCCAACGAAATTTGTATGGTACTTTCCAACCATTCCTAGGTTTAGACGCCTATATGGAAGGGAGGAGACTGCAAGACAATTGACATGGCATGCAGAGACAAGAATTAAAGATGGGAAACTACGTCACCCTACAAACTCTCCTTAGTGGATGAGAATTGATCATGAGTATCCTGAATTTGGGAACGAGCCGAGAAACCTTCGTCTGGCATTATCTACAGATGGGGTGAATCCTTTTGGTTTTTAAAGCAACAGTCACATCACATGGTCGGTTATGTTGGTAAATTATAATTTACCACCGGGTTTATGCATGAAAAGAAAATACATCATGTTATCTATGCTTATATCAGGAACAAAACAACCGGGTAATGATATTGATGTTTATTTATCCCCATTGATCAAGGATTTGAAAATATTGTGGGACTCAGGTGTTACGATGTATGATGCTTACAAAAATGAATAGTTCACTTTGAAAGCCATGTTGTACGGGATGATAAATAACTTTCTTGCTTATGGAAATTTGTCAGGATATAGCATTAAAGGAACTCAAGGGTGTCCCATTTGCAAACAAGGCACACAATCAATTAGGTTGAAACATTCATCAAAAACCATGTTTCTAGGACATCGTAGATTTATACCCCGATGACATAAGTACCGATCTTGAAAGACATCATTTAACAGAAGTTCAGAGGAACGTACAACACCGTCTCCACTAATAGGTGATCAATTGTTTGAGAAAGTGAAATATTTGGACACTACTTTTGGTAAAACATTTTCGAAAAACCTTACGAAAACTGGTTGGAAAAAGAGATCAGTTTTTTTTGAATTACCATACCGGAATTGTCTGTATGTCAGAAATTTTCTTGATGTTATGAATTTTGAAAAAAAATGTATGTGATAGTGTCATAGAAACGTTGCTAAATGCACCTGGCAAAACAAAGGATGCAATTAAAGCTATATTGGACATGGTTGAGATGGTAATACGAGAAGAGTTGGCACCAGTGAAGGATAAAAAATGAACATTTCTTCCTATTGCTGCTTACACTCTTTCCAGGTAGGAGATATATCAGTTTTGAAACTTCTTGAATGACGTAAAGGTTCCAGAGGTGTATTAATCAAATATCAAGAACATCGTGTCAATGGGAGATTTAAAATTAAAGGGTCTGAAATCACATGACTGCCATGTTTTGATGCAAGTTCTAAATCCTATAGCTTTATGTTGCATTTTTCCCAAGAATGTCTGCCATACATTAACGAAGCTCTGTTTCTTCTTCAAAGCTATATGAAGCAAAGTTATAGACCCGGGGAAATTTCCAACTATGGAAACATAAATTTCCATCATATTATATGAATTGGAAATGTTCTTCCCACTGACATTTTTTGATATGATGGTTCATTTGATGGTTCATTTGGTGAGAGAGATTCGAGTATGTGGTCCTTTACATTATAGATGGATGTACCCCATTGAACGGTATATGAAGATTTTGAAAGGGTATGTCAAAAACCGAAGTCAGCCAGAGGGTTGTATTGCGGAGCAATATATTGTTGAGGAATCTATTGAATTTTTTACCGAATACCTATCTTGTGTGGAAATAGTTGGCCTACTGAAATCTCGTCACACTGAGTGGCTTAAGGGTAAAGGAATTTCTGGAAGAGAGGTTGTCACAATCAATATTACAGATCGGGAGCAGGCCCACCTTTACGTTTTTCACAACAGTTTCGACGTTGAACCATATGTTCAAACCCACAATGAAATTCTTAGGCATTTGAATCCTTCTAGGGCTGAAAAATGGATATCAGATACACATAATCGACAGTTTATAGGATGGTTTCAAGACCATATTTTTAAGCAGTTAGATGAAAATCCAGAGTCAATTTCAGAATGACTTCGATGGCTGGCCGGAGTAGCAAGTGTGTATGTATTATCTTACAATGATTATGCAGTTAACAGTTATACATTCTATACTAATGAACATGATGAAAACAGTACCATGCAGAATAGTGGGGTTAGACTTGTGGCTGAGGCGATGCATGTTTCCGGTGCTAAGGACAAAAATCCAATTTATGCGAATATGTCATACTTTGCATCATCAAATGAATATGGGAGTTGGATTATACGAAATTCAAAGTGTCAATTTTTCAATGCAAGTGGGTTGATAACAGGACTACTGTTAAAATAGATGAATTAGGATTTGTGAAAGTTGATTTCAGTAATGAAGGGGAGAAAAACAAACCATTTATAATGGAATCACAGGAAGTACAAGTATTTTATGTTCCGGACCCTGCAAACTTAAAATGGTCAATTGTTCTGTTATCCACCAAAACAACTGAAGGGTCAGATGAAAGTTCAACAGAGGTTGCCCATTTTATAGGGACTCCACAATCATTTCGTAGCAGTCCAAATGTAGACAGTGTTTTCTATGTCAGAGGAGACCACAATGAAAGAATTTACATAGTCGATAGAGGAGTCAAATGCTGGTGGTCCCAGTGCAGATCAACAACAGGTTTCTCAACCTGTTTTTGTTGGTCCCAGTGCTAAGGTACAACATGTTTCTCAACTTGTTGATGCTGGTCCCATTTCCGATGATAGCTCTCTGGGGGAAGATATTGATGCTACTTCTGAGGAAATGGTAGGAAATGAAACCCTGAAAGCACAAAAAAAACAAGAGTGTCGTAGTTTGACAGTGTTGGCCAAAATCCTTAAGGCAAAAGCAAAAGGCATCAAATTTGAGGTGGGATGGAATAAGCGAGGCCAACATGTTAACCACAACAAAGCCATCTTTAGTAGCTACATTGGAATCTTCACTCGGAAACGCGTGCCGATTGATGTACAGTCGTGGCACCATGTTGTCATCGAGCTGAAGACACTAATGTGGGAAGAGATTACAGTAACATTATGATATCATTTTTTTAATTTATTAAAATAAAATAAAATACAAAAACATTGACTTACTCTTCATCATCCATTGCAGAGTGCATTTATAGTATATTTCTCGCACAAGGAATATGTATTAAGAGTTGCAGGAAGGATTCATAGAGGTTTCCGCACAATTTTAACAAAATATCATCTTAAAGATGTAGAAGGGAAAATCAAGACACACCCACCTCCTCTTTACACACACTTGATATCCCAAAAAGTGTGGGATGCGTTTAGCAACCGTCGTGGGGAGCATAATTTTCAGGTACATTGTGTGGGGTAATAAGTTGTTTGACGTTTTCTTGTATTCATCACTCTGATTGATAGTTTTTTATTTATTAAATAGCTACTGAGTGCTGAAAATAAAAAACATGCAACAGAACCAGCGTACCCTTACCGTAAAGCAAGGATGGGGTACGCTGAACTTGAGAAAAAATTGGTACGTCTTTTAAATCTACCCTACTACTAGTATGTGACATAAAACAACACCATAACCATGTTTCTCTGTTTATATGCAGATTGAGGAATCGAAATCGAAATCCATATCCATCCCACGCCATGTGCTATGGAAGGAGGCTCGTGTAAATAAAGAGGGGACATTGATAGATGAAAACGCACAAAAATTGTGGGAAACATGTGTAAGTATGACATAATATAAATTTTAGTTGCTTTAAATCTCTATTACATTACAATAACTACTTAGTTTTCTATATTTTCTATTTGAAATAGTCACAAGAATCAACAACAACCGCACCAGATGCAGACATACTTTCAACAGCCTTGAAGCAGCCAGAAAAGTATGGCCACGTCAGAGGTGAGGGTTTTGGGGTGACACCCCGAACATATTTTCAAAAATAAAAACAAGCGGAGGATCAAAATGAAAAAATGGAAAAGCTGCAAGAACAATTATCTATATTTCAAGAAAAATTACAATACCAGAGAGAGATGATAGCAAAATTGATGGGGGAGAGGCAAGGAGAAGAAAAAACTCAACAACAACCCGTGCGTGACGATCTCGCCCCACCCCCACCAGCTTTGAGGCGAGCCATTCCCCTAAAAAACCTGTCTTATATGAGGTAATCAATGTTTTAATAATTGTTTCTGTGAAATTTGATTTACATAGACACTGATACCTTTCCTGTACTAATATTACATATGGTGAAAATGATTGTGATTTATATTTATCAACTCCCACCTATCGCCATGTAGTGAGGGCTACGGTGTTCAATATGAAAAATGACATGCTACACAACAGACAGCTTCCAAAAGATCATCTTAGAGTGTCAATTAACGTAGCTAATGAGCCGAGTGTCGAGCTACCTGTTCCAAATAACGATGAAAACATTCATACGGTTGAACAAGCTGTTGGAACATTAATCAAATGGCCGGAAGTTCTTATAAAAAAACATGTTAACAAAAAGGTATTCATTTCTTATTTATTTTTCAAGCTGGACCTTTAACATTTAATGAAAAAAGGTCTGAACCAAGGACTGTTATTACAGAATGACAAAGACTGTGGGGTGAAATGAAATATCAGCTCTAAACTATCTCAAGGATCAACCAACCGATTGAAATGGTCTACTGAGAGCACCTTAACCACGCCCATTCTATATCCATAGTTAATATCATTGCAGGCTCATGTGGATACAAAGTTGAAAGATGACAATACTCAAATAGTTGCTTTCGAAAAAGATATGTATGGAGATGAGATATCAGATTTCATTAGTTCTTAAAATGTAAATGAACTCCTCAAGTATGAATGGCTAGGCGCCTCAGTTGTAAATGTATACATGAGGTATGTTTTCATGATTGGATTTTACAAAAGATGATATACTCTGATAATTTTGACTAAATACATTTTATATTTGTCATAGATGTATATATGAAAAACAATTGAAGGGATTTCCCCATGATCAAAAAATTTGGACTCGTTATTCCTCACACCACATCTTCAAAAGACGAAATATATTCTGTTAAAGAGGCTGCAATAATGTCACCCCTGCTCAAATCATTTAAAAACAAAATTACGGATGACAGACTCTTTTTCATACCAACGATGTATGGGTAAAACTCTACAATTTAATCATATCAACTATATTTTCATTCCTTTCTTTACTTATTCTTTTTTGTATTTTTAGGGAGCATTGGATGCTGATTGCAGTCAATTTGGATACTCCAAAGATTTATTTTCTGGATTCAACGCGTGGATATCCAACAAACTGACCATGCATGATGGCATTTGTTAATTTGTAATGCACTAGATCCAACATTTTATAACTAAACATCTAGTTATATAATTTATTTTATATTTTAATGAGGATTATGTTATGATAGGGCGGTGCATCCATATCGTCTAATGCATGGAATGAATCCAGGGCATAAGGATAAGCACGCCTACAAGATCTGTAACTGGAAAAGTATCTGGGTATATATAATAACATTTCACTATCCAAACACATATCAAAAAAAATTACTTATATGTTTTTTGATGTTTCTGTAGTGTCCAAAACAAACAAACGGAAATGACTGTGGTTATTATGTTTGTAAATTTATGAAAGAGATCGTATTTCATCAACAAACTAGCATCCCAGATGAGGTATTTTTGAAAATAATTACGAGCTCATTTAAAATATTTATTAATCTTTTGTGTATTTATATTGTTTCAGTACTACCATGACTGTCACAAAAACTCATATTGAGAAGATGATATACATGTGTTTAGAAACGAATGGGCAACATACCTGATGGAATATTGTACACAAATAGGATGAATGTGAATTCCTACCACTTCTGTTATCTATATATGATCATTGATTATCCTACAAAGTTCTTTGGTGAATTGAGAATGCTCTGATGTATTGAAATCTTAATTTATTACTCAATATTTTCTATCCCCGGATTCATATTATTGATCTTTGAACAAATCAATATTGAAGTAAGGAATGATGGTGTGCAGTGCGTATGGGGTGAACGAAGAAACCACCAAGGATCAACAAATTCCATTTTCTGTATCTCGTTTTTTTGAACATGTATTTGAGCACATGTGTTGTTGTTTGACTTGCACAATTATTTCCAGGTAGATGCATGAGATAATCAGTATCGTTGAGGGATTTTTTGGAACCAAAATATGTGTCCCAGGATAATCCAAGTAAGGGAAAGGCTGGTTGAGATGAAATCCATGCTCAAATGACCAGTACATCATCAAAATAATCAACCCTGTGATGCACCATCATGTAGAATCTGGTTCTCGTGATGTTTTGAGGTGTTTATGGAAGGTATGGGGAGTCTGATAATCCACATGGCCACCATAAATAATGTTTACAGACAGCTCCACAAGTTTTTTGTGCCTCATGCCTCTTTATAAGGATCACTCTATTCACATGGTCCATCTTAGCACATATGTCCCATTCAGCCCATTGCTACTCTTGGAAGAACCTGAGAATCTGACAATGCATAAGCCCCAAAAGACCTATACCCATCCAACCAAGAGTATTCCTAGTGTGAAGGGAAGCTAACCATGGGTAATACCCACAACATACCTCTTTTAAATATATGGGTTTTGATCCTTGTATTCTAAATAGGGTACGTAGGAAGCCTCCATGAGGTCAAATCCCAACCAATGGTAAACCATGGTGACCCCCTCACTGGGGTACACCTTCGCTTATTTTCTCTATTGTATTTCCCTTAGTGGCGTCCGAATAATTCTTCAAAATAAGAAACCTTACCTTTATGGGATGCACCACACTTGGGTCAGACCTCATTGGGCGTTTTGATCCATCTATCAGGTAAACATTCTAGGTGCTCCCTCCTAGAGATGTACCTACCTAATCCACCTTTATAAGTGTTTTGATCCACCCAGGTCTTACATCTCTGTAAGACATTAAATCATGACCCTCTATCCTCATGGGATGTTAAACTCATGGAATACCACAAGTTAAACATGGGTTTCCATTAATATATTCAATATTAATGTTTAATCAGTCCTTATTAATGTATTGTGGAGGTGTGGTTTTATGTTTTCCAGTATATTTCGGAAGATTACACACTTTATGTAGGCGATTCCATGCTTTTACATTATATGATGATTTTATTATCTAGTATTTTCTTTCTAGGTGTACTATATGAAATGTTTGTGTGGTTAAAAATGTGTTATCAAATGAATTTGGGGTGTGTATAGACTTGAAAGTTATTTTTAAAATGAATGTAGTTGTATTTCTTGTGGATTTTCATGCTTAGGTCCTTTAAATGTGTTTGAAGAAATGAGAAAGTTGTGTAATGGGTGTTTTCAAATGGATTTAATGTGTTTGTGAATTTTAAAGAGGGTTTTCTTATGAGATGTAGAGATTCTATATATGTGTATTTACATTGAATGAAAGTACATGAGAATGTGTTGATATATATGATGTGTATAATGTAAATTGGGCACAATTTCCATACAAGTTATTTTCTTTATGATGTGCAGGGGACAGTGTGAGAGGGCAGGGGTGGTTTTCTGGTGGAGGGGGAAGGGGGAAAATTGGTAGGGGGAAGGGGTAGGGGGTGTGATGGGTTCTTTTAAAATATATAGGGGGTGTACAATGGGCAGGGGGAAGTGCAGTGGGCAGGGGTGCACTGGGGAATGGGGCAGGGGGTGTTCAGGGGGGCAGGGACTGTGCAGGGGTAGGGGGTGTGCTCGGGGGTGGGCAGTGTGTATCGGGTGTGCTGGGGAAGGGGGCAGGGGTGCTTCTTTTTATGGAATGGGGGGACATAATATTTGTTTTATGTTTCGTTCCTTACTAGTATAATTGGTTATTTTATGTATTGTGCATCACTAGTATAATTCCATTTAGCAACCCCATTCTTTATTTCATTATTGTATTACTAACATAATATTTGTTTTATTATGTAGGTAAAATCTTTTTCCTCAGTTCGAATGCTTTTTTCGGAAACCGCCGCCATGGACGACAATTTTTTATCGCGGATGGATGCAAAAAGGATGGAACATCATTGTTTTTTAACTTTTTGTTAGATAAATGTAATTGTAACCAAATTGAAAATTGTTTGAAATGTATATAGAAGTGTGTTGTTTTGTATTAATGATTTCAAGTAAATGTATGTATCATTTTTTGTTCTTCTGTGCTTTGTGTGTGGGTGTTGTGTGTGCAGTGTGCAGGTTTTGTTTGGACTGTGCAGGTGTTGTAATGTGTGCAGGTGCTGGGCAGGTTCTATGTAGGTTCTGGATTTGGATAGGATCTTTGGCCTTTATCAGCGCTAGTTAAGTGCTGATAAATGGATAATATATCAGTGCTATTTTGAGCGCTGATAAAGGTAGTTTTTATCAGCACTCAAAATAGTGCTGATATATTATAAATTTATCAGTGCTGAAAATAGCGCTGATAAATACTACCTTTATCAGCGCTCACTTAGCGCTGATAAAGGGGACCCCCCTTTATCTTCTCCGAGATTAACAGCGCTTTTTTAGCGCTGTTAAAGGCCGTTTTTAGGGCTATTATAAGCCATATTTTTGGAAGTTTTGGTCACATTGGATCCATGTCAGTATGTTATTGAATCCCCTTTATTCCATTCAAATATGATCTTCCTATCTCTTGTCATATTTAAGTGAATCTCATTTTATCTATTTTTATTTCATTGGATCATTATTCATTCTTCTTCTTATCTACATAGAATTTGAAGGTGATATTGGATGAGGAGTCATCTATGGACCTAAGGTAGATTATGTAGAATTTATTCACAAAGTTTAAGTGTTTTTCATATCCCTATTGTTGTGATTTACACCATAAATTATTGTGTGTTACCATAAAATGGGTTATTTCATTGTAATCAATTGAATAATTTTATTATACTCCCATTTACCCTTTCTCTGTAACAAGGGGATGTTAAATTCATTCATTACTACCCCTTTGAGTGTGTCTAACATATTTCCCCTAATTATATAATATTTTAATTGTACAAACTCTACCTATGTTTTTGACTATGCTTGTATATGGGTTTTACATTCTTAATTAAATATATTAATTGACTCTAATAGATTTTAATGGGTTTAAAAGAATTGATTATGAATTTCCAGTGCCTTGTTTAATTAATTTACTTATTTAAATCAAGTAGAATTGGGTGGAAAGTTCACGCCTCATGTTACATCAATATAATTGTGAATTATGTGGATTATGAGGCCTTGGTTACATTGAGCTTGATAATTATAATATTTATGAGGAGGTCCCTCGAGTAATTATTATTGATATGATTATTCCGTTGATATTGGTTTTGGAACGATGGTTATGGGTTCAATTGTTCATTGAGTTTCATGCCCCCTTACATTCGGTGGTGAGTATGATGTCTCTCCCCCATTATAATTTTGTCTCGATGAGGGGAATGACGTTCCACATTCCTCAGTTTCTGGTGTTGGGAGTAACGAATCATGCCACCTATCTCAAGTGTTGAGCATGAAATCTCACATTCATTATGATATTCAGGGAATGTACCATATTCTTCAACCTACCAGCTTGTTAGATTGATTATGGACACATGTGCTACACCACTGGTCCAACCAACACTTAGAATCTAGGTATATGCCTCCCTATTTACTCAAATATTAATTTAATATAGGTTGATAGAGAATAAAACTATATAGATATATTATTACTATATATATGGTGATTGATCAGATTCATTTTAGGCTACACAGAATTAGGTGAAGTCTGTCTGGTGTCCTATAGAAACCTAAGAGGATTGATATTTATTTATTTCCAATGTTTCTTATTACTCAGTTATATCTGCACACTGTTCAGTTATGTACACATGATGGATTATTTCTAAACAATGTTAGTGGTGACCTACTGGGAGTTTATCTCACACCCTACTCAGGACGCCATTAGTACTCGAGTATATTACATTCGTGTAGGTATAGATAATGGAATTAACCCTGATATATATTCTTAATATTCTTTGCTTATAGTTGGATCATGGGAGTAAAGGACTGATCTTATGCTCAAGATTATTTATGAGCATTATTTTGCCTTTTTTTTTAATTTTTTTTATAGCATGATGCATATTTATATCCCCTATTTCATTTTTTTATATTAGTATTCCATGATATCTTGTATCTGACTCAACTTTTTTGGATTTTAATATTATATTTTAGTTTCTTGGTTAGTTATTCCTCTTTATTTTATTATTATTTCACTATTTTTGTTGTTCCATTTGGTGTATATAATTCCTCTACATCAGGTTACTGGTCCAGTCATTATAGTGTCTTTTTTTATTATGCCTCAACTATTTTCTATTTATTTATCTTATCTATTGTTCCACACTAATATGAAGGTATAGTCTCCCACTATTCCACATTTATAACCTCACTACTATTCATCAATCTTTATCATATGGTGATTAACACTTATGGACATGTGACCCACTAGCCCAAGGCACAAGTTAAGTGGATATTGGGTCAGGATGTTATAGCATTGATGACATTTAACTATCAGTTGTAAGCATCTTATGATATATTGAGACTTCTTATCATGATGTTCTCACATTTTAATCTCTAATAGAGGTGGTTATGATAATATACCCACCAATAGAAATTTCACATGTTATATGTTTCATTAATTATTCTTATATACGTTCGTGTGTATTAGTCCTTATAAATGACCTTATTATTAATATGTTTCATGAATATCATACTTTGATGTATTTATGGAAACCATGATTCCATATGATCATGGTGATATAAGATGAATTGGGTGTTTCATAAGTGATATAAATTAACAAATAACCCAATAAAGGATTTGCAACTTCCATAACATTAGAAGTAATATCCTTATCCCTCTAATTAGAATGGAACATTCTGATTAAATCAATGTCCATAGTGATTCATCAATGTGTTCATTTTTGGAAGTTAATGGAAAATAAATCAAGAATATTGGTCATCGACACAAGTATTCAATCTTCTTAATGAGATATTGAGAGAAAGGGATAAAATTAAAAAGTGTTTTTATAAAGTTTTTGTTGAAATATTAATTTATATCTCTATGACTTACATGACATCCTATTAGCCACTAATTTTTGTATTTACACCAAATTTCTATGTATAATGGAGAAACATGCCTAAAGAGTAACAATCTAAGATTATCTAGAATCTTAGATAAATTCTATTTAAATTTAATAATTATATTTTATATTATTCTCTAAAAAACATGATGCCTTTCATAAATATTATATTATACTCAAGAAATATTCTAGGTTGTTTAAGAAATAGGGATAAAAGAAGAATGATAGAAAAAAAGATATTCTCAAAGATAAGATAGTTATATTAAATAAATTAAAAAACTAATGTGAAAGGATATAGAGAAGGAAAATATGGTAAAACATATTAATGAAAAGAATATTCTAAATGAATAAGAGTTATGTAAGACATAATATAAGTTTATATAAGTATATAATTATATGAAAAATATGAAAAATTATTTAAACAGAAAATATGGAAGTTTAATTCAAAACACCTCAAGCTACTGTGAAAGATATCACTTGAAAATGATGTTAAAATTTCTATAGCTAAACATCAAGGTAAATCATGTTTTACTAACAGTGATAATTATATAACAAAATCTGGTAATTTTTAAGTCGAAAAAAATCTTAATAAATCTTCTTCAATATCAAATGAAGATAATAGTAACTTTTGTAGAAATACATCCCTAATAAAAAGGAAAAAGTGGAAAAATATAGATATAAATTAATGACATTTTTTATAAAAATCCAATATTAATATGGGAGATCAAAATTTAGAGGTTGTTATTGGGGTTGTAGAAAAATTGGGCATAATTCCTATAGTTTCAAGTACAATATGTAACTCCCTTGAATTAGGAATTAAATTTTTGGGATATACTCTGAAAAGAATAGAATTAACTCTGTGAATATTAGGAATAATTTAAGGAATGAAAAATATGTGACTAAAAGTTCATCATTTCTATCTACTCAGAAAAAATTTGAATTTCTGGGGTAATTTTTTGTAATATGTGATTAAAATTAAAATTCCCCAAACCAAACCACCCAGTATAACTTACTGATTCACATGATCTAATGTGTGCCTCCCCATATGCAATAGGTTTTTAACTGTGAATGGGGGTTTTAATGTTGTCAATGGGGAGACCACACACTCAATATCATATCTTGTAATTAATATTAATAGTAATAATAATAATAAATGAATGAATGTAAACAATAGGAAGTAAACAAGGTGTTATAATGTAATTTTAGTTATCAAAAATTTCATACAATGCATAAATAAATATCCTCTAAAAGTGGAAAGAAAAACAATAGTATAAGTTTTGAAAATAATTAAATAAAAAATGTCTAATCCTTTGGAGTCTATCTAAGTCCTTCCACCAGCTCCATTCTCAATGGATGAACCATATTAAATAGTAATTTTCCCTTTCGTGGTTCCTTGTACATGAAAGCTACATACTTATCAAGTTTATTTCATAGGTTGTGAGTAATAAAACCTTATAGGTTACAAATAATGTGTCCTTAAAAAATATTCACATGTATAACAGGTTTATATCATGATAATTATAAATATTATAGTTATCATTAAAATCACATACTGATCACTTATGTGCTTAAGAAAGATATCATGTTCCCCAGCTATACCTTTTTTAGATCCATTCAAGAAGGATGATCAAGATATCAGGAATGATAAATAACTAGAAATAAGGTTTGTGACATGTCACTTAGTATCCTCAAGGCATTGAATGGACATTATAATCAGTATCAATAAGGCTTAGAGTTATATAATGTTCATCAGTATCCTCAAGGAATTATGTTCTTTCTAGCCCGTAAGGTTATCATACACCGATCCCATGAATGGTTTTACCATCATCGACATCATATACCATGCGCACTCCAAATCATAAAGATAAACATACCATGATGGCACATGTATCAAGAATGTCAATAAAAAATAGCCAAGGACATTATATCAACAAACATGTAGAGATCAGTAATTAAATATTATCTTATCATCAAGGCAATATAGTATCAATATAAAAAAAAATGTGATCGCCATGATTCCTGATATCAAGCTACTCTATCAATACACATGGAAACAAGATCATACATGGGTATCACAACTATACAGATCCCCATAAGAAATCATCATCAATAAAGAACAATAAGACATGATAATATATCATGAACTATGGAAAAAAGAGTATAAAAGTTCCTCAATATGTTAATAACTTCCTACCTCAAGGTTTTCAAAATCGGTGTCAAGGTTTACCAAGGGTGTCATCTCCTGAACCATAATTTCACTCCAAATTGAAAAATATCACATAGAAAGATCTCCTAGAAATGGTTTTTAATAACATAATATGGTTTGTAGTTTAAAAAGTAAGAAATAAAAATACAAGGGGTGGAATAATGCTTACCTAACAATAGCTACCATCCATGGTAGAATCTATATTTGGTTTAAGAGAAACATCAATGGTAGAATGAAAGAGACTATCAATGGTAGATTCACTAATTTCTTCACTTCCAAGACATTATAGAATACCAATAATCCACAATAAGGTTTTCAAGATACCAATAATATAATTACCTCACTATAAATCTCAATCCATCATCATCTTATATATAGTAAAATAATTCCATGATTGAAAAAGAAATAAGTGAGTAAATTTATCCAAATAAAGAGAATCATTACCGACCTTAACCGAGTCACCAAAAATAG
The DNA here is from genome assembly GCA_963277665.1 of Viscum album. Taxonomy (NCBI): domain Eukaryota; kingdom Viridiplantae; phylum Streptophyta; class Magnoliopsida; order Santalales; family Viscaceae; genus Viscum; species Viscum album. Next base: position 732,783,440 of record OY728136.1, on the reverse strand, counting down.
GAATAATTATTGAAGAAGGGTAATCTGAGGAATTCGATTGACCTAAAAATAGTCAATATCAGAACACCCATGTTTGTATCTTTAATAAGAATATTCATCCAAGACTAGCCCAAAAACATCTAGACCATTTCCAGAATTTGAAGAGAATATCAAGAGAGGTGTTTGAATCAATTAAAATAGGTTGGAACTGATTAATGAATTAATTAAAAATCCCACCTTTAATCTATTTCAATTTCTATTTAAATTTAGTCATGGTCAAGAGGAAGGGAGAAGATTCCCTGTGATTGAAAAAACTATCATGACCACCAAAATGGCCTCTACCATGAACTATCTTTGGTCATGGTTCTCTTCATCACCTAGCCTAAAATGACATGGCCTATTGTATTTCACCAATTAATTGGACATTTACTCTATCAACCCCCATAATGATCATGTTGTAGTTTCTCAAACCATGTCTAACAATAGCCTTACCCAAGATCTATATCTATCCCCTAACTCAGCGGCGCTATTTCCCTAGCCCATTTTTTCTTGAGACATGTTAGGGACCACTACATACAACACTATGGCTATGGTGTTACCTATTTTGTCATAAAAAAAATATAGTAATCTTTCACTAGACAGTCATTTATCCCATGTTTCCACAAAATAATGGATCAACTCAAAAACAAGATGGAAAATATGGGAAACAAGGCTTCAAATAAAATAGAAAATGTTTTGTGGCATTATAAAATTGAAAATTATGCTGAAAAATATATGAATACTCTTTCTAGATTGTTTCCTTATGTTTAAAAATTAAGATAAATTCATAAAAATAATAAAGATGAAAAGTTACTCCCTATTGAAGTTTTTATAAAAGCTACGAGTGAAATTATTCTATGGGTAATTGATAGTAGTGATACCTCTCATGTGGCTAGTGAAACAAAAATCATGAATAAAATTAAAGAACATGGTGGAGGAGTAGATACTTTTTCAAATGATACCTCTTAAAAAATTTAATGAATCCTTACTATAATGATTGAAACCTATAATATAAAATCCAAAGATATTTTTTGTTAATCATATTAAATATAACTTATTTAGTGTAATAAGAAAAGTTCATGATGGGGATGAAGTTATTTTAATTAAAATTTATATTATCTTAAAAATTTTAAAATTTTAAATAATTGTTACTATGTGATAAAAAACCGATGATAATTTATTCCAAATTGGTTTTTTAAGTAACTTTTGTTATCTGAGTGCTAAAAATGAAAATATGATTTGGCATAAAATACATAGACATATTGTTGAAATAAATTTTTTTTAAAAATCAATGAAGGATTTGGTGAGTGGCATGTACCAAGAAAACAAAGATTTGTTATGTTTATAACATTTCAAAAGGGAAAGGTTATACAGGAAGTCATAAAATGATATATATTCATTCCAACAAGACTACTTGAACATAAACACTCATTTTATATGGTACAATGATCAATAAATCCACTAAAGAATATATTTAATTTATCACTTTAAATAACTATCTCACCATTATAAATAATTTGATGTTTATGAAACAAAAATATAAAACAGTAGATATTTTCTTCATAATTTATATGGTAATTTTAGAAATAACTTGGGAATATATTTTTATGTTGATAAAATATAATGAACAGTTAGTTAATATTAGTTTTTTGAATCATATATTTCTAAAAATGGGATTAATAATTAGTATATTTCTCCTTATACTCTCCATTAGAACGGAATTATCGAAAGGATGAATAGAATATTGATTGAAAGGGGAAAAACCATGATTGTTGGATATAAGCTCTGAAAATTATTTTGAATAGAATTTTTTGTGTACCCCTGTGCATATTCTCAACAAATTATTCTTGAGGATGAAAAAAATATCAATCCTTATGAGTAGTGATATAAGAATAAAACAACAGTAAAGTATTTCAAGGTTTATAGGAAATAATTTTTAGTTAAGATAAAAAATATATATTTGGGAAAGATTGGTGAATAAACTGAGCAAGAAATATTCAAGTGTTAGTCCTCTGATAGAATAAGTTATAGGTTTTTTAAAAAAAGGGTACACATACTCATTGATTCTTATGAATTTGATGTCATTGAAATAAACCAAACACAAAAAAGATATGTAAAGGAAAATATTAAGAATTAAAGGAAAATAACAAAGAATTTCTTTTTGAAAATTTAGTGAAAAGAAATATGACCATGAACCCAAATAAGTTACTACTTACTCCGATCAATTCAGTGACAAAGAAAGTAATACTGAAAGTAAAGGACTAAAATTTTTAATGTTATAAAATCATGGTGAACTTTAAAATAGTATTATAATTTATGATGTTATGGTGCATGAAATAAGAGAATTAATGATTAGAAATAGAAAAACACTTGTTTTGAATGTTTAACCATAATCAATAACAGTGGCTATTGCGAACATGGAATAGATAAATTATATGACTAAAGATCTATATCATATTAATAAAAAATAGATCTATGATATTATTACAAGGCTGAAAAGAAATAACAATATATGATCCATTTTTGTATTTATAAATATACTCAATGAAAAAGGTAAGATCTCAAGTAATAATTTGATATTAATTTAAAAAAAATGTATTCATTTGTGGAAGGAATAAACCCTAAATAAATTGTTCACCTATTGTATAACATGAAGATATTAGGATATTCTAGGTTGTTGTAACTCATGAAAACTACAAATTTTATCAAATAGATGTGAATTCTACTTTCATGGATGGATTTCATGAAAAATAAATCTTTATTAAGAAACCTTGAGGGTTTATACTTACTATTTATGGAACCATGGTATAAAAGTTGAATAAATCCTTGTATGTGTTAAAACAGGACCCTAGAGCTTGGTATTAAAAACATTTTAGTTTCCTGGAAAATTTAATGTTTTTTATTGAATATTTTAATGTAACTTATATGTATATGAGATGATTAAATGTACTCTAATATTCATTTCTTTTGTTGATTACATCATTTTAATAATTTAAATAGAATATAATTGTAAGGAATTATCAATGAAAATTAATTTTTATTTTAAAATTTCAATTCTATAACAAAAGATTTTATTTCTGGGATGATAGCATATGAAGAATGAAAAATATATGTTCTTATCTTAGGATAAATACTCTATGTAATTATTAAAAAAAATTGGCATGGAAGACTCAAAGGAAATATCCAAACTTATGGAAGTTGGTCTGATGCTGAGAAAATATAAATTTGGAAAAGGTGTAAATTATAAGGACTTCATGAAGATAATTTTAACCTTGATTTATATTATAATATCAAGAACTAATATTGTTTATATATTAAATTTGTGTGATAGGTATAAAATTGATCTAAACGAATCACACATAAAGGATTCCATGTTAATTATAACATATTTCTAAGGAACATTGAGTTATAGTCTAATGTATAAAATAAACGAATAATTGAACTTCTATGATTTACTTATATTATTTTGGATGGTAATTATAATTTTATAAAATCAACATCATGAGGAATATTATATTTGGGAGAAAATTGTAATAATTTTCAAAGTAAAATACCATGGTCCATAAAATGTAGTATAGTTAAATAAAATTATGTTGGTCCCATATATGCTTTTACCTAAATGTTTTGGTTGAAATTAAAGTTGAAAGATTTAAAGGTGGTTGTTGAAAACCATTTAAATTTTTTTGTGATAACCAAAGTGTATTTGAACCTTCCAAGAACCTTTTGAAAAATTCTATATCCAACAATATAGATATCAAAAATCACTTCATTAAGGAAAACTTTATTGAGATGTGAAGTTGAAGTATATTTTTTCCAAACGATTTGATTGTTGATATATTCATTGAAGTTATGCCAAGGGATAGGTTTGAAGAGTTAACTCTAAAACAATATATTCATCATTTTCTATAACATAATTAAGTTATGTCTTACCCTCTATCTTTTGGATTATGTTTTCAAAAGGCTGGAAGAAGTATAAAAATCCTATCTAAGGTAATTTATATTTTTGGAATCCAAAGGTTTTGTTATTGTAGAAAGGGGGAGAAAATATTCCTGAGTTAATTAAGTGGGATAAAATCAAATAACTACAAGAAATTTATTTTTATAAAGGGATAATATTATCTAAAAACTTTAATGTATCTAATACTGTGGTTTAAGGACGCTCATCATTGATAAATTCAATTAATTGATGAAAAGTTTAGAGATTTTAGTGTTGAAAACAAATCCAAAGGGGGGATTAAATAATGCATTATGTTATATAGGGTGTTGTATGTGTTATAAATCATATGTGTTAGATTTTTTTCAATTAATTGTTAATATTAAGTTGTAATTTCAAGAAGTATGAATCCATATAAAGTTCTTTGAGGTGATTTCATTTTGTATCTAGATGTTTCAATCACTACATAACTGGAAATTATGATAGTGGACTTGGGTTTTCTATTGAAATGGTATGTATGGTCATATGTTTCTTGAATATATAAGATATAAAATTAAGGAATAAACATGTTCAGAAGATATGATGGTACAATTACAGAAGATAACTTACAAATACAAACTGTTTGCATCAAGAAGAAGAATCGCTGATAATTTTTGAAAAGATTCTGATCCAATCCTTTAAGAAGGTCATAAGCTAAGCAGTATAGAATTTATAATATTTGAATAATATCATAGCTTTATGATAAAATCATCAAATTAAATGATATTATGTTTGTAAATAAGATATTTTTGAAGCATATATAATATATTTGTTGAGGAAATTATAGAAATATAGAAAAAATAAAATCATTAAATTAATATGTAATAATTTTTTATCGAAAACATATGGATTTATTTTATGGAATAATTAGTAATGTATGATTAAAAATATGATATATAGGTGTAAAAAATTATTATGTAAAGGTAAATAGGATAATTCGTAATGGTTATCTATATGAAATTATTTGAGATTCCTGGATGTTACAGGGTGATCTAAGGATGATTAACTGGAGTGAATTTGGAATATGGAGTAGCCGAGTGTGTTATGAAATATAAATTAACAAAAAAAATTCAAGAGAAGTCATATGATGCTATTATAATCACTCTAAGTGAAAAATATTAATGTTTTGAAATAATAAATTTTTATTCAGGAAAATTTGAATTGAAAAATGTAAAAGTAACTGAAGACCGACCTTGAGTGTATACGGAAGGTAATGTTGATAGATGAATATTGAAAGTAGAAGTAGTAAGAAAAGTTGATGATTATGGTTGATATAAATCTAGAAGTTTTAGAGTAATGAAATTATAAATGAATGAAATTGATGAATTGAAATAACAAAATCAGTAGAGACTCATGTAGATCATTGAAAAAAGTAGATACTAAATATGATAGTAATGTTTTAAGACTAAATTTAAGAAGGTTTCCTAAAATAAAAATTTACCTAAATTTTATAAGATTGAAATCCAAGTGAAGCCTATGGTGATAAGTAAACATGTCTGGAGTTAGATGAAAAGAGAGAGATGCATTGTCACTATAATTGAATTACATAAATGTATAGTCATATCAGTAATTAGTAGAATAATAAGGTTAATAAAAATAATCTTGATTTTTTGGAAGTCAAAGAACTAGAATATTCTAGGAGATTTAACACAACATTTATATATAATCAAATTTAATGTAACAATGTTCAGATACACATCATGATTTAAAAAATATGATGTTGAGGTCATGATTCTTGCATTGATTTGTAGAAGTATTTAGGATGGTTGACATTGATATTTGAGGAATATTTGAAAAATACACACTTTAATATTTTCAAAGTAATTTAACGTAGTTGATTAAAAATTAATAAATATGGAATATTAAGAATTTATAAACCATGTTCAAATTATTTTTAAAATTAATTTCCATTATATAAAGCTTTGTTCATCTAGGGCTCAATGCTAATAATTTTAGAGTAGATATTAAGAGAGCCATAAATTCACATTTAAGATATATGTTGGGCCAAATAAAAATATCTATGATTACAAATAATTTCTTGAAAGTAGAAGAATATCTTTTGTTCTATAATATTACTGAGTAGATATATTGGATACTAATTTTATAATAATTGAATTTATAGATAGGGATTTCTGGGGGTTGATTTTGTGATCCAGTGTTGATTTCATTTTGTATAATGTCTTGAGGGGAGATTAGTTTTTTTTAGAAATAACCTGTAGTTAAAGTATTATTGATCATTATTTTGCGTGGTGTCTTTGTAAACTAGTAAAAACTAATATAATAATTTTTTAGGGTAAATTAGTGTTAGAAAAATCATATGGGTAAAGAAAGATACCTTCCTATACAATTAAAAATCATTATTGATATTATTATAATATCTATGTCATGAATTGGACCTAGAAAAAAAATTATTCAACCACATTTGTGGAATATTTTATAGAAAACTTATGTTCCGAGTGTTTATTTATATTTTTATTTGATATAGAAAAGGGTGAGATTCCATGTTTATTAGGGTTGAGCCTCTAAAAAGTCATCAAGTTTAATTTTATTTTTAAGGAAATTTTAAAAGACTATAATTGATTCACCCCACCCAACCCCCACCCCCTTATCATTGATACATAATATTATTGTTCACATCCCTATTCAACCTAAAAATGGTGAAATGTATTATTATCACAAATCATATTAAAAAATTAATATTATCCCCAACCAATTTAGTTTGGTGTAAATTTATTCCATGAATGAAATCATTGTGTTACATATACTATCATCATTTTAGAGTTATAGGATTTAATTGTCACAATAGTGAGTACTTCATATAGAACATATAAATTTAAGTTAAGTAAGGTTCAATATTTTATATTAAGTAATTATATTCATAAATGAGAATCTATGAAATTATCTAGATTAATTGTGAATATTAAAGGAAGTATAATATTGTTGAATTGAGTAAATTAAAATGGTAGTTATAAATCAAAATGATGGAGATAAGGAAAATCAATAGGAGTGCTTCCCAAATATTGGAGTTTTGGGAAACAATATCTCATCCAAAAAGGTGAAAAGGAATGATAAAAGTCTTTAAAAAGTGAATTAAGGAACATGACTACTAAAAAACAATGATGATTCACTGGTACTAATTTTTTATAGTCTTATAAAGTCATGGATATTGGACTATGATTCTTCATTTCATTTAATCACATGAAATAAATTTCTATAAAATTTTATTCCATGAAATTTTGGGAAGGTATATCTTTATAATGATAAAACCATTAATATTACTAAAAAATAATGTATAAATTAAACCCCAAAATAGATTTTTTTATATGTTAAATGTTATTATAATATCCTATACTTAATAGAAATTTAATATTCATTGGTTAGATTTATGATAAGGGGTTGTGTCCCATATTTGTTTAAGGACCATGGAAAATCACAAAATGTTTTTTGATTGTCGAACAATGAGTGAAGAAGGGGACACTTTATGTGATAAAATATTTAAATTATATGATTATATCTTTTAAATTAAAAATAGATTCTAAATCAATTTATTTTAAAACATGATATATGAGTGAAAATGGAATAATGGTTCCGATTATGAAACTAATTCTACCAAATATGAATTAAGTTTACATTAGCTAATATAAAGATTACATTCTTAAAAAGTAGAAGAAAGTATAATTTATAAAATGAGGAATAATATCAAAGGAAATAATAATGGATCTTCATTATTATGATGTATTAGGAATCATTTCGTTCTATTCTCTTTGTGGATTACTTTATTATGTCATATTTATGGATGAATGAATATATAATTTATCAATATTCTTTTGTAAAAGGGTCATGATGTTTTTTTCTTCCAAAAATGAAACTGCATTAGATTGAATTCATTTCAGAAAGAATGTCCCTAGAATACCTCCATAAAATGGAATGGAATAATTCATGTATATAATAATGGTTTAGTAATTTTGAATTATGATATTTTATGTTAGAATACCCAAGGTGTTTTGGTATGATGCTATTAACATAGAACCATTTCTCATAAATACAATTCTGTTGTCACTATTGGGACAGAGAATACATTAAGTGTCATATGTTGGAAATTATATAGTTTTACTACATTTTAAGGTATTTAGTTATCTATCTTAAGTTTATTTTTATTTATATTCTTGTGGTAAGATTCATTATAAGTAAAAAATGCATTTATTCATTGGAAATAGTAATAAATAATCTAGTTACTACTTCTAATATGATGAAAATAAAAATATAATCATAAGAAGAAAGGTAATATTACCTGAAAATATTATTTATAAGGATATATATTTTTTTTAAATATAATAGTGGGATAAATGATCCATTATATTGTAATAAATTTAAGTTTTAATAAATATCAAAAAATATGATTTTTCATACTAAGAATCATCTAGAGAACCCTAGTATACAGATACCACTTAGGAGGTTAATGAGGGTATGAATTATAGGTTAAGTATTTAATTATTTTGTGTATTATTTATTATTGAATGAATATAGATAACCCAAGTGGTATAATTAATATATATAGGTTAATATTTCAAGTATGTATTTTTTGGAAATGAATAATGAAATTTTATCTTTATACACAAATAAAACCTAGAAACATTCTTCTTTTCCATAAGGGAAGAAATAATTGAATAAAAAATGGGTATATCATACATAGGGAGAAGATAATTATAGTTAAAGGTACATAGAGTGATTTTATATGAAGAGTTTTCAACATTACATTAGAAAAAGGTAGGAGGAGATATTGTTTGTGAATACGCTTTAACAAAAATAGGGTGTGTATTATTACTAAACTGTTTCTCAATTATTAAAATTACCACTACTGTAGTTATATTTATCATTATAATTATTGATGGGATACATTTAAATTAGATTTATTTGAATTTTACAGTCCCTATTTTGGATATATTCTAGTTTCAATGTGTCTTATAAATTTTTTAAATGGTCTTTTTTGGTTATTGGATGTCCTGTACAGTTTTTTGGAATTTTGGAAGGAATTTTAGTGGGCCCATAGTTTTTTATTACTTAAAGGAACCCATGTGAGTATTCTAGGTAACCATGTGGGTGTGTATGGGGGTATCTAGGTAATCCCATGGTTGGAACATGGTTTGAAAAAATAATGTGTTCATGTCCTGTTTTAAAAAAGTACTAATTTTCATGATTTTTGCACGGTTTTTCAATATTTCTGACTGAACCATACATACTAAGTGTTAAAAAAATCATTTTTTAACTCACATTTCCACTAAAATATCCAATATTCCTCTTATTTTTAGTTTTTTTAACCATAGGGTTCTTTTTGAATATTTTTTTGATTCTCTTTATTCTATAATATAATAACCTCAAATCACTGATCAGAGGTCCTATGAATCAAATGTGAGGCTTGTGTATCTTCACTTTTTATTTATCCTTATACGTTTCTCTTGTAAAGAGACCTATTTTTGGATTCCATTCTTGGATATAGTAGCTAGGGAAGGATTTCATTTTTTTATTGGTGAATGTTAAAGGAGGTTTTCTAATGATCATATCTACAAGGGTATAATGTGATTTTTTCTTGGTGAATTGGTTAAATGTAGGTGTATTCTACCTCTCTATACATTTATTATGAACCTATAGGCTTGTGGTTTAAAATGTTTTTTAAAAAAATATTGTCTATGAACTTTATTTATAAATCATGTTTTATATAAAATTTGTAAAATATAGTTTAACTCAAATGTTGTGGGTGACACACACAACATTTTTGGGAATATGATCAATTAGTGATCTAGAATTTAAATTGTCATTCCACTATTCTATGAAAATATATTAATGAAATGGTATTGTATTTGGTTTTATGTGTTTATGAATTCATATATAAAGGTCCATGTTTGTCTAATCATTTTAATAGGGACAATTTTGGGCTCAATAGATTTTAACTCCAACCAACAACTTAGGTCATGAGGGATGAGGAAAACTCATAATTATGGGTTATTTGGTGGGAATGCTTTTATTGGATGTGTAATCATAGGTCTGAGTTCTTGGAATCATTGTGTGCATTAGGGTTTGCAATATTTCATAAGTGAAATTGTGTTAAAAATGATATGAGGATTTTTATTTGTGTTTTTATGTTACATATATGGCTTCATAGATTTTTTATAACATAATTATTCCCTCATATTTTATATATAATTTGATCTAACATGTTCATGTTTATGTGGATTAAACAGTAAATCTTGAGGATTTCCTACTGATTTGATTTTCTCATCCACTACATATTCACCCCAATTCATATGTAGTCATTGTTTTGTATGATACAGGTTAGTGGATGACCTCTTAAGAGTGGAATGTGTTAATGTTATGAACTTTTATGGATCTCAAATATTGGTTTAAATTTTCATGTGGATATTGGGAGTGTACCGAGTGGGAGCCATATAATTTCCATTTGGACTTTTCGTTATATAGTTTAGATTTAATAGTTTCTATTTCACTCTAATTGTTTTATATTGGATTTATATATTGGATTCCGGTCTTGGGTTTATTCATGTATCATATTTTTTTATCATGGAGATATCTATTGAATGATTTTGTGTATATATATAGGGGTAAATAATACCCCATTATATTAATAAACCCTAGAATTTTATTTCCATTCATTGGTTCCCAGGGAATTTTTCATATGTTTTGTCACACCTGGTCCCTTTCCAAGATAACGTGTTGGGTTGAGATGGTATAACATTTAATAGTTTGGTATGGTCTATTAATTGGGATGGTTTTGTTAAAAATAGGATGTGTTAGTACTTGAAATTTATAGCATAAAAAGGAGTATTTATCCACTTTATAATGAATAATGTGTTACTAGGGTGGTTTGGATATGAAAATAATTGTTTAAAACTTATATAGTTTTCATCACATCATCATCATGGGTTTAGCCGATGAGAGTTTTTAATCACACATTAATAAACAGTTTTCCCACTGGTATTTCATCATTCTTGTAACATATTTTTTATCATGGATTTTCTAAATATGACATGAAATTGTTTTTTGGATACTTTCATTTCTACTTATGTATAAATATAAAGGCTTATATGAAATATTTGTAATAACAAGGTAAATACTATTTGGTTTTCTATTGGGTGTTGATTCATATTAGAATAATGTTTTTTATGATTTCCTTATGCTATATACACTGAAGAAACATGTTGTGGGATTGAAACTAGAATGTGAATATGTAATGTATCAAATGAGATATAATTTAATTAATGATAATGGAAATCCATCAAATTTTAAGATAATGTTAATAATTTAAAAATATATACTTAAATGAAAAATTATTTCCATGTTTACTATATTTTTTTATTAATGATTGTTTTATGTCTATACTTCATAAAAATGTACACATGATTGAGTTATTTGTATTATCCTAAATTTTTATGATCTTTATGAAAGTCAATGTATCTATTAAAATTTAATTATTTGAATGTTTCATGCAAATTGAAAAAAATAAAAAATCATCATTCTAGAATATGAACTATATTTTAAAATTATATTACATAATAAATCATATAATATTGTTATAACTTCTTAATACCTATATAATTAGTGAATAATTATTAGTATAATGAGTATAATAGCATTGAAAATTGTAATGATGTTAAATGGGATAGTCTACCATACTTTTTTATATTCATTTTTATTCTTACGATTTTTAGTCTCTCATAATGAGAGAATGATGAACATTTATAAATTATTGGATATTTTTACTTCATTTGTAAAAATTATTTAGTATTTTTATTAATTAAAAAAATTATTTAAACAAAACAGTTTTTGAAAATAATGGCATGAAATATGGAATTAAATCAGTTTTCACATGAAGTTTTTTTTTCTAGAAATAATTTATTTGCATGAAGAAAGTATTCACAAGAAATAATTGATCTAGGTCATAAATGTAAATAATCTTACTTTAGTAACCTAATGTTTGTGGATACATTATTATATTGGTACTAGATATAAGTAATCACATCCCAAAATATTGGATAGTTTAAAAGTCTTGGTAAACTACATATATACTTAAATCTCATATTATAATTGAAAAAATAAAATAAAACATAGTAATATCTCTGGGAACACCATTTTTCCATTTATCATATCTATTCATATTAAACATATAAAATTTTTGAGCATCCTGGGTAAATGAAACATAAGAAAGTGGTTATATTAGATGTTCAGTAAGGGTATGCATATATCGGCAGATATCATGAATAAATATGAAATAATAAATTTGAAAAGTAAAATAATGGAAAGAACATTCCATTGAATCAATAACCTAAGAATGAAGAATAAAGATAGTGTCTTTACAAAATATCCATAGTGGATCATAATTATTATAAGGGTTGTTTTTATATATGAATAGAAATAACATAACAATTTTATTAAAACTTTCTTAATTATAATAACCTTTCCACTTAGAAAATCACTTTAAAAAAATTATAGAATATTATGAAAACAAATTTACTTTGAAAAATAATCATGTGAAGATATAAATGAATATTAAAATCAATGAGTGGTCATGATGGCAAGTAATTTCATACATGTCATATTAGTTCAGAAAACCTTCCTTTCACTCTATTATAAAAATTTCCAAAAGTACCGCATTTATAATATGATGATAAGATTCATATAAAAAAATATTTAAAAATTAAAACATAGGAAAAAACATATTTTATAAAAAAAATTATTATGTTGAAAATATTCTTGAAAATATTTTTATAAAACATTGATATGGAAGAAAAATTATTTTTTTACATAAGAGATAAATAAAGTCACCTTTTTTAAAAAACATTTTCTCAAAAATTTAAATGGAAAACATAAGAAAATATTAAAATTAGTTTAAACGTTTATGAATAAAAATATTATCATAAAATATATTGAGTTTAAGATATAAATTTTAATCAATTCTCCCAAATGATACCTAAACATAAATAATCTCGAATAATGATGAGATTGGGGAATAAACCCTTACCTCGGGTCTAATTTCCTCTATATGTCTCCAAAACTCTAGTATAATAAATATATATTTATTATAAATATATTATAGAAACATAATAATATATATATATCATGCATTATAAGATTTTAATAAAATATTTAATTATCTATTTGTTAATAATTCTTTATTGAAACATTATTTCTGGTGATAACTACTTCATTTTTCATGTATTTTTTTTTTATTTATGGTAGTTATAATTTGATCTTGGTTTCTTCATATACATAATTTTATTAATGATATAAAAATAATAGATATTAATTATACACATGTTTATATTCATATATAAAATTTATAGGTAGAAAAATGAATTACACCATTCATGGAGACAGTATGTAGTATGCATGCATGAAAATTGTTTTCACTTTTTTCATATGGAATGAAAGAAAGTCAAATAGTAATTGAAATTTCTAGGATAATTTTTTTGTCAAATATATAATATATATTAATTAAATATATCCTTATTATCATCCTACTAAAAATTAAATGAAAAACAAATCGAATCTCTTTATGGAGCTGGTAGTCCACATGTACGCACGAGCGATGTAATCGTTTTCCAAATGATTTAAATGTATGAAGTTAGATGTTATATTATAAATACATTAGTATAATTATTTAATATTTATAATATGTAAGTATTAAACTCAAACTACTAAACATCAATGAAATATGGTGGTGTAAAAGAAATTATATCACTACGTGGATGCAGTAAGGTGTACATACACAGGAGCGATAATTGCACTTCTCACTTAATGGGGAAATGGGTGGATAATGATCATTTCAAAATATTAAGAATATTTATGTAATTTGAGGATAATATAATTCTTCATTTTATGATAAATACCTTATATTTATAGGAACTAAATAATATTAAAAAAATAAAGTGATAGGTCCAGGAAAATACCTTTTCTTTGAAAGAACTCCTTTATATCTCTTATTATGGAACCTAGGGTTGGACTTTTGATAAGACTAGTACATATAGAACGTTTATCAAGAATATTAAAAATTATTTTGGTATGGTATGGTTGATATATATGGATATTAAGGCTGAATAAGTGAGGGGGTATACCATTTTATAATTGTGGTGAGTGGATCTTTTGGAATTTCTTAAAATATTAAATTATAATAAAGTCATCATCCACCTAAAATAACTCCAAAATTATAGATATTAAATTATAAGATATTAAAGGGTAGAAACAATATAGTAATATAAAAATTTTATAGGTTTATCTGCTATTTTAAACCTTATCTATTATTCTAACCCCTTAGTTAACTTATTTTAACATTAAATGTGGTAACATGTGTTTCACTATTAAAGTGTTATAATTTGAAATATAAGGTATAAATCTGATCATAAATGGAAATTTATAAAATTTTAGACCTCATATTATCCATATTATCTTATATAAATAATATTATGATTTTTACATAATTTAATAAATTATTGTTTTGATAAAATATCTTCAATTTAATTTTTTGGAACTATGCATTTAATTTGACATAAAAGACATAATTTAAAAAATTAATTTAGATATAATCCTTTAATATAAGGATAATAATTTATAATCATATATAAAATTACTGTAAAACAATAAATCATTCATATTATATCAATTTTAATAATTTTATTATTATTTACTTTATTTTTACATTAATTGAATAAATACAATTTTTGGCATTGTGTATGAATTTTGGAAATAATTTAATTCCAAAAAATTATAAAAAAATGACCATCATGAAAATAAATTCATTATTATCTAAATATAAATTTATATTAATTCATAAATTATTTCCCTATATGAACACATAAGAGATATTTTAAGCTAAGAGAGGAAAATTTTTAATTGTCTTTGATTTAAATTTTATATCGCTCATTTTAGTGTGAATTTGTCAATTAAATAAATAACTTATAATCCTAAGTTGATAAGGTTATAATTAAATTCTTCCAATAATAATTGATATGAAATATTATGACCTTATTATCTATTTTTAATCGAGATTAATCTGATTTACCCTTTACCAACGAAATAATATTTTCCATAGTTTCTATTCATGTTGACAAAAAATAAAAGAGTATATTAACCAAATTAGGACCTCCTGATTAATAATATGGAATAAATTTTTCAATATATAATCAATATAATTAGAATTAATTAATTTAAAATCAACACTCATAAAACCCAAAAAAAACTTTTTAGAAATATGTATTTTATATATAAAACTATTTTTATACCATATCCAATCATTAAATTGATAATAATAAAATTAATTGGATTGTAAATAATATAAAGAACTATATTTAGCTTTAAATAATTTTAAAACATAATGTAACTTTTTAATTTACTGAAACAAAAATGCAGTTCTGGATAAAAACTGTTATTTTTCACTATTCACAGGAAAATCAATCTTTTCAAAAAAATTTAAAAAATCATCTTAAGTTAATTTTGATATACTGACTTCAAAAATTATATAATTTTTATTGAATAAAATTTATAGTTTTTTCATGTAATTAATTATAATATCTTCTCATAAAAACAATAAAAACAATATTGAAGGAAACATAATTTAGAAACATTAAATAACTTTACTGAAAATTTACAAATTTATTCCGAAGAATTAATTATATTTTTTATTAAAATTATCCCTTTATATATATTTAACAGTTTTTTAATACTATTCTTACCATCTAATTAAATTGATTGGTTATAATAATCAAATTTAATTAAAAATATTTTGTGGTTCATCTTGGCTCGGTTTTGTGTGTCTTATACACTATTGAACATACTAATCTTTTAAAATCTCAAGGTGTTAGAATCCATCCTAGCTCAATAAATTATGTCCTCAAAATTTTAAATTATTCTCATTAATCATGGGTTTTATATTTTAAAATTCATTTTTGTTAAAACCACATTGAAAAAGAGAGTAAATTAAACTTCCTCTTAAAAAGAGGGAAAGGGAAATATGAAGGTCATTTGAAATAACACAAAGACAAGTTTCCAAATTGGATAACATTGGGGGGAATTAAAATATATACACTGAAGATGAACTAACACCCAAAGAATAATGAAGAGTGATAGAGAACATGGTCAGGAGAATTTTAAAAGCCACAAAACCAGAAATCAGTTATTGGTGAAACTATAAAATCATCTGAAATGATTTCAATAGGATAAAATTTTTTTGAAGATAATTTTATTAGATTTAAGGAATTAATTTACCATAAATACTATGAACATAATGAAAAATACATACTTGATATGTTATTATTTCATAATCACAATTTCATTTTTTGGTTGTGCTTTGATCAATTTCCATTTCATATTTTACTCCATGAAATAACTATCCTATATGAATATTTTATGCCTGAATCACTAAAATAAATTTATAAAAGATCACATATTCCATAAAATTATAACAATATATTACTCATATCTCTATATATTTTCCATAACCAAAATGGTTAGAATAAGTCAACCAATAATTCTTCAATCTATACAACCTCAAAAATAACACCCAGAGTTCAACTTAATCTATCCAATAAATGGTTATCCTTAAGACCCTTCTTAATTATTCTTTACCAAATTGAAAATAAAAATAACATTAATCCGTAAAGTATATATTACATACAATATATATATATATATTTATCACATATTCTCTTAAACTATGGCAATTACCGTAAATACTCAACAAAAATCAACAAGATTTATTAAATTAACACCCTCTACATTCATTAAACAAAATCTCATATTATCAAATATATTTCATAAATCTATAAATGTTTTAAACACCATAAAATTTTATTTTTTCATCAAATCACTAACCATTTTAAGGTGACCAGTATTATCTAATTTAATTCTTTCATGTTAACTTTCTCTTTATCCCAAGTAAACATTTTGAAATCAACATCACAAATATATGATGGTTGTAATTCCTTTATTCAAGTATTCTAAAAAATTATCACCTTCCCACGAAATCAATTTTCTTAGTTATTGGTACCATTTGACATACTATTTCAAATAATTAAAGAAAACAAATTTAGTTATCATACATATATGTTTCATTATTCTTATGACTATAATACAATTGATAAAATATTTCTACAACATAATTAATTAATCTAAATAAACATTTTCATTAATCATTCTACTTTGGTAGTAGTAATAACATAAGTTTGACCATGATCGCATAGCTTCTTCTGATTTATATTACCTTCATTATTAGGCAATTCATTTACATAGTTCCCCATATACTTAAATTTGAAACATTTAACAATATAAGTTTCTTTTTTATACTTTTATTAACACATCTGATAGCCTTTATCTCCACACATAAAGAAATATTTCATTCTATTCAAGCATGTACCAGTGTGTTTCTTTCCACAAGTATCACATGTTGTAAAATAATAGATTCTATTATTACTCTTATCAATTTTTTCTCTTATGTTCTATTTGTTTATTTATTTCATTAAAATCTATAATAATTACATAATTTATTCACTTTATTGATATCAAATTCTATTATATCCTCACATGATGATAAATTTTTAGAGATTAGTTTCTTATAAAGGATTTGATTTATCCCATAAAAGTAATTGTAAATATTACTTTTGAAATACATATGTAGTATATAGAATTCCATGATAACCTTTAACTATTTCCTTTATACTTAGCAACAATTTCCTCTTCCTTTTATCTCATCCTGAATAATTATATCTCCATAACTTCTCCTTGTTATTAATGAATTGAATTTTACAAAAACAATTTCTTAGAGTCATTCCATTACATGATTTATATTACTTCTTCATCCTTAGTATTTTGAATCAGGGGCCACAATTGATATGCATACCTATAGAGATGATAAAATATAATAAAAACCATCTCCCTTTCATAACCTTCCAAAAAAATATCTTTTCTATGGAACTTATCCATTACTCGGATACAAATGGATTTGTAGTCCCATTGAATACTGTAGGTTGATAACCCATGATATCATCTAACATTGTTAAATTGTGTTTAAAACTTATATGATAATCCATATGAGTAAAATTATTGGTCTTATTATAAGTCATATGACCCAATACAGTTATAATTGTTTCTTCTCTGGCTATTTCTGTAATTCCAGCTTCATTAGCATTATTTAGAGGTAAATACCTACATGGATTACATGAATTTATATGGATTAAAATCCTTCCACTGAGTTAAATTTCTAAACAATGTCATCTACTATATTATATCATAAAATTATTACCCATAATGTAAAATTTCAAAAATATTTAAACACTTAATATAAATGAAAAATTTATATATAACTAATCTAAAATCATAAGGATGGTTTTTATAGAAATATTCTCCGAGTCAAACATAGGGTAATGTTACCAATATATGTTTTCCTATATATATTTCCCAATGTTTCTACAAAGTCTATCTATCAGATACAAATTACAAGTACCCTGAACCTAGTATCCTAGAGTTGGTGGATACTTTATTGTGTTGGTAAAAGATACCATTGATTTCATCCTAAAAGAAAAAATAATTTAGTAGTCTTGGTAAAATAGATACAAAATTTAATCCCACATTATAATTGAAAACATAAAATATAACATAGTAATTCATTTTGGAGGAATATTTTTTCCTTTATCATATCCCAATATATCAATTATAAAACATTTCATGGAATCCTAGGGAAAGGAAACATAAGAAAGGGGTGATCTCAAATGCTTAGTAAGGGTATTTGTACAATAAAATCTACCATTTAAAATAAGAAACAATAAATATGCAATGGTAAATATCAAAAAAAAATCTATATAATTAATAACTTGATTGTGAAGATTAATATGGAAGGAAAAAATGATTATCAACTAATAACATATAAATAAACATATGACATTGAAACATATCCATAGAAATCAAACTAATTAAATAATCAAATGGACAAAAATAACTAATCTTATAATGAGGTAATTTATAATTTTAGTCATCATAAACATACTTTCAAGGCCATACTCCAATACATCATGTATAAATCCGTATATCATCAGAAAAATACCCAAGATAGTATTTTTAAGGAGTCCTACCGATGTATCAAGAGGCTATAGTGAACCCCTCCTATCACTTACTAAGTCTAATTAACTCCTCATATGAAAGATATGAAACATAATCAACTTGAACATTCATATTTAAAAACTAACAAACAAAATGATAATACCTTAACCAATCAACAAAAATAATCACAAACTATCTTGAGTAATATGGAAAATGGTTTTAAAATTGTACATCCCTAATTGAAGTAATCAAAAACTAGTTGGAGAAATAATAATAATGGTATCATTAGAACAAACTAGTACTCGCACATGCATTCACACAGTGCTAAATAATAAATTCATATTTTAAATAAGAGAATACTAGTTTACAATGATATTAATGAACATTATGAGAATTTGATTAAAAAATATTATCAAAGGATATACAAAGAAAAAATATACAACTTAAACAGAAGGGGGAAATCCACATGGGTCTCCATTGAAGGGAAACTGGAAGCTGTCTGCCCCACCATATTGGGATAACAAGGTGTCTCATGAAATAATCATGTCAAATCTCCAAGGGATATGCATATCATAATAGTCAAAGCACAAGATCAGGAATTTTATCCCTTGTCAGGCATAACCCTATAGAAAAACACACCAAGAACCAGCATCAAGTAACAAAACGAACATTACAACAGCACTAGACTGAGGATTACCAGATAAACCAAAATGAAGAAGCCATAATGATAGCTACACCTTGGATTCTTACCATGTCCCCACCGTAAAATAGTTTCTACCCTTGGTACACAGTTACTAAGTTAAATATTATTCCTATAAAATATAAAACCATCGATTAACCCTAACTCAATGTTTTCATATAATATCAGAAACCGAATACAGATAAGAATGCTAAGGGGCAATAGGGAATATAGGTGAGGATAGGCAGAAGCATGGAGAGACCATGGAGAGGATATAAGAGATATCTTTATAAATCATTGCAGTGGAGGGAACTCATAATAGTAACATGAAAACCTAAAGAAATCCATAAATATAATGAAACTGTAAAGAATAATCCCCTCATCCCACTACCCGAAAGGATGGAATTTCATTTGTTCAAAACAGATGGCATTTACAGAATAGTAGAATTTACAGAATACCTAAATATTAGTGTGTATTTTTATATTAAAATGGATGGAATTTCCTCTATTCAAAATATCAGTATCCCAAGAGTTCTTGCGAAACAAATTGAAAATTAATATATATGAAAATCATTAGGTATACAACTCATTAAGTAAAACTCATTTGTACATATATATGTTGTTTCCCAACCCATTCCTAGGGTGAATGTTTATAGAATCATAATATTTCATAGGGTGGATGTTTACAGAATCATCAAAAATCATGAAAATTCAGTTGAACATAAAAAGAGGTAGGAAGACAGTAATGTGTTTGAACACATATAGAGGCTATAATAAATGTTGAGACTAAAATATTCTTTAAAAACTCCTAATCAATACATTAAAAGTGGTAGGAAGATAATAATGATTGTTGAACACATATAGAATCATTATTTCCCTATAGTAAAATCACAGACCAAGAAAATGTAGTTGCGTAGATGATCAACCCTAATATGATTATTTAATAGATTCATATAAGTGAGGTAATGTACCAGTACCTCTAACTCTCAAATGAATGATACAATAAGAAAACTAAGGCTCAAAATTATATTCATATGTACAATTTTTAAAATAATGAATACACATATCATACCTCAAATTATCTGTGCCACCAGATTCCCTATAAAACGAAACAATATATTATTATATATACCAATAATTGGTTATACCAATCATTAATTAAAACACTTATATCTATATATATGTTTATTTTCATTCCATCCCTAGGGTGCATGTTTAAAAAATCATCATATTTCTAGAATCCTATTAAATATATAAAAAACATGATATTTCTAGAATTTTGATAAATATATGACAAACACACCTAAAGACATTCTTCCATTGTTTTGAGTATCTTTAGTTAGAAACTATACTGCAACATCAATATCATATCCCCTTGTAATAAATACCAAAAAATCTCACATGGGATCCTAAATAAGCATATGAGAAACAAATATGAAATATTTCATTTTTAAGACAAATTATTATATTTAATATGAAACTATTAGATACACCAGAAAGAAAATAAGTGTGAATGAAAATCACTGAATACAATTCCATAAATGAAATACGAAATATGCATGGACTTATCATTACATAAACATATTACTCCAAAGATAATGGTACCCGCTCATGGATTAAACTAATAGTTAAAATCAAAGTTTGAAGATAATTTGAGATAGGATCTTCGAATTATATTTTCCCAACAAACCCCCTTCCATGATAGGTCCAATTAAATTTTCATAACATCGTCCAAAGAAGACCATGTGTTTTAAGGGTTTTTATTGTCATTGTGTCACATAAAATAGCACAACTACAAGAGAAACTTGTTTCTTAAGCATGATATTTTGTGTTTTTAAAATAAATTATAGAGAAAGATAAAAGGCCAAACAGTTATATTTTTTATGAGTTGAGGAAAAAATGTTAAATAATAAAAACAACATACCTTAATGGATATGATAGTAGGTTTTTTCCTTAATCTAAGATCCATAGCATCTACTCCAAGATGATTTCTACTAATATTGAATGATTAAAATAGGAGTGTGATAATAATTATTGAATGGATACACCCATCACACAAAAAAATATATTTTTAATTACATATTTTTCCTTGAATCAAAACCTCCTTGAGAAAAATAGACATTAATTTTTCATCAATTGTAGCTGATGTGATAATGAGGCACAGTTTAGGTCGAAAATGTTGGATATGAATTTATGATGATAAGTGAAAAAAGGAAATAGATGAACTATTAGATTTCTATAAAAATTTAATAGAGATTGATCTTATAAAAAATTACCTTTTCTTGGACTCCCAATAATATATAAATTGAAATGGATATTTCATGAAAATAGCCCACCATAATAATACTAATAGAATCATGTCAAAAAAAATTAATGTAATGACACGTATAAATTTATTCCAATGGAATCTTGGCTAATAAAATAGAATGCATACAAAATGATAATATAACACCTTTAGTTTCTCAAAATAGGATTATCCAAAATTTCTCTCAGTAAAACCTTATCTATGGGAAATTTTATCAAGTTCAAATCCTGTGTTTGCAGACATAAAATATTCCTGTATAAAATCCAATAAAAATGACAAAAAATACACATACATGAAGGTAAACATATATATATACTTCTGAGTGAATATTACAAATTAAAAAAAATACACACACCTGAAGATATATATATAAATAACAATATGGTAAATAAATATGGTATTGAAGAATCAATATCATGTTTCCCTAAAAGATATATCATACACCTCTTTTCAAATTAGTGAAACATACCTTCCAGAAAATACGATGGATCATCCAAATTATGCATAGATGATCCAACACAAATAAATAAATAAATATTTCTGAAAATACAAGGTTTAGTTAAAAATAACCCATGAAAATATAAACCAAAAGATATTTTTCACTGTCAAATGGGTCCCAAGAGATTAAAATTAGTGAATCATGCCTTTAAGAAATAATAGATCACTAGAATCTCATACTTGTAACCCAACTGGAAATAAAGTTGTTTATGCATAACGCAAAACAAATTTGAAACTCCAATCATACATGATATAAAAAAATCAATGAACACATAGTTAAATAGAAAAAAACATCAAAAAAAAAATCATGTGTTTATAAAAAGAAATATCTCCAATACTTTTTTGCCTCTAAAACTCAGTTTTCCATCATGAAAAGCATGCTTCGTGTCATTGTCAAGCTCAAATGAACTATCAAAATAGTTCTAATTTCTTGAAAAATAATTGCATTTGCAGCTTAAATGATAAGAACCAAATTCCGTTAATAAGTGCATATACAATATGAAGTCACATATAAGATCATGATTTTCTGAATACCAAAAATTTAATTACTATATTGTTGCCATCATCAATGTCTCTGTCTAGTGGGTGATCTTCTGTGTTAAGCCCAAGCTTGAAAATAATGAAATGAAATATTTAGAAGAACATGGTTCTTCAATGAGGGGATACATTATATTTCCTAATTAATGATAAAGCATTAAGGGAAAATAGAAAATCATACAAAGACCATATGTTATGTACTTATTAATAACATGATTATTTGAATTGATTTTGAATTATTTAGCATGTTTCCAATAGAAAATAAAATATCATATATTCCCATGATACTAATATTTTTTATGATAGAAAATGTTGTAGTGATTTGAATGTCATACCATTTTGTGGTACCAATTCATTCTTCATGACCATGGTGGGTCAAGTAAGTCACTAAATCAATCCACATAACAAAATATTTGTCATGAAAAAAATGACCCACTTCTGTAAAATAAGGATAGACCATCAATATAGTGGAAATAAGTATGTTTTCAGATATTCAAAATATGGTTGAAATAAGAAAAAAAATAAATTAAAACAAGATCCAATGCTCTAAAAGAAAATAATAACTAAAATAAAAGAAAAAAAATGATCCACTAATCCAACAAAATGTCAAATGATATTTAGTTCAACTAATATAATTATCCCTTTCTCTAATGTATGATTCGCTGCTCTAAAATAGATGAAATGTTACTAAAAAATACATGATTTGTTTCTTTAAAATACATGATCCTATCTTTTTGAAAATTGTCAATTGATCTAATTAAACACATGATCCACTAATCTAATATAACACATTGTCCACTGCTATAATTAATTACATGATCCACTACCCAAACAAAATGCATGACCCACATGCTCAAAGAAAAAACATTATCCACCACCCTAGAAAATAGTTCATTTCTGAAATAAAATACACGATCCACTAATTAATGAAAATACAAGATTAGTTATATCCATGTTTAACTGTCATGTTGGTTACTTACTGTAATCAAAAGAAGGTAAATGTTGAAGAACAATAATACAAGGACTATTGAAATAGGATAAATTATTATAAAAATTTATTACCTTGTTTAAACCAACAAATAGTATAATTATGAACATAAGGGATAAGTATTGCAATATATTAGGATAATATACTTATTCCAGAAGGGATTCTGGGAGCCGAACCAAGGAGAAACAGACAGAACTAGCTAAGTTTAATAGTACATGTTTTAGATAAAAAAAATTATAATTTGTTGGTGGATGATTTTGGAGTTACCATATCAAAGGTATAGAAAGTAATTGAAGGTGGGAAATGATGATGGAGCCCTAGTAGATGAGTTTGAAGAACATTAGACCCTAGATTCCGTATAATTAAGGGAGTAGCTTACCAAAACCTTGATTTTAAATATCTAAAGAGCTGATGAGGGAGTGTCAAAAAGAAGAACTGATCTTAGATTTTGGAGAATGATCTTAGTGAAATATTCAGATGAAGAGAAAGGGAAAATAGTGGAGATTTTCAAACAAGTGATTCAGAATAGTTAACTCGCGAGGGAGAGGAGATTGGTGGATGTGTTTATGGAGTATCGAAGTCCCGATGAGGAGGAGATAGGAAGTGAAAAATATGGAGTAGAGTGATGCACCAAAAAATATAGATTTGAAAAGGATGATTTTAGTGAAATCATTTGATAAAGAGGAAGGAAGATCATCAGAGGATTTGAAACTGTATAAATTGTAGAGGAATGTTGTGATGGGGAAAGAGGGTTAGGCGAAGGTATATGGGTAGGGGGTTATGGGATAGTTGAGGAAGTTGATGTGGGAGTAGAACATGGTGGAGATAATTCCGACTTTAGTAAATATATATATACATATTACTAGTGGATAAAAATGTAAAATTATAGTTTTTTCATAGATTAATATAAATACCAAAAAAATTTGATTATAAACATTCTTGAGAAAAATACGCTTTTCATTTTGAAAATATATTTCAAAAAATAAATAATTTAATAATACTAGGAAGAAATTTAATTGAAAAATAATGATGTAAATTGATAAATTAATATTCAATGAAATTATATGTCATTAATTATTGTCATTTCATACATACCCTATAAATTAAAAAACGTTTTTTCACACTATTGTAAAAGGTTCAAAATGAACTTCATTTGGAAAATGAAAACAATTTTCCTTTAAAACCATTCTGAAAAAATTCAAACATGGATAAATTTTTTTGGAAAAAATAGTTTAGAGTATGATTAGAACAATATTTAAAATACATTTAAAAAACATTGATATAGTAGAAAATGGATTTTCGACTGCAGTGATAAATAACGTCATCTTTTCTTAAAAACATTTTTCTCAATTATTTTAAGATGAAAAGAGGGGTAAATATAACTATTACTTGAAAATATAATAAATAAAGAGTGGAGAATAGAATATATTGGTTTTATGATATAAATATAAAACAATTCCCCCAAGGGTGACATTAACATAAACAATCTTGAATAATGATGAGATTATGAAATAAACTTTTACCCTAGATTTGATTTCCTTTATACATGTCAAAAACATATTTATTATAAATATAGATTTATTATACAAATATTAAATAAAAATAATCATATGTATCGTACATTATATTGTTTAATTATAATATTTTATCTCCATTTTATTAACAATTATTTTTAAAATCACTATTTCATGTGATAACAAATTCGTTTTTCATGAGTGTTTAAGTTTTGTAGTTTTCGGTCTTTGCACATTATTCATGGTTTATTCATCTCCAAAACATTATTCATGATATAAAAAACTTATATTTTTTTAAAAAAAATTATATTAATCCTAAAAGTTATAGATAGAAAAAATAATTACACTGTTCATGGTGACAGTAGGCCATAAGTATGCAGGAATATTATTTTCATATTTTTGGCAGATGGAACATAGTAAAGGTTAAAAATAATTCTCCCTTGTAGAATAATTATTATATCATATATATAATATTACATTATTAAATTTATCCTTATTATAATCCAAGTTAAATGTAAATTAAAATAAAATAACTTCTCTTCATGGAGGTGGTAGTACACACCTACGCACGAGTGACGTTATCATTTTCCAACGAATTGTAAATTAAGAAGATATATGTTATATTATAATTACAAGAGCATAATTATGTCAAATTTATCATATATAAACATTAATCCCATCATTATAACCATCCATGAAATACAGTGATGGAAAATGAATTGTATCTCTCTGTTGAGATGGTAAGTCATACATACGCACAAGCGATACATTCACTTCTCATTTGTGGAAAAAGGGTGGATAATGTATATTTAATACTAATAATTACATTTCGGAATATTTATAAAAACTAATTTATTATATTATGTTAAATTTTATATATTTATTCGATTTAAATGAAAAAGAAAAAATAGAGTGATCAATTAAGGTGATTACCTTGTCTTTAGAAGAACTGCTTTAGATCTACTTTTATGGTTCCCAAGTGTATCCTCAAAGTTCTCGGTGCCATCCAAAGGTTCCCCGAACCCAGTTTTTCACATGAACTCAATCCCATTTCCCCAAATTCCAGAGGCTTCAAACTAGTAGTGAGGGTCATGGTATTATAATGGGGAAGTTATTCCCTCATTGGCAGAGTAACACAACAAAACCAAACAGTAAACACTTTCAGAAGTAATAATACCGTACAGTAGAAGTAAACAGAAAATACTGATAGTATGAAAAAATGTAACATATATCAATAAATGATACATGTCACATGTATCTAAGAATGTATCCAAACAATTCACAATGCTGGATATTAAATACTGAAACCAAAGTGTAGAAAATAGTAAACTCCAATAACATCGCAAGCCTTAGATTGGTCCCATGCTCTCCCATTCAAACAATAATCAAGTACCTGATGAAGAACGACACTTCCCCTTTTTTATACCTCAACCATATAATATTTTTGAGTCCAAATGAATAACCCTAATAGGGTGCGAGATGAATCTGAGTAGGAAACCACCAAAAGAACTGCGCCTAATTTTCCATGAATATATATACCAGGAAAGATGAAAAATGAAGAAATAAAATAGAAAGTACTCAAAAGTAAATAATCCTATAGTTTCCAATTACATTAATTTACATTTATTAATTATTCATACCTTTGAATAATGTAACCTCCGGATCCAGCATATGATCTGTATCCCTTGGTATAATAATAAAAAAAAAGTCGTCTCAAAAAACCATCTAATAATAAAGTAAGGATGAGCCCAATCTTGTGCTTTGGCTTGGTATACTCGTCATAATAATTCAATCACTCATAATCAACCCTCTGGGAAAGTTCTCACACTCTAATACCCTCTTATTCAACATATCGTCAATTCAATAAAAAATGACCCTAGGGGAAAGCTCCCATAGTCTCACCCATTTGGTCCCACATGGAACTAGTCATTTACAATTACCACTTGGGTAGCTATCATGGTCAACACCCCCTTGGTCTGCATATTAAAAATTAAATGTCATTATAAGGACCCGGCCTTATACCTTACATAATATTGAATTAAATGAATAATTCACATTGAGGAGGTTTTCAGGTTTAGAGTTTTAGAGAGTTAGGCCATAACTATTACATTTCAAAATATTACAAAGTAGACACTTCTACTCAGTTTCCATTTTTTTACAAAACACGAACTATTGAAAAAAAAGAGTCATGTCTAGTTTCATGTTTTAGACAGCTTGAATTTTCCTTGATCCCATCCTTGACCATATTCCACTTTATGCCATGTGAAAAACATTTCAAAACATGGGATGAGCATAAAATGCTCAGTAAGGGATACACAAAGAAGTAAAACTTTTAGTTTTTTAAAACAACAATTAAACCATGAACACTTTAATATAAGTAATACGTTTCACCTTTATGAAGTATTAAATACTCTTCACTGAATAAAAGATCATTACTTACCTTTTTGTATCCAAAATATTACCATTAAAACCATATAAATAACACATAACATATAAAGGTAACATGGGATATAAACATACTTAAATGGAATAACCATACGGTCGACTTCCAAACATATAACTAAATGGAATAGCCATACGGCCGACTTCCATACCCAAGTCATTGGAGGTTATAACGTAACCATCCATCCTAATATTCATAGCACCACCCGTCATTTGGTTTATCACGTAACCACCCGTCAATTGTCCAAGCACCATTATAAAATCATAAGACATGAAACAAATATAAAGGAAAGAAAAAATTTCCACATTTCAATCACAATATATCACTTAAATATATTGACATAGAAAATCCATTTTCTGAACCATTTTAAATACCAAAAATACGTAAAAGAGCATATGGTATTTATTTTCTTTTAAAAACATTACGTCTTGTTGATAAAGCCAAAGATCAAATAATACTCACGGTGGCGGAAAGGTCGTTGTCACTGATTATGTTTAAAGAAAAATTCCTTTTTTCATTTAGTAAAATGATTTATAGAAAAAGATTCCCTTTGAAATGTCAAGGGTGTTTATATAGCGTATAAAAGAAAGTCGTGTATTAAAACAAAATATGCCTCAATGAAAGGAGATTGAGACGAAGTCCCTTACCTCGCATCCGACATGACTCGATCGTTCTTTAATCTCTTGAATAATAAACTAAAGCTAATTTCTACTTTCTTAAGACCATTTTTCAAGTTTATTATTCCTTTTATATAACTTATTACCATGTTATAAACATTATGTAATAATTTAAGTTAATAACTTTCGTTTTGTCGATATTTGGCACTTGAGTCAAAAATGAACACCTTATATTTACAAGTTTTCCATGTGTTAAATAGTCCATCATATCCAGAATTACATTCATGATTTAGATATAATATATATCATATATATCCAGTATATAAATATATTTATAATATTATATAACATTTAGATGTAAGAAATGAAATGCACCGTTCATGGAGATGGTAAGCCGTACGTACGCATGAACGCCACTTTCATATCTGTTTCTTATTTTAATAGAAATAGAACATAATGATACATAGGTATATTATAATTCCAGTATAATATCATATATAATATCATTAGCACTATCCTTTATACATCCCACATAAGTCATTAACGAGTCACATCACTTTAAGGGGGCTGTAGTCCGCACTTCCTCAAATGATATTATCATATTTACCCACTATGGAAACCATAAAGGATTGATATAATTGGGAAGTACAAATAATAATAAAATAATAAACATAATATATATCATATATAAATATAGTTCCATCATAATGGCCACCATGAGAGTTGGTAATATGTAATTGAACAATCATCGTTTCATGAGGCGTTAGTTTGCCATCCACAAAAACATTATGTTATTCATCCACTTGATGAAGGTGTGTGTAAGTGTAGTTAGAATACTTCTCATAAAAAAATCCAAGTATATTTAGGATACTGGTGTTTTTACAAAAAAATTAATAAAAAGAGTTTAGGGTTGGATAAGTAAAATAAAAGAAAACAATTTAAGAGAAACTATTACCTTTAATTTGGGTAACTTCCTTTGGTTTGAACCAAAATGACTTCATGAAGGGCCTTATGCCTAAGGTAAGGCTTCTATGAGGAGGAGAGGTATGTAGTGACTATAATTGCGTAGAGTTTTGATGAGCCAAATGGCTTGAGAGGTGTGAGGGATTGGTTAGATCTGGTCTTCTTTTATAAGGAAGAGGAGGGGCTCTTTAGGATAGTGTGAAACTAATATTTTACTATATATTTATATTCGATTTAAAATGGTCCAAAAATCATTATAGTAGAAACTAAGATGAGTAATGGTCGAAATAAAATCATCCAATCATAATTGGACATGTTTTGGATAATATTTTAATCATTATAATCATATTTATTTAAATCATTTATTAATTAGGTAAATATTGCATCATTCTTGTGTCATAAATAATTTAATTTATTTTAAGTACAAAAATTATCAAAAAACTACGATGATATAGTAAATCTTTTTATATTTTCAAAGAATATTTATAGTCGAAAATAGGATTGATATAACACTATATAAAAATTAATTACTAATTTTTTTTTGTTAATGTCAATTTTGTCTTCACATTAAATTAATTAATCTAAATTGTCATTATCACTCCCAAGTGGCTCAATGGTGTCCCACAATCGACCCAAAGATTCCCATAGCGGTTAATGACTCAACCAATAAGATTTGGACAAGTTTTCAGGTAGTTTGGAATTATTATAATATTTTTTTTACCTCGAATTACCTTATTTACCTTTAACCGCAGTAAATAAAAGTCAAAAGTTACTATTCACCAAAAATTATTTTCATCTTAATGAACCACATTTTATTTCTTGATAACAACCATATATGTTGGATTTTTTAAATTCAATTCACAGAAGTGAAAAATTTTCATTTAAATGAAAAAGTCAGTTTGTTGAACTACCACTAAGTGGTTTCACTATTGATCCAAAATTGATGTTTTTTAGAAAAATACCAAAAATTCAGCCTAAGATATATTTGATATTCCGAATTCAAAAATGATTTCTATTTATCCAAATCCAAAACATATAATAGGAATTAATTAATTTTAAAATCAATTCCCTTTGTTAAAACAAATAGCTTGTTTTTAAGAAACAATAACAATCAAAAGATTGATACTTGTTTATGTCCAATTTCAAAGTGAAATTAATTTCAATGACCAACATTGGATTAAATGGTAAAAATATATTATAATTACACTTTAAAACAAATTAAAAATATGATATAACCATATAAATAAATTATATTAAAACATTGTATTCAATTAAAATACAATATTTTCACTATTCATTAAAAAAATTGAACTTTATCGAAAAAATTCCAAAAATTTACACAAAGTAAATTTTGATGTCCCCATTCTAAAGAAGGATTTTATTTGGTCATATAGAATGTCTTAAAGTGACCAAAACGAGATTTAAAAAAGGTTCTCTATTAAAAGGTGATAAATCATCCTTTTAATGTAAATTATGCTTAAAATTAGATTCATTCACATTTTAAGCCTATAACTTTTTATTAGATAATGTAAATACATTTACCAATCCGGTATAATCATATTTTAGTTAGTTTCATTCATTCCTTCCAATACAACGGCTAGGAGTTAACTACCATTTAAAATAATAATATTATATTATTAGTGTGCAACATAAGATTCCAAAGAAACTCGTTGTTGTGTATCGGGTACGCTATCGAACATAGAAACCTTTTTAAAGTAAAATTAATATTTATTTCAAAAATATTAATAAGTATATAAATATCTTATTCTTCATTTAATTGAGATGTTACATCCTTCCCCCCTTTTGGAAATTACATCCTCGCAATTTTTATTCACTTATCAAAATAAGTGGGGGTATTTATCCCTAAAAGAATTTTCAGATTCCCACATTGTCGCTTCAACCATATGGTTTTTTCACAAAATGTTTACCTAGTAAATTACCTTATTCTTCAACACCTTCTCTCTACAGTCAAGAATCTGAACTGGTTTTTCTTCATGAAAAATATTCTCTTCCAACTGAACTACCTCTGGGCTCAAAACATGATATGGATCTGGCATATACTTTATCAACATCGAAACATGAAAAACATTGTGTACCTGGGATAAAATTGGAGGTAAATCCACTATGTATGCAACTGATCCAACTTTCTCCAGAATTTCATAAGGTCCAATGAACCTCGGACTCAAATTTCCCTTCTTACCAAAACACATCTCACTTTTCCATGGAGAAACTTTGAGAAAGACATGATCACCTACCTCAAAGGAATGATCCTTCCTCCGGTTTTCTACATAACTTTTCTATCTGCTCTGAGCTTCTCTCATGTGCTTCTAAATCAACTGAACTTTCTCTGCCATCTCTTCTACCAATCTTGGTCTCATCAGCTTCCTTTCACCTACTTCATCCCAAAAAGCTGGAGTTCGACAATGCTTTCCATATAATGCCTCAAATGGAGCCATCTATATACTGGAATGAAAACTATTATTATAAGAAAATTCAACCAAAGAATTATGTTGGTCCCAACTTCCCTGATAATCCATCGAACAAGCACGTAACATATCTTCGAATGTATGAATTGTTCGTTTTGACTACCCATCTAATTGAGGGTGAAAATTGTACTAAAATTTAATTTAGTACCCAATGACTTCTGAAGGCCTTTCCAAAAGATAGAAGTAAACCTAGGATCATGATCAGATACAATGGAGAGGGGAACTCCATGCATCCTGAATATCTCTTTAACATACAACTGAGCAAGTTGATCTAGAGACAATGTATCTCGAATAGGAAGGAAATTAGCAGATTTAGTCAATCGATCAACTATAACCCAGATTTCATTATTACCTTGAGATGTATTTGGTAATCCCACAATGAAGTCCATGGATATATTTTCCCATTTCAATTCTGGCACTGGTAAAGGCTGAACCATTCCATTTGGTAATTTTCTCTCTGCTTTAACCAGCTGACAAGTCAAACACTTCACAGTAAAATCAGCAATATCTCTTTTCATTCCATCCCACCAGTAATACTCTTGAAGATCTCTGTACATCTTAGTACTGCGAGGATGAACTGAAAATGGAGAACTATGAGCTTCACATAATAACTCATTCTTCAACTGTGAATCACAAGGTACACATAATCTCTTCCCAAATCTCAAAACATAATCATTATCAATGTTAAATTTAGGAAACTTACCCTTCTGAACCAACTCTACCATTTTCTGTAACTCACTGTCTTCTTTCTGCGCTTTCTTTATTCTATCTGATAGAGATGATCTCACTGACACCTAATACAAAAGAGAAGAATTTCTTGTACCAACAACTTCTATGGCAAAGTTCATCAAATCAAAAACCAAAGGATCTCTTTCTAAAATTAACATATTTAATAAAGTATTACTTTTTTGACTCAAAGCATCAGCCACTTTATTTGATTTTCCCGGATGATAAAGGATCGTGAAATCATAATCCTTGATTGATTCCAACCATCTCATATATCTCATGTTCATTTCTTTCGGAGTGAATATATACTTCAAACTTTTGTGATCAGTATATATTTCACACTTCACTCCATACAAATTATGCCTCCAAATTTTTAAATCCAAAACAACAGCAGATAATTCCAAATCATGTGTAGGGTAATTTAACTCATGAGTTTTCAATTGATGTGAAGCATAAGAAAGTACATGATCATTTGGTATTAGGACACATCCAAGTCCTTTCAACGAAGCATCACTATAGATAACAAACTCACAATTTCTGGAAGGCAATGCTAAAGCTAGAGTATTCACCTGTCATGACCCGCCTTCACCAAAAGGAGGGAAGAGTCAGCAGATTGATAGACCCTTCCTTCTTTAAGTTGAAGGAGAGATAATGACCCCCGAACCCACCTTCAATTGGTCCTGGAGTGGAGACCAGCACCAAGTGTATAGAATCACACACTAAATTGAAGGTATTACCCTTTTTCTTTTAATAGGATTGGGAGATAAGATGGTAAATCCCAACAACACCAAAAGAGGAAAGTAAAAGTAAATCCAAGAACCATTCCCAATGCAAGTTACAAAAGTAATGTCCATAAGGTAAAAAGTGACTACAAGGTAATGTACCAAAGAAATAAAAACAGCAACTACAACCTCCCCAAAGGTCTGAGCTAGTATGGTCCCGCGTGATCCCCGAAGTCCTCCTAGAAACCTGAAAGCAGTTTTATATATGTAGGGTGAGCATACAAGTATACACAGTAGGGAAAACCAAAGTCTCTCGTGCACAGGTGGGGGAATGTACTAAAGTCCCATGAGAAGCAGACAACCATCACTATCAAGGAGTCCATCCATCCCACTCACCAGCCACACTCACCAAATAATGAAAGCTAGTAATATATAATAAGAGCACATCGATGTTTGGGTACCCCGCACCACTTCCCCACTTGTTATTGAAGACATCCTATGCATCAAACCAATCCTGCCATTCTCACCGCAGTCCCACTATCACACCCTGCCTACACACACCTCGACCATATCCTCACGCAGTCCCACTACCACACCCTGCCTGCAAACACATAGACCTCAACCACTATCCCGCCCGCAGACACCTGGGCCACAACTGTCACACGTAACCACGCCTGCAAACACCTAGGCCAGAACAACCACTGCCACGCCCGAAGACACCTGGGCTAGAAGATCCACTGCCACGCATGAAGACACCTAGGCCTCATCCCGAAGATACTTGGGAAACCACCTGCCCGCACACACATGGGCCAACCACCACACTACCCCGCCCGAAGTTTATTCGGCTAATAATGGACTTCAGGCCATCACAGCCTGCCCGAAGATACTTGGGCTATCCGGGAAAGGGAGCAGAAAGGAGCTGATAAACAGCCACTAATAGAAGTGTTGGGAAAAACACCCTCCCCCATGAAAGGGGGGTTTTCGGCACTATGTTCTCAACTTGGGTGGGGTGCGATTAAGAAACACAAAACTACAAGTATATGTATAGGTAACAAGCACTCACCCAAGTTTAGGTTTTTCTTCAGCCATCCTAAAGAACCCAAACAGCACCACTGTCCATGTTACAACTCACACCAAACAAAAACCCATTTTTCCCATCCTTGTTTCCATGTTCAGTAATGATGTTTAAATAAGTTTCCTCACCTACATGGGAAACTAGTAAGCATAAGTACAAGTCAAGGAAAGGAAACAGTCAAGCATCAACTAAACATTCACACCCCGATCTCTTGTAAAGTCACAACAACAAAGGTATAATTGAGATCCCTCAAATAATGGAACCAAAAGAAAAAACCCCAAGGTACAGCCCCATGTTCCCAAAACCAAGGAGACAATGGTTTCTCAAAAACATAGGATCCCTCCCCAATTCGTGATATAATCAAGGTAACCACCCAGACTTAAAATTCACAACCACTGAATCCATATCAACAGGGGATCCCATCCCCACCCACATCACCCAGAAAATAGCCCGTGAAGGAAAAACAACCAGACCACCACCACCAACACAAAGAAAGCCTATGCCGGTATTTTCAAATTTATAAGATTTAACACACTCCATGATTTCAATTTCTGTGCCCTAACCAGGGTTCTCACAAGAGAGATTGATCCTAGTGCTTTCAATTTATTTAGCCGGATATACGTGATTAACCAAATTCCTTTTCACAGCATGAGTTCACAAATACAAAACAATCCATTTAAAACATCACCAGGGGTTCATTAGTGCACAGAGGAAGACCACCAACGGCCATGATTTTCAGTTGGCCTAAGCCCGCACAATTCAGAAAGAAGATCATACAACAAAAAAGCATCATCGATCACATCCCCCACTTCATTCCTTAGAGTCCATTCATTATCTTAATTAAGGTTTGGTTAATCCAATTCTACAGAATCAAAAGCATTCCCACCCCACATGATACACAAAAGGGAGAGACGAAGGAGAAATTCTCTACTTGTTGATCAACGATCGACTCTAAGCCTGTCCATGGAATTCCACGGATAGTGATGCGGCTCGTCTAAAAGAAGGGTACTCCTAGCATAGGGTGATCGAGAAAAGAACCCTAAGGGGGTACCCTTTTATTTTATAAGGGTCGGGGACGGTTGAGATAAGAACGTAAAACCGCGTAAGGAGCGGGGTCGTGGGTTGACCACACGACCCCACATGCCATTAAAGGGTCGGGCGATTTAAACCAACGCACACACCATGTTAATTCATTTAATATTTAATTAAATGACCATTATGGGCATTACTGGGCTTTAAAACAAGATTAAAGGGTTCAAAATAGGGTTTAAAATCCAATTTGCGCAAAAGGGGGTGCTACTGGAAAAACCCCGACAAGGCTGGGTGACACCGATCGGTCGCGCCGATCGGCCTCATGCTGAGACGCTACCCCTTTAGGATCCGGATTTTTTCTTGGAAAAGGAAAGGAACCTGAGAGTTTGGGTCATCAAATCAGATACCTCTCAAACTATTCTCGCCCTTGAGAATTTAAACAACCCATAAGGAAAGAGCGGGTCCGAACAACTACCTCGAAAGATAACTCTCAAGAGTGAACCTCATTATTAACTAAGGACACCTCCCTGTCAAGAACCAAGAAATGTACCATTTCAAACTTCCTAGCCATGTGGGTTGGGGAGTCTCCTCCCCCATGTGAATATATTATCCGCTTTGGGCGGCACTGACTCACCCGTACGGGTTTAATAGCATCAACCTTAATGCATCTTGATTTGGGGTCGGGTCCTCCCCTCCCCGTAGCCAGGGATTTTTCCACACATTATGAGGAAAGAAAACAAAATATTTCATAGCCAACAAGGTAAAAAAAAGCACTACCACAACAGTTATAAACAGAATAGTACAAAACACAAAACAACTCTGGGTACTCGGCCCGCATCTATGCCTCCCTCTCCCACGTACTCTCCTCAAGCCCACCATGTCTCCATAACACATGAACCAAGGGAATGGTTCACCCATGAATCACCTTTTCCTTGTGATCCTTGATCATCACTTGTCTCTCCACAAAGTTCACGTCATCCTCAATGTCTAGCTCTCCCCAGTCAAGGACGTTTGAATCGTCGTGGAGATAATGATGGAGTTGGGACAAATGGAAGACATCATGTATCATCAGTAGCGGCGGTGGAAATGCTAGATAATAACCCACTTCGCCGACCCACCGCAACACTTCAAAGGGTCTGATGAACCTAGGAGAAAGCTTATTCCCCTTTCCAAACCTCCGTTGCCCATGCCGAGGGGATACCTTCAAGAACACATGGTCTCCAACCTCAAACTCCAAGGGCCTCCTCCTGGAGTCTGCATACGACTTCTGTCGGTCTTGAGCCGCCTTCATCCTTTCCCGTATAAGCTGAACCTTCTCCGTCGTGCTCTGCACCACCTCCAGGCCAAGGATGCCTGCCTCTCCGACTTCGGTCCAACACATAGGTGAGCAGCATGGTCTCCCGTACAAGGCTTCAAACGGGGACATACCAATGGTAGAGTGATAGATATTATTGTAGGAAAACTCTACTAGAGGAAAGTTTCATACCCACGATCCTCCTGAGTCCAGAACACGTGCCCGCAGCATATCCTCCATGGTCTGGATAGTGCGCTCTGTCTGTCCATCTGTCTGGGGATAGAAAGCAGTGCTAAGATGCAGCTGGGTGCCAAAATCATGTTGCAATTCTCTCCAGACTCGGGAGGTAAATCGTGCATCCCTATCCGAGACTATGGACCTCGGAACTCCATGAAACCGCACCACCTCATCCATGTCACTTCATGCCAAATCATCCAATACACTCGACTCCTTGATTGCCAGAAAGTGAGATGATTTCATCAACCGGTCCACTAACACCCAGATGGTGTCGTATCCCCCTTGGACCTTAGGTAGTCTCGTGATGAAATCCATCGAGATGTCGTCCCACTTCCACTCGAGGAAATCTAGAGACTGCAGTAAGCCACCTGGAACACGGTGTTCAGCCTTCACCTACTGACACACCAGGAACTTGGCCACAAGATCTGCCACTTCTCTCTTTACTCCGGGCCACAAAAATTGTCTCTTCAGTCCCTGGTACATCTTGGAAACTCCCGGGTGTACTGCTAGTGGTGAGTTGTGGGAACTCATTGAGAACCTTGTCGTGCATCGCCTCTAAAACAAAGAGATTTCCTCGGAAAAGCATCGGGTTCTGGCCATCCTCCGTGCACCCTTCCGGAGCGTTCCTCTAGTCAACTCGGTCACGCATCAGTTCTCACTCTGGGTCTCCCCACTGAGACTCCTCCACCTGCTGCAACAGAGAGTATTGCACCGTCATCTGATACA
This sequence comes from Viscum album, assembly GCA_963277665.1. Classification (NCBI taxonomy): domain Eukaryota; kingdom Viridiplantae; phylum Streptophyta; class Magnoliopsida; order Santalales; family Viscaceae; genus Viscum; species Viscum album. Next base: position 732,745,511 of record OY728136.1, on the reverse strand, counting down.
TGCAACCTTTACCACCATCCGTCCTCGCATCTAGGTGCAAGGAATCCAACTCCTCCATCGCCTTCCAAGCATCTGCCGACACTCGGACCGCATCCTTTTGTGTCCCCCTACTCAAGGCGTCAGCCACTACATTCCCCTTCCCTGAAGTGTAGGAGATCTCAAAGTCATAATCCTAGAGGAACTCCATCCACCTTCGCTGCCACAAGTTTAGGTCCCACTGGGATAAGATATACCTCAAACTTTTGTGATCTGTGAAGACCACAAATCATTCTTCGATGAGGTAGTGCCTACAAAACATCAGTGCAAAAACGACTGCTGCAAGCTCCAGGTTGTGGGTGGCATAATTACGCTCATGAGGGCGTAGCTGCCTAGACCCATAATAGATCACCGCTATTCGCTGCATCAGAACACATCCCAGGCCTTTCCCTAAAGCATCACAGAACACTTCATTTGCCGCCCCTTCTTCTGGTAGCCTCAGAACTGGGGCACTAACCAACATCTCTTTTAGATAGCTGAAGGCTACCTCACACTGTTCACTCCACACTAAAACTTGGTCCTTCTTGGTCAAGGCTATAAAAGGGGCTGCTACTCAGGAGTATTTGGGTACGAACCTCCGATAGTAACCTGCCAGCCAGAGGTAACTACGAACTTATGCCACATTCTTGGGTGTTTCCCAAGAAACAACTGATTCAACCTTTGATGGGTCCACTTCTACCCCTTTCTCGGACACTACGTGCCCAAGGAAGTGCACTTCTCGCATCCAAAAAATTCATTTCGACAACTTACCATAGAGCTGTTGCTGTCGGAGGACCTCCAAAACGATCCTCAGGTGCTCCGCATGATCCTCCTCTGATCTTGAATAGATCAGGATATCTTCAATGAACACAACTACGAACAAATCCAGGTACTCCCAGAATATGGAGTTCATAAGACCCATGAACACAATCGGGGGGTTCTTAACACCGAAAGGCATGACTACGAACTCAAAGTTTCCATATCTGCACCTGAAGTCCGTCTTCAGGATGTCGCCCTCATTCACTCTCAGCTAGTGGTACCCAATCCACAGGTCAATCTTTGAGAACCATCCTTCCCCTTCCAGCTGGTCGAAAAGATCTTCTATCCTCGAAAGAGGGTAGCGATTCTTGATCATCACCTGATTCAGCCTCCTGTAGTCTATGCACAACCTGAGTCCACCATCTTCCTTCATTGAAAACAAGACTGAAGCAGCCCACGGTGACGCGCTTGGTCGAACATAACCCCTCTTCATCAGATCGTCAATCTGAATCCGCAAATTTCGTAGCTCCGAAAGTACCATCCGGTAATGAGCCATCAAAATCGGACGAGCGTCGGGCTGTAAGTCTATCCCAAACTCGATATCACGTCGAGGGGGTAGAGTCGTCACCTCCTCAGGGAAGATGTCCATAAACTCCCTGAAAGATCCCTGGAACCTCCACCATCTTAGCCTCCACTGACCGCTCGTCTAACAAGGAGAATAGGGGTTCCTCTCGCCTTCTGCCCTTCCGACTGATCCGCTTTCCGGTGAAAGTAACACTCCGTCCACTCAAGTACAAGAACAAGACCCTTCATTGGAAGAAGTCGATGATGGAACACACAGAGAACAGCCAGTCTATTCCTAGGATGACATCGTATGGCTGTATCTATAGCAGAACAAGATCCCTGACCGACTGATGTGGCCCTATCATCAGTCTGCATCCTCGACAAACATATAACAAGTTGGTCTGACCTCTGACTAGTGTGCTCAGCACCAGGGGAACTAGAAGTCTCTTGGAATCTAGACCCAAAGGATGGGATAGACTAGGTGTGAATAAGGAGTGTGAAGCTCCGTTATCGAACAAGGCATAAGCAAGGGTCTTAAATAAACTGATCGTACCTCGAATGACCTCCTGTCTTGCTTGAACTGCTGCCTCCACGGCGTGAAACTGTCCACGCCCAGATCCTCTGCCCCTCGGCATTCGGCCACCTCCCTGACCATGCCCCGGTCGAGGTCCCTGAGGAGCGCCCTAAGGTTGGCCTCCCCTGCAATGTCTTCCCTCAGAGAAGCGGGAGCCCACAGTCCGTGATGCTACTGCTGGAAAGGCCTGGCTGGAAGCTGCTTCTAGGGTGGGTGTTGGGGATTTACGCCACTTCAGTATTGTACTCGGTCCGAGCACTGACTCCGGAGATGTCCATGGCTCCCACAGAAGAAGCACCGAGGTCCTGGGCCCGAAGGAAAAGGGCGAGGACCAGGGGACCGAAACTGAAACTTCTACGGCTTGCTCCCTGCTGGTCGGAACCAGGAGGGTCCGAATGCTAGAGGCCTGGTGCTGATGGTCTTCCACTTCAATAGCCCTAGCTGGATCCCCCTCTCATGACACACTTCCCAAAGCGTGCATCCTCTCACCCACTTCGGCCTTCTTATGGACCTCCAAGTATGTCGGGAGGGTAAAGGGGGTAACAACATACTGGAGGGAGGGTCGGAGCGCCTCCTCCAAACGTCTTTCCCGGGACTCCTCGTCAGGAAAGTGGTCCAGAGAAAAACGTAGGAGGTCCTTGAACTTGATTCCCAGCTCCCTCACTGACATACTCCCCTGCTGGATGGAGAGTATCTCCTGCCTCTTCTCTTCCTTCATCATCGAAGAGAGGAATTCTGCCCGGATCTGCCTCTTGAAATCAGCCCATGCCACCTCAGCCTCTCTCCTCTCCCTCGGGTAAAGCGTCCACCACTGACGTGCCACTCCCCACATCTGGCTGGCGGCTAGAGGAACCCATTACTCGGTCGGGGCCCGAATCGGGCCGAAGGCTATCACTAGATCCTCTAGCCAGCCTTCAGTCTTTATATCGGAGGTGTTGTCCTCATACTTCTCGAGGGTCTGCTGCTGGAAATCCTAAAGTGTCTTCTACCACTGGTCATCCTCCTCCCGATCATCTCTCTGCCGATCGGCCAAGGTAGTCTACTCGGCCTAGATCACCCGTACCACACGTGGTCGCCTTCCAGGCGCCATAGCTGCAAGGTAAACAAGGAATGCCTAAGCCCAAGTAGTACATATTATTGTTCTTAATATTTCTTAAACTTCTTACTCATTTTAATTTCCCAAAACACTCATGAAACATGAGAACACAAGTCATTATAATGCATGTACCTTTCCTAGGGTCTCTACCCTACAATCATCATGGCCTCACTTGGTCGTTTGGTAGGTCCAGATTCCTTGCATCAGATCACGGGGGGGCCTAAAATCCCGCGTCCTAGCCGGTATTCCCTGGCCTAATTCATGCACCAAGTTCACCCAAAACTATTTCCCTACCATCCCATGCAATCCATCCTCACTATTCCTAACTCCAGAATCCATCCTATCTCTCAACCTCTGGCTCTGATATCATTCAGTCATGACCCGCCTTCACCAAAATGACGGAAGGGTCAGCAGATTTCTAGGTCCTTCCTTCATTAAGTTGAAGGAGAGATAATGACCCTAGAAACCCGCCTTCAATAGGTCCCAGAGTGGAAACTAGCACCAAGGGTATAGAATCACACACTAAATAGAATGAATTACCCTTTTTCTCTTAATAGGATCAGGAGATAAGATGGTAAATCCCAAAAATACCAAAAGAGAAAAGTAAAAGTAAAGCCAAGAACCATTCCCAATGCATGTTACAAAAGTAAAATCCACAAGGTACAAAGTGACTAAAAGGTAAAGTACCAAAGAAAGAATGAACCCAACTACAACTGACCCAAAGTTCGGAGCTAGTATGGTCCAGCGCGATCCTTGAAGTCCTCCTAGAAACCTGAAAGCAGTTTTATATACGTCGGGTGAGCATACAGGTATACTCAGTAGGGAAAACCGAAGACTCTCCTGCACAAGTGGGGGAACGTACTAAAGTCCCGTGAGAAGAAGAGAAATATCACTATCAAAGAGTCCATCCATCCCACTCACCGGCCACACTCACCAAATAACGCAAGCAAGTAATATATAATAAGCGTACAATGATGTTTGGGAACCCCACGCCACTTTCCCACTGGTTATTAAAGACATCCTACACATCGAACCAATCCCGCCATTCTCACTGTAGTCCCACTGCCACACCCCGCCCGCACACACCTGGGCCATATCCTCACGCAGTCCCACTGCTACAAACTGCCCACAAACACCTGGGCCTCAACCACTATCCTGCCCGCAGACACCTGGGCCACAACTATCACACGTAACCACTCCTGCAAGCAACTAGGCCAGAACAACCACCGCCATGCCCGAAGATACCTGGGCTAGAAGATCCCCTGCCACGCCCGAAGACACCTGGGCCTCATCCCAAAGATACTTGGAAAACCACCTACGCGCACACACCTAGGCCAACCAACACACTACCCCGCCCGAAGGTTCTTGGGATAATAATGGACTTCAGGCCAACATAGCATTTCCGAAGATACTTGGGCTATCTGAGAAAGGGAGCAGAATGGAGCTAATAACCAGCCACTAATAGAAGTGTTGGGAAAAACACCCTCCCCCCCTGAAATGGGGGTGTTCGTAACTAAGTGCTCAACTTGGGTGGGGCGTGATTAAGAAAAACAAAACTACAAGTATATGTATTGATAACAAGAACTCACCCAAGTTTATGTTTTTCTTCAGCCAGCCTAAAGAACCCAAGCAACACCCTTGTCCAAGTCACAACTCACACCAAACAAAAGCCCATTTGTCCCATCCTTGTTTTCATGTTCAGTAATGATGTTTAAATAAGTTTCTACACCTACTTGGGAAACTATTAAGCATGAGTACAAGTCAAGGAAAGCAAACAGCCAAGCATCAACTAAACATTCACACCCGGTTCTCTTGTAAAGTCACAAAAACAAAGGGATAAGTGAGATACCTTGAAGTACTGGAACCAAAAGAAGAACCCCAAGGTACAACCCCATGTTCCCAAAACCCAGGAGCCAACAGTTTCTCAACAATAGAAGATCCCTCCCCAATTCGTGATATAATCAAGGTAACCACTCGGCCTTAAAATTCACAACCACTGAATCCATATCAATAGGGGATCCCATCCCCACCCACATCACCCAGTAAATGGCCCATGAAGGAAAAAAAAACCAAACCACCGCCACCAACACAAATCCGGCCCATGCTGGTATTTTCAGATTTATAAGATTTAACACACTCCATGATTTCAATTTTCATACCTTAACTGGGGTTATCACAGAAGGGATTGATCCCGGTGCATTAAATTTATTTATCCAGATATACGTGATTAACCAAATTCCTTTTCACAGCATGAGTTCACAACTACAAAACAAGACATTTAAAACATCACTATGGGTTCATTAGTGCCCAGAGAAAGACCACCAACAACCATGATTTTCAGTAGGCATAAGCCCGCATAATTCAGAAAGAAGATCATACAACAAAGCAACATCATCGATCACAGCCCCCCCCCTTCATTCCTTAGAGTCCATTCATTATCTTCATTATGGTTTGGTTAATCCAATTCTACAGAATCAAAATCATGCCCACCCTGCATGATACACAAAAGGGAGAGATGAAGGAGAAATTCCCTACTTGTTGATCAACGATCGACACTAATCATGGGTGTGGAATTCCATGGATAGCAATGCAGGTCGTCTGAACGAAGGGTACTCCTAGCATAGGGTGATCAAGAAAAGAAACCTAAGGTGGGGTACACTTTTAGTTTATAAGGGCCGGGGATGGTTGAGATAAGAACGCGAAACTGAGTAAGGAGCGGGGTCGTGGGTTGACCACGAGGCCCCACACACCCTTAAAGGGTCAGCCGGTTTAAACCGACGCACACACCAAGTTTATTCATTAAATATTTAATTAAACGGCATTTATGGGCGTTACTAGGCTTTAAAACAAGCTTAAAGGGGTCAAAATAGGGTTTAAAACCCAATTTGTGCAAAAGGGAGATGCTACTGGAAAAACCCCGACAAGGCTAGGTGACACTGATCGGTCTCACCGATCGGTCGCACCGATCGACCTCACGCCGAGACGCTACCCCTTTAGGATCCGGATTTGTTTTTTTGCAAAGGAAAGTACCCTGAGAGTCTGGGTCATCACATCACCAATCTTCTTTTCAATTCCTGAAAATAATCATCACATTCTTTTGTCCAGATAAAATTAACACCTTTTCAAGTTAACTTAGTCATTGTACTAGATGACCGTGCAAAATTTTCAACAAACCTTCGATAATAACCTACCAAACCAAGAAAACATTGAATCTCAGTTATATTTGTGGGTCTTGGCCATTCTTCAACAACTTTTGTTTTTGCAAGATCAATAGTTATGCCATTTTTTTAAATAATGCGACCAAGGAAATAAATTTTTTGTAACCAAAACTCACACTTGCTGAATTTCCCATATAGTTTCTTTTCTTTAAGGTTTGCAGGAAAACCCTTAAATGAATTTCATGCTCCTCTTAACTTTTTGAATAAACCAAAATATCATCAATAAAAAAACCACAAACGTACCACCTGATTCAACTAAGCCATCACTGTAGTAAACTTCTCAATTCTGATTCCGACCATCTTAGGTTGCGGATTCGGAAGTTAATTATCCTTTGTATGCCTTTCTAGAAAATCTACTTTGTTTCCTTTACGAAAAAGCATTATTAACACAGACATATCTTAGGCGAAGTAATATGGTAATCTGTAAATGCTATATGATTTCAATATTAACATAAATTACTTTGTGGATATTAATTTAACAATACCCTAACTCCTAAAGTTATCTAAACCGATATGTGATACCAACTATATGGACCCAAACTTAAACATTACATAATATTTAATTAAATGAATTATTCACATTGACGATCTTTTCAGGTTTATATTTTTAGAGAGTTAGGCCATAACTATTACAATTCAAAATATTACATAAGTAGACACTTCTACTCAGTTTCCATTTTTTTACAAAACATGAACTCTTCAAAAAAAAGATTCATGTCTAGTTCTATGTTTTAGATGGCATGATTTTTCCTTGATCCCATCCTTCACCCTATTCTACATTATGTCCTATGAAAAACTTTTCAAAACATGGTATGAGCATAAAAAGCTCAGTAAGGGATACACAATGAAGTAAAAATGTTAGTTTTCAAAACAACAAGTAAACCATGAATACTTTAACATAAGTAATACTTTTCACCTTTATGAAGTAGTAAATACTCTTCACTGAATAAAAGATCATTACTTACCTTTTGTAACCAAAATATTACCATAAAACCCATATAAAGAACACATAACATATAAATGTAACTTGGGACATAAACATTTTTAAATGGAATAACCATACGGTCGACTTCCACAAATATTACTAAATGGAATAGCCATACATCCGACTTCCATACCCAATGCATTGAAGGTTATAATGTAACCACCCATCCCGGTATTCACGGAACCACCCATCATTTGGTTTATCACGCAACCACCCGTCAAATGTCCATGTACCACTATAAAACCATAAGACATTAATCCAATATAAAGGAAAGAAAACCTTTCCACATTTCAATCACAATATATCACTTAAATATATTGACATAGAAAATCCATTTTCAAAACCATTTTCAATACAAAAATACGTAAAAGAGTATATGGTATTTATTTTCTTTTAAAAACATTATGTAAGGTTGAGGAATCCAAAGATCAAATAATACTTACGGTGGTAGAAAGATCGTTGTCACCGCTTACGTTTGAAGAAACATTCCTTTTTTACGTTTAGAAAAACGCTTAGTAGAAAAATATTCCTTTTGAAAAGTCAAGGGTGTTTATACAGCGTATAAAAGTAAGTCGTGTATTAAAACAAAATATGCCTCAATGAAAGGAGATTGAGACGAAGCCCCTTACGTCACGTCCAACTTGACTCGATCGTTCTTTAATCTCCTAAATAATAAAGTAAAGTTAATTTCTAATTGATTAATAACATTTTTCTAATTTATTATTCCTTTTTTATCACTTATTACCATGTTATGAACATTATGTAATCATTCAAGTTAATAACTTTCATTTTGCGGATATTTGGCACTTGAGTCAAAAATGAGCACCTTATATTTACAAGTTGTCCATGTGGTCAATAGTAAATTATATCCAGAATGATATTCATGATTTAGATATCATATATATCATATATATCCAGTATATACATGTATATATAATATTACATAACATTTAGAGGTAAGAAATTAAATGCACCGTTCATGGAGACGTTAAGCCGTACATACATATGAATGCTACTTTCATTTATATTTATTATTTTAATGGAAATAAAAAATAATGATACATAGGTATATTATAATTCCAGTATAATATAATATAAAATATCATTAACACTATCCTTTATACATCCCATATAAGGCATTAACGAGTCACATCACTTTAAGGGGGCGGTAGTCCTTACTTCTTCAAATGAGATTATCGTATTTACCCACTATGGAAACCATAAAGGCTTGATATAATTGGGAAGTTCAGAAGAATCATGTAATCAGAAACATAATATATATCATATATAAATATAGTTCCATCATAATGGCCACCATTAGAGGTGGAAATATGTAATTGAACAATCATCGTTTCATGAGGCGTTAGTTTTCCATCCACAGAAACATTATGTTCTTCATCCATTAGATGGAGGTGTGTGTAAGTTTAGTTTAAATACTTCTCATAAAAACATCCTATTATATTGATGATACTGGTTTTGTTAAAAAAAATAATGGAATAAAAACAGTTGAGGGGTTGGATAAGTAAAATAAAAGAAAACAATTTAAGAGAAACTGTTACCTTTAATTTGGGTAACTTCCTTTGGTTTTAACCAAAAGGACTTATTGAAGGGCCTTATGCCTAATGTAATGCTTCTAGGAGGAGTATAGGGATGTAAGTACTGTAATTGGGAAGAGTTTGGATGATCCAAATGGCTTGGGAGGTGTGAGGAATTGGTTAGAAATGGTCTCCTTATATAATGGACATGAGGGGCTCTTTAAGAAAGTGTGAAACTATTATTTTATTATATAAATATATTCAGTTTCCAAATGGTCCAAAAATCGTTATAGTCGAAGATAATATGAGTAATGGTCAAAATAAAATCATCCAATTAGAATTGGACATGTTTTGGACAATATTTTAATCATTGGAATATTATTTATTTAAATAATTTATTAATGAGGTAAATACTACATCATTATTGTGTCATAAATAATTTAATTTATTTAAAGTCCAAAAATTATAAAGAAAATACCATCATATAGGAAATGTTTTTATCTTTCCAAAGAATATTTATAGTCAAAAATAGGACTTATATAACACCATATATGAATTAATTACTAAAAGCTTTTTGTTAATGTCAATTTTGACTTCACATTAAATTAATTAATCTAAATTGTCATTATCACTCCCAAGTGGATAAATGGGGTCCCAAAATCAACCCAAAGGTTCCCATGGTCGTTAATGACTCAACCAATAAGTTTTGGACAAGTGTTAAGGTTGTTTTGAATTATTATAATATTCTTTTTACCTTGAATTGCCTTATTTACCTTTAACTGCGGTAAATAAAAGTCAAAAGTTACTATTCACCAGAAATTATTTTCATCTTAATGAACCACATATTACTTCTTGATAACAAAAATTTATTTCTGGATTTTTGGTATTCAATTCACAGAAGTTGTAAAATTTCATTTAAATGAAAAAGTCAGTTTTTTAACTCCCACTAAGTTGTTTCACTATTCATCACAAATTGAAGTTTTTCAGAAAAATACCAAAAATTCAGCCTAAGTTATATTTGATATTCCAAATTCAAAATGATTTATATTTGTAAAAATTCAAAACATATAAGTGGCATTAATTACTTTTAAAATTAATTCCCGTTGTTAAAACAAATAGTGTGTTTTTAAGAAACAATAACTATCAAAAGATTGATACTTGTTTATGTCCAATTTCAAAGTGAAATTAATTCCAATTAACAAAATTAGATTAAATGGTAAAAATATATTCTAATTAAACATTAAAATCAATTAAAAATATAATATATCCATATAAATAAATTATATTAAAACATTGTTTTGAATTAAAATACAATATTTTCACTATTCATTAAGAAATGAACTTTATCGGAAAAATTCCAAATATTTACAAAAAGTAAATTTTGATGTCCCCATTATAAAGAAAGATTTTATTTGGTCATATATAATATATTAAAGTGACCAAAACTAGATTTAAAATGGGTTCTCCATTAAAAGGCGAAAATCGGCCTTTTAATATAAATTATGCTTAAAATTATATTCATTCACATTTTAAGCCTATAACTTTTTATTGGATAATGTAATTACATTTAAAAATCATGTATAATTATATTGTAGTTAGTTTCATTCATTCTCACCAATACAACTGCTAGGAGTTAACTACCATTTAAAATAATAATATTATATTATTAGTGTGCAATGTAAGATTCCAAAGAAACCTGTTGCTGCGTATCGGGTACGCTATCGAATATAGAAACCCTTTTAAAGTAAAGTTAATATTTACTTCAAAAATATTAATAATTATAAGAATATCTTATTCTTCATTTACTTTGGATGTTACATTAATGTCCCCTGAAAGCTCTCACGATCAATTCCCAATGGTCCAACATTCTTTTAATAACAACCCCCGGGGTAGCTCCCACAGTCTAACCCATGTGGTCAATGACCCCACGACAGCTCTTAGAGTCCATACCTCAAGTTAACTATATAAAAAATATAATTAAAAGACCCTACCTCAGGAAGCTCTCACAGTCAATTCCTCTTGGTCATATTTTCATAATGTGAAACACTTGCATCTCATATACATAGAAACTCCATCTTAACGATGCTAGGCATAGAAACCAAGCAAGAATAAGAGGAAATTCTAGATCAAATGGACATAATCAAAAAACTATGGGAAACACACCCATAATCATTGTAATAAACCTTATACCTAAGAAATAACCCTTTCTCAAACAACAAACCCATAGAAGGTATTAAATGGGGTTAATTTCTAGAAATACTCAATACCCCAACATGGGTATTCGACACCTTGTGAATATATAATCCATATGTGACCAAATAATGGCAGAACCCACCAACCTCGATGTTATATGATGTACACTCTTGAATTTCGACCCTCGATTCATCCTATAATGATGTAGATCTACCAAAAGGTTAAAAACATTGAACACTAAAAAACACATGAGAGAAGGGTAATCAGGAAGAGAAGATCAAGAAGAAATAATAACTCAATGGTGGGATTCCAATGCACCCACCAGAGTTTGAATCAGACCATGGATGGAGAAATTGTGGATTGAAATTTGATCGTCTCTCCCAGTTGCTCCTGGATGAACCAACATTAGAAGAAGTGCTTTATGGATATGAGACGCCACCCCACTCTGATGCATCAATTTAAAGAATAGTAAAAAAGCATGTTTATTTAATGTACATGTCGTGTACTAGACTAAACCAGCCGCTTCTTTAGGTGGTCTTCCAGGTCACCCACATGTCCATGTACTCAGCTGTTACATAGCCAGTACATGGCAACCCGCGACAATCGGGTACATGACATGTACTAAAAAATACACAACATGTACATAGAAAATTTATAATTATTTTTTTTCCTCAAAAACATCCTGAAATAATGATCCATACCTAAAATGAAGATCTTGATTCTTATAAACTTCCCACCTTAAAGCAATTCATACTTGAGTTTCATTTCTAAGGGTGGTGAAGAAGAAACTTCAAACAATGGCGGCCACTATGATCTTATGTCGGCCTCCCTCTCCCAAGTCTCATCCTATACTCTCCTGTGCTACCGTAGCACTCATACTAGAGGAACTGACCGCCCATAGAGAACCATCGTACAGTGATTCATATTCTAAATAGGGTTCTCTTTAAAGGATGGATCCACCTCTAACTTAACCTCCTCAGGTTGAAAAACATGATACGAGATTGAAAAGTAATGTCGTAGTTGAGAATCGTGGAAGAAGTCGTGCATATCCTCGTACCTCTAAGGTAACTTCAACCGATAGGAAACCGGATTAAATCTCTCCAAAACATCAAATGGCCTGACATATCTCAGTGAAATACTTCACTTTTTTTAATCCTCATCTTCCCCAACCTCATTGTGACATATAAGAAAATTTGATCTATGACCTCTAACTCCAGAGGTCCTCTCTATCGATCATCATAATATTTATGGTTAGACTGTGTAATATCGATCCTCTTCAGAATCAACTCCACTTTCTCTATGGTTTCCTGGACAAGATGAGGTCCCAATAGAGCTACCTCTTTTTCCGGTAGCCAACATAAGGGTGGTCGGCATGGCCTTCCCTACAAATCCTCATAAATTTTCATCTAAATTGTCGCTAAAAACTATTATTGTGGGATAAATCAACTAGGGATATGCGTCTCTCCCAAGATCTCCTTACATCTAGGACGCATTCTAGAATCATGTCCCCCAAAACCTATATTGTGTGCTCGGAAAATCCATCTATCTGTGGATGGTAAGTGGTACTCATAATTATATATCTACCCAAATCCCTTTGTATTCCCTACAAGACCTGAGATGTAAACCGGGAATCCCTATCTAAAAAGATAGATTGTGGAACCCCATGTAGAAATAAAATCTGTCGAATGTAAATCCTTTTAAGATCATTAGCAGTAAAGTTTTCCTTGATTGGAAATAAATGTGAATCCTTTGTGAGTATTTCCACAACAATCCAAACCACATCATTTTTTTAGGTGACCTCGGTAAACCCATCAAGAAATACATCGTGACGTCATTCCACTTCCACTCAGTAATGGGTAACTACTATAAAATCCTTTTTGGTCATTGATGATCTGCCTTCACCTACTGATAGGTGGACCATATCCTAAAAAAACAGCTATGTCCCTCTCCATACCTATCCACCAATACTGACTGTGTAGATATCGATATGTCATGGTGACACTAGGATGAACTACCCAAACTGAGGAATGAAAATCACGCATGAACTCCTCACGTATGTCTTTTGACACCCCTATACATCCAAGAAAATTCAATACTTTGTCATATCCTATTGTCCACCCTGGAGTAGGGTTCTCTCCTGATGCACTCTCTCATAGGACTAGGACTTCGGAATCTGATAGCCGCCTCATTCGCACATGGTTCAGAAGAGTAGAGGGAACAACAATATAAGAATGAAATGTCTACCCAAGTCTATCATAAACCTCCAAATGAATCTCAGATAATATATTTATAAGCTTATATTCACTACTAGCCTCCAGATCTGTATGTACTTGTGTCCTCCTTCTCAACACATCTTCTACTATGTTGTATTTCCCAAGCATGTAGGCAAGCTCAAAGTCGAAGGACTAAAGGTACACAACCCACCTTCATTGTCTTAAATTTAGATCATGATGAGTAAATATATTCTTGAGACTATTAGGGTTACTAAATACCAAAAAATTATCTCCCAAAAGATAATGTCTCCAACAGCGTAAAGAGTGCACAACTATAGATAACTTGAGATCGTGTGTCAGGTAATTCCTCTCATGTGGCCTCAACTACTAAGACCCATACGCAATGACTCCTCCCCCCTTCGTAAGCACTGCTTCAAGCTCGATACATGATGCATCACAGTAAATGGTGTAACTCTTTCCCATCTCGAAAAAAGTAGTATCAGTGCTGAAGTCAACCTCCCATTCAGCTCCTGGAAGGTTGAATCATTTAAATTTTTCCATGAGTATTTGGAACCCTTCTTAGTTGGGCTCGTTAGTGGCACTGCTAAGCATGAAAATTCCTATATAAAGAAACTATATTAACCTTCCATCCCCAAAAAACCTTGTTCTTCCAAGACATTCTTCGGCTCCTCTCAGGAAACTACTACTCTCACATTCTTTGGATCTACTGATACTTATATATCTAATATAACACGACCTAAGAAGTGAATCTGATCCATCAAAAAGTATCATTTTGCGAGCTTACCAAATAAAGGATGCTCTCTCAGTGTATTCAAAAAGATATAAAGATGGATGTCATGGTCGTGTCGAGTGTGAGAGTACACCAAGATATCGTCCACATATACTACCACAAAAGAATCCATGTTAGGATGGAACACTCGGTTCATCAGTTCCATAAAAACTATCGGCATGTTCGTGAGACCAAACTGAATAACCACATACCCGTATACACCATACATACGTCTAAATACTAGAGGAGGTATATCTAATTGTATAACGTGAAATTGATGATAACTGGACCTCATATAAATCTTCCAGATCACCTGGGTTCCTCAAGTCTGATCAATGAGATAATCAATCGTCAGCAATGGATATCGGTCCTTAACCGTAAACTGGTTTAGATTTCGATAACCCACACAATGTCAAAGGGTACCATCCTCGTTATTCACAAAAAAAGGACAAGATAACCCCATGGAGAAGTACTAGGGTAGATGAAACACTTTTCCTGTAACTTCTTTAACTGCTTCTTGAGCTCTTATAACTCTGGTGTAGCTAACCTATAAGGAGGAATGGACACAAGTGCCACTCCTGGCACAAGACCAATAGAGATATATACCTCTTAGTTTGGAGGTAAACCAAAATATTAATCTAGAAAAACATCCCCAAAATGATCCACCACTAGAGGAAATTCCATCTATGAAGACCTCTGGTCATCCATATATAAACGAGAAATCTAGGCTTTAATTCCTACCAACCCAGGATGCTCTGGTCCATCTCTGCTCGCCTAAACATCACATTCTCCCTTTTATAGAAAAGACATGCCCTATGGTGATAAGAAACTCACCCTACAATGATATCCGTCAACAAAGGCCTGGATGGAGACCAACCAGTCTATTCCGAGAATGACATCGAAGTATGTCATCTCTAAGACATAGAGGTCCCATAAGAAGTGACACCCATAAACCTGAAGAGGTCACTCCTTACACTGACCTAAACTAGCCTTCCTAATCCCCAATGGAGTGTCTAGCATCAAAACAGCCTCATAAGTAAAGATAAATAGCCCATAACTCTCCAAGAGAAAAACAAGTATAAAACTATGAGAATCCCCTGTATAAAAAAGAGAAGAAGCTTAAACTGAGGCATCAAAAATTGTACCTCTAACCATAGGGGTCCAACATGCTGATCTTGCTAGATCTACTCCACTGCAAAATATTGATCTTTATCGCAGACCTATGAACCTTCCTGACTACCATGAGTTGATCCACCCTGCTATCGCAGAAAGCCTAAAAAATGGCAACCAAAACGACAACATCCACCTCAGCCTAAATGGACGGATGAACTCTAGTTCCCTGAATGATGAGAAACTGGTGGTCCTCCTCATAAACATGGATTCATAATAAAACCCTTGTCACTCACTATTGGTGATAACACCTAATAGAAATTCTAAAGTTGACCCATCTTGTTGCAAGACTAGCACTCAACTAGGTCCCTCCGGTAAAGTTATCTCATATACACACTCTTCCCACACTGGTAGCATACCACCTGGATACCAGAAGAAATATCATGTGAAATATCCCTATGGAACTTCCTACTGTCTATCAAGGGATTATCATCCCAAGATGATAAACCTCCCTTTCTCACAGCTCTCAACTACCTCAAATTATGCTTGTTAATCAACACCTGGTTTACTTTATCCATAACCGAAGTCAGCTTCCAAGCATTCTACTATGATCAGATGTCATACCTAAAACCATCCTCAAATCACCTAGCCAAATATTACTTATCACATCCTAGAAAAGGTGTAAAGCACAAAAGCTCTGTGAAACGGGATGACTATCTTGTCACTAAAAGAGCACCCTACTCGAAATTCATGACCTATCAGGCTCGATCAGCCCTCAAAGTCTCGGGGTAAAAGTAATCATATAAGATCCTCTGAAACTCTTCCCAAAACATGTCTCTATGTCATACCACCTGTGGTATAACATCCCACCATATCATGAAGGAATCATGTATCATGTACACAACATGATTCACTCTCCTCTTTAAAGTCATCTTCAGATGGTGAAAGATAGAGAGCATGGCCTCCAACCTAGACTTTGCAGCCTTTGGTCCTACATCCCTAGAATAATTGAGAGGATACTGCTTCTGTAGCATCTGTTTCATCTCTTCCATAGAGAAGGCAAGATGTTGAGCTCCCAGAAAATTTTTTAGAATCCTCAAAAATCCATCACAGAACTATGCATCATCACCTGTGTCCAGTACAACAGTTGGGGCCTATACGGGAACGACGAGAGGATCGGCTAAAAGTCACTGATCTATCCTTTCGGGTATCTAGTCATCACCATGTACCTAGCATTCTATCGGAGGACATCTGGGCACCATAACTGTAGAAGGTCAAGCGCACACCGTAGTTCACGATAGTCAAATACTGAAATTCAAATGTTCAAGAAAGGAATAGGAGAAGTAAAACATTCAAGATTTACAAAACATTGGTACATGTCATGTATAAAATCTACATGGTGTGTTAACTTATGCTTTTAACATGGTGTGTAACTCTTCCAAACCTAGTCATGTAACACCCCTACACATGGTGTGTTCCTCCGGAGACATGACATGTACTTGAATTTTCCCTCATGCCCAAGTTCTTCTACATGGCTAATCCACATAGTTATCTCTTGGGTAACACTTCACAATGCGTTCACCCTCAACACGGTGTGTACTAATTAATATCCAAATTCCCGTGTTGTTAGTCACACGGTCAAAGACATGGTCCACTCTTCACAACATGCAAGAACGGGATAGGGTGTGTACAACCTAAGTATTATCCACCCGTGTTTTTAGTCACAAGGTCGGATACAAGGCCTCTTCGGCACTGCGTGTACTCCCAATACATTGTGCGTTCTACCCAAGATTCTCAACCTTGAGTCTCTTCTCACACATTCAGTCACATAGTTAAATACTACACAACGTGTATATGTAGTACATGTAATATACTTATGAAAATTTTTTTCTTCCACAATAGAAGAAAACATGGTGTGTGTTCATAACACCACATGCCATGTTGTCTGAGTTTCAAGACAGTAAGCCTCTAAAACTTCTCTAAAACCTTGGAAAACATTAATTTTTGTCGAAGGAATGACAAATTCCTTCTCGTTAGAGAATATACTCCCACAAATTAAAGTTTTGAATCCTCTTAGACATTACAACTTGACAAAATTAAATTAAAGTTCAAACATGGTCCACCAAATTATATTCCAAGAGGGCCCATAACACCTCAGGGGACAATATTTAGCATCCATTCAAATGACACATTACAATTTCCAATACCCAATCAAAATAGAATGTATTTTATCATGTCTTCTATCACAACATCATGCATATCTAACACAACATATATCACCACAACATGCAATTAGTAATTCACCCTAAATTGCATGAATAAAATTCATGACACATGATCTCTATCAAGTTCCTATATGATGCATGAGATGGAATACCCTCATATCATCAGGTTGAAATAGAAATAGAACAACAATGATATCAATAATAACAACACAAAACAAGTGTGTCAACTAATGGTGAAATCAAATCAACTGTAACAATTGAAAAACCAGAAAAATTGCAACATTCAAGGTAAATTGGATTTTTCCTATACAAGGGTTAGCTAATCCCAAGAATAGCTTATTACCAACTACCCATTTCTTCATATCTCTATCTAAATTCACCAAATAGTAATACAAAGCAGAAACAAAACTCCTCTAATACCACTTTGTAACGCCCCAGTTCCGAGTGACGCCCAAAGGTGACATGAACCCGGTTGGTCACATGGCCTCAAGTGCATTTCCCCAAACTCCTGAGGCTGCCAACATGAAGTGAGGTCCATCTTGTGATAATAGAGAAACAATTCCCTCATTCTCAGTGTAACATAACCAAAAAATATATTAAATAGTTTCATAAGTTGTTATACCATACAAAAGAAGTAAACAACGGAAGACTGATAGTATTAACTATTGTAGTATATATATAAAAATGATGTATTTCACATGTATCTAGGAAATCATCTAAACAATTCACTATTTAGGAAATAAAATACTAAAACCATAGTAAAGAAAATAGTAAACTACAACTGCAATGAAATCCTCAGCTTGGTCCCATATTCTCCAGCTCCAACAACAATCAAGTACCTGATGTTGAAGGGAGCTTTACCTAATCTATACCTACAACCATATAATATGTTTGCGTCCAAAAGCATGACCCAAATAGAGTGTGAGACTAATCTTAGTATACAACCGCAAAAATATTTATTCCAAACTATTATTGAATATATATAGAAGGTAATATGAAAAATGAAGAAATAAACTATGAAGTAATCAAAAGTAAACAATCCTACAGTTTCCAATTAAATTCATTTACATTTATTAATTATTAAAACCAATGAATAATGTAACCTTTGGATCCAACCTAATCTCTATATCCCTTTATATAACAATTTCAAACTTTCATCTTAAAAGACTATCTAACAATCAAGTAAGACTAAGTCCAAGCTCATGTTTTGGCTTGGCAGACTCATCACAATCATTATATCATTCATAAGAAACCCTCTAGGAAAGTTCTCCCATCTAATCCCCTCTAGTTAAAAATATCATCAATTTAATAAAAAATTACCCTCTATGAAAGCTCACAAATTCTAACCCCTTTGGTCCCACATGGCACTAATTATTTAAAACAACCACTTGGGTAACTCTCACATTCAATAACCCCTTGGTCTTCATAACAACTATAAAATTTAATGACCCTTGGAAGCTCTCACTGTCAATGCCCTATGGTCCAACATTCTTTTAATAATGACCCTCTGGGTATCTCCCATAGTCTAACCCTTCTAGTCAATGACCCCATGGAATCTCTTATAGTTAATAACTCTAGTCCACCATAACAACAATTCATAATTAAAAGACCCTACATTGGGAAGCTCTCACAGTCAATTCCCCTTGGACATATTTTCATAACGTGAAACACATTCATCTCATATACACAGCAACACCATCCTAACAACAATAGCCATGGATACCAAGAAACCTAACAAGAATGTCTAAACCAAATGTCCATAATCAAACAAACATGGGAAACACACCCATTATAAAGGTATTAATCCTTATGCCTAAGCAATAACCCTTTATCAAAAAAACAAACCAAAAAAATTATTAAAGAGGGTTAATTTCCATAAATACTCAATACACCAACATGGGTATTCAGCGCTTTTTGCATATATAATCCAAATACATCCAAAGAAAGGCACAAATCACCTACCTCAATGTTGTACAATGAAAACTCTTGATCTTCGGCACTTGAACCGGCCTAGAAAAAATGAATATTTACAAAAATGTTAAAAAAAATTAATCCATGAATAACCCATGAGAGAAGAGAAATCAGGAAGAGAGGATCAAGAAGATGGAAGAACTCATTGGTGGGATTCCAACGCACCCACCGGAGATCGAATTAAACCTTGGATGGAGAAAGTGTGGCTCAGACATTGATTTTCACTCCGAGTCACTCCAGGACGAACCAAGGTTATAAGAAAAGTGTTCTAGAGATGAGACATGACCCCGATCCAACTCATCACTTAAAATAAATGTACATGGCGTTTTCATTTAATGTACACGCCGATTACTAGCCTTAATTGGCCCTAGCTTTAGGCAGTCTGCCAGGTCACCCACAAGGCTATGTAATCGGCCATTACACAGCTAGTACACAGCTACCTACGAAAACTAGGTACACTGAGTGTACTCAAAAGTACAAGGTGTGTACTTATAAAATTTTCAATCATCCTTTTTCCTAAAAAACAACCCAAAATAAATATTCGTACCTAAAATGAAGATCTGAGTTATTACTCTATAGATAGTCATCTGGAAAGGCCAAAAACTCTAGAATGGGGAAAAATAAGTTTTTAAAGTTATTTTTGAAAATTATTATGTCGATCTAGATGGCACAAAATGTATGAAGAGGTGAGAAAAGTAGGTTCCCTTTTATAATTGAGGTGTGGGGAACTTTTGTAATTTCATAAATGATTAAACTATAATAAAGTATTATCTAGATAAAACACCTCAAAAATGACATGGATTCAAATATAAGATAGTATGGTATTCAAATTATATCATCCGATAAATCTTGGGTAGGTATAAGTGGTATTTTAAACCTCATATTTTCATTTAACACCTTAGTCGTCTTATATTAACATTAACAACAGTAATGTATTTTTCACTCTTAAAGTGTCATATTTTTACATATAATTTTACAATTATCTCAAAATTGTACAAGTGATGATATTTTATACAATATATTATCCAAATTTTCCTCTTTTAATATTTTATGATTTTTAAAGAATTTTATAAAATATTGTTTTTGATGAAATTTCATTAATATCAATTTGGACACAATTCATTTATTTTATCTTAAGAGACATAAAAAAAAGTTGGAATTAGAATATAATCCTTTAATAATACACTAACATTTTATATTATTCTATAATATCTGTGTGACACTATATCTTATTCCAATTATATTACATTTCATGTTTTTAACATCATTTATTTTATTTGTCAATTAATTGAATAAATATTGTTTCAGTGTTGTATAATAATTTAGGGTAATTATTTAATACCTAAAAATTATAAATAATTTATCATGATAAAAATTATTTCATTATTCTAAAAAAATACATTTATATTCACTGATAACTTTCTTTATAACCATATGAATACATATAATATATTTAAAATTAACAGATATGCATTTTATAAATATCTTTGATTTAAATATTATATTAGTCATTTTCATAGAAAAATATCCATTAAATAAATAAATTTTTAGCCTAACATGATAAGGGTCTAATTAAATTCATAAAATAATAATTAATATAAAATATTATGACTTTATCACCTAGTTTATTCTATGTTAACTGGATTTACCCTTTACCAAGGTGATAATCTTTATCGCGGCTACAATTCATATTGACCCAAAATAAAAGGATCTTATTTACCAAATTTCGACCTTCTAATTCAAAATTTGGAATTTATCTTCCAAGATTCAATTTATACATGTTTCAGTAATTAATATAAAATCAAAGCGCAAAACATAATGAGAATGATTGTTCCATTAAAAAAATCTTTTTATGTATAAAAATGTTTTTATGTGAAATTTAATCATTAATTTGATTACAATGATATTAATAGTATTATTAATAATATAAGGGAACTATTTTTAGTGTTAAATAATTTAAAAAAATGAAATTTTTTTAATCCTTTAAAACAAAATATTTTTTTCAATAAAAATTTATATTTTTCACTATGAACCAGAAAATCAACTATTTCTGAAAAATCTAAAAATTTCAAACTAAGATAATATTGATAAGATAAATTAGAAAAATGAAATAATTTTTACAAAAAAATTAATAAAATATTAGATAATTTATTATAATTCTTTTGATAAAAAATAAATAAATAATATTTTTTAAGAAAAAATCATTCTGAAGAAGAAAATAAATTTACTAAAAATTGAATATTTTTTTCCTAAAAAATTATCAGTAAGCTTTTATTGAGTAGGTAATTAATATATATTTCTTAATTATTTTAATAATATTTATATCTTTTAATTTAATGTATAGGTTATTACATCTATATTGTAATAATAATATTTTATGGTTTGTTTCGGAATAGTGTTCCATGTCGTATACCTTATATAACATAGTATTATTTTAAAATATCAAGGTGTTACAAAAAAAATATTGTCTGGATCATGAGTTGATAAATTTTATTTACCTTTTCATGTATATTAAATGATTATCTCATATTTCTAAAGTGTTTCTTTTTGGTGGTTTTAATATTTGGAAGATAGTGTTTGTGTGATCGGGTTTGATGGTCCATGTTTTCAAGATATAGATGTTTTCAAATTAAAAAATTAAATTGGTAGGATTTATTTTAAAAATGTTCTTTATATTTAAATATAATTATAAGAGAATTAACTATACTTTTTTATAAAAATTTATTGGTATTATTGTTCAACAAAACATTTTAACCCTCTTATTTAAATGAACCATGGGTAAAAAGAATTTCTGAAGGGAAACTATTTATTGTTTTAAAATCTATAATTTTCAAGATTTTAATATGTTTTTCTAAATAGGTGACCCTTTTATATAAGTTATTCAAATAAAATTAAAAAAAGTGATTTTAATAATTTTTTCAGTATTATTCAAATTTTAAAATATATTCATTAAGTGTGTCTTTTAAAAAATAAATATTTAATGAAAACCTTTCATTTTTTATAAAATTGATAATTTTTTCATGTAGTTTTTGGACTATTATAACATTGATTAATTGTAGAATGGGAAATCTACAGTATCTTGCTAGAATGGTAAATATATAGGTACCATTCCAAAAATAGATGTTGTTGTATACTCATTTGGTAGAGTTGTGGTGTTGGCTATGTTTGTTGTGTTAGTTATATATTTTTCACTTTTTTATGGTTTTATTTTGATGCTATTATACTTTATATTCATATTTTCATTATTTTTATTTTCTTTTACTTCTATTTTTTATACAAGTTTTTATTATTCAATGATAGACATAGTACATGGAAAGGTAATAAGAGTTTACGGACAATGATGTATCATGGGAGTAAAATCAATACGTCCAATGGGTAGTGGGATATTTTAGCATTTAGATTGGTAAACAAGCTCAATTATCAATTAAATGGTCTATCTTTGGTGGAATACAATGTATTTGAAATGTCTTTATTATAATATATCAAATAAAATAGTTCCTAGAATTCAGTGTCATATAGATTTTAATTCCTGACGACTCACTATCATAGATTCTGATGGAGTTATTCATTAATTTAAATGGGCATGGGATGTGAGTTTTAAAGGATAATACTTTTAATGGGTAGATTGAGGATCTATTTATTATTAGTCACCTACTAAACATTGTGGATTGTGTGTCAATTAGGGGGAATTGGGTGCCAACCTAGGTTGAATTTCATAGTTAAGTGTGTTTTGTTAGGAAAATTTCAAGAAGGGTAACCTCATTTGATGTTTTCTTAGGTATGGGTCAGTGTATGGTCTCTTCAATGATATTATCAATGTGTGGGATATTTTCTTAAACACTTATAGGAATCTTACCCTAATGAATTTGGGTTATTTTTAGTTCCATATTCATGTATTTCCAAGTCTAGTTTCAGCAAGGGCTACTTCTACTAGGTCTAGAAATTCATGATTAATTTGGTAGTGGGTTTATTATGTCTCAAATATCTAAGTTGTGGTAAGTGAAATATTGTATTTTGGATGATTCATGGGTTAAATAATTGATATGTACTTGGGTCATATGTAACATCATGTAGTCATGGTTTTTAGTTAGGTAGCTCTCATTCCTAACATTGGTGAAATTTTCCAAGGAGGTTCAATGGTTGAATTATAATTATTTTACAATTAAGTTATTCATTAATGGTGGGGAACCATTGATTAGTTGATGGGGAAAAATATCTCTTGTGTTTCGAGATCCAATTTTGGTACCACCTAGTGCAAGAATAGTCTCAAGTGGATTTTCTATTTACATATTGGGAAGGTACACAAGGTATAAAATGTTAAACATTGATTGGTGGTAATGTTAAAACTATTACATGTAAATTTATTGTAAGGGGGTTATCTTTTAAGGTATTTGGAACAAAATTTTCAAAAATTATTTAGAATAATGATGGTTTCAAGGTTCCCATGGATCAACTCATTATGTTGATTATTGTCATTTGTGTTCGGGGGAGTGTATGACAAGTTTAGGTAGTGGGGAATGTATAGTAAGTGGTGACACTACATCATGCTCTAATGATGATCTCCTTTTTTAACAACTACTTTCCACTATTGGTTATTTTATAATTAATTTACCCTTGGGACCATGGTTATATTTGACTATGGTATACCACCTTCTCTCAAAATGGGAATATGGAGTAATCATTATACAAGAAGGATGTGTGCGATGAACTTTTGTTGTTAAGTTATGGATCTCTTGACTATTCTATAACTTTTATATTTTTCCAATTTTCTATTGATTCTTAATATGGCCCTATTTTGAGTAATGTACCACCACTCACTCAATCACTCAAAAATAACTATTTATTTATAAATAAAACATGCATCTAGGTGGTTTGAAATTATATAAGCCCATTGAATCACATCTAAAAATAAAATTACTATCAAGGGGATGTTGTCTAGTTCTATAAAAAATAATAATACTTTTATCAGGGTTACCTATGATAAAAAGGATTTCAGCAGATAAATTCCCCTCCCTTAAGGTGTGAGTTATCTCTGTAGTATTTTGGAATATGACCATTCACTTATTAATAATATAAGATATATATCATGGATTTTTATTGATGTAAGTCATTAAAATAACTAAAATATTATAAATAGTTTCAATTTCTGCAATATTAATGTTATAAAGCAAGAATAATGGTATTCCACTTAGGAATGCTTGAGTATCTACTAAGAATGTATTTCCCGGTCTATAAAAGGTGTTAAACCCAATTATCACTGACCCTCTATCATCACAAATGAGGCCTCGACCTCTCATTACTCTAAGAATGCGTGGACCAACCACATTAACTTTAAACCTCATTTCATGTGGGTTTCACGTGATCCCCCTTCCAATAGTATCACTACCATCATGCCTTGAATGATCAGAATTAAAACCCATGTCATCTTCCTAGGACTTTTTTCCATATATTATAAAACAAATCTCTATAACTAGTGAAAGGGAATGAATCTTAACTAGGTGAATTAAACCCTGAATCCCTTCTATATGATTGTTCCTCATGTCCTTTAAATCCAAAAAAACTGAGGCAAAAACTAACCTATGAGCCTCAATATCATAAGCCTGAACTCTACACCCTGAAACCAGAAGAAGATGAAACTTTGCAAATCCCCAACCTAATCCTGAAGCCCCACCATTTTTTCGACCAGATCCCATGAAATTATAGCCCAAATTCTATCAAATAATAAGTTCCACACCAACTTAGTACTAGGATTCTCACAGCACATACACCTTGAGACCATATGGATTCCCTTTCTTTGAACATTTTCAACCATTAGAATGGATTTGTTCTGCAACTATGAGAAGTGAAAGTTCATCTTTTCTAAGATATCTTTTCACCACAAAATTCTCACCCACCTATCAGTATAATGGGTTGGGGGAATGATTTTGAGGTAATCATGATAATTGAATGCTCTCATCATTGATTCAAGGAGAATACATTTATGAGGCTCATCCACATGAATAATTATTTCAGGAAAGAATTTCTTATCCATGTCAAGTGTTCCTATGATAAAAGAAAGATAAAGTATCACCTATTAAAAAGAGATCTCTAGTATCAGCCACCTCAAAAAAAGTCTCATCTATTTATCTTTCCAATACTTTATATCACCATGACCGATCACTCACTACACCTTATCATCCATCCATTTGAGGTGATCTCTCATGCAACACACCTTCCATGAAATCTTTCCTAGTCACTCATCCCAGATACCGCAGACCTCCCAATATCTTCAAATAATGAATCTCTCCCATACTGATTTTACTTCAAAAATATTCTAGACTAGGTGCACTTACATGGAAAATATATAATTTGTCATACTACACATGTTAATACTCCCCCTCTGAAAAAAGATATCCCAACCACTTCCACGAAGACCAGTGAAATTTACCCACATTTTTTACTCCAAAATGAAATTATTAATTATTTTCATGATTATATCAACAATACCCTTTGGTGGCTCCATCACCGAGAAAATGTGCATGGTAATAGAAGTTAGAATGATGCTCTCCAACATAATTCTACTGTAGACTGATAGAAATTTATTTTTCGTGATGAAGATATGACATTTGATACGAATCACCTACTTATAAAAATTCACTTTTTGATTATTCCATCAGAAATAGGAGATCCTAATAATTACATCAGAAGAATCCTCTTCTGAATACCCAATCTGCTCTGAATAATTATATTTTGGGGGTTTCAATAGGTCTTCAGAAGATAAACACTACTCTTTTTAAAACTGACATGTTTCAAAATCCATATTTTTACATATGCATAATGTTTTTAAACCACTCAATTGATCTATTTATTCCATTCAGAAAGAAGACAATGTCATCCTGATACATCAAATGAGACACTACAATAGTCTTTTTTCTATTCCTATAGGCACAAATAGAACATTTAGCCAGTTAATTTTAATTTTTCTTGATATGATATCATGGTAATGGATAAAGAGTCAATGTGATATATAATCTCATTACCTCAATCTGCATACTGATTTTAAGAAACCAAAGAATCTCCCAAATAACAACATCAAAATCCACGGTGAAGAAAAAAACCTAAAAATCAGATCATGTGTCTGGAAATTAAATCCAAATATCTCCATAGCCTTATGAATGAAACTCTACTCCATATAGTTGTATTCCTAATCCATATCTACCTTAATAATTATATTAGAACCTATAATATTCTTGTTTAATTCATTCAGCATCTCTATCACAATCTCAACGACCTCTTGAATGCTTTTCACCATCATGAAGCCATGTTGTTCACTGAAAATAATCAACAGAAGCACATTTGTTAACCTCTTATTGATGATGGTGGGGAGAACTTTGTATGATAAATTATAGAGACATATTTTCCTAAAATAATTCAAGTTATTTGGCACCATCACTTTGAGAATAATGATCAATTGGGAGGTCATAATGGCACTTGTTAAAGCTCCTCCCAGAAAGATATCTTACATTATTCAATGGATTTCACTTTAATAATACCATATACAAAATCATAAAACGTTTTTGGAAATCCCTCAGGTCTTATATCACTTTCTTTTTTTAGTAAAACAAAATCCTCATAGATTTCTTTTTCATCTGAGATGACTTATGCACTTTTATTCTCTTTGTCAGTAACCAATTAATCAATGATATTGAAGAAATTATCACCCCTTCTTCCCCTAGAAACTCGGTCAGCACCTGAATGAATAGTTATTGAGGGAATATTTTTAATGTGATTCCCATAAAGTCTTCCAAACACATCTAAGTACTTTGTGAAAGATATATCATCCATTCTAATTTTGAAATATCTATTGGACCTTTTCTCTTTTATGAAAGTGTAGAATAATACTATATTCTTATCCCCCTCCTTAAGCCAAAGATCCCTTGAATTATGCCTTTCCAACCATTCAATCTCCACCATTTTTTCACCTAAAATGATTTTTTCCCTATCATAAAAAACCATATAATCCCAAATCTCCATAGGTTTCTCTTCTAATATAATGATTTAGTTCTTCAATTCATGAAGCATAAAATCACTTTTCGGACATCTGTTAATACACTCCCAAAGGAGATATCTTAATCCCATCAATCTATCACTGAGATTGTTCAATGAAATATCCCCCGAACAGTGGATCACATGAACATTTAACCATCTATGAGAAACCATAAATCTGATTCTACTTTTCTGAGAAATAGAAATTTTATGATCCATTATCTTCACTTTTGAGTTTAACTAGAATTGGAGAGTGATTAGACAATACTTAAGGTGGATTATTTACTTCATCCTAAGCATAAGAGTCAATACCCTGAATATTTCATAAAAATCAATCAAGTTTACACTATATCCTTTCACTTATTTACTTATAATACCACCCAGTAATTGTAATAACCAAGAACCCCATGTTCATCATACCATTTCTACCTACAATATATTTGAACAAATGTGTAAAATTTATAGATTAGGTTTCTCTCCAATTATTCTACAATTGGTCATTGATTGAATTGAAATCTCCACCCGAGAACTAGGGAAGCATCCCAGATAGAAATTTAGATAACACATGCAACATCACTATATGCTCACTCACTTTGTATCTCACATAGAAAATTGTAAAATTATGAATATCATCAATATTAAACACCTGGTAATTAATATGATGAGCTTAGACCTCCACCATTTTAACAGTCACATTACTTTTTCAAGACATCCAGACATGATTGTTTTGAGGATACTGATGCATCATGTTATGAAAACAGAAGTTTACTTGCAAAAGAAATAATTTTTTCATACTTCTATTTATCATCAAGAATAGCTAGTATAGAATCCTAATGATTTCAAACTTCTAATGAAATGAAATAATTCTTAAACCATGATACAAAACCTCTTTCATTATATAAAATTAACATGATCATTGATTAGATATATTTTTTACCTTATGTCCCATCAACCTAGAATGATAAGACACTACAATAGAGAAACTGGAATCCTCTTTAGATTTATAGAAAGTTACATGAAATCGATTTGGGGATAAGTCTTGACACTATAAAAAACACCATATACTACTATAGAAGGAATCAACATATCCCTATCTAATCCTGAAAGTGTAAGGACCATGAAATGGTTAGCATGGCTTAGAAAAAAAATCCTAGAATCATTTTCAATATCAAGATTTTCTCCTTGTCCATCCTGAGCCTTAGAAACTAGACTGATAATTGAACACTCATCTACTAAAGAAATGTCCTCCATCATGTTCAATAGGTCATTCAAAGAATCAGTTGTTGTCAATACATCCTTATATTTGTAAGGCAAAAAAACATTCCAAATAGTAGCCTAAACAAATAAAGAAGGTTCATCTTCCATTTTATTTCTCTCCTCCCAAGAGGAAGATTACATGGAAGTTCAGAACTTGGATTTTCTCCAGTAGGATCAGAAGGAGATCTGACATAGTAAACAAGAATCATTATACTCAGGCCTGAAGTAATGTGATAAGGATAACTAACCCCAACCTAGAAAAAAAATTAATCTTGCATCTCATCCCCTAGAGGTAGTTATCATTTTTTAGATGATGAACACCTTCACAAAAGTACAGAATAGCCTTGAAGAGAGAAAATCTCACAGAAACATAGTAGTGAGTGAAACTAAATACATTTCTCCAAGAGAAAACATCGCCTACTAGAATAAGAACACGGGATGGAATAGGATCCAAGAGATCTACTTCTACAAAAATACACGACATTAATGAGAATTAGAGACATGGAGTTTCCTCATCATTGTAAAGAAAACCACCCAGAGCATAGCCCACACATTTTGGAATATAATAACTGAAAAAAGGAACTGTGAGACTCATAATACTAGCATAGACTGTTTTTGGGATGGAATATCGTCCATATGGAACATCCTAGGACCATCGAGATAGAGAGAACCTACATTCTCTTTATGTACGAGCTTCTCCATAACTAGAATGGAATAAATAATCACTCTAGAATGAATGGAAAAGGCATACCTAGAAATGGAGGAGACCTTAATGGGATGGGAGAGGCCCCAAAAACCCACAAAAGATAAAACAAATTCAATGATAGTTTATCATGACCGAACATCTAAACCAGTGTCCATTGATAAAAGCACTTTACCGCTTAATTCCACTGAATATAAAACCATAATTGGAAAAATGTTCACCCTTACTGAGAATCTGGGAGCTAAGTATATTATTGGGATGCTAGAAAGATAAAATATGATAAAATATTTAGTCATCCCTAAGGGAGCATCCCTAAAGGGTCGAGGTTCAAAAGAACCATCCAATGGATCAGACATAACCAAGATGATTAGGCTTAATGATGGAGATATTTAGATGAGATCTAACCCTTAAGAAAGAGAGCTCTCCGCAAAAGGTGGATCATGACACATGTTCTCCAAACTCGAGAGGTCAAGTGTACTTCCCATTTTCCCTAGATTCTAGTAGTGTACCATCATATGTGTTAATTTCTAGTTTTCCAAGTCGGTTTTCATTTTTTTCCCATTATTTTTAGTGAGAGATCATGTGTTCTTCATATATTATAGGGGGTTAATGTTATTTACCCTTGGTAGGTGATGGAATTTCATTCTTGGATGGGTGGAACTATTTGAGATTCTTGACCATATCAATGGAATTGTTTTTAGGATTAACTATATTCATTATTCAGTGTAGTTCGTGTTGTTCTCTTGTCTTCATATGGTTGAAGTGTGAGTTGAATTTCAATTACGTATTAGTTATAGTTATGTATATCTAGATCTGATTATTCTAATTATTTATAAATGTATTTTTTATCTTGGTATGGGAATGATAATCTCATGTTAGGTCAATATGTATTTTTGGAATATCTATTGTGCCAAAATTGATGAATCTTTGAGGAATGTTGGAGGCATCATACTAACATGTTGTACAAGTGGTTTTAACTTTTGTCTTGACAATATTGACTTCTATATTTATGATGAAGTAAATACTAATGGTGTAAATAATGTAACACCCCTTATTTTAGGATATTTTAGTTTTATTTAAGTTATTAGTATTTAAACGTTTTGTGATGGTTTTATGATGTTTTGGAGAGTTTTTAGAAGTTTTGTTGGTATTTTGGTGGGTGCACAATTTTTTTATGGTTAAGGGAACCCATATGTATATATCAAGTGATCATTTAGGTGTGTGTGGGGGATTCTATTCATGTTTATATTTAGGGAATGGTTTTGAATAACCATGTTGTAACCATTGATCTATGTCTAGTTGTCAAATAGTTCTAATCCTCATCGTGTGTATAACGTTTTCATAATATTTTGGTTCAACCAAGTTCATTTTTAAATTGTTTTTAAAATTATGTTATAAACACATAGTTTTTTGTAAAACACACAGTATTACACCTATAGATATTTCTCGATAACTATATGGTTATAATGGGTGATTTTGGTGATTCCACTTTCTTTGGAATATAATCTCTTGGAATAAATGATTGTTAGTCTTAGGAATCAAATGTAATGCTTTTGTCTCTCCTCTTCTTATTTCTGGTTATAACATTATCTTGTAAAACATCTAGATTGTACCTTTAATTCACAAATACATTTTTTTCATTTTTTTTCGTTGTATTTTTTTAATCATCATAGAAGGGAAGTTAGTTCCCAGATCTATGAGTGCTTAGTGCGATTTGATGTTGGCGAATTGTTTTGAGATAGGAGGATTTTCTCTCTCTAAATTTAATAACTTTAACAGTAGTAGTTTTAAAAGTTATAAGTTCTTACTTTAATGTCTAGAAAATATTTTTAATAAATCATGTTTTTTTTCATCTTTGTATCATATTGTTTAAAGTAATGGATGTGGGTGGATCCCACACCAAGTTTGATAAAATTCCAATTTGAGGATTTGGATTTAGAATAGTGATTTTGTACATTTATGAAATTAGATTAGTAATATGGTATTCATGTTGGTTTTTTGTTTTCATAAATCCATATGGAAAGATCCACATTATGTTAGGCTTAGTTAGAAGGACAACTTGGGGATCAAGGAACTTTCCCACTAAATGGAGCCTTGAGTTCGGATGGATGGGTAATACTCATGAGTTTGGGTTGTCTAGTGGTATTTATTTTATAGTAGGTGAATTCATGGGTGTCATTCCATGGAATGTGTGTTATGTTTTATTATTTTGGATATTTCATTGATTTAATGGTGTTAAAAATGAAATAAGTTTTTTTTGTGAATGTTACTTATAAGGATTCTTATCTTTTTTTATTATAATGTGCTTCACTCTTAGTTTATATAAAATTTGATCTAATTTTCTCTTATTTATATGGTGTGTATAAGAAGTATTGGGGATTTCATACTAAATATTTATTATCACCCCTTTCATATGAATTCTTTTCAATATAAAGTCATATCTATATATGATATTGGAAAAGGGAGGAACACTTTTATGATTGTGGGGTGAATTGATGTTTACGACTAGGATGTAACTTGTAGTTTTTTTGTTAGTTTTCATATAGAGCTTGGGAGTGTTCCATGTGGGCACCATGTCATTACATTTGGGTCTTTTAGTTCAAAAGTCTAGTTTTACTAATTTTTAATGCACTCTGATTATTATGTATTGTAATTTAATATTGGAATTTTGACTTTTGTTTGTTAATGTAACATATTTATATTTCTTATTGTGTAAGGATGGTGAAAGATTTTTTGTGTATATATATAAGGATAAATCATTCCCTTTTAAATTAATAGACCCTAGGAATTTATTTTCAACATTTATTTTCCTGTGAATTTCACCTAAGGTATGTTTCACTCTGACCCATCCCAAGCCAACAGATCAGGTCAAGATGTTACATAAAGATTGGATTTATTCATGGAGACATTGAGAAGGAAATATATTTAATAAATTATAAATTTTTTATAAGTCTAATAAATAATATCTTATTTTCATTCATAAGTTGTTAATGGTGTAGTCGGTTTTCTTTCTCCATTTTTATTTAGGTGAAGGCTTCATGTTTGGGCGGTGTAGGTGGTTCAATCCTTGTCTCTAAGGGATTATTACTTTTGTTTTCATCAGTAGCATAAACGGTATAGTTTTTGATGGGTTCATTGGATCATTGAGATAATGATGTTGATCTAGAGACTTTAGAATTATGTATCAAGGTGGCATGATCTTGGGATCTCAGAACCTAATGTTTGATGGTGTTGTTCCTGATACACAGTTTGTTTGAAATTTCAATTTCCAATTTTAAATTTTTTGTTTATTATTGTGGATATGTGGTAATTTTTTGGTGGTTATTTTTTTAATTTATAATGGTTAATTTGGTTCCCACTCAACCATAAACTGGTTTCTAAAAATATAAAAATATGGATTTTGAAAGCAATAAGTTTTCATGAACTAAAGTATGCACTAAGGTAGTGGAATTAAAAATTCAATGAATTCATGGGGATTAATAAGTATAAGATATGTGAAATAAATAAACATTTCTATTTCAAACTATATATTAATTTCTATAACATGTTGTTATTCAAAATAGATGATATAGTCATTATAGGGTCTAGTTGATAAAAGAAAAAGGATTTGAAAACTATTTTTTCAATGAACTTTTAAATAAAATATCTCATAAATGTATGCAAAATTAATGGGATGATGATAACACATTTCCATTTCACTAGAAAATTACTTCTATAACAAACAGAGTATGTAAAAAAGATTTTTAGTAGGTTCAACATGCTCATGGAAAAATATTTTTCATTCATATTTAATGTCATTTCTCAAGTTACCTAAAGAGTATTAAAAAAATTCAAATAATGAAAAACATACATGTTGAAAATTCATTTTTCATCTATAATAGTTAGTTTGATGTATTTCATCATTTTCAATCGACCTAACATAGTGCATGTAGTGGGAGTTAACTACAGATATATAGAAAATACAAGAAAATTACATTGATAAGTTGTGAAGTGGTTATTGAGATACTTTAAGGGTGACAAGGATATGGATCTATCATTTAATGTATAGATTTGGTTATAGGTATTTGTTAATATTTACTTGGGAATTAATAGAGATATTATAAAAAACTTGATACAGTATGTTTGTAACTATGGTGGAAATGAAGTTATTTATGAATACAAATTAAAAAATATTGAAACATTATATACTATAGAGTTGGGATGTGTTTCTATTAAATAAATCTATAAGGCAATTTTGTGAAGGAATGGTTTTTCCAACATAATGGATAGGAATTAAATAGAAATTTTATTATGATATAATATTCAAAGAGAAATATATCTTATAAATAATCATTTATTCTATTATAGAATAAATACCATTATGTTAAAATATCATTTTATTAGAATATTATTAATTGATAGATATTTGGACTTAATGAAAATTCATGAAAATTGGAATCTATTTGATACGATGAAAAATGTGATGGGTCATTGAATAATTAATGAATTTTTAAACCTCAATATGGATTAAAATATAATAAATGTTTTAAGTGAATAATGAACGATGATATATTAGATGATAATAATATAGTAGGAGAGTGTCTCATGAATTAGTCTCTAGCTGAAATATTGTTGAGATAGGTAAGGGTCGCAATTTGATTTATTCTACATTGTACTATGATTCATTAACAATTATCATTTGACCTCAATTATAATTTCATTGGGGTTTTGGGGGACATCCGTCCAACCAATAAGGCCAATGGTTTAGGGGCTAGTGGTTATTGATATTTAAAAAAACATATAATATACATAGAATACTAAGTTATTGAAAAATAAATTACTATGGTTCATACATAATTTAGAGTCAATAATTACAATACACATAGTGTTTACATTAATTAATATAAATAGATTTCACATGATATGATCTAGAATCTGAAAATTTATTTATTACGTTTTTTTCATGTGGATAACCTCAAAATTTATTTCATTAGGAAATTAAATGCTTTCTATATTTTTTCTATTTCACAACACATGCACTTGTATAAAGAATATATGTTTCTTATTTATACTAGTATTATTGTAATTCTCTTTAAAAAATAGTTAATTATTTATCTCATCTATAGATTTTGGGTGTATTACATGATTCACATAAATTTCTATGTTTAATCTCTTTTAGAATATGTTTTGTGTTATCTAATTTTCATAATACATTTATCATTCATTCATATAAAATGTGAATTTTATATAAAGAGTTAGATAATAAAACCCCCTAAAAGTAAGACTTTGGGTTTTTCCTAATTAATAAAAATAATCAATTATTATATATTATCCCAAAATATTAATATTAGTTAGAGTAAAATCTTTTATTTAATTCAATGTAGGATTATAAGATAATAAGTCATGGCTTATTATCAATACAAACCTACTAAAGTATATCTCATATAATTTCTTGCATTTTACCACTAATATGTTGTGATACATATATAAATATTAATCCTTATTACTTATGGTTATCATGTTTTCTCACTTTTGAACCATTATAAATTAATACCTTTCTAATGTAAATTTTTAAGTGAAGCCAATAAAGGTATATTTGGGTATGTTTTATATAATTTGGTATATATTTTTTAATCAAAATAACAATTTTAATCTTATATGATTGGTATGATATAAGGGACCTCAATTGAGTTAGGATAAGGAAACACATGGCCATGATTAGTTGACCAAAATGGGATGTGATCAATTAATTTTTATGAATATAATGTTATGTATTCATTTGAGCTAGTTAATATATTTTGTAGAATCAAGGAAATGTGAGTTATCTTATAATATATTAAAATATTATGTATTATTAGTTCACTTGGTATCATGGATAAATGGAGTATATGAGTATAAATATAATGAATATGGATACATATTTTGGTGGACAAGTTGTTCTAGAGATATGACTGTGATTGAATGATATCACACCACATACATTTGTGGCTTCAGTAATAATGATGGTTTATTAGAGTACTCTACTTTATTATGATTATGAATTATGGAATTTAAAAACATTTTAAAATATATAAATTTATGTGGGTACCCTTAGTGAATCATTGAATAAGGATTAATTTATTTTATAAAGTCTTTGTCTAAATGTTTTTGAAAGTTTATATGATAATCATATCCAGATGAGTTTGGATAATTTCATAATGACTTGTGATGTTTATCATAAATTATAATATAATTTATTTTCAATTAGATTTTTTTTTGAAATATTAACTAAATCATAAACTAATATGTGGTGAATATAAAAATAGCGGGGTGAAAGACATGACTTTATTATATATTTTATAGTATAGTTTATTATTTTATGATATGGTGTTCTTTGTGAATAATGTTTGATTTCATTCGATTAATCATGCCAAATTTATTATTATAATATTGTTAAACATAATTTCATGATTACTATATGATTAAGTGAATGTTAAATGAGTTTTGACCTAACCTATAGGGGTCCTTCATTAGTCGATAATAAGGCTAGGTGAACAAACCCTAGACCGCCTCCAATAGGTCAGGAGTTGGTGGCTAGCACCAAGAAGTAATATCAAATTATTGGACAAATCTTCCAAAATATAATCTATAATGAAAATGAAATTATTTGATCTATAAAATGGCCAACATGAATCCACCCCATGAGGCAATGTGATAATCAAATGTAAATTAATAAAAATCCATGCATGTATTTTAGAAGAAGAAAACCATAGAAAATCAATATAATTTAATTATCCAATAAAAAAAATTAGCATTACATTATATGTAATAAATAATTAAATATCACCCACTCAATAAAAACTCTAAACATAAAACTCTAAAACATGGAATTTGATCAAATCTACACACCAGAACCTCTTACAACTTAACCATCATGATCTCACAATAAATTTAACTCATATTGCACAGACACAAACATGAAAATATATGAGTTACCATATGGGGTAAGTATGAAAATACTTATTAGGATTCCCCTTGTTCTATACAATAACATAGACCAAAATAAATATACATAATAATAAAATATTGAAATTATATTATAAAATTTTGACCCCACTATTCAAAATCACCCCAAGGTCACAACTAGGTTGAATCATACACTTAACGTCTCATTATCCAATAAATATGTACATATTATATGAACATGAATACCACCCCAAAAAACATATATCATTATGTTACAAACCCAATAATAATTGTATAAAAAGTACTACAGACCTATCCTTGAGGAATCATCAATTGTCTTTTATCAAAAATCACTCACTGTAATGAATGATTCGTGGGAGTCATCCCATAACTGGCTAAGGGATATCCATCTATTGTATGAGTAACTAACGACAATAATGGATTAATTATATCCTTTCAATTTAGGGAGTTTCTATAACCATATATTATATTGGGGAGTCACACCCTACTGATGGTTTTTTTGGTCAAGGGAGTACCTAACTACATGCCCAATATAGAAGAACTTAAACCAATTGATAAGATAATGATAAATGGTGTACCAAACATGATATTTCTACCTAGGTACCAATTACAGAACAATGATACCCCCATTATTGTGTTATGGTTGTAGCAAAAAAATTCTCTAGGTGGAGATCTGTTGCAACATTATCACTAAAATAATAGAAATATTAATGGGGAAATACACATCAACCCAATCCCATAGATTCTCCTATAAGAATGAATTATTAATGTAATCATAATCCAATTATTTTAACCCTTTTAATTAAATAGTTTTGATGCAGATAGCACCCCTCAAAATTAAAAGTCTATAAGAATATCCCCCAAGGTCTCTAGCAAAATTATATGATGAACTAACATCTATATTATTGTATAATATGATAATACTCAATAATATCCAAAATATGTCGTCAATGGGATGGATTATTGACTTTGTCCTAGTGATAATTTTTTTATCCATCCATAGTCATGTATAATATGAGTAGATAACCCCCACCCTATCATAAACCCATACTCTATGCACACTACTTAGTGGTGATAAAGAATAATTAAAATAATTGGGATTAACTATATGGATATCATATCATGTCAATATCATCAACCTCATGGGATATCATTTAATTTCATTATAATTGATACAAAAAGGTTAGTTAAAAAATCATTTCAAGCTATATTAATAATCCCTAATAATCACCACTAATTTTACCCATTGTCTTAAGACCTATCAAAATCTCCACATGCACATAATTTTATACAATCATAGATTGAGGGTTAACACACACACATATATATATCCAAAATTATTATTTTTGGAAAAAATCCAACTTATGCTATCCGAATAAAACAATTCACTAAACTGTTGTATTATACTCTTAAAATGAACATAACAACGACTCAAAAAATTTATAGGGAAAAACTCCATCAAACATAGAGCCTTAATTCTTAAAATGTTACAAATACAACATAAAAAATATCAAGTTTTATTAATACCCTAAATATTTTTATATGTGTGGAAAGAACTAGTGAAATTAAATATATATATTTTAAATTTTAAATTGGGAGGAACAACCATGAAAATTAATTTTAGCTAGAGTGAGAATTGTGGAGGACATATGGGAACATCATGTGGCGCTAGAAAAAGACATTTATCCTAGAAAGATCTGTGCACATAGAACACATGTATTCTTCTAACATGTGCATGGTGGGTAGGGACTACCATGAATTTACATTATGGAATTACTCACCCAATCATATGGTTTTTCCTATCTATTTCTAATAAAAGGGGTTATTCTACAATAATGACCAATGTTTAAGCATTGGGATTCACCATATTGACCCATTTAGTGTGAAATAAACTACCCCCCTCTACTAAGTAAACCCCCCATAATGTGTCACTCATATAGACATCCAATATTCAGTTGAATATATAGGGAATCATCTTCCCCAACCCACTAACTCCCACCCCCTCTCAAGCCCCATTAAAACAACCCCCCCCCCTCACTTCGACACCAATCACTGATCAATGTTTTTAATAGGCATTATGAATATTAGAGGCCCCATGGTTCTTCCTTTTAACACTAACTCTTCAAATATTGACATTATTTTCAACAAACACATATGCGTGTAATGATACATGGATATAATGATCTAGTTAAAACATATTATTATATTTAATATAGTGCCTTCATGAGGGTTGATAATGGTTTTGAGATTGTTTTTGGTGGATTATTATGGGTCCCTCGTGGATTTTACACTAGCTTAGAGTATCATTCCTTACAAAACCATCATGGGTAGATAAGGTTCAATGGAAAAAATGGGATGTCCACAATTTTCTTCAATAATTTTATTTAATTTAAGATAAAACAATAATAAAATTATCATAAAATATTTATAATATATATTATGTTTCATAATTATTATGAATAATTGAGACAAACGTGAGAGGGTATCTAAATATTTCTTAAAAGAGGAAGAATTAAATAAAATTTCTTTTTAATTGTTATGCTTGAACAATTCACTAAATGAGTATGATTATTATTAATTCAGTAAAACCCTATATCCATTTAATTTCTCAAATAAATAAAAAAAAATCTAGATAAATATTCCAATGATTATATTTTAATAGGCGGTATTTTTATAAGATATATTTATTGTTTCACCACTTCTCATGTTCATGAAAGAGTAAATTTCTCAAATTTTCACTCAAAATCTCACAAAATGTTTAATTAAATTGTGTTTAAATTATATTTTAATTAAATGTATTCATCAAAAAAACTAATATAGATAAAATGAGATTCAAAATATAGGAACTAAAAATGACATCCACCAATTGAAAATTTGTGTCACCAAACTCTCTCCACCAATATGGATTTTCATCCTAAAAAAGTATAACTCATAGAAAAATATGGTTCATGGGGATTTAATTTTAGAATAATGGTCCCATGTACTCTCATAAAATTTCTCATATTTCCCTAATACTGACACCAATTGGACCTCCTTCCATTGAATATTTTTTTATACTAATTATAATATCCATCATGTAATCAAAAAAAGTATTATCACGCTCTATGTACAACTCTCCCTAATTGATAATTTGTAATGATTCATGCATTTATCTTCTATGAATATACACAAGGAATACTTCATTAAATATTTCAAAGTATATAAATAATAATAGGTGAGTTGGTAAGCATCCTCAAAAAATTTTCACAATATTTGGAAACCACTAATAAATCATTTGTAGAGCTTGTTTCCCCATCTAATCCAAATAAAACATTGGCATAGGGAAACATTCAAGAATAAATAATCATATTCAAAAAAATCCAATGTTATACACCTTTTTATGCATATTAAATCTAATTATTACGAGTTATCCTAATGTTATTTTTGGCCCTCTGAACCTTCTCTATCATTTGTCACATCAACTCGGGCCCCAGAATCAAAGTATAACCAACCATTAACTAAGAAATAGGAGACCTAAAATGTCTCCCATATAGATCATGAAAGGGTTTTATACCCATGGTAGTGTGGTGGATATTATATGTGAGCTCCACTAGTGGTAAATGACTATCCCAAATCCTAATAAAATCAAGTACATAGGCACACAACATATCCTTATGAACCTGAATAGTTCACTTTGTCTGTTCATTCATATGATGGTAGAATATCATGTAGAAATAAAAATATGACCCAATAATACTCCTACAATATCCTCCAAAATTGGGACCTGGAAAAATAATCTATATTATATATAATCATTTAGTATACTAAATTAAAAAAAACCACACAATATTTATCAGATATTGAAAACCAAATTTATTTACTATGCATAACCCTTGAATAAGACGGAAATTTAATGCCTTTATCAGTTTTTATATAATTAACAAGTTGGATATATATCCCTTCATTGAGCATAGAATTATTTCCATGAAATATATTTATATTTATTCCCACTTCCATTATGGGATATCAAGGGTCTTGATCAATGTTGTGGGAAATAGATGCTTAGTCTTCACCTATTGATAGGTGAAGAATATATCCATAGATTCTACAGTGTTCATATTTTTACCTATGAATAAATACATTCATATAAGGTACTAAAATGAATTTATAAAACTCAAATACACTAATATTGGAGAAGTTTGAAACTCCATAAATACCACCTTGTGAGCCACAATTTTAAATACCACTCATCCCTTAAATAGGATGGAATATTCCCATTTTAAAAGGTTCATCCTTGGATAATGTCTTATCATTACTCACCTCATAATAAATATATCAATTTTGTTCCTTATTAACATAAAGAAATAATATGGGATCCAATTTCATTGAATAATGGAAAGTGACATACTTCTCATCAACATTATCTAGTTTTATCAATATAGGATTTTTTTTATATGCTAAACATTATACACCACCATCACTATTAGGCTGTGAATATTTATGATTAGAAAATCCATAATTACATTTTGTTTTATTCAAATATAAATAGTATTAATATAAAAAACCAATAAAAATTAAATCCCCTACCATTATCCTAGATTTAGATCGCAAAATGTGAAAATATACCTAAAAATATTATGGCCTCTATTGAATGAAAAGTTTTTCTGAGAAGAAAATGTGTCTAGGTATTCAATTTTAAGACCTTCACTACCATATCCAAGTCATGGGTCAAATAGTTCTTCTCAATATAACTCATCCATTTTGAAATATAATCACTCATTGGTTTTAATTTCATTATAATACACTCTAATCTAGTCCTAGAAGCATCATAAAATGCCACATACTCACCATGCCCCCCCCTACAAGGAATGTGGAACTTTGGAGATCCAATTATCCTTCAATTCACCTATTCAAATACCACCTGAAATAAATATAAAAAATAAATTATTACACATTTTATGAAGGTCCAGTCATTATATTTTTAATCTATAAGGAATTTGTAACTACTATATTATAGTACCCTTCTAAATAGAGAAAACAGTGCACTTCAACCTTTTTCATGGGTGCCTCCCAGGTAATGACTACCTTGATCATTGGGAGGTTAACCACTACCCATTATTTATAAATATTATTCCCTAATAAGTAGAATTATATATTAAAATTGTAACACTTTAATATTTTAGAATATATATGGTTCTCTTGAATAAAATTACGTATGATCCTCAATTTACCAATATTTTTTCCTTTGTTCCAGTATAGATGAGGATGTCACCAATGAAACCCACCAAGAACTAGTCTAAAAATGGATTAAATATATGGTTCATGGGACCAATGTA
Organism: Viscum album; assembly: GCA_963277665.1. Classification (NCBI taxonomy): domain Eukaryota; kingdom Viridiplantae; phylum Streptophyta; class Magnoliopsida; order Santalales; family Viscaceae; genus Viscum; species Viscum album. Next base: position 732,704,018 of record OY728136.1, on the reverse strand, counting down.
TATGATTGAAGAATTATTCACCCCGAATGGTATTAGTATAAACTTTTAATGATTATAGTAATATCAAAAGGCTTCCTTTTGGATGTTGTCATCCTAAATCCAAATATGGTAATATCAAAACTTGATATCAATCTTGTAAAACCACTTATCCCCATTAAACTAGTAAAAAATTTCATGGGTATATTTTAAAAAAAAATTATTGATTGTAACATGGTTTATGTGATCATATTCAAGACAAATCATCAAACATCCATCAACCTTTTTCATGAACAAAAATGATACTACCTAAGGTGAAACATTGGGGATAATGAATCCCTTCTCCATGAGATCCATTAAATATTCCTTTAAAACCCTCATCTCTTGCAGGGATACTCAATATATACTTAAATAATTTAAAGTGGTATCAAGATATAAACCAGTGAAAAAAATAAAAAACTCAATCTATGGATAAACCTAATACATCCTCTATAAGTAAGTTCATATAATAATTTACCAGTTCTGAAACTAATCTATTAGATTATCTATAACATAACTTTTTTTCTCTTTAACATACATGTGATCAATTGAACATGAATTTGACTAGGTATTACATTGTAACACCATTAGTTTTTATGGACCATTTTTTCGAATATGTTAAAATTTTCATTTATATATTGCAATGCACTAAGTAAAACATTCCTTTCACACAAAACTGACTAGTCGTATGTTACATGAAACACCGAGTTGGCATATGATATACGCAACACTGAGTATATATTTTGATCAATGTATAAAATAAAAATGTTTGTATTATGTTATATGAAACACCAAAGGAAGATTTCACAACACACAACACTTACTTGACTTGTGTTACAGGCAAGAGCAACCTTCCTCAATAGCTTGTGTTTTATTAAATACCGAGTTTCACTAAACAACGATGTATTATTAAAATATTATTATATAATGGTATATAAAATAGACATTATGAATATTATTAACCATATTTTTAATTTTATATAACATTTAAATTAATCTTATTTATTTTCTATACATTATATAACAACAAATTCATTTTTTTGGATAAAAGAAGTATTTTTTAAAAAATGCAGTTTTGCAGCCAATTGATGGTGTACCCATTTTAAATATATTTTTTCACACTTTTATATATTATATTCAAAAAAATAAACTAATTCTTTTTAAAAGGATATAGAAATTTTATTTGGTTGAATTTCTAATATTTTTCTGATAAAAATCATATTTTAATGAATATTGGAAAATACTGCATTTTAATTCAAAATTGCATTTTCATCTAATTTATTTATATAGATAGATTATCCTTTTAATTTTTTTAAAAGTGTAATTGAAATAAATTTTTATCAATTAACAAAAAAAAATTTCATTTTTAGTAATTTCATATTTAAGTTGGACATAAACACGTGTCAATCTTTTAGTAGTTTTTATTTCTTAAAAACTCACTTTCTAGTTTTGAAAATATGAATAAATTTAAAATAAATTAATGCAACTTATATGTTTTGAATTTTTAAAAATGGATTCCAAATTTTTAATCATTGGGTACAAATTATTTTAATAGGTCACTTTTATTTTTTTTTGATATTATGAATAGTATCAACGATAATTTTTATTTACCATAGTTAAAGGTAAATCGGGTAAATTATGATAACAAACAATATGATAAAGATAAAAAATTTATCCTAACCCCTAAAATAACATATTGGATGAATAAAAGTTGAAAAATATCCCATATGAGTTTTAATGTATCCATTTATTGTACTGTTTTCCATGACAGGTGATGTAATTATAATTAACAAAGATGAAAGTGACAACATGTCACTCTCATATATCTTATAAGTATAATAATTTTAATATTGTGATAAAATTCATATAATATCAAACATAAATAGTCCTTTGAAAGATAATGAAATTATATACATAATTTGAATTTATTTATAATTTTTAGAGACTAAATAATTACCATTAATGACGACACAATAGTGATTTATAAATTATTTTATTGACAGAAATATCAAGTAAATGGTTTTAAAATTCTAAAATTAATATCATATGATCTAATTAATGATATATAAAAATTTTATAGGGTACTTTGACATGTTATGAGTTTATTAATTATTTTTGTTTAAATTTATCTACTATGAGGATTTTATTTACATCCTAATAAATGAATAGTGTCAAAATTGACACTATTGATATTTTATAAAAATAAACATTTTATTAAATTATTTAAAAATCAAAAAATATATTAAAAAATAACAAATTGAAAATTATAAGGTCTAAAATGTCATAAATAATCCAATTATGTAAAATTTACAACACATAAGTAAATATTTATAACCATTTAATATTTAAGAATATTACTACCATAAATAAAATTAAATAGATTAAATAAGGATTAATCAAAATGATAAGGTATAAAATAAAATCAAAAAATGTATAAATTTTATTTTTTGGGATAATTTCGACCCATTATCATATTATAGTATAAATAAATGATTTTGGGACCATTATAAACCCAAAATAAATTTATAATAAATTAATATTTCAAGACATTCTCAATGTGATCCTCCTCCCACTTATAAAATTCCATTACCTCTACACACATACTCACACATTTAAATCACATTGTCTCATCCAAAAACTGCTCAAATAAGATCCCAAAATCCCTCCCTTCCACCTAGAGGCCACACTTTGGGAAAAAATCCATCCTACTAATACCTTTTGTGCAAATTAAAAGGAGATACTCGAAAAAGAGATAATTGTTTTATCACCTCATTAAAAATTATTTTCTTCTTCTACTTACTATTATTATATTTTTATCCCAATAAATTAATAAATATAGTATATTATTTATTCTTAGATTTTATTACAATTATGGGACTACCTTATACCTCCATTTATCCATCCTACGAATAACAATATCACCTTGTGTGTGTAAGTATGGCTTACCATCTCAGTGTTGTGGTGTACTTTTTTAATCAAAAATACATAATTTGTATGGATATAATGATGATTATAATGTATTTACATAATTAAGATAACATAATAATTAACATATATAATTAATATAACATCCAACTCCAAACCATTTAATCATTCAGTGAATGATATCATTGCTCACGCGTACCTCCAGCTTACCGTCTCCACCACACAATGAGATTCATTCTCCATGTTAATCGTTCAAGAATGATTATAATGTACATATATAATAAATAAGAATGAAATATATTAAATAATAATAAAATTAATATATTAATTTATAAATATTTATTTCATTTAGTTTCTTCTATTCAATTCAATAAGGAAATGGAAACAACATTCATGTGTACGTATATCATATCGTCTCCATAAACGATGTATTCCATTTAATTAATCAATTTAATATATATATATATATTTATATTTATATTTATATTTATATACTGAATATTTCTTATATTTAAATCATTTTTTACATTCTTGAAGTAAGTAAGTCACAATCTAAGTAATAATATCAATAAAAACAAATAAAAACACATATGATAAATAAAACAATTATTACCCAAAACATTGCCTTAACATGGAATGGATAAATGAACAGGTAATATAAAGTCATAATTGAATCATATATGTTGTCATAAAAATTATTATGATTATTTTACAAGTTAATAATATGTTTAAACCAACTATATAGGAGTTTCGGACACATACAGAAGAAATCGAACATAAGGTAAGGGATAATTTCACAATCTCATTATAATTTGAGATTCTTTATATGTAAGTATTTACTAGAGTATATTTATCATCCACATCCATGTTTTCTAAAAATATAGTATTATTTATACTTTTTAAATTCAATTTTACCTAAAGGTAATTTTTTATTAAATGGTTTGGAAGGAATCTTTCTTTTATTTTTCATATGAGGTACTTTTTTTATTTTTCCAGCAAGAGTAAAAGAAGAATGATTTTTAACTTATACAGAATGAATGGATTTTTACATCTTTATAATGATTTATTTCTAGGAATCTTCCTCTACATGTTTTCGAGTTTATTTTCAAATAAATGTTTTCCTTTCAGAATTTCATGGCATATTGTGAAAAGAAAAAAAATTGAAGAAGAAATGATATTTTCCTCAATAATAAGTTTAAGTGTTTTATAAAAATTATTTTTCATCTAAGATGGATCTATTTAAATAAGGTTATTATTATATCTATATTATTAATATTATTTGCTTGTGTTAATGATGGAATGATATTTTATGATGGAATTATGTGTAAGAAACCCATTTTATTCCTTGGGATATGCTATGATTAATTATTTTTGTTTTTGTGGAACATGTAAGAATGATTTCATTATGATATGGGTGGGACATATATCTCCATACAATACATTGAGTAAAGATTTATATCCAATGAGATAGAAATGTCTAGAATAACAAGTAAATATGGTTCAGTAATACATTGATGGAATAAAAAGTAACCCTGGTTCAGTAATGGACTTTGTCCACTATGATGGTCTTGGAAACAATGTCTTGTCTACTATTGAATTCATATTATATGCTTATTTGTTTTCCAAAATTCAATTTTTTATTCTTACCCTTACTGATAGATTGATACAACTCCTTTATTATTTTTTCTTTTCCCCCAAGATTTGATGATGGGTATTATGTAAGATGTGTCAAAAAGGGGTTCTAGTTATTAAGGATAAATAATGAAAAGAAGTAGGTGTTTTATGGAAAAATTGTTTATGTTTTAGAGTTTCAAAAGAACTAAACTAATGTGGTCTTTAGGCATTTGTTTGTGTCATGTATTAAGTATTATGAAATAAGTAATGTAATTTCCATGTACTTCAAGCTTGGGTCATTACAGTTGGTATCTGAGTGAAGGTTTAGTTAACCTGTGGAAACTAGGATACAAAAACCTGAGTGAGATCCCTAGAGATATTAATAAGGTATGCATAGGGATGTCCCTAAGGGTAAGTCTAACTATAGGTTACAGTCCTAGAATTATGTTAACAATCCTAAAAAACCAAGTATTAAACCTAAGATTCCAGAGATTGAAAGTACTCCCGTTGATTATGTTCTTTTACAACTATGATTTTTTCCTCTCACACTATTATTTTTGGGTTTTATACAATGGATGGAACCTAAAGGAATCGTTTTAGTGATAAATAAAATGGAAAATGCAATTATTTTCCTCCTGAATGACCAAATTTTATGGAATATGGAATAAAAAATATTATAACTATACTTACACAAGCTCGGAATCATTCTGGACTTCCAAATGAGTAGATAAGGGAACAATATTCAATTTATTTCTTCATGGAAAAACACCCACCTTCTTTCAGTGGGTCTTATGATCCACTTATTGTTGAAGAATGGACTAGTACCATTGAAAATATATTTTCCATCCTTCACAAATTAGAACATGAAAAAATCATTTTGGTTTTTATCATTTAGTTGTTGAAACAGAACACTCGTGCACTCTAATCAAGAATACAAAGAAGAAAGATGAAATTTAATTTATAGAACTGGATGAGTTAAAGAAAATATTTTTAAATAATTACATCCACAGTATTCTTAGAACAAAGATTTAAAGGTAGTTCCTTGAGCTTAATAAATAGTATAATGAATATGTTGGTACATATGAGGAAAATTTTACATGAAATGAAAGGTATCCTTTTGGTTTTTTCATCCAACCTGAATGTAAATTTGATCGATTTTTCAGTCGATTAAAACAAATTATACTAAGGGAAATATCTATAAGAGACTTTATTATTTATGAAGATATTGTGTGTTGTGTTAAAAAGGTATATATATAAGTTGATGTTTCATATCAATCTCATAGTTTTAACAAGAAACAAAATATCAAATTCAAGGGAAAATCTTTAATCAATGGTGAAAAGATGATGAATTATTATTTATGCTCAATGTGAAGAAATAATCATGGTGGGTATTTTCTTAAAGGGACTAGAAGTTTTTCTAAGTGTGTAAAATAAGTTCATTGAGTAGTTGAGTTTGTAAGTAATGGTAAAAAGGTTGCTAAAGATGTGAATAGAGAAAAGACTACAGAGAACTGACCACCCACACTTCAATGCTACAAGTGCAAGGAAATGGGGAATTATGATAACAAATGCCATAATCCAAGGGTTATAGATGATTATAGAGTCCAATAACCTCTTATGGATAAAGGAAAAGACAAATCACATGTAATCACTATTGGTGATGTTGAGTATGACAACGAAGTGGTGAAATGATGTTGTGTTTATGTAATGGGATTCCAAAATAATGTTGTATAATTTCTTCTATTGTATTATGGAATACCAGAATATCTATATATTGGTCCATTGTGGTTTTAATTAAGTATATGTTACTGATAACCCTGAAAGGTGATTAAAATGATTTTGAAAATCACATGATATGCGCATAATGAAGGGATGAAGGGAAAATGATATTTTTGATAGTATTCATGACCTCGTGACTGTTACAAGGAAGAAGTGATATATTGGTTTGAGTATATATAATTTTTTCGGCATGTGGAAAGAGTTAATTTTGACAGAATTCATGTTTTAACTAATGTTCTATGTTAATTCATTTTATTACCATGTTTCAAGAGAATACATGATTAAGTTATTCACATATTTGGAATGTGATAACCAAGAACTACCTTATGTTATATGAGAGATAAATATTAAGTTGATTTAGTTCACCTCTTTATAAAGATTTATATTTTTTATTTTTAATAGTATTTTAATGTTATCCATTTATGGATAGTAAACATTATATTTCGTTTAAATTTTGTTAGATTAATGTATTATCTCACTATAGGTGGACTTAAGCATATTTCATTACATGTGATAAATTTTTTTTGAGACAGATGGAATGACCTATAATTATATCGCATGATCTTCTAACACTTCAATAATGAAAAATTCAACTTCATTTATTTAAATAAGATATGAAGTGGAAATTTTTCAATGTAGGGACAACGATGAGATTGTACCAAAATCAAGTAATTATTTATTCTCATGAAAATTTATTCAAATTTAGGGAAAGGATGTTGAAAACGAAAAAAAAATTCTTAGTACCTTCTTATCTGATGAATCACATGGTCCCGTAAATCAACACAGATTTATGGTTTCCTGATTGTTATCTTTATCAGAACATTGTTCTCTATCACAATCCATCAGAACCTGATGGTTAGATTTTTCTTCCATATCCATATTTTCACTTCCCACCTATGTTCTCCTATGTAGAAACCCAGTGATGAGTTACTTTGGGTATCAATTATGTTTCAAACATTACTTTTTAAAATGATGTTTTAGTATTGCTTTTTTACTATGTTGGTTTCCCAGAAATAAACATTCAAGTAGTAAAACTTTTATAACCCCAATGAATTTTGAGGGTGAAATAAATTTTAAGGGGGTATAATGTAACAACTTGTGATTTTGGGGATCATTTTTTACAAATAAATTACAATTTTCATTTATATCTTGCAATGCACTAAGTCAAACATTCCTTTCACACTAAACTGACTTTTCATGTGTTACACACAACATCGAGATTGTGTACGATAAATGAAACACTGATTAAATATTTTTTTCAATGTATAAAAGAAATATGATTGGATTATGTTATGCATGACACAAAATAAATATTTCACTACATGCAACACTGACTTGGCTTTCATTACACAAAAGAGTGCCCTTCCTCAATAGCTTGTGTTGTACGCAATACCGAGTTTCACTAAAACGAAATATTATTAAAATATTATTATTTGATGAGATATAAATAACCCTTTGTGAATAATATTAACGAAATTTTGAATTTTTTCTAAAATTAAAATTATTCTTATGTATTTTCTAGACATGATTTAACAATAATTTTAATTTTTTAATAAAAGAAGTATTTTTCAAAAAATACAGTTTTGCCGCCATTTTATGGGAACCCATTTTAATTATATTTTTTAATACTTTTATATATTATATTTGACAAAAATAAATCTTCTTTTGAAGTAGGACATCAAAATTTACTCTGGTTTAATTTTTGGTATTTTTCTGATAAAATTCATTTTTTAATGAATAGTGAAAAATACTAAATTTTAATTCAAAACTGCCTTGTCATCTAATTTATTTATATAGTTATATTGTCATTTTAATTGGTTTCAAAGTGTAATTGAATTATGTTTTGATCATTTGATCCAATGATGTTCATTTTATGTAATTTGACATTTAAATTAGACATAAACACATGTCAATATTTTGAAAGTTTTTACTTCTTAAAAACCTGTATTCTTGTTTTAACAACGGAAATTAATTTTCAATTAATTAATGAAACTTATTTTTTTTAATTATGAATAAATATTTCCTGATATGTAATTAGTGGGTCCAAATTATTCTAATAGTTTAATTTTATTTTTTATATTTATAATTGTAACTACGGTAATTTTTATTTACCACAGTTAAAGGTAAATCGGGTAAATTAGGGTAACAAACAATATGATGAAGATAAAAAATTATCCTAACACCTATAAAAGTACTAGTGGATAAATTAGAGTCTAATAATATCACCTATGGGTCTTAATTGATCTATGTAATGGACTTTTTTCATGAAAGTGATGTAATTATAATTAAAACAAAAGAAAGTGACAACATATCACCCTCTTATATCTTAAAAGTATAATAATTTTAATATAGTGATAAACTTCATAAAAAATCTAACAGAAATAGTAATAAAAAATATAATGAAATTACTTAAATCATGTAAATTTATTTTGAAATTTTAGGGAATAAATAATTAAAATTAATGATGACACAATAGTGATGTAAAAATTATTTTATTGAGAGAAATATCAAATAAATGGTTTTCAAAATATGAAAAATATCTTATGAACTAATTAATGTTCTCCAAAAAATTTATAGGTTAATATTAAATGTTATTATTATTTTAAATATTTTTTTTAATTTATGTCTTTTGAGGATTTTATTTAAATTCAAATAAATCAATAGTGTCAAAATTGACACTATTGATACTTTATAAAAATAACAAAATATTAAATTATTTAAAAATCACAAAAAATATTTAAAAATTAAAAAGATAAAACTATAAGGTATATAATGTCATAAATTATCCAATTATGGAAAATGTATAACACATATGTAAATATTGGTAACCATTTAATATTAGGAATATTATTACCACAAATAAAATTAAATAGATTAAATGAGGTTAAATAAAAATGACAAGGTTTAAAGTATTATAAAAACATGAGTAAATTTTATTGTTTGAGATTATTTAGACTCTTAATCATCTTATATTTTACATAAATTAGTTTGGGACCATTATAAATTTAAAATAAATTTATAATAAATTAATATTTCAAGACTTTCCAAAAGTGCCCATCCTCCCTCTTATAAAATCCCACCAACTCTACCCACTTACACACACCTTTAAATCTCTTTGAATCATCCAAAATTTACTCAAATAAGCTCTCAAAATCCATTCATTTCTTATTATATTCCACACTTTTTGCAGAAATTCATCATAGGGAAACCTTTTGTGCAAATAAAAAGGAGATACTCGAAAATGAAGTAAATGATTATTCCCATCATTCAAAATTATTTTCTTATTCTACTTCTTATTCTCTTGTTTTTATCATAATACTGATATAAATCCATTATAATTTACATGCTTAGATGTTTTTATAATTATTTGACAACCTTATACCTTCATTTATCCAACCTACAAATAAGAATATCACTATGTGTGTGTACGTACGACTTACTGTCTCCAAGTCGTGGTGTAATTTTTCATTCAACAATACATAATTTTGAGGGGTATAACAATGATTATAATGGAAATAAATAATTAGTATAACATTAAAATTATTATTAATAATTAATATACAATCCAATTATATTCCATTTAATCATTAAGTGAATGATATTGTCACTCGTGTGTACGTACGTCTTACTGTCTCTACCACACAATGAGAATCATTATCCATGTTAACCATTAAAGAATGATTGTAAAGTATATATATAATAAATAAGAATAAAATATATTACATAAAAATGCTACTGGATTGATTTATAAATATATATGTCATTTACTTTCTTCCATTCAATTCAATAAGGAAACGGAAACAGCGTTCAAGCGTACGTACGACCTACCGTCTCGATGAACGATGTATTCCATTTCATTTATATATATATTATATATATTTATATACTGAATATTTATGATATTTAAATAATTTTTTACATTCTATAAGTTATTAAATCACAATATAATTAATAATATCAAGAATAACCCGTAAAAACACGTACGATAAATAAAACGATGATTACCCAAAATGTTGCTTTAACATGGAATTGATAAATGAATGGCTAATATAAAGTCATAAGTGAATCATATATATTTTCATAAATATTATTATAGTTATTTTACCAGTTAATAATATGTTTAAACCCACTATACAAGAGTTTGAGACACATATGGAATAAATCCGACCTAAGGTAAGGGATAATTTCACAATCTCATTATTATTTGAGAATGTTTATACGTAAGTATTTACTAGGGTGTATTTATCATCCACATACATGTTTTCTAAATATATAATATTATTTATATTGTATAAATTCAATTTTACCCAATGGTAAATTTTTATTAAACGGTATGGAAGTAATCCTTCATTCATTTTTCATATGAGGTACATTTTAAATTTTCTGGCAAGAGTGTGAGAAGAATGTTTTTTTAAATTATACAGCATGAATGGATGTTTACATCTTTATAACACCTTATTTACATGAATCTTCCACTACACGGTTTCATGTTTATTTTCAACTAAATTCTTTTCTTTTAAAATTGAGTGGAATTTTGAGAAATGAAAACTTTTTTAAGAAGAAAGGATATTTTCCTCATGAATTAAGTTCAAGTGTTTTATTAAAATTATTTTTCATCTAAGATAACACTCTTTAAATATGGTTATGATTCAATCCCAATTATTAATATGATTTTATTATGTTAATTATGGAGTGATATTTTATGAAGGAATGAAGTTTAAGAATCCAATTTTTATTTCTTGGGATATGCTATGATGAATGATTTATGTTTTTCTGGAACATGTAAGAATGGTTTCATTATGATATGGGTAGGACCTATATCTCCCTCAAATTAATTGGGTAAATATTTATATCTCATGAGATATACCTGACTGGAATAAAAAGTAAATTCGGTTTAGTAATACATGGATGGAATGAAATGTAAACTCGGTTCAGTAATGGACTATATCCACTATGATTGTCTAGGAAACAATTCCTTGGCTACTATGGGAATCCTATTATGTGGTTATTTGTTTTCTATAATTAAATGTTTTATACCAATGATATTTTCTCATGGTTCATGATTTTATTATGATTCATTCCTTATGAACTACCAAGATTTATTTTATGAATCAATATTTTGGTATATGTTAAAGTGTTTTGTTTTTAAGTTATGTTCATGTTTTAACATTCTTAAGTTTAGGGTTTTCTAATATATTTTCTATTCTTATGCTTACTGGGCCTTTGAGCTCACCCCTTTTTTGGTTTTCTTTTCCCCTGGGATTTGAAGAAGGGTATTATGTAAGATGTGTCAAATAGGGGTTCTACTTATAAAGGGTAAAGCAAGATACAAATTAGATGTGTTATGAACCAGTTTTTTATCCTTTATAGTTTCCAAAGGCACTAAACTAATACGTTCATTAGCAATAAGTTTCATGTATTAAGTATTCCTCAAAAGTAATGTAACGTCCATGTACGTCAATATTGGGTCTTTACACACATTTTTTTTCCATTAATCCCACATTTTAGTGACCAAGAACCTTGTCCCATATTTTTTAATATACATTACACTTCACTGATATTAACCCAGCCATTATTGGGTCTCTAACAACCAATCCAACATAATAATAATGACATAGGGGCTCATATTCGCCCTTATGAGTTGCTAAATTAACTACTCCTTACCTATGGTAACCTTGTATTATTAACATATAATGTATATTTTGAAATCATCTCTAATCAGAGTAACTCTAAGACCCGTAGTGAAATGATAAAGGAATGGATAATGCCACTATTTATAAGTGTATATGATAATATGTGGTAAATATATATCATATCTAAAAAGATGTTTATACCTACCTTGTCAAAGCACTTCTGGGTGTGAATTAACCTATGATCTCATCCAAAAAATCCCTCCCATAACGTTTTTCCCTACACAAACATGGTTTTACACCCCATGCTTCTACAGTAAGCTTCCCTTTGAATAATAAATTAGCGTGTGTTGTACGCAACTTCGAGTTTTAACGCACACCACAACAAATCAAACTAGTCGTTATGAATAGTAATATCCACTTTTTGAAATTTTATAAATTTTATCTCTCAAAATGGTCTTCATTTTTGAATTCGTAATATCAAAATTAGCCTAGGGTAATATTTTGGATCTTTTCGGATAACTTTTATATTTTTATGAATAGTGAAAATTACTAAATTTTAATTAAAAACAACTTTTTTAATCAAAATAATTAATAGTGATAAATTATGAATTTAAGTGGTTTTAAAGTATATTTAGAATATATTTTTACCATTTAATACAATTTTGTTCATTGGACATAATTTCACTTTTAAACCGGACAAAAACAACTGTCAATATTTTGATAGTTATTATCTCTTAAAAACACGTTTTTTGTTTTAACAATGGGAATTAATTTTAAATTAATTTCTGCCACTTCTGTGTTTTGAATTAGGAAAAATGGATTCGATATTTGGAATCAGGATTTCCAAATTGTGTAAATAGGTGACTTTTATTTTTATACATTTTCAATAATTTCTTCGGCAAATATTTTATTTACCATGGTTAAAGGGTAAATCCGGTAAATAAGGGTAAACAAATAATATTATAATAATAATAAATTACCATAAAACGTGTCCTAACCTTATTAGGGGATACATTTCTAACCATGGGCTTCTTTAGTTTGATTTTGGGATCCCATGGAGCCACTTGTAGGTGATAGGGACACATTATATTAATTAAGTTAAAATAAATACAAAAATGACATAAGCATATATCTTTTAGGAAAAAAAATTTACATAGGGTTATATATGTTATATTTTCAACTATAAATATTCATTAGAAAGCTAAAAAATTTCCTACATAATGGTATTTTATTTATAATTTTTAAACATTAAATAATTTAATTTATTTGTGACACAATGATGATGCAATAATTACCGTATTAATGAAAGATTTAGATTATTGATATTATAAATACCCAAATAAATGTAATTAGATATTTTTTATAAATTCAAATAATTTTCATGCTTAATATGACATATTAGGACTGTTTATATAAATTTTTTTAGAAGTAATAATGCTGTTATGAATTTATCAAAAACAAAATACCCAATAGTTTCAAAATTGACATAAAAGAGTTTTTAAAACAAATATAATATTATTAATTGATATTAGATTCCTAAAAATCTATTCCTCGGCCAATAGACTTAAATCATGATAGGTGTATTATTAATGGACCACTCAGGGGTCTTGTAGAGACCCTAAGCTTGACGTACATGGACATTACATTACTTTTGTGGAATACTTAGTACATAACAGAAACACACACACAAGGACCGTAATAGGTTAGTGTCTTTGGAAACTCAGAATATAATCTTCTAATCATGGTGAAAGATCTTCAACATCTCCCATAATGATCATCCCCTTTTTTTCTTACCAAAAACCTTTCTTTATATCCTGGGGAAAGAAAACATAAAATGGGTGAGCTCAAATTCTCAGTAAGGGTAAGCATGGATAAAATAAAACATACCATATACATTTGAACTTAAAACATGAACATAATGTTTAAACATCAAAAACATGAGCAATGAAATAAAACATGGAAGTACGTAAGACATATATCATAAAGAAACATTAATAATGATAAAATATCATGGGAATAAAACATGTAATTCTGGAAACCATTAAGCACATGATATGATTTCCATAGTAGCCAAGGCATTGCTTCCAAGGCCATCTCAGTGGACAAAGTCCCTTTCTAAATCGAGTTCACTCCCCGTTCCAGTCCTGTATTACTGAACCGGTTTAACATGACGTTCTAGCAATGTCTATCTCATGAGATATAAATCTTTACCCAATGCATTGGAGGGAGATATAGGTCTCACTCATCTCATAATGAAATAATTCTTACTTGTGCCACAAAATAAACTTAAAACATTCATCATAACCCAAAGAATAAAATGGGTTTCATAAACATCATCTCATCATCTCATAATCCATATAAAAGAAATAGATTTCATTTCATCATAAGAAAAGTGAAACCATGTAAATCATAGAGAAATTAAACTTGAAACATACACATATGAAATAATGTCATCTTAGATGGAAAATGTTTTTGATAAAACACTTGAAATGAATTCTTGAAGAAAATATCCTTTCTTCTTCAAAATCATTCTCTTTTCACAAAATGTCATGAAATTTTAAAATAAAAGGATTTTTTTGAAAATAGTCATGAAATTTTTTGGAGGAAGCTTCATAATAAAAGTCTTTATAAAACCGTAAAAATCCATTGGTGCCGTATAAGTTACAAAAAACATTCTTCTCGTACTTTTGCCGAAAAAGTAAAAAAGTACCTCGTATGAAAAACGACAAAAGGTTCCTTTCATATATTTTACTAAAAACTCACTGAAGGGTAAAAATTGGAATTAAACAATTTTAGGTGGATGTAAATAATATTACATATTGAGGAAACATGGATGTGGATGATAAAATACACCCCAGTAAATTTCAAAGCATAAACAATCTCGGATAAAATTGAGATTGTGATATTTCCCTTACCTTAGGTCTGATTTGCTTCGTAAGTATCCGAACCTCCTGTATAATGATTTAAATATTGTCATTGACTTGTTCCAGAATCATACTCTTTGTTATGATATCATATATGGTTCCCTTATGACTTTATTTTACCCGTTCCTTTGTAAATTCCATGTTAAAGAGCATTTTGGGTAAAATCGTTTCATTTGTTGTCCGTTTTTTGACTTGTAATTATTCATATGATTACTTAGATCATGATTTATTAATTACAGAATATAAAACATGATTTATATAATATATATTCAGAATATACATATATATAATATATCAGTAAATGGAAAGAAATACACCGTTTATGGAGACAGTAGGCCATACGTACGCATGAAGGATGTTTTTGTTTCCTTATTGCGTTGAATGGAATTAATTAGATGACATAAATATATATACACATAAATATAGTATAATTATTATGTCATATATTTCTTGATTACTTATTATATATACTTTATAATCATTCATGAATGGTTAACGTGGAGAATGAATCTTATCACGTCGTGGAGACGGTAGTCCGTACGTACGGATGAGCGATGATATCGTTCTCATGATCATGGAATTATATTGGAGTGTATGAATACTATTTCAGAATTAATAACAATTTACAATAATCATATATAGTTGTTTATTTTCACCATTATACCCATCTATGTAAGGTGGTGGTGGAAAATAGATTACACCACGGAGTGGAGACGGTATTCCGTACGTACACACGTGCGGTGATTTTGTTTTCCGTAGGATGGATAGATGGTGAAATAGGGTTGTTTTATACTTATAATAACATATCAGTATATTAGTGATAATTATTTTATTACTTCAAAATGAAACAACCTAAGAAGAAGAAGTGGAAGAAGAAATAAAGTTGAAAGAATCGGTAACGGACATTACCTCTTCTTTGAAGCTCCTCTTTGAGATCTCCTTTTAGGGCACTAAAATTGGTCTTTGAGTAAGACCAGAACCTCTAGGATGTATCTATGGAAGTGGAAAAGAGAATTTGGCAGGGGTTGGCTGAGCTTGAAGTCTCAAAGTGGTGTGAGGAAGAGAGGGAGGAGGTGCCCTTTTATAAGGGAGGAGAGGGTCACCTTTGGAATAACTAAAATTATTATTTTATTATAAAGTAAAATTCGGTTTTTAATAGATAAAAATTGATATATTTAGAAGATAAGGTGTGGATGGGTCGAAATACTCACATCCAATAGAATTTGGACAAGTTTAGGTTCCTATTTTAACCTTATCATTTCGATTTAGCATTAAGTTAAATAATTTTACTTTTACCGTGTCTTCTTGTGTTCTTATACTATACCTTTAATAAACTTACTATAATCAGGAAAACGAACCCCAAGTTGTTTATTATGAATATATATAACCTTATCTAAGTCATTGTTCCGAACATTATATTTTTAGGATTAAAATAAAAATTAATAATATAATATTTGTTTTAAAAACTATTTTATGTCAATTTTGAAACTATTTAGTAATTGGTTTTTTTGAAAATCATAACAGAATTATTAGTTCGAAAAAAGTTAATTAAATCAATACTAACATTTCATATTAACCTAGAAAATTAGTGGAATTCATAAAAAGTCTCAAATTATATTTATTTGGGTATTTATAACATCAATTATGTCTATATTTTATTAATAAGATAATTACGGTATCATCTTTGTGTCATAAATAAATTAACTTATTTAAAGTATGAAAATTACAAATAAAATATCATTATGTAGGAAATCTTTTTATCTTTCTAATTAATATTTATAGTTGAATTTATCTTATGTATAACCCTATATTAAAAATGATATTCTTATTAAACTTTGATTTTAACTATTTTAACCCTTCTTTAAATAAATTAATAATAAATGTCCTAATCTAATCCAAGTGGGCCTAAATGGTCATATTTTATTCCTAAGGTTTTTTTGGTCGAATTAAACTTATCCAATAGAATTAGGACATGTTTTAGGGTAATAATAATATCATTTTTACCCGTAATTTCCCTATTTACTTTTAACCGTGGTAAAAAAAAGTAAAAAGATACTATTCATCAAAAATTATTTTCATCTCATTGAATCACATTTTACTTAATGAAATCAACTGTGTCTTTCAGATTTTTGAAATTTCACTCATAGAAGAGGTAAAATTAATTTTTATGAAAAATTCAATTTTCTTAACTACCACTTAGTGGTTTCACTATTCATCAAAAAATGAAAGTTTCCAGAAAAATACCAAAAATTAGGCATAAGATATATTTGATATTATGAACTCAAAAATGATGTCTATTTTACCAAATTAAAAACATATTAGTTTCATTAATTAATTTAAAAATTAATTCCCATCGTCAAAACAAATAGCGTGTTCTTTAGAGATAATAAATATCAAAATATTGACACTTGTTTATGTCTGGTTTAAATGTGAAATTACATCCAATGAACAACATTGTATTAAATTGTAAAAATATATTCTAAATATACTTTAAAACCACTGAAATTAATAATTTATCACTATTAATTATTTCGATTAAAAAGGTTGTTTTTAATTAAAATTTAGTAATTTTCACTATTCATCAGAAAATGAAAGTTATCTGAAAAGTACCAAAATTTCACCCTAAGCTAATTTAGATATTCCGAATCCAAAAATGAAGTCCATTTTGAAAAATAAAATTTACAAAATTTCAAAAATTGGTTATTACTATTCATAACTGCTAGTTTTAATAATATTTTAATAGCATATTGTTTTTTAGTGAAACTCGGTATTGCGTACTACACATGCTATCGAGGAAGGTTGTGATTGCGTGTAATGCAAGGAAAGTTAAGGATGCGTGTTTTGCAATCTCCTTTTGGTGTAGCATACAACACAAGACATTAATGAAATTAAAAATAATATTTTTCATAAAATCTCGGGGTGTTACATTCTACCCCCCTTAAAATGAATTTCGCCCTTGAAATTCGCCGTGGTTATAAATGGTTTACTACTCGAAAGTTTCTTTAATAGAAACCCATATTGTAAAAAGGAATACCAAAACCAATTTTTAAAAACAAAAGTATGAAACGTAACGGTTACCCAAATAAACTAATCACTGGGTTTCCACATAGGTGAAAATATGGATATGGAAGAGAAATCTAACCATCATGTTCTGATGGAGAGTGGTAGAGAACATGGCTATGGAAAATTCAGCAATCACAAAGCCATAAATTTGTGGCGATCTAAGGTACCATCTGATTTATCATATATAAGAGCACTTGGACAACATTTTCGGTTTTCACGATCATTTCTCTAAAGTTAAAGAATTTGAATTAGAATAAATACTTACTTTATTTTGGTACAATCTCACTGTTGTTCGTGCCTTGAACAATTTCCACTTCATCTCTTAAAGAAATGAAGTTGAATTTGTTATTCATGAAGTGTTAGCAGATCATGTGATAGAATGACGGGTCATTCTATCTGTCTCAAACAAAAGGTTAGCAAAAGTTATTAAATATACATAAGTCGATCTATAGTGAGATTAATCATATATGGTTCCTAAAGTGGACTTATACTTATTATATCATAATAAAACTAGTTTCTACTAAACAGGGACTTCCTGTAGGCCAGTGGTAGGCGATAAAGGCCAGTCACACTTCGGTTGTGGGTTCGATTCCCACAGCCTTGTCCGACGCAATGGACCGTCGCCCGTCCTGCAGGTTGTCCTTTTTTTAAACTAAATTACTATAAAATCCCATAAATAATATCAAAAAAACTTATATCCTTAAACAATACAAAATTATGTCCAACATAATCCATCCCAATCTTTAGGCTTATCCATAATACATCGGTCCAAGATCATAGTATAAAAATGATTACTTGAAATGTCACATAACAATTACGTGAATGCCATCATTTATCCCCCATATATCATAAGATATATCTTGTTGGTCAAATTACAAACTTTTGAATACCTTAATCATGTAGACCCATTGAACCTTAGTGAAAACAAGAATGCAGTTAAAAGTTAACCCTTTCCACAAACCAAAATCCTCAAAATTATTTATACTCAAACCATGATATCACTTAGTCCTTATATCAATCATGATCTCATTAATACAATCAAACATCTCATTATCTTCTTATCCCTTCATTATGCGCATATCATCTGCTTACCAAAAATTTCTCAATCACTTTCCATGGTTACCGGTACCATAAAATTATTGAAAACCACAATAGACCAATACATAAATATTCCAATATTCCACGATACTATATACAACATTATTTTGGAATCCCATTACATAAACACTTAATCATTCCACCACATCGTTGTCATATTCAACATCGCCTATAGTGATCGCATGTGACTTCCCTTTGTCCTTTGCCTTAAGTGGTTTTTCATATCGATCATCATTAACCCTTGGATTAGGGCATTGATTAGCATAATTCCCCATTTCATTGCACTTGAAGCATTGAAGTGTTTTTGGTGCGTTCTCTGCAGTCTTTTCTTTATTCACACCATTAGCAACCCTTTTTCTATTACTTCGACACTCAGCTGCTCGATGACCTTTTTTTCCACACATAAAATATTTTCTAGTCCTTTTAAGAAAAGCTCCACCATGCTTCTTTCCACACTTTGAGCATAAGGAAACATTCATCTTATTTTCACCATTATTCTGAGATTTCCCATTGAACTCCATCTTTAGTTTCTTGTCAAAACCATGAGATGAATATGTAACACCAACTTCCATTTCTACCTTAACAGCACATCGCACAATTTCTTCATAGCTACTGATGTCTCTTATAGCTAATACCCTTCGATGATTTGGTTTTAAGCCATTGAAGAATCGATCCACTTTACTTTCAGGTTGGATGATAAAGCCAGATGCATACCTTGAAAGCCTTGTAAAATTCACTTCGTATACACCAACAGACTCATTATCCTTTTTCTTTAGTTCAAGAATCTCCTTCTCCATCTTTGTTTGAAGAATACGAGGGAAGTACTTATTGAAAAATAAGTTCTTGAACTCATCCCATTCCATGGACTCAATTTCATCTCTTGGCCTCGTATTCTTGATAAGATTCCACCATTGATCAGCTTTACCTTTCAAACGATATACTGCTAAGATTACTTTATCATGTTCATAACATTGAAGAACTAAAAATATCTTTTCAGTGGTACCGATCCATTGTTCAGAAACAAGTGGATCAGAAGACCCACTGAAAGAAGGTTGACGTTGCCTCATGAAGGACTCACTAGCATATTGTTCCCTTCTCTACTCATTTGGAAGTCCAGAATGATTCATAGCTTGTGTAAGTATAGCAATAAGATTTTTCACTCCATCTCCCATAACATTTGTTTGTTCAGGAAGACAATCATTGCATTGTCCATTGCATTGATCAACACGGTTCCTTTGGGTTCCAGCCATCGTCTAAAACCCAAAAAGAATAGTGTGAGAGGCAAAAATCATGCTAGGGAAAAAAACATAATAAAGGGGGAGTACCTTCAATATCTAACATCTTAGGTTACCGTAATTCTAGTACTATAACCTATACTTATACTTAACCATAGGGACATCCCTAGACATACCTTAGAAATATCTCTAGGGATCTCACTAATGTTCTCGCATCCTATTTTCCAAAGGTTGACTAAACCTTTCCTCTGAGATCAACTATAGAGACCCTAAGCTTGACGTACATGTAAATTACATTACTTTTGCGGAATAATTATTACATAACAGAAACACACACACAAGGACCGTAATAGTTTAGCATCTTTGGAAACTCAGAATATAATCTTCTAATCATGGTGAAAGATCTTCAACATCTCCCATAAAGATCTTCCCCTTTTTTTCTTACCTAAAACCTTTCTTTATGTCCTGGGGAAAAGAAAACATAAAATGGGTGAGCTAAAATTCTCAGTAAGGGTAAGCATGGATAAAATAAAACATACCATATACATTTGAACTTAAAAACATGAACATAATTTTTAAACATCAAAATCTTGAGCAATGACATAAAACAAGGAAGTACGTAAGGAATATATCATAAAGAAACATTAAGAATGATAAAATAGAATGGGGATAAAATATGTAATTGTGGCAACCATTAAGCACATGATATTATTTCCATAGTAGCCAAGGCATTGCTGCCAAGATCATCTTAGTGGACAAAGTCCCTTTCTGAATCGAGTTCACACCTCGTTTCAGTGCTGTATTACTGAACCAGTTTAACTTTCCATTCCAGCCATATCTATCTCATGAGATATAAATATTTACCCAATGCATTGGAGGGAGATATAGGTCCCACCCATCTCATAATGAAATCATTCTTACTTGTGCCACAAAATAAACTTAAAACATTCATCATAACCCAAAGAATAAAATGGGTTTCATAAACATCATCTCATCATCTCATAATCCATATAAAAGAAATAGATATCATTTCATCATAAGAAAATTGAAACCATGTAAATCATAGATAAATTAAACTTGAAACATACACATAGAAATAATGTCATCTTTGATGGAAAATGGTTTTGATAAAACACTTGAAATGAATTCTTGAGGAAAATATTCTTTCTTCTTCCAAATCATTCTCTTTTCACAAAATGTCATGCAATTTAAAATAAAAGGATTTTTTTGAAAATAGTCATGAAATATTTTGGAGGAAGATTTATGAAAATAAGGCTTTATAAAACCGTAAAAATCCATTCGTTCCGTATAAGTTAAAAAAACATTCTTCTCGTACTTTTGTCGGAAAAGTCAAAAAGTACCTCGTACGAAAAACGACAAAAGATTCCTTTCATATATTTTACTAAAAACTCGCCGAAGGGTAAAATTGGATTTAAACAATTTTAGGTATATGGAAATAATATTACATATTGAGGAAACATGGATGTGGATGATAAAATACAGCCCAATAAATTTCAAAGTATAAACAATCTCGGATAAAAATGAGATTGTGATATTTCTCTTACCTTTGGTCTGATTTGCTTCGTAAGTGTCCGAACCTCCTGTATAATGATTTAAATAATGTCATTGACTTATTCCATAATCATACTCATTGTTATGATATCATATATAGTTCACTTATGACTTTATTTTACCCATTCTTTTGTAAATTCCATGTTAAAGAGCGTTTTGGGTAAAATCGATTCATTTGTCATCCGTGTTTTGACTTGTAATTATTCATATGATTACATAGATCATGATTTCGTAATTACAGAATATAAAAAATGATTTATATAATATATATTCAGAATATAAATATATATAATAGATCAGTAAATGGAAAGAAATACACTGTTCATTGAGACGGTAGGCCGTACGTACGCGTGAACGCTGTTTTCGTTTCCTTATTGAGTTGAATGGAATTAAGTTGATGACAAACATATATATACACATAAATACAGTATCATTATTATTTCATATATTTCATGATTACTTATTATATATACTTTATAATCATTCATTAATGGTTAATGTGGAGAATGAATCTCATCACGTCGTGGAGACGGTAGTCCATACGTACGCACGAGTGATGATATCGTTCTCATGATCGTGGAATTGTATTGGAGTGTATGAATACTATTTCAGAATAAATACCACTTTATAATAATCATATATTGTTTTTTATTTGCCCCATTATACCCATCCATGTAAGGTGGTGGTGGAAAATAGATTACACCACGGCGTGGAGAAGGTATTCCATATGTACGCACGCGCGGTGATTTCGTTTTCCGTAGGATGGATAGATGGTGAAATAGGGTTGTTTCATAATTATAATAAAATATCAGTATATGATTGATACTGATGTTATTAATTCAAAATGAAACAACCTAAGAAGAAGAAGTGGAAGAAGAAATAAAGTTGAAAGAATCGGTAACAGACATTACCTCTTCTTTGAAGCGCCTCTTTGAGATCTCCTTTTAGGGCACTAAAATTGGCCTTTGAGGAAGACCAGAACCTCTAAGATGTAGCTATGCAAGTGGAGAAGAGAATTTGGCAGGGGTTGTCCGAGCTTGAAGGCTCAAAGTGGTGTGAGAAAGAGAGGGAGGAGGTTCCCTTTTATAAGGGAGGAGAGGGGCACCTTTGGAATAACAAAAAATATTATTTTATTATAAAGTCATATTCGGTTTTTAATAGTTCAAAATTGATATATTTCAAAGCTAAGGTGGGGATGGGTCAAAATAATTTCATCCAATAGAATTTAGATAAGTTTAGTTTCCTATTTTATCCTTATCATTTAGATTTAGCATTAAGTTAAATAATTTTACTTTTACCGTGTCTTCTTGTGTTCTTATACTATATGGTTAATAAACTTACTATAATCAGCCAAACGAACCCCAAGTTGTTTATTATTAATATATATAATATTATCTAAGTCATTTGGCCGAAAATTATATTTTTAGGAATAAAATAACAATTAATAATATAATATTTGTTTTAAAAAATATTTTATGTCAATTTTGACACTATTTAGTAATTGATTTTTGTGAAAATCACAACAGAATTATTAGTTCGAAAAAAGTTAATTAAATCAATACTAAAATGTCATATTAACCGATAAAATTAGTGGAATTTATAATAAGTCTAAAATTATATTTATTTGGGTATTTATAACATCAATTATGTCAATGTTTTGTTAATAAGATAATTACTACATCATCTTTGTGTCATAAATAAATTAACTTATTTAAAGTCTAAAAATTAAAAATAAAATATAATTATGTTTGAATTTTTTTTATATTTCTAATTAATATTTATAGTCGAATTTATCTTATGTATAACCCTATATTAAAAATGATATACTTATTAAACTTTGATTTTAACTATTTTAACCCTTCTTTAAATAAATTAATAATAAATGTCCTAATCTAATCCAAGTGGGCCTAAATGGTCATATTTTATTCCTAAGGTTGTTTTTGGTCGAATTAAACTTATCCAATAGAATTAGGACATGTGTTAGGGTAATAATAATATCATTTGTACCCGTGATTTCCCTATTTACTTTTAACCGTGGTAAAAAAAAGTAAAAAGTTACTATTCACCAAAAAATATTTTCATCTCATTGAATCACATTTTACTTACTGACATAAACCGTGTCTCTCGAATTTATGGCATTCCACTCACAGAAGCAGTAAAATTATGTTTTATGAAAAATTCATTTTTCTTAACTACCACTTAGTGGTTTCACTATTCATCAAAAATGAAAGTTTCAAGAAAAATACCAAAAATTAGGCCTAAGATATATTTGATATTATGAACTCAAAAATGATGTATATTTTACCAAATTACAAAAATATCAGTTGCGTTAGTTAATTTTAAAATTAATTCCCTGTCGTCAAAACAAATAGCATGTTCTTAAGAGATAATAACTATCAAAAGATTGACACTTGTTTATGTCTGGTTTAAATGTGAAATTACATCCAATGAACAACATTTTATTAAATTGTAAAAATATATTCTAAATATACTTTAAAACACTCAAATTAATATTTTACCACTATTAATTATTTTGATTAAAAATGTTGTTTTTAATTAAAATTTAGTAATTTTTAATAATCATCAGAAAATGAATGTTATCCGAAAAGTATCAAAATTTCACCCTAAGCTAATTTCGATATTCTGATTCCAAAAATAAAGTCCATTTTAAAAAATAAAATTTACAAAATTTCAGAAAGTGGTTATTACTTTTCATAATGGCTAGTTTTAATAATATTTTAATAGCATATCGTTGTTTAGTGAAACTCGGTATTGCGTACTACACATGCTATCGAGGAAGGTCGTGATTGCGTGTAATGCAAGGAAAGTCAAGGATGCGTGTTGTGCAAGCTCCTTTTGGTGTATCGTACAACACAAGACATTAATGAAATTAAAAAGAATATTTTTCATAAAATCTTGGGGTGTTACAGGTCTCTTGGATGTATATAGTATGTTTATTAACTATATAATATAAAAATACAAAGTGACATGGTAAATGTTAAACTAATTAACAAAGAGTTAAACATATAAGATAAGGTTAATATAACGACTCAAACCTATCTAAATTCTATTTGATGAAATTATTTCAACCCATACCCACCATATAATTTTAATAATCCAATTTGGAGCCATTATAAACAGAATATGAATTCATTATAAAATAATATTTCTAGCTTTTCCAAAGGTGCCATTCACCCCTCTTATAAAAGGGAACTCCACCTTCTCACTAATTCACAAATTCAAATCCTTTTTGTTCTGCTAAAATCTGCCCAAATACCCTCTAAAATATCCTCCCTTCATTCTAGAGGCCTTATTTTAGACATAAATCTATCATAAGGATCCCTTTTGATCAAATAAAAAGGAAGAACCCGAAGAAGAGGTAATGTTTTCACCACTCTTTTTCAAGTTCCTTTCTTCTTCAACTTCTTTTTTCTTCGTTATTCCCATTATGAAATAATAACACCATTATCGTCTATATACTTAGATGTTATTATAAATATGGTACAACCATATTCAGTATTTTATCCATCCTTTGAATGACATGTCACCATACGTGCGTGCGTGCGGCTTACGGTCTCCACGTCGTCGTGTAATTGTTATTCAAAACATTATTATTTGGATGGGTATAATAATTATGTGAAATTCATTTAAATAATAAATATAAAATGATAATGATTCTGTATATATGATATAATTTCCAATTATAGAGTATTTTAATATCAAAAGAGTGATATTGTCGCTCGTGTGTACGTACGGACTACCCTCTCCACGAACATGATGAGATTCATTCTCCATCGTATCCATTCAAGTATAATTCTAATTTGATGATTAAAAATAATTTTAAAGGACTTGATATCATTCTGGATGTGAATAAGATACAACCAATCCATAAAAAACACGGCTTATGTAACAAAACATATAAAAACGAGTAAGTTAACACCCGAAACGACGATGATACTAATATATTATTAACAAAGCAATGTTAAAAGATCATATATGACATCATATTAATGTATATGATTCTTGTATAATTTAATAACAATTATTTCACCCTTATACAAGAGGTTAATCTACTATCAACCAAGGAAAAGTACAAGGTAAGGGGTTGTCATCTCACTCTTTATTCCCGTGAGATTCATGCCATATTGACACTATTACCTTTTGTGTGGTGTATGTACTGCCCATAATTATATTCTTTGTGTAATAAACTTTAATTTATGTCTATTTACATATTCATTGTATGATACCTCTTTCATGGGCTGTATGTTTCGTAAGGTACCAAATTGGTAAGGGTTTATTTCACAATCTCTTCATTATCCGAGGTTGTTTATACATAATTATCTACAAGGACCTCTTTATCATCCACATTTAGGTTTCTTAAAAAAAAATTTCAAAACATTATTACTATTTTATAGACTACGATTTAAAGTCATTTATACCCTTGTTGAAGTTTTATAAGAAGTTTATAAAATAATCTTTCTTTCGTTTTCCAAACAAGGTCCTTTTTAACCTTTTCGACAAAATTAAGGTACGAATGCTTTTTTTAACTTTTACGGTGGGGGCCACTATTTTATACCGTTATAAACTCATAAAAGCTTTCCTTACAATATTATAAGAATATTTTCAATGTAAATTATTTATTTTATATGAATCTTAAATGATTTCTAAATATAAAGAGATATTTCTCTAAAAAGCGTTTTGATTACATCTATGTCAACATCCTTTGATGGATTCTAAGCTTATTTGAAGTTTATTTATTGTGATACAAAACTTCCACATTTTATTGATGGTTTTGTGATATGTTTGACTATGGATGTGTTATTCATATACCATTCATGGTTTATAGAGAAATTATTGACATTTTTTTATGCTAGTTTTAATACGAATGTTTATGTTATGTTTAAACCTGTTCATATAAGGAATTCATTGGACTTAATAAGTGACAGGTGGAGCTTGCTATAGATCCTAGATGCATCCTTAGGTTTCATGAGACAAACTAGTGTCTTGGCATAAGTCCTTGAAAAAATATTATTTGTATTCTTGGAACGAGGCCTTGACAATGTAGTTATGATAGTCTGGAATTATGCATTCATTCTTTATGAAAGTGCTTATTGATATTAAATGTGATTATTCAACTAGTAGAATATCCATGAAAATAAGTAAATGGAATTATTTCATTTTATCTTTTCCATATTATGCAGAAGTTCATGTTTAAAAGGATTTTCTTTTAGTTATACATTACCTTAAATGTTTATGCTTATTTTTGAAAGTTTTCGCTATATTGTTATCCTTACTGAGCATCTGAGCTCACCCCTTTCAATGTTTTATTTTTCCTAGGATGTGAAGAAGTAATTTATGAATGACCTTTAGGGATAATATGATGGGATATGAAGACAATATGTTGTTGTAGTAGTTTTCACTTTATGATGTAATGTAAACTTTATGAATGTATCTAGTTATTCCAAGGCTACTAAACTAATCGATCTTTCGAGATTTAATCTTTCTTGTGATCATGAAAATGTTATGTAATAATGCACCGTCTCTGGGTAACTGGGGTTAGGTCGTTATAGTTGGTATCAGAGGAAGTTTAGTACAAAGCTTGGAAGCTTTATTTAGATAAACTCTGATTAGAGCACATAGACCTAAGATGGACATTGAGGATTAGTATTGAAGAAGTTCCTATAATTTTTGTATTGTAGATATTTTGTGAGTATTCTGAGAAATACATCCATGTCTAGATATGAACAGGTATAGGAAGCTCTGGCACAAATGTTCCTAGGGTTAAAACCCAAAAACACCACTTCGAGCTAGACTCGAACGGGAACTGGTGCATGACAACGGGCCTTGCTGCACTCTTGGTTACGACACTCCTGGGGGATATGTTTAGGATAATTATCCTTTTATTTCCAAACCATTATGAAGGGTTTATAAGTATATACTTTCTCAAAGAAAACATTTTTATGATTATGGATTATATCCATAAATAGTTCAATTTATGTTAAGTGTTTTATAATTATAGAATTATGTATTTTGATTCCTAAACTGATCTAGTTTATGCCATTTTTTAGAAATGGAACCTAGTGGAAGAAGTGGAAACTGTATCATTGTACGCACTCCATGTAGGGATTAACCTCCTCCTCAAGATAATTATAGTGGAGCTGGTGATTCAACTAGTGCTGATCAACTTATCACCATACTGGGAAAACTCACTCAGGTTATGAATAATACCATTACCCGTATGGAGCACCCTAATCCACATCATGGAGGATCAATGTTAGATCGATTCATGAGGAAACAACCACCAACATTCAATGGGAGTTCAAATACATTGGTAGTTGAGCAATGGATAAGTTCCCTAGAGAAAATATTTCAGGCTTTGGGGAGTAGTGAAAGGGAAAAAGTTATCATGGCAGTTTACCACCTCACTGGAGATGCTGATCAATGGTGGTAATTAATTCAAAATATGAAGGAAGATGATGAAGTTTCAAATTTGTAATGGATGGATTTTAAAGATACTTTCTTAGAAAAATACTTTCCTCATGACCATCGAGCAGATTTGTGAAGGCAATGTCTGAGTCTAATACAAAAGGAGGATGAGAAAATAAGAAAATTATGAAGCTAACTTTACAAGGATAGCGAGGCATGCAGCAGATTATATACGTAACCCGATGAGTAATATTGGTCTGTTTCTTTGATGGGTTTGTTATTTACAGTGATTCATTAAAAAAAGGAATTGGTTGTGTCCTTATGCAGAATGATAGGGTTATTGCCTATGCATCATGACACCTAAATATTCATGAGAAAAATTATCCTACTCATGATCTTGAGTTATCTGCTGAAATCATTGCTTTGAAGATATGGAGAAATTATCTCTATGGTAAAAAATGTGAGATTTATACTGATCACAAGAGTTTGAAGTATATTTTCTCACAGAAAGAACTCAACATGAGGGAATGACAATTTCTTGAACTACTCAAGGATTGTAATTTCATGATACACTACCACCCAGGGAATGAAAATAAGGTGGCAGATGCTTGATGAGAAAAGATCATGGAGTTTTGAACTTGATTAGAATTGAAATGGATCCTATTTTCATGGATCTAGTAAAGATGGATATGGGAATAAACATGGAAGGTGAAACATAACTGCTTCTTCAAATGGCTTCCAAACCATCTTTACTAGAAAGGATTAAGAGTTCTCAGACCAATGATGAAGAATTTAAAAAGAAGATTAAAGCAGTGAATGATGGGAGATTGAGTGACATTGTGTATGAAGATGGAATTTTGAAATTCGGGAATAGATTTTGTGTTCCCGATATACCTGATCTAAAAATGGAATTGTTGGATGATGCCCATAGTTCCAATTTCTGTATACACCCTGGGAGCACCAAAATGTCTAGAGATTTGAAGAAAAATTTTTGGTGGGACAACATGAAGAGGGAGAATGCTGATTTTGTGTCAAGATGTATGGTTTGTCAACAAGTGTAATCTTGAAGGCAACAGCCTGGAGGAGTCATGCAACCTCTTCCCATACCGGATTGGAAATGGAATAATATTACAATGTACTTTGTCATGGGGCTACCGAAGACTCCTATAAGGAACGATGCAATATAGGTTGTTGTTGATCATCTTACCAAGTCATCACATTTTATTTCTATAAGATAAAATCTACCACTTGAACGTCTAGCAAGGCTATATATTAATGAAGTTTTGAGACTTTATGGAGTACCCCTATCAATTTGTTTTGATCTTGATCCTCATTTTACTTCAAGATTCTGGAAAAGTCTTTAGAAATCCCTGGATACTGAACTTTGTTTGAGCACTGCCTTCCACCCTCAAATAGATGGACAATTAGAACATACTATTCAAACCTTAGAAGACATGTTGAGATATTACTCACTTGACTCTCAGGGTATGTGGGATCAATATTTAACTCTGCTAGAATTTTCCAATAACAATAGCTTCCATTCGAGTATCCAGATGGCACCGTATAAAGCGTTATACGAAAAGATATGTCACACACCAACCTATTGGGATGGCGTTGGTGAAAGGAAACTTGTAGGCCCAAAACTGGTGGAGGAAACGATGGAGAAGGTGAAGGTAATCCAAAACCACATCAAAGTAGCTCAAAGTAGGCAGAAGAGCTATACTGACAACCGAAGGAAGGATTTGGAATTTCAAGTAGAAGATCACGTTTTCTTGAAGGTATCTCCATGGAAGGGAGTTATAAATTTTGGTAAGAAGGGTAAATTTAGTCCCAGGTACATCAGACCTTTCGATATTCTAGAACGAATTGGGGTTGTAGCTTATCGTTTGGCAACGCCACCAAGTATCTCCAAAGTTCATGATGTGTTCCACGTATCATTGTTGAGAAAATACATGCCTGACCCAACACATGTACTAACATATGAGGAATTAGAACTGGAACCTGATCTGTCTTATTGCGAAGATCCCATTAGGATCCTTGATACTAGAGAACAAGTGCTAGGAAATCGGATGACTCATCTGGTAAAAGTTCTATGGAGAAACCATAAGATGGAAGAGGCAACATGGGAACCCGAGGAACTTATGATGAAGAACAACCAAAGTATTTTTATCCAATAATATTCGAGAAATTTTGAGGACAAAATTATTTGAAGGATGGGAAAATGTAACACCCCAAGCTTCTATGGTATGCTTCCCTTTGAATAATACAGTAGCGTGTGTTTTACGCAACATCTAGTTCTAACACACACCACAACCAATCAAACTAGCCTTTATGAATAGTAACACCCACTTTTTGAAATTTTATAAATTTTATCTCATAAAATGGATATCATTTTTGGATTTGGAATATTGAAATTATCATAGGGTAAAATTTTGGAACTTTTTGGATAACTTTTAAATTTTGATGAATAGTGAGAATTACTAAATTTTCATTAAAAACAACTTTTTTTAATCAAAATAATTAATAGTGATAAATTATTAATTTAAGTGGTTTTAAAATATATTTAGAATATATTTTTACCATTTAATACCATTTTCTTCATTGGACACAATTTCACATTTAAACCGGACATAAACAATTGCCAATTTATTGATAGTTATTATCTCTTAAAAACACGCTTTTTGTTTCAACAAAGAAAATTAATTTTAAATTAATTTCGGCCACTTTTGTATTTTGAATTAGGAAAAAAGGATTCCATATTTTGAATCAGAATGTCAAAATTGTGTAAATAGATAACTTTTATTTTTACACATTTTGAATAATTACTTTGGAAAATATTTTATTTACCATGGTTAAAGGGTAAAACCAGTAAATAACGGTAAAAGAATAATAATATAACAATAATAAATTACCCTAAAACATGACCTAACCTTATTGGTGGATACATGTCCGACCATTGGAATCTTTGGGTCGATTTTGGGACCCCATGGAGCCACTTGTAGGTGATAGGGACAATTTATATTAATTAAGTTAAAGTAAATACAAAAATAACATAAGCATATATCTTTTAGCCAAAAAATTTTAAAATAGGGATACATATGTTATATTTTAGACTATAAATATTCATTATAAATCTTAAAATATTTCCTACATAATGGTATTTTATTTATAATTCTTAGAAATTAAATAATTTAATTTATTTATGACACAATGATGATGCAATAATTACCGTATTATTGAAAGATTAAGATAATTAATATTATAAATACCCAAATAAATGTAATTTGAGACTTTTTATAAATTAAAATAATTTAATATGTTAATATGACATATTTTATTTTCTATATAAATTTTGTTTTCTAAGTAATAATGGTGTTATAAATTTATCAAAAACAAAATACCCCATAGTGTCAAAATTGACATAAAAGAGTATTTAAAACAAATATTATATTATTAATTGATATTCAATTACTAAAAATCTAAGGATTGGCCAAGAGACTTATATCATAATATTTTTATCATTAATGGACGGGGTTGCTTGGATTTATATAGTATGTTTATTAACTATATAATATAAAAATACAAAGTGACATGGTAAATGTTAAACTAATTAACTAAGAGTTAAAACTAAAATATAAGGTTAATATAATGATCAAAACCATTCTAAATTCTATTGGTTGAAATTATTTCGACCCATCCCCACCTTATACAATTAATAATACACTTTTGAGCCACTAGAAACCGAATATGAATTTATTATAAAATAATATTTCTAGCTTTTCCAAAGGTGCCCCTCACCCCTCTTATAAAAGGGAACTCCCCCTTCTCACTAATTCACACTTTCAAATCCTTTTGTTTCGACTAAACTCTACTCAAATACCCTATCAAATATCCTCCCTTCATCCTATAGGCCTTCTTTTAGTCAGAAATCCATCCTAAGGATCCCTTTTGAACAAATCAAAAGGAAGAACTTGAAGAAGAGGTAATGTTTTCACCACCCTTTTTCAAGTTCCTTTCTTCTTCATCTTCTTCTTTCTTTGTTATTCCCATTATAAAATAATAACTCCAGTATATTCTATATACTTAGATGTTATTATAAATATTTTAAAACCATATTCAGTATTCTATCCATCCTTTTGATGGCATGTCACCATACGTACGTACGTACGACTTATCGTCTCCACGTCATGGTTTAATTGTTATTCAAAACATTATTATTTGGATGGGTATAATAATGATGTTTAATTCTTATAAATAATAATTATAACATGATAATGATCTTGTATATGTGATATAATTTCCAATTATAGATTATTTTAATATCAAAAGAGTGATTTTGTCACTCGTGTGTACGTACAGACTACCGTCTCCACGAACGTGATGAGATTCATTCCCCGTCGTATCCATTAATGTCTAATTCTCATTTGATTATTAAAAATAATATGAAAAGACTTGATATAATTCTGGATCTGAATAATGTACAACCTATCGATAACAAACGCGGCTTTTGTAACAAAATATATAATACAAAACGAGTAAGTTAACACCTGAAAGGCTGATAATAATAAGATATTATTAACAATGAAATGTTAAAATATCATATATGACATCATATTAATGTATATGATTCTTTTATAATTTAATAAAAATTATTTCACCATTATAAATAAGGTTAATCTACCCTCAACCAAGGAATAGTACAAGGTAAGGGATTTTCATCTCACTCGTTATTCCAGTGAGATTCATCCCATATTACCACTATTACCTTTTGTGTGGTGTATGTACTAACCATAATTGTATTATTTGTGTAATAAACTTTAATTTATGTGTATTTTCATATTCATTGTATGATACCACTTTAATGGGGTGTATGTTTCGTAAGTTTCCAAATTGGTAAGGGTTTATTTCACAATCTCTTCATTATCTGAGGTTGTTTATACGTAATTATCTACTGGGACCTCTTTATCATCCACATCCATGTTTCTTAAAAATGTTTTTTAAAACATTATTACTATTTTATAGACTATGGTTTAAATTCATTTATACCCTTTTTGAGTTTTTATAAGATGTTTATAAAGGAATCTTTCAGTCGATTTCCAAACAAGGTCATTTTTAACGTTTTTGACAAAATTAAGGTAAGAATGTATTTTTTAACTTATATAGTGGGTGCGGCTATTTTATACCATTATAAAATTGTCAAAGATTCCCTTAGAATCTTATAATAATATTTTCAAATTAAATGTTTTATTTTAGATGAGTCTTAAATTATTTCAAAATAGAAAGAGATATTTCTCTAAAAAGGGTTTTGATTTCATCTATGTTAACATCCTTTGATGGATTTTAAGATTATTTGAAGTTTATTTTTTATGATACAAAACTTCCATATTGTATTTATTGTTTTGTGATATGTTTGACTGTGGATGTGTTATTCTTATACCATTCATGGTTTATGGAGTAAGTATTGACATTTTGGAATGCTAGTTTTAATGCGAATGTTTATGTTATGTTTAAACCTGTTCATATGAGGAATGCATTGGACTTAATAAGTGATGAGTGGAGCCCGCTATAGCTCCTCAATGCATTGGTAGGTCTCTTGAGACAAACTAGTGTCTTGTCACAAGGCCTTGACAAAATCTTATTTGTAGTCTTGGCACGAGGCCTTGACAATGTGGTTATGAGAGTCTGGCATTATACATTCCTTCTCTATTAAAAGTGCTTATTGATATTGCATGTGATTATTCGACTAGTAGAATATTTATGTGAATAAGTAAATGGAATTATTTTGTTTTATCTTTTCCATATTATTCTGAAGTTCAAGTTTAAAAGGCTTTTGTTTCAGTTATACATTACCTCAAATGTTTATGCTTATTTATGAAGGTTTCCGCTGTATTGTTATTCTTATTGAGCATCTGAGCTCACCTCTTTCAATGTTTAATTTTTACCAGGATGTGAAGAAGTAATTTATGAATGACCTACATGGATAGTATGAGGGTATATGAAGACAAGATGTTGTTGTAGTAGTTTTCACTTTATGATGTAATGTAAACTTTATGAATGTATCTAGTTATTCCAAGGCTACTAAACTAATCGGTCTTTCGAGATTTGATCTTTCTTGTGATCATTCCAATGTTATGTAATAATGCACTGACTTTGGGTAACTGGGGTCGGGGTATTACAGTTGGTATTAGAGGAAGTTTAGTACAAACCTTGGAAGCTAGATTTAGATAAACTGTGATTAGAGCACATAGACCTAAGATGGACTTTGAGGATTAGTATTAAAGAATTTCCTACAATTTTGTTATTGAAGAGATTTTGTGAGTTTTCCAAGAAATACATCCCTGTCTGGATACGAGCAGGTAGAGGCAGCTCTGGCATAGATGTGCCTAGGGGTAAAACCCAAAAACACCGCTTTGAGCTAGACTCAAATGGGAACTTGTGCACGACAATGGGCCTTGCTGCACTCTTGGTTACGACACTCCTTGGGTATATGCTTAGGATAATTGTCATTTTTTTATAGACCATTATGAAGGGTTTATGAGTATATACTTCCTCAAGGAAAACATTTTTATGAATATGTATTATATCCATAAATAGTTCAATTTATTTTATGTGTTTTATAAGTATGGAATTATGTATTTTGATTCATAGACTGATCTAGTTTATGCCATTGTTTAGAAATGGTGCCTAGTGGAAGAAATGGAAACTGCATCAATGCACGCTCTCTATATAGGGATTTCCCTCATGCTCAAGATATTTATAGTGGAGCTGGTGATGCAACTGGTGCTGATCAGCTTATCACCATACTGGGAAAACTCACTCAGGTTATGAATAATAACCTTACCCGTATGGGGAACCCTAATCCATAGCGTGGAGGATCAATGTTAGATCGCTTCATGAGGAAACAACCACCAACATTCAATGGGAGTAGAAATCCATTTTTAGCAGAGCAATGGATAAGTTCCCTAGAGAAAATATTTCAGGCTTTGGGGATTAGTGAAAGAGAAAAAGTTATCATGGAAGTTTACCACCTCACTTGAGATGCTGATCAATGGTGGTCATTGATTCAAAATACGAAGGAAGATGATGAAGTGTCAAATATGGAATATAGGGAGTTTATAGATATTTTATTAGAATAATAATTTCCTCATGACCATCGAGCAGATATGGAAAGGAAATTTCTAAGTCTGAGACAAAAGGAGGATGAGAATTTTTAAAAATGTGAAGCTAACTTTACAAGGTTAGCGAGGAATGCAGAAAATTATAGATGTAACCCGAGGAGTAAGATTGATCGTTTCTTTGATGGGTTTGTTATTTATAGTGATTTTCAAAGAAAGGACTTGGTTGTGTCCTTATGCAGAATGATAGAGTTATTTCCTATGCATCATGACAGCTAAAAATTCATGAGAAAAACTATCTTACTTACGATCTTGATTTAGCTGCTATAATCTTTGATTTGAAGATATGGAGAAATTATATCTATGGTAAAAAATGTGAGATTTATATTTCTCACAAGAGTTTGAAGTATATTTTCTCACAAAAAGAACTCTACATGAGGTAATGGCGATGGCTTGAACTACTCAAGGATTATGATTTCACAATACACTACAACCTGGGGTAGGTAAATAAGGTGGAAGATGCTTTGAGCAGAAAAGATCATGGAGTTTTGAACATAATGAGAATTGAAAGGGATCCTATTTTCATGGATTTAGTAAAGTTGGATATTGGAATCACCATGGAAGGTGAAACATCAGTACTTTTTCAAATGGTTGCCAAACCATCTTTACTAGAAAGGATTAAGAGTTCTCAGACCAATGATGAATAATTTCAAAAGAAGATTAAAGCAGTGAATGATGGGAGATTGAGTGACTTTGTGTATGAAGATGGAATTTTGAAATCCGGGAAGAGAATTTGTGTTCCTGATATACCTAATCTAAAAAGGGGATTATTGGACGATTCTCATAGTTCCCATTTCTCTATACACCATGGGAGCACCAAAATATATAGGGATTTAAAGGAATATTTTTGTTGGGACAACATGAAGAGGGAGATTGCTGATTTTTTGTCAAGATGTATGGTTTTTCAACAAGTGAAAGCTAGAAGGAAACATCCTGGAGGATTCATGCAACCTCGTCCCATACCGGAGTGGAAATGGGATAATATTACGATGTACTTTTTCATTGGGCTACCAAAGACTCTTATAAGGAATGATGCAATATGGGTTATTGTTGATCGTCTTACCAAGTTAGTACATTTTCTTGCTATAAGAGAAAATATCCCACTTGAATATATAGAAAAGCTCTATATTAATGAAGTTGTGACACTTCATGGAGTACCCCTATCAATTGTTTCCAATCGTGATCCTAGTTTTACTTCATGATTCTAGAAAATTCTTCAGAAAGCCCTGGATACTGAACTTCGTTTGAGCACTGCCTACCACTCTCAAACAGATAGACAATTAGAACATACTATTCAAACCTTAGAAGACATGATGAGATCGTGCTCACTTGACTCTCAAGGTATGTGGGATAAATATTTACCTCTGGTAGAAATTTCCTATAATAATAACTTCCATTTGAGTTTTCAGATGGCACCATATGAAGTGTTATACATAAAGAGATGTCGCACACCAAACTGTTGGATGACGTTGGTGAAAGAAAACTTGTTGGCCCAGAACTGGTGGAGGAAACGATGGAGAAGGTGAAGGTAATCCAAAACCACATCAAAGAATCTCAAAGTAGGCAGATGAGCTATGCTGGAAACCGAAGGAAGGATTTGGAATTTCAGGTACGAGATCATGTTTTCTTTAAGGTATCTCCATAGAAAAGAGTTATACATATTGGTAAGAAGGGTAAATTGATTCCCAGGTTTATCGGAACTTTCGATATACTAGAATGAATTGGGGTTTTATCTTACCGTTCGTCAATGCCACTAAGTCTCTCCAATGTTCACAATGTGTTCCACGTATCATTGTTGACAAAATACATGCCTGACCCAACACATGTACTCACCTATGAGGAATTGGAATTGGAACCTAATCTGTCTTATTACGAAGAGCCAATCGTGATTCTCGATACCATAGAACAAGTCTTGAGAAACCAGATGACTCGTCTGGTAAAAGTTCTATGGAGAAACCATAAGATGGAAGAGGCAACGTGGGAACCCGAGGAACTTATGATGAAGAACCACCTGAGTATTTTTATGCAATAATATTCTAGAAATTTTTTGGACGAAATTATTTGAAGGAGGGGAGAATTTAACACCCCATTATTCCACGGTATGCTTCCCTTTTAATAATACAGTAGCGTGTGTTGTACGCAACTTCGAGTTCTAACACACAGCACAACCAATCAAACTAGCCGTAATGAATAGCGATACCCACATTTTGAAATTTTATAAATTTTATCTCTCAAAATGGACTTAAATTTTGGATTCATAATATCAAAATTAGCCTAGGGTAAAATTTTGGAACTTTTCGGATAACTTTTATATTTGGATGAATAGTAAAAATTACTAAATTTTAATTAAAAACGACTTTTTTAATAAAAATAATTAATAGTGATAAATTATGAATTTAAGTGGTTATAAAGTATATTCAGAATATATTTTTACCATTTAATAAAATTTTGTTCATTGGAAATAATTTCACATTTAAACCGGACATAAACAACTGCCAATCTTTTGATAGTTCTTATCTCTTAAAAACACGCTTTTTTTTTTTAACAACGGGAATTAATTCTAAATTAATTTAAGCCACTTATGTGTTTTGAATTAGGAAAAATGGATTCCATATTTGGAATCAGGATGTCCAAATTGTGTAAATAGATAACTTTTATTTTTAGACATTTTGAATAATTACTTCGGTAAATATATTATTTACCATGGTTAAAGGGTAAATCCAGTAAATAAGGGTAAACAAATAATATTATAATTATTATAAATTACCATAAAATGTGTCCTAACCATAGTTTTTGACACATGTTCGACCATGGGAATCTTTGGGTCGATTTGGGTACCCCATGGATCCACTTTTAGGTGATAGGAACACTTTATATTAATTCAGTTAAAGTAAATACAAAAATGACATAAGCATATATCTTTTAGAAAATAAATTCTTTAATAGGGTTATATATGTTATATTTTCAAATATAAATATTCATTTAAAATATAAAAATATTTCATACATAATGGTATTTTATTTATAATTTTTAGACATTAAATAATTTAATTTACTTATGACACAATGATGATGCAGTAATTACCATATTAATGAAAGATTAAGATAAGTGATATTATTAATATCAAAATAAATGTAATTTGAGACTTTTTATAAATTAAAATAATTTTATAGGTTAATATGATATATTAGGATTGTTTATATAAATTTTTTTTTGAATTAATAATGCTGTTATGAATTTATTAAAAACAAAATACCCAGTAGTGTCAAAATTGACATAAATGAGTTTTTAAAACAAATATTATATTATTAATTGATATTAAATTCCTAAAAATCTAATGTTCAGAAAAGAGACTTATATAATAATATTTGTATCATTAATGGACCACTTTGGGGTATATTGGATGTATATATTATGTTTATTAACTATATAATATAAAAATACAAAGTGACATTGTAAATGTTAAACTAATTAATTAAGAGTTGAAACTAAATGATAAGGTTAATATAATGACCCAAACCTCTCTAAATTAAATTGGTTGAAATTATTTCTACCCATAACCACCTTATATGTTTAATAATTCACTTTGGATCCATTATAAACCAAATATGAATTTATTATAAAATAATATTTCTAGCTTTTTCAAAGGTTCCCCTCGCCCCTCTTATAAAAGGGCACTCCCCCTTCTCACTGATTCACACATTCAAAGACTTTTGGATCGGCTAAACACTTCAAAAATACCCTCTAAAATATCCTACCTTCACCTTAGAGTCCTTCCTTTAGTAATAAATCCATCCAATGGATCCCTTTTTGATCAAATCAAAATAAAGAACCTGAAGAAGAGGTGATGTTTTAACCACACTTTTTCAAGCTCCTTTCTTCTTCAACTTCTTATTTATTTGTTATTACCATTATAAAATAATAACTCCCATATATTCTATATACTGAGATATTATTATAAATATGGTACAACCATATTCAGTATTCTATCCATCCTTTGAATGACATGTCACCATACGTGCATACGTACGTCTTACCGTCTCCACGTCGTGGTGTGATTGTTATTCAAAACATTATTATTTGTATGGGTTTAAAAATGATGTGTAATTCATTTAAATAATAAATATAACATGATAATTATTCTGTATATGGGATATACTTTCCAATTATAGATTATTTTAATATCAAAAGAGTGATATTGTCGCTCGTGTGTACGTACGGACTACTGTCTCCACGAACGTGATGAGATTCATTCCCCGTCGTAACCATTCATGTATAATTCTAATTTGATGATTAAAAATAATGTTAAAGGATTTGATATAATTCTAGATATGAATAAGATACAACCTATCCATAACAAACACGACTTATGTAACAAAACATATAAAAGAAAACGAGTAAGTTAACACCCGAAACGACAATAATACTAAGATATTATTAACAAAGCAATGTTAAAAGATCATATATGACATCATATTAATGTATATGATTCTTGTATAATTATATAACAATTATTTCACCATTATACAGGAGGTTAATCTACCCATAACCAAGGAAAAGTACAAGGTAAGGGGTTTTCATCTCACTCTTTATTCTCGTGAGATTCATGCCATATTGCCACTATTACATTTTGTGTGGTGTATGTACTTCCCATAATTGTATTTTTCGTGTAATACACTTTTATTTATGTGTATTTACATATTAATTGTATGATATCTCCTTCATGGGGTGTATGTTTCATAAGTTACCAAATTGGTAAAGGTTTATTTCACAATCTCTTCATTATCTGAGCTTTTTTATACGTAATTATATACTGGGACCACTTTATCATCCACATCTATGTTTAAAAAAAATAAAAACATTATTAATATTTTATAGACTATGTTTTAAAGTCATTTATACCCTTGTTTACTTTTTATAAGATGTTTATAAAGGAATATTTCCATCGTTTTCCAAAAAGGCCCTTTTTACCCTTTTCGACAAAATTAAGGTAAGAATGTCTTTTTTAACTTATACGGTGGG
Source organism: Viscum album (assembly GCA_963277665.1). Taxonomy (NCBI): domain Eukaryota; kingdom Viridiplantae; phylum Streptophyta; class Magnoliopsida; order Santalales; family Viscaceae; genus Viscum; species Viscum album. Next base: position 732,663,537 of record OY728136.1, on the reverse strand, counting down.
TGCTGCTATTTTATACCATTATAAACTCATCAAAGATTCCCTTAAAATATTATAAGAATCTTTTCAAAGTAAATGTTTTATTTTATATGACTTTTAAATAATTTCAAAATAGAAAGAGATATTTCTCTAAAAAGGGTTTTGATTTCATCTATGTCAACATCATTTGATGGATTTTAAGCTTATTTGAAGTTTATTTATTATGATACAAAACTTCCATATTGTATTGATGGTTTTTTGATATGTTTGACGGTGGATGTGTTATTCTTATACCATTCATGGTTTATGGAGAAGGTATTGACATTTTGTATTCTAGTTTTAATACGAATGTTTATGTTATGTTTAAACCTGTTCATATGAGGAATGCATTGGACTTAATAAGTGATGGGTGGATCCCACTTTAGCTCTTTGATGCATCACTAGGTCTCATGAGACAAACTAGTGTCTTGGTAAAAGTCCTTGACAAAATCTTATTTGTAGTCTTGGCACGAGGCCTTGACTATGTGGTTATGAGAGTCTGGCATTATGCATTCCTACTTTATGAAAGAGGTTTTGATATTGAATATGATTATTCAACTAGTAGAATATCCATGGGAATAAGTAAATGGCATTATTTTATTTTATCATTTCCATATTATGCTGAAGTTCAAGTTTAAAAGGCTTTTGTTTTAGTTATACATTACCTTAAATGATTATGCTTATTTATGAAAGTGTCTGATGTATTGTTATCCTTACTGAGCATCTGAGCTCACCCCTTTCAATGTTTTATTTTTCCCAGGATGTGAAGAAGTAATTTATGAATGACATACAGGGATAGTATGAGGGGATATGAAGTCAAGATGTTTTTGTTGTAGTTTTCACTTTATGATGTAATGTAAACTTTATGAATGTATCTAGTTATTCAAAGGCTACTAAACTAATCGATCTTTCAAGATTTGATCTTTCTTGTGATCATGACAATGTTATATAATAATTCACCAAATCTGGGTAACTGGGGTCGGGGTGTTACACATGGGATTTTTGGGAGGTTATAGTGGTAGTTGGTGATTTCATCGTCATCCACCCCTAGCTGTCTTTTAGTATTAATGAATCCACCTATTTTTATACCACCAATTTTGGTTCATAATCTCTACATTTTCTTTATAATGGGGATTCATTGAAAATACCACTTTGGATGCTATGTGATGATTTTTTAATCAATAATTTCCATTCCATATGACCACATCCACCACATTAATAAAAGATTATGCATTTTAATCTACTATAAAACCATTTAGAACTACCAATTATTAGTCCCTGGGATAGAGGCAATGAATGAGTGTTCATACATCGATGAAATTTAAATTATTATCATCTTCTAATAGATGTAAATAGATAGTCCATATGAGAGAAAGGTATCCTGTCAGTTATAATTCATTTCTCACTTAGGAAACTCTCTATATTAAGAACATAAACCTGTAATATTTAGTACATTAGAATAAATAATAGTATTACCCAAGTTCAAATACATCTCATGAGACCCTTCTAAAACATATAAAAACTATGAAATTCATAATGAATCGTGTCTAGGGAGTACATTATGATGTCCCTCATAACTTAATTGATCACTGATGTGTGTAGGTATATTATAAACGTACATCTAAATCCAAGTTGGTAATCTATAGGGTGAAATCCTAATATTTTTCGGAATGATTCACATTCAATAATATATTATATTAAATCACAGAGTAAATTTTTGGTGTAAAAGATAAATAATGTTTCACTCTTTGGTCGACCCATATACAATGCCCTTATCATAAGCAAGAATTATCACTAATAATGACATAATAATTAAATAATGCATGATCCAACCTAACTAGACCCTAAAAATAATCCACCATGAACTCAATTCACTCAGCATAACAATTGGCATCCTTGCATAAGAATATATCAAATTCCAAAAATCTGTAATTGATTCTCCTGGTCTCATAGACTGGACTCAACTACCTTGAATGTTTTTTTACTAATTTCTAAAACCGTGTTTTCTAAACTCAATCTCTAATATATGCCTCACATTGATTCCACTCTAACATAATCCATCCATCATGTCCCTGCCTAGGTCAACTATAAGGCCAAGTGATCCACCCCAGACCTGCATCTAATAGGAAAAGGGCTAGTGAATAGTACCAAGAAAAAATATTATATCTTGGGATAAATTTTCCTAAATATAACCATTAATGAAAACAAATATATATAATCTAAAATATAAACAACATACATCCACCACCATAAGATATATGACAATAAAAGACTAAAGGAAACAATATACATGCATTTAATTCCAATAAAACCATAGGTAGTCAATATAATATAATACAATAAATGAAAATATATAATAATTCTAATTTATAAAATATAGAATGATAAATTTATTTCTTAGAAGTAATAATTCTTTGTAAGAAACTCCAAAATATGGTCTTTTCTCACTTCTATTTACCGAAACCCCCACTCATTAACCAACATGAATTCCCTTGAAACTAATGTTTTATTCACACCACACTCAATAGAATGCACAATTTTTAGTACAAAGGTGAGTATAAATAATCATCCTGAAAGTTCTAAATACTAAAATACAATGAATCTCAAAAACTATTATATATAATAATAAAACACTAAATCTAAAAAATAATGGTACAACACTGATATTGAAAATAATCTCATGGTTACAACTAGGATGGGTTATACACATAATGTCGCATGATCCTATGAATCTATACACTATAAAACCATAAGAATCACTCCCAAAATAATAATTCATAAGAGGTTGCATATAAAATAACAATGAGATCTCAAGGACTATGCACTTAGTAATGATCATCCATCAATCATCATGTATTACAAATATATTACTACGTTCACTATTCTTTATTGGAGAACATTTTCCCTACAAAGGAAAATGTGTCTATTGGGGGGTTACCTTACCCCAATAATAGAGGACCCTCACCCTATCAATCAGGGGAGTACCTGACCCTATCACACATTTATGGGGACCATGCCCATTTGATAATAAATTAAAATAAGAGAGTACCCAAAATCATTACTAATATAGAATAACATCACTCCATCAAGAGAATATGAACTAAAAGGGAAGTAACTTACCCCATATATTTTTCCAAGTACCCACTCTTATCCTTGGATACCCCCTTCCTGATTTTAATATATTTCTAAGAAATATATATAGGTGGTGGTCTAATATAGTGTAATATAATAAATGATAAATATATTTTAAGATGAAACAAAATTTTACCCATTCCCATAGTTTCCCCTAAGAATGAACTTGTAATGTCATTATAATACAAAAAAATCAAAACTATATATTCAAATAGTCTTAAATTCAGCCGTACATCCCAAAATGGAATGTAAAAAAAGAATCCACCCTCATGGTTCTCATGTTATTCAATAATATTACCTGATATTGGTATCCCAATATCAAGTGATAATAAACATCAATGGTTAAGGTATATGGTCAAGGGGATGTAACATTGATTTAATCTCATTCACATGTTAGGAATATAACCATATCCATGTATAGGCTTAGTTGATAAACCCCACTTATAAAAAACCCATGCTCCATGCACACTTCCAACCTATAAAAAAGAATATGGGAAATAATTTTGATTAAACCATAGGATTCCATATTGTAACAAAATCATTGATTGGAAAAAAATCTCATTGAATGTATTTAAAATCACTTCTAAAATACTCATTAAAATAACTTGAAAGTATTTATTACTATTCAAAAATAATTACTAGTAATTTACTCAGAGTTTTAGACTACATTGGGAGCACTATATTTCCAATGTTTCCCACAATTATCATTAGAGGTTTTATGAAGATATCCACATCAATAATATTCTCTTAGAAATAATTTTCAACTTAAAAACTCAAATTGACCAAAATATATCACTATTTTGTTCATATCATTAAAATAAGTAAAATAGTACCTTTTGAAAATATATAGGTCCACCCACCATAAAAGATGATGAGTGAGTACTTAAAATGCATAAAACACCACATAAATGATCTCAAATGGTATTTAGATCCTCAAAATTATGATATAAGTGGAAATTCATAAAAATTGACTATTTATTTATAAAAATAAAAAATCATGTAAAAATTAAATGAAAAATTCTTTTTTAGATATAATGGGACTTGTGGAATCCATCTTATAATGCCATGGAAGATAGAAACACGGGACAATAAGGGGTCATCTATATGGAATGCACACACGCCTTGTGAATATACATAGTATTTCAATTCATTACTAACCTGATCTTATGGCCTTGACTCCTTGGACTTATAGCTAAGATGGTATACCATTATCCTAATAATATTGACCTACTCTTCAACCTGGTATTTAAGAATTGTTCCCTCTCATATTTTCCCACTTGATAGGAAACTAATCACACCTTGTACTAAGAAGACCACCCCAATATATTTGGTAGATCAACCTACCGAGGATGATCAAATTGATAAAGAATCTTTTCCCTCAATTATAGACCTCCCTTGATCCTTTTTAAACACATAAAAGTATATAAACTATGAATCTCATAACTCACAAATGAAACCCATTTTTTGAAACTGTAAAGGTAGGTGGCCCCATGGATTTTTCCCATACATGAAAAATTGTCACATCAATCCCTTTTTACTTAAAAACTTATATTTTCATGAAGATCTAGGACCAAAAGGATTTTATTAACCCCTATTTTATTATTTTATTATGTTCAAACATTAGGTTCAACATGAAAAGGTTTTCTGTGATAGAAAATGATGGTTTGGCCATGTCTCATGTACCAACATGTCATGTGGTACTCACGCTACCACTGGGGGTAGAGAAGGGGCAGTGTTCTTCACCTTTTGAACACCCTTTTATTCTATAATTTTATATAATTTTAAATAAAAATTTAATAATTTATAAAAAAACATTCTCTTATAAAATAAATTATATATTTATTACACATAATCATGGTATTGGTGAGAGAGTCCTAATATAATACCTGGAGGGGGGAGACCTACACTCACAAATTCTTCAGAATGGATCTCCATGAGCAATTTACTAAATAAGTGTGATTAGAATTAATTAATAATTAATATATGAAAATTTATCAAGTTAGTCTTGAATACATATCAATTTTATGTCTATAATAAATGAAAAAATATATCCCTAAGTATTAATACTGTGATATAATTTTAATCCAATGTCTTGTTTGCAAGATATTTTTATTTTTTCACAAGGTACTTTTTCATGAGGAAAAAATAATATTTTATTTATAAACCTCGTGTAATGAATATTAAAAACATATTGAAGAATAATTATGGAAATAAATTAATTAATAAACCAATTATAAATAAAATAATATTAAAAATACAAAAATATTCTAAGTCCTTCTCAATGAAAAAATATGTGATATTATATGTTTAAAAATAACTTAAATAAATGTGGTGTTTGATATAATTATTATATATTTACATAAAAAGAGTTATCTTGTTTTTAATATATGAAATAAAATAATTTCAAGCCTATAATTTATTCAATTTATTTGTTTTATTTAATGGATGTTTATAGAAAATATTTTTTTAATGGGATATCACTCTCATAAATGTTAAATATATCTCATGTTATCTTAATTTCATTAACCATAGAGGTGGTTATAGAACACCATTTGGAGGGGAAAATATCATTCTAAATCATTTATTGATTCCACTAGATAGTGGATATGTTATTTGTACGGAATAATTTTTTTATTATTTAGGTATTTATATCAATATTTCTATAGTGTAATATATATCATGGACAGTGAGGTCTGAATTATTTATGTTTTTTAGTTTATTTTATCACTACCTCTCTTAATCCATATTTTGGTTGGGTTTTGTTTTTTAATGTACTATATTTGGTCATGAAAATTTCATTAAAACTTATTTACTATAAAGTTACCCATATTATTGAATGTAAATATACTCTCTTATCAAATTAATTAATGTTCTCATGGGTTAGCACATGTTTTTAGTGAGTATTGTCCTCATTCATATAAAAATTCTCAAAACATACAAGGTAGTCACCCATACTAAAATTACACTAATATATGAAGACATAAATATGAAAGTATTACTGGTAAATTATATTTAATGAAATGTGTAACTTGTGAAAAGATTAGTGATAATTAGTCTTATGATCATTCATTCTTCAGAGGTGTTGCAGTCTCTCTCTCTTTAAAACACAACATCCTCATTATGGACATATCACTTCAAACCCAGATAGTGAAAATTTACTTCAAATAAGATATTTTATCTAATATAATCGATAATAATTTAACCATATTGACTAAAACATACACTTATTTCATTTCATATACCCATGTCTATTGGAATTTTTTATCTTTAACAGTGGGATAGAGTTAATATAATTATTTGAGTCCTATAGAGGACATTTGTTTGACATCATTCATGGGACAAACCCTATGATGAGGTCAATTTTTTTTTGAAAGAGTGAATCACCCCCAAGTTGGGGGTTATGGGTTTGAAGGGCCCCAACCCAAATTTTGAACAACATTGGATTATTTTGACACTATAGTCATAGTAATAATATAAATTAATATGGAGTACTATAGGAATGTGAACCACATTGCATATGTTGTTATTATGGAAATGTGTTTGGAATTATTAAATTGGGTCTAATATAGGTTTATTTTATTCTAACCCCTGTATTTATTCTCCAAAAAATTAGTGATTTTCCTTCTACCTCTTAGTGGGCATAGGTTTTCTTCCCAAACCACATAAATATGTGTATTAAATTACTTTTTTATTTTTTTTAATCTATTCATTGATTCCTCTACCAAATTTTCGGAATTTTCCATTTTTAGGTGTTTCACTTTCATAACACTTTAGGTCTTTTCATACTTTTCAACCTCAATTTCATGTGTTTGTGTATCATTATATCCCTTATGCATGACTGAATTGAAAGATATTTATTTGACTAATGACTATCCGCATAGGTCAGTGCATGTTCTAATAGTTTGTTTTTACTCACACACAAAAACCTAATAAAATTTCTTAGTATTTTACCCATCATGAAATTATTAAAATTTAAGTATATTTAATTATGGAGGTCTTAACAAGTAAGATCCCAAAAAAACGATGCATCTTATCGGTATGAGTAATACTAATAAATTTTTAAGTATTTTTTTCAAAGGATTTTAAAACTATTTAAGGACCATTTAATATTCATGTAATATAATTGCATTACTTTATTTAAGAACTATTTGATTGCATTTAAGATCATTTTACTTCTCTTGAGTTTCTTCAGCAATTTTCCATCTTTGTTAAGGATTTTAAAATTATTATTTCCCTCACTAACTTCTTTGTTTAATCAAATTTTGGTTTTATTTTGAAATATAAATGTTGAAAAAAATGATTATTGAAATAATTTAAACATTATTTTTAAATAATTAATTTTTTTATACAAAAAAATAAAATATGATATTTATCATTTCACAAAAAATAAAAAATTTATAAAAATATGAAATTAAAATATGAATCTCTATAATAATCAACACAAATCACTAAGAATAATTATTAAAAAATATACATATATATTTATATTAAAAAAATAAGAAAACTAAATTATTCAATTTTTATTTAGATGATATGTTTCCAAAAATTATATTAATCTTGTGATTGACGAATTTTTTTTGTAATAAATAACTAAGGATTTCATTTAAACCAAGTTTACAAAAATATTTCATGAAAAAAATTATAATACATTTTCTCATAAATATAGGCATCAAAAGGAAAAAATATCTTCAAAGTTCATTAATAAGATAATTTCAATCAATATTGGGTAGATGATGTGGAAATTGTTAGATGTGGGAACCAACTTGATTGGCACAGTGGTGTTTTTTGGGTTAACATAATGGCTTAGACAGACAACATGGATGGATTGAGACATGGTTATTTGTCTATTTTTTCAATGGAATAGTGGAAGGTTGGTGGGTTAGTTGACATTAACAAGATGAGATGTGACCATTTAGAAATTTTTTGGGGGGAATCCATGTGAGAATGATTGAAATTGTGTAATTTTTTTGGATAGAGAAGATGGTCTTTGAACTATATAATAAAAAACTAGGCCTTTTTTACTAGGTTTTATCTATCCATTGGGTTTGAACTGGGATCAATTAGAGATGAACTAATCCTTTAAGGGGAATTGGGTGTGGTCTAACCCAATTAATCCTCTAAATTTTTTTGTTGTTTCATATTGTTTTATAACCCCTTTATATTATTATAAATATGATAATATCATTAAAAACTAATTACTAGTATTCATATCCATTATTTCCAAATTATTCTAAAATGATGATCCATCACTTGAAATTAAAAACTCATTACATTTAAGTATTAAAAAATTAAACATGTCACTTAGTTGGTTACAAATAAATACTAAATAAAAATGATTAAAAATTAAGTTAAATGATCCATCACATTGTTTACATTTTTGAGTATTTTTTTTGGATTTTGTGAGATTATATGAAATTAATATCATTTTTTAAACCAATTCAATATGGCCATTTATTGAATATTATGTTAGGTTGGAATAATGAATAGTAACATTAGAGGGGAGTTGATTATGTGTTTCCGATAATCATCACTGAATCTAAATTTTAACTTCTTTTTCAATTAATGTTGATATAGAGTGTTTTCTTCGTTAATAAGTATGAGCATCGGATAAATAGGGAGAAAAGAAACATAAAATTTATAGTGGTTTTGGGAACAAATATCCCTCAGTCCACTCCACCAACTCTCTCTCTTTGATCTTGTTGAATTTCACTATAATGTTCATCTTATCGTAAGACTAGAAATCCACAACTGAATGGATGTAGTTAACACCTTTAATACAAGGATAAATAGATCCATATACTTGTTTAATAGGGAACTGATTATCCATATCTTGGTAAATTGAAGCTAACACTTCACCACAACTAATTACGAGCAATTCATACACTAATAAATCAAAAGAGTTTGATTTTTTGATGGTTCGGGTTGATCATAGAACTACAAATAGCAGCAACTGATAGTAGATGGATATTTTTATTCCAAAAAGAAATTATTGTAGAAAAAATAGTTATGAAGAGATCTCAGTGTCTAATTTTCTTCAATAATAACAACATCAAATATTAGTAGTAATCTTACAACAACACGAAGTTGAAATATATATGTCGCCAAAGTGTATCCTTAGAGTTAATCATTTATAGTGTAAGAATAGTAAAATATATTCACGAGAATACATTTTTATTTTTGAATCAAACTTGTATCACATGTATCATGTATATCATACACACCACCACACTGATTTGAAAATACTTTGATCAAATAAACCGCTTTCCTTCGGTAGAATAGATCCATGAAAATCACTTAATTTATGGTAGAAATTAAAAATCATATTGACCAGTGGAGTCACAACATCGATTAAGATTAAAAGTTATTTTTTCCGTTGAATATGTTTCATTGAATCGATCATAACAACCTTTAAATATTTTATATAGAATCTTTCAATCATCCTATAATTCTATAAAGACCATTGCATTAAACTCAGAAAAAATCATGAATTTAAAACTCTCATGTTAAGTAGAAAAGTGTTGGGATGAACTGCATAGCATAGGGTTCCTGCCAACATAAGGATCCTTAACCATAATTTCATATTCATGTAATGTAGGGATCAAAGATAATGTAGATATTATGATCCATATGTTCATACTTTTCAACATAAGATTCCAAACATAGTATTGATTAACCATAAGATCAATTTCCTGAATATTGGGTATGAATAGTGTTTCAATATTCTAATGTAGGATTGATATTCCATATGTTCATTGATTCTCGAACGTAATTTTTTTGATCCATATTCTTAATATCTATCATAGGGTTTCTAATCCATACAAAAACAATTCATAGTAGCATAGGGATGATGAACCATACATTCATTCACCAAATGTAGGGTTTGAATGTTGTACCCATAACACATCCCATAGATTTACATTCCATGAAAAATGTAAATAAAATCATGATATTTATTCCTGAAACATACTTAATGAAACATGGTTAGAAAATAAACAAGTGTATTTGTGAGCATCAAAATCAAAAATTAACATAGATTATTGTTGAGATAATACATTCCCAATTTTTACCCCTTTTTTGATGATCACAAAACCCCTAAAATAACTAATAGAAAATATATAATTTTTTAAAATATTTAAAGAAAATATTACTTTTTAAACATTATTTTTATTTCAAAAAACTATTTCTATTTAAAAATATTATCATAGAAATATGTGTTTCTCAAATATTCTCCCCTTTTTTAGGAAATCAAAAACAATGTTTGAAAGATAAAATGATATATACCATAGTTAATATAGAACTGAACTATAAATTAATGTTACATTATACAATTTGAAAAATAAGATATGTGGTATGGCAGTGTAGAATTAAACAAAAATAACAAAACAAAAAAATTAGAAAACAATATAAAACACACAAAATATAAAAGTAAAGTAATGTATGGTTAAAATCAGACCAAAGTTTTTGAAAAATAATGAGTACATCCCATAATAAACTAAAGAGGTCTTCAAAATGAGGGGCTCTGATCTGATTGGTTTCTTTAGTCATAATCTCCAAGGGTAGCAGTTTCTATAGCCGAATGTGGAAAGGTCTTAACAACAATTTGAATTTCAACTAACTTCACCAACAGACTCTAAAAATGGTATTAGAAGACATTATTCCATTATTGTAATAGCTTACTTGAATCTTATCTTGTCTTAATGATTTCCACCAGATTAACCTTAATGAACTCATTCACAGATTCTTCAAATTGAACAAAGGCTATCATTCTATTTCTGACTAGATGAATAACTGGTCCCATCAAAGATTCATTATCGGCTAGCTGAATGATTAAATATTTTTTATTTTATAGAACGAAATTAAAATGTGTACTATCACAATGGAGAGTATTAAGTCTATTGTTGAATTCATCCATCACTTCAATTATTTCTTCAAATATCCTTATCAAGTCAGAATAAGTAGTTTTATGTGTAGAGTTCGAATCTTGATGACTATCCTTGATAGAATGAAATTATCTTTACAAAATAAGATTCAGCTCATAAAAATCAAACTTCTTCATAGATTCATATTTCAAATATCTAAACTCTACGCCAAAATAAGTGACAAAATTTTTAATATTTTTCAATGAAATCAAATTTTATCAAACATTTTTGAGTTGATTTTGAGGGGCTTCAAACTCGGTTCTTAGTACATTCGATATTTTCATCTTTCAAATTTCATTTTCTCATCTTCTGAAGCTTATTTCAAAGACAAGTTCTAACTCTATAAATGCATGAAATTTTTTATAAAAGAATCATCCTAAGATTCAGAAGACATTGGGGCAATATTTCTTAAAGGGTCTCTACCTTATACCACAGCCAAACATGGATCCCCATGACTTCTTGATCTCTCTCTCAATACAGATCCTTATACAACCATAGAATTAGATGCAATGAGTAAAAGGTTTTCAGGTCTAGGGACATCTTCCATGTGATGATCTTCTATGTGATCCTCTTGACTAATGTTCTCAGCCACATGATCCTCATTCTCAAATACATTTATGGATTCATTCACAGCATCAAGAATATTTATTGTAATTATTATTTTTTGAACAAGATGACCCTCTTTGGGTCTAGATTTGGCATCTTCATCAGGACTTGATCTAACAGAACCAATAGATGGAATCATTCTCTACTCTTCTTAAGAATCATCCATTAACTATTATAGTTGTTTTTCAAAACAAATCCCAATTTCATAACATTCCCATAATTTAGAATGTTAACATGATGATATCTATATATGAGAGTCATATTTATGATTCTTCCATTTATGAGAAATAAAAAGTAAATGATTCTTTCATAGGGATAGTATCTCATCTGCTCTTATTTTTGATAGAAATGACTTATATAACTTATCATAATATGATGGAAATAGAACATAATTTGGTTAAAAAATTAAAATAGAACATACATTCATGGGTATAGAACATTCTCTAGCTCAATTATTCATGAAAAAATTCTAGTTTGAATAAAATTCATTTTGAATTTCATATTATGATTAAGCTCCTTGGTCATAACATTATTGATGGTTCATGTTCCAAACAAATAAAACATAATGTCATATGACTTATTTTTTTCACCACCAATATTTCTCAAGTCAAAATGAAAATCCCCCCCATGGGGACAATGAAACAGTTTATCTATATCCATAGAATAAAGAGAATATTCAATACTGTGAATTATAGAGATCATGGAGTCTTCATCGATTAAAAAACTAAACTCAAAATTTCAATAGAACACTATTACTTCTACATCAAACATCAATAGAGTGTTATCATCTCAAAAAGAAAAATCTAGTCCTTGAAATTTAATCACTATCTTTAATGAAGAATTTTTCTCATTTAAATACTCAAAATCTATCACCTTACCCTAAAAAAACTTTATGACATGTCACTATAGGGTAAACAGATACACCGAAATCAACATGTTTAGGTCTTCCTGATGTTTCCATTTCTGGAGGTTTTTTGAATGAAGGATGGACGGTTTAAGGTTTTGGTAAACTGGAATTAGAAATGATCTAAAAACTAAAGGGATGTGAAGCAGAAGAGTGGGATAAGGTAGATGTTTTTCTCATGCCGATTGATAATTTACTCATTACTTTTTAATTGGAAAATATGTACAAAAACAATTTTACGTAAAATAATTTTTAAATGTAATAAATACATAACTGATCAAAATAATGAGAAATGAATATTTAAGTATAACATATATAGTTTTCTTAAAATAAAATTAGTGAGAATAAAATAAATTACTAAACAATCATTTTAAATTAAATATTCCTAACTCCCCCTTAATAAAATCAAAACTTGAACTAGGAAGTAGTTTATTGAATATATTAGCTAATTGATATTTGGTATTAATAAATTCTAAAGATATATCCTTTTTAAGAACATGATATCATAGAAAATGATTCTTTATATCAATATTCTTAATCCTATAATGAATTTTATGTTTTTTTAATATTTACAACACTAGTATTACCACATAAAAAAGATATATTAATAAAATTTAGTCCAAATTCTATTAGAGTCTTTTTCATCCAAAATAATTGTCCTCAGACACATCCAAAAAATACATACTCTACCTTAGTGGTTGATAGGGAAATTGAGTTTTTTTTCTTACTCGACCATGATACTAAAGATTTCCCTACAAAGTGACGGGTTCTTGAGGTTATTTTTTAATCTAATCTACAACCTCTAAAGTCAGCATCTAAATATGAAATTAAATTAAAATCAAAAGTTTTGGGGTAAATAATAGATTGAATGATAGTTCCTTTTAAATATCTAATAAATCTTTTAACTGCATTAATATAGGACACTTTTTGATTTGACTAATATCTAGAACATAAACATATAAAAACATAATGGCTAGTCTTCTAGTAGTGATATATAACATACTATGAATCATACCTCAATAAAACAGTTTTTCAATTGGTTTTCCAACTTATTCCAAATTATGTTTTATATTGGTACAAAGAGGAGTTTTATAATGTCACGACCCGACCCTACCCGAGCTTGAGCCGCAACTACCCCAAGCCCGCCTCCATAGGCCAGGGGCTGGCGATAAGCACCGAAGGCTAAACAACTCAGGGAGGACTTTTCCTGAGTACCTGTACACACACACAACACCCTCAATGAAAAAGTGCAGAGAAAAAAAATAAAAGAAAAGTACCAACTGCTATAAATAAACCACAAGTGCATCAACCTCTAAACAGTATAAGCATGTGCTGAGATAAACTAAAAAGAAAAGGGGAAAAACACGTGCCCAGCCAGAAAAGTGTCACAACCTGGAAACAGGTGAACAGATAAAAAACAGCTGGAAGGTTCCCCCACCCGAAACCCTTCTAGGACCACTACACGCGGTCCAAGACCCTGAAATCCAAAGCTCCACTGAAGTCATGACCAACCTGTCCGCCGTCTGCAAGGGAACACCAAGTGCGAGCAAAGCCCAAGCAGGGGTGAGTATAAAAATACTCAGTAGGATACCCCGAAGGCTCGATGGAGAAAAAAATGAGGTACCGAAGGTTGAGCACTAGATCGAAAAGGGAATGGTAAAGGAATACAACAAGGAGTGCAGTAGAGTAACACTAGAGAGTTCAACTCAACCCAACAAGAGAAAGGAAGTAGACTCTTCCAAACACAAGGATCAGAAAACAGTGAGAAGATGAAATTCTCTTCAAGTCTTCGCTACCTATAGCAGGAGAGTAGAATCATCCAACCACGAGAATCTAGACATGGAAAGCACGTGGCATACCCCTCCCGTCTTCGCCTCTCCTGGAAGGAGAGTAACCAAAACCCAAGAAGTGGGTATTGGAACAAGGTATATACATATTCATATTCTCAAACAAGAAGCCCAAACAAGATCGTAAGGGGATCTCCTTCCTGTAGCTCAGCCCAAGAAAGTGAGTAGCCAACAGTCTCAAAAGTAAATACCATCGATGCCCATCATCCCACACATCTTCCCCGAACTGAAAGTCAATGGGCTCAAATCACTGCACCTCAAAACTATCCTCTTTCGGCGGCACTGACTTTCTCGCACGGTTTGAGGTCACGTCTCAAGGATGCCTCTCAGTAGGGAAAGCACCCATCGTACTTGAGAGTTCTGGGGGAACATCAAACCACACCTTGTCATTGCCCCGCAGTCGAGAGGTCTCCTCAAAGTAGACAGGCGACCCCCTGCCCAGCCCTGCTGGAGGGTAATCCCTGGATGTCGATGGGTTCCCACTGGAGGGAGACCCGACAAGAGTCAATGGGTGCCACACTGCCCAGTGCCATAAAAGGGTAATCCACTAGAGGGTGACCCAGCTAAAGTCGTCAACAAGCCCCAATGCCCAGTCCCGTAAAAGAGTACTCCACTGGAGGGAGGCTCAGAACCGTCATCAGAGACCACTTCCCAGCCCAGCTGGAGGTAAACCCGGCATCAGGGACCACTTCCCAGCCCAGCAGGAGGTAAACTCGGCATCGGGGACCACATCCCAGCCCATATGGAGGTAAACCTAGAACCGCTCTGGCCATCCCTGCTGGATGGTACTGCTCTGTAACACCGTTGTACTGGCCATCCCTACTGGATGGTAACCCACTGGCCATCCCAACTGGATGGTAACCGCCCTGGTCTTCCCTACTGGATGGTACCCCACTGGCCATCTCTACTGGATGGTACCTCATCGGCCAGCCCTACTGGAAACAACCTCCTGGCCTGCCCTGTTGGAAACAACTTCCTGGGTAGAGGATTGGAGCCCGCGTAATGTGTTGGTCACACTGAATCCACAAGAACTCTACCAGGGAACACGAAGGGACAGAAGAAACTAATCAGGCCTCTCAGAGCGATCATGCTCCAATCCGCTGAGTCATTATCGATGCAGACCGAGACAACTCATCCCAGAAAGTGGAAAAAACACCCACGCTGTATGAGCACACATAGTAACAAACGGTGCTACAGTCCAATGAAAGTGGCGTAGTACTAAAACCCCTCACGTCTGAAGAAACAGAGGTACCAAACCATCTATGTCTGCCAAATGAGAACAAAACTGGGGGAAAACTCAACCATGATGGTCAACAAACGAGAACGGAACCAGGGAAAAACTCAACCCTATTGGTGAATAGACGAGAACCAAGGAACCCTCTATGTCGCAAGAGGTCAAAAGTATGTAAAGACGAACACGGAACGCACATGGGGCCCACACGATGTGTGACCCCAAGTCAAACCCAACCAAGCACACAAACATTCTCAGGTACCAACATCCGCATGTACCTCCCAGCGTTCCTGTATACTCCAAGAGTATACCACGTCTCCAGCCAAAAGGTTGTCGTGCACAGGATACCCAATGTCAACGCAAAGGTGTAAACGTAAAAACTCCAAATTTCCACCTCATCGGCCCAAGAACAGCCAACTACATCTCTTCAAGCAATCATTTCACTCTCCCAAGAGTGAACGCGATCACACGCCAAGGGTTCTCTGCAAACACCATAGGAAGAACCACCACTGGTACACCATTCATGCTTCCACATTAAATAAGATCACGCAAGAGGCTCTACATGCATGAATAGACTACACCATTGTAATCCTCATGGAAAAACATGCGAGATAGACTACTTACCCGCCTCAAACAGATATCTGACGAAAAGTCACCAACAGCGCTTTATGCCCAAACGGCGTCCTGTGGTCCCAAACCTCGGCCCCAAAAACAGTCGGGTGCATCGCGCCATTGCGATCCCCTTGGGAAAACATGTCAAAAGTACTGCTCACTTGAGTGCAATGGATATCCAGAAAAAAAGATGCATTCTGGCACACTGCACACGAGCGGTGCTACGTGAGACCCGCATCCCAGTCTCGAAACACAACGAACGGATTGCACCATTGTGATCCTCTCAAAAAAGTACACAACTTCAATTAATCACTTGTCCAAAACGGACACTCGGTGATAAAGCTGGAAATCACTGCCAACTCCCAAAATGGCATCTGTGGGGCCCACACCATCATGGGGAATTAAAGCGGGCAGGTTGCACCATTGCAATGCCCTCGGAAAAACACCCAGAATTGACTACTACCACTCCCTGAACATACGTCTGATCAAAAAGTTGGTAAACGCTGCTCGTAGCTTAAAAGACGGCATGTGGGGCCCACGTCCCAATTGCAGTTTCAACGCTGGAAACCACACTGGATATCTCCGGCTCAACACCAGGGTCGCAACGCCTCTTACGGCGCTCAAAATGGACATCGGATGTGTCTGCGCCGCCCAAAACATCAACCCCTGGGAAAACCCCAATCCGCTTAAAAGCGTGACACACCACCGAGACCCTCGTCTCAGGAATTAAAAATTTCCAAAGCCATCTCAAAAAGTCCGACTCATTTTATGGGATGCGTCACCGCAGACGGTGCCGAAAATGGATGCACTGCGGATGATTTATTAAGTATAAATCATTTTTCATAATAATAATAATAATATTATTATTATTATTTTTATAAACCTTTTTTTTATTATATATTTTTTTTTAAAAAAACCAGACCGTCCATTCTGCTGTTCTTCTTCTCCCAACAGGACCCGCAGTGTGCGGGTCCTTGTCGGCTAGCAGGGGTCCCTAGACCCTGGTCTTCCCTCGAGAGCACCGACCAGCAATAGCCGGTCGGCCCTGGACCTCGCCTCACTGGCGCCCCCACACGCCGACGCCGCCGCCTCCGCTGGCACCTGCTGCCGACGACCCCGCGACCCCGCACTCAACCGCCAGGGCCTCCGCCAGCCTCACCCTCTTGCCCTGGCGCCTCGATCTTTTGGACACCCGCAGTTTCCGAGTAGTCCGTCGACCCCCTGGATCCCATCCGCGCCACCGCACCTGCACGTCGGACCACCGCGCTACCTCGCCGGAACGCACCAAAGACCGCCAGAAACACTCAAAAACATCCCAACTACGGCGATCGATTGCAGACAACCCCAAACTCGGATTTTGAAACTATAAATTGCATTGGAAAGATGAAGATATGAATTATTCAGATATGGTATTTTATAGGGATTTAGACAGAGTTTCAAAGCCATAAAATTAAATCAAACATGTGCATGAATTAAAAAATGAGGAGACAAGATCCTTCTTGGTGGGGCTTAGCCCGTCGCTTCACGATGATCAGTTGGCCGAATCTGCAACCGCCTTTAGAGGAGGATGAGAAGAGCTTGAGCTACCTTGGGGTGTTCCTTCCTCCATTGGTCACAAAGGAGAAGGGAAGGGGGGGTTTGTTTAAATAAAGAATTAAATTAATAAAAATTTAATTAATTTAATCTTTAATTGTATCCCGCATCAGAAACTCTCGACGGGGTCGAGGTTAGGCCTACCCTAAGGTAAAAACCACCTCCCCATCACAACGGTGGTCTTGGAATTTTAATCCGATGTCCTGTTCAAAAGTTATTAAACTTAGCGCCCGAGGCCGCCAAATTACGAAAATACCCATGGTGGCATTTTCCACAGAAGGCCCGCGCCCACGAAACATACACCCTTTCTAGGGTAAACAGCATGTTCCATACTGAATGGTGCCATCAGTTTTTCAATATGAGCCACCGTTTAAGACATTCTTGTGTTTACCCATTAAACGAATAAATTATTTATTTAATTTATCCGTTTAACGTTACGAAAGCAAGAAAGGGCACCAAACACCCCACACTGCAATGATTTATGTTCTTCCTAGGGTAAACACACCATTTTGGACCCATTCGTTCACTTAGATATCTAATCTGAAACTCTATTTAGTAGTTATCCCATTTATTTGGCGTTCCCAGTGTGAACGTAATGAAAATTTAATTTCGGTCGCATCCGGGCTCAAAATCGCACGCCGTCTGAAGGAACTGCTCTGGAATAACATAAAAAATATTCCAAAGTCTTTTATAACAAAAAAAATCGGTTCTCACATCATTCCCTCCTTCATGATTTTTGTCCCTGAAAAGAAAAACTAGGGAACAACTCAGGGAACTAAGCCTACACCTGGCTCTCCCGTACCCAGAAGAACTCTTGCACAGTCCCACGTCACCACACACAGACCAAAGGATTCGATCTATTCACGCGAGGTCGGCCCTTACCGATGACGTGCATAGGAGCACACACACTTCTCCTCAGGTGAGACACACGACAGACACCGTGCACCCACTCCAGACCTTGGGGGTTAGGGAAAGGTGGTAGGGAACCTCGTCATCCCTTCGCATGGTCACAAATGGCCCGAAGGCTCTCGGGGTTAGCTCACGTCGCCAACCAAACCTCTACATCGCATGTTGTGGCTGGAATCACCACCCGAACCTAGAGCAAGGACCGGTGATTCCCTCTATCAGAATATCCACATGGTGAAACACCCAAGGATATCTAGTCACGCAAGGTTTCACAGTTGATGTCTCGTAACCAAGACTCTCTTACAAGCTCCGAGGGCGAAGGGGTCAACACCATCGACTAAAAAAAAGTCCCACTCCTTTTATCTTAAAAACACAGGGTAACACCGACGCCCTGCTTCACCCTGGTAACAAATCAAACAATGAGCAAGGAGAAAAGCATTTCAAACATAGAGTCTAACAATTCTACTGCAAAAAGTTGAAAATCTATAGAGCGTACCTCTTATCACCTCATGCTCTGTAGGATTGTAGACATCCAAAGCTCGCGGCTATCCGCTGTCCCAACTATCAGCTCGCTGAGCCTGACGTAGACCGCCTAGTGGTGATGGGAAGACCTCATAAGGTCGTCCTCCACTTCCAGATCCTCCCGATCCTCTGCTAGCACCACCTCTCTGGGTATTACTCTGATCATGGCGCTGCCTCCGTCATGGTGGTGCACCTGCTGCCTGCCCGAAGTTCTCCACATGCCGGGTCGGGCAGTCTTGTTCCTGGTAACCTCATCTATTGCAAGCATATCACCGACTCTCTTCGGGCTGCACTGGTTCCCTCTGGTGAAAATGTGGTGCACAGACACTCCCCTGAGTCTAGTTGTTAGAAAGCCACCTGCGTTGAGGTTTTTCTTGCAAACGCCCGCTAGCTGCGCCATACGTCTCAACTCCAATGTGCCTGCTGCCACCACCAACTCTAGAACATGACAGGAAGCTCTCTGTCACCAGCGCTAGCTCTATCACCCCGACATATGTGTAAATTCCCAAGGGTACTATGACATCATGAATCTCTCAACGGAGACCATTCCCAAACTTACGCGCTCGGATGTTGTCGTCATGGACCAAGTCTGGGTAAAAGCGTGCACGGTCTGCAAAACTATCCGCGTACTCGGCCACCGTCAATCCTCCCTGCTGAAAATGCAGAAGATCCTGAATCCAAATGGAGCATAAGCAGGAGGGGAAAAACTCCTCATGAAACACACAGGTGAAAGTTGCCCCACGAAAGCGAAGACTCGTCAAGAAACTGAGTCACCGGACTCCACCAATGCCAAGTTGCCCCGCGAAAAAGGATGGTGGCCAACGCCACCATAAGATCTACCAGCGTCTGCACAAGCCTGAAAAGGTGAACCACTGTCTCTAGCGAAACCTCTACTGCCTGAGGGTCTGGCTCACCACTGAACCTCAGCGGTCTCTATTGCTGGAACTCACGGTGCGCGCTCAACCTGCGCTCAAGGTCAGCCTACTCTACTGGAGCTGTCTACTGGTCAACAGGTGGGGGTGTTGCTACCGGCCCACCCGTAGAAAGGGGACCGCATGATGGGTCCTAGACTAAGGCCTCATAGCTCACAGGGTCGTCGTCACGAACCAAAGCTGGTATCCTGGATGGTTGTCTTCGCGGAGACATCCTGAATATTATCATGGAGTGCCGCGGTCAGATGAGCATATATGTATATCACAACAACAACAGAAATGATGGTGAGCTGACTCAAGAAGGACATTCAAGACTCAATCCTATGTGATTCACAAACCAATTTTTCCTACAACAAGTGTCTCAGCATGCCGAGTCGACAATCGGGTTATCAAGGTCTTGGTGAATGGATACGTCAGCCGTCGCACCATCACTGGACTCCCTGACCTGAGAGCCCCTCTCGAGACACGTTAACACTATTTCCCTAAATCCCAACCAATTCCTTTTTAGGGATGTCCGAAAAACATCCCAAAGAACAAACCACTTTTGATACCACTTTTTCGCAACCCAACCCTACCCGAGATTGAGCCGCAACTACCCCAAGCCTGCCTCGGTATGCCAGGGGCTGGCAACATGCACCGAAGGCTAAACAACTCAAGGAGGCCTTTGCCTGAGAACCTGTACACACACACGCAGTACCCTAAATGAAAAAGTGCCGAGAAAAACATAAAAGCAAAGCACCAACTGCTATAAATAAATCGCAAGTGCATCGACCTCTAAATAGTACAAGCAAGTGCTGAGGTAAACTAAAAAGTAAACGGTCAAAACACGCACCCAACCAGAAAAATTCCACAACCCGGCAACAGGTGAACAAAAGAAAAACAACTAGAAGGATCCCCCACCTAGAACCCGTCTTTGACCACCGCACGTGGTCCAAGCCCCCGAACTCCTAAGCTCCACTGAAGTCACGACCAACATGTCTGTCGTCAGCAAGGGCACACCATGTGTGGGCAAAGCCCAAGAAGGGGTGAGTATAAAAATACTTAGTAGGATACCCCGAAGGCTCGAGGGAGCAATAAAGGAGGTACCAAAGGGCGAGAAGTAGATCGAACTTGGAATAGTAAAGGAATACAACAAGGAGTGAAGTAGAGTAAAAGTATAGTGTCCAGCTTAACCCAATAAGAGAAATGAAGTAGACTCATCCAAACACAAGGAGCTCGAAATGGTGAGAAGATGAAATTCTTGTCGAGTCTTCACTACCTATAGCAGGAGAGTAGACTCATCCAACCACAAGAAGCTAGACACAAAAAGCATGTGGCATACCCCACACCTCTTCACCTCTCTTGGAAGGAGAGTAACCAAAACCCAAGAAGTGTGTACTGGAACAAGGTATATATATATTCATATGCTCAAATAAGAACCCCAAACAATATCATAAGGGGATCTCCATCTCGTAGCTCAGCCCAAGAAAGTGAGTAGCCAACAGTCCCAGAAGTTAACATCATCGATGCCCAGCATCCCGCACGTCTTCCTCGAACTGCAAGTCAAGGGGCTCAAATCACCGCACCTTGAAACTATCCACTTTGGGCGACACTGACTCGCCCGCACGGTTTTAGGTCGCATCGCAAGGACACATCTCGGTGGTGAAATCACCCCTCGTAATTTAGAGTTTTGGGGGAACGTCAAACCACACCTCGTCACTACCCCGCAGTCGAGAGGTCTCCTCAAAGTCAACAGGCGACCCCCTACCCAGCCCCGCTGGAGGGTAATCCCTGGAAGTCGACGGGTTCCCAATGGTGGGAGACCCGGAAAGAGTCGATGGGTGCCACACTGCCCAGTTCCGTAAAAGGGTAATCCACTGGAGGTCAACCCAGCTAAAGTCATCGACGATTCCCAATGCCCAGTTCCATTAATGGGTACTCCACTGGAGGGAGGCTTGGAACCGTCATCGGGGACCACTTCCTAGCCCAGATGGAGGTAAACACGGAATCGGGGACCACTTCCTAGCCCAGCTAGAGGTAAACCCGGCATCGAGGACCACTTTCAAGCCTAGCTGGAGGTAAACCCGGAACCGCTCTGGCCATCCCTATTGGATGGTACTGCTCGGTAACACCGCTATACTGGCCATCCCTGCTGGATGGTAACCCACTGGCCATCCCTGCTGAATGGTATCGGCACTGGCCATCCCTGCCGGATGGTACCCCACTGGCCATCCCTGCTGGATGGTACCTCATCGGCCAGCCCTGCTGGAAACAACCTCATGGCCAGCCCTACTGGAAACAAACTCCTGGGTAGAGGATCAGTTCCCGCATAAAGTGTTGGTCACAATGAATCCACAAGAACTCTACCAGGGAACACGAAGGGATGGGAGAAACTCCCCGGGCCTCTCAGGGCGATCACGCTCTAATCCACTGATTCACTGTCGAAGAGAACCGAGACAACTCATCCCAGAAAGTGGGAAAAACACCCATGCTGTACGAGCACACATAGTCACAAATGGTGCCGCAGTCCGATAAAAGGGGCGCGGTACTGAAACCCCTCACTGCTAAAGAAAAAGAGGAACCAAACCATCTCTATCGGCCAAATGAGAACAGAACCATGGGAAAACTCAACCCTGCTATTCAACAAACGAGAATGGAACCAAGGGAAAACTCAACCCTGCTGGTCAATAGAAGAGAACCGAGGAACCCTCTACATCACGAGAGGTCAATAGTACATAATACAGAACACGAAACGCACATGGGGCCCACACGACGTGTGACCACAAGCCAACCCCAACCAATCGCACAAACATTCTCAGGTACCAACATCCACATGTACCTCCCAGTGTTCCCGTATACTCCCAGAGTATACCACGTCTCCAGCCAAAAGGCTATCGCGCACACGGCACCCAATGTCAACGCAAAGGCATAAAAGTAACAACTCTAAATTGCCGCCTCATCATCCTAGGCACGACCAACTACATCTCTTCAAGCATTCACATCACTCTCCCAAGAGTGAACGCGATCACACACCAAGGGTTCTCTACAAACACTACAGGAAGAACCACAACTGGTACACCTTTCATGCTTCCACATTAAATAAGATCATGCAAGAGGCTCTGCACGCCTGAACAGATTACACCATTGTAATCCTCACAGAAATACATGTGAGATCAACTGCTTACTCGTCTCAAACGGATATCCGACGAAAAAGTTGCCAACACCGCTTTAAGCCCGAACGACATCCCATGGTCCCGAGACTCAGCCCCAAAAATAGTCGGGTGCATCGCGCCATTGTGATCCCCTCAGGAAAACTTGTCAAAAGGACTCCTCACTTGAGTGCAACAGATATCCGGAGAAAAAGATGCATTCCAGTGCACCGCACACGAGCGGTGCTACGTGGGACCTTCATCCCAGTCCTGAAACACAACGAACGGATCACACCATTGCGATCCTCTCAAAAAGTAAAAAAGTTCGACTAATCACTTGTCTGAAATGGACACCCGGTGATAATGTTAGAAATCACCGCCAACTCCCAAAACGGCCCCCGTGGGGCCCACACCATCATGCGGAATTAAAGCGGGAGGATTGCACCATTGAAATTCCCTCGGAAAAACACCCAAAATTGACCGCTCGCACACCCCGAACGGACGTCTGATGAAAAACTTGCTAAACGCTGCTCGCAGCTTAAAACACGGCCCATGGGGCCTACGTCTCAACTGCAGTTTCAATGCCCAAAACCACACTGGAAATCTCCGACACGACGCCGGGGTCGCAACGCCACTGATAGCGCTCAAAACGGACATCGAATGTGTTTGCGCCGCCCAAAACATCAACCCCCGGGAAAACGCCAATCCGCATCAAGGCGTGACACGCCACCAAGGCCCTCGTCTCGGGAATTAAAATTTTCTAAAGCCATCTCAAAAAGTCCGCCTCGTTTTAAGGGATGTTTCACCATAGACGGTACCCAAAACGGACGCCCTGCGGATGATTTTTGATGTATAAATCATTTTTCATAATAATAATAATAATATTATTATTATTATGAACCATTTTTTTATTATTAGATATATTTTTTTAAAAAAAAACCAGACCGGCCATTCGTCCGGTCTACTTCTCCCAACAAGACGCGCAGCATGCGGGTCCTTATCGGCTAGCCGGGGTCAATAGACCTCGGTCTTCCCTTGAGAGCACCGACCAGAAAAGGCCGGTTGGCCCTGGACCTCGCCTCGTCGGTGCCCCCGCACGCAGACACCGCCGCCTCCACTGGCGCCCGCTGCCGACGACCCCGCGACCCCACGCTCGACTGCCAGGGCCTCCGCCGGCCATGCCCGCTCGCCCTCGCACCTCACTCTCCAAGACACCCGCGGCTTTCCGAGAGTCCGCTGACCGCCTGGATTCCAGCCGCACCGCCGCACCCGCACGCCGGACCACCGCGCTACCTCGCTGAAATGCCCCAAAACCCACCAGAAACACTAAAAAACTTCCCAACTTTGACGATCGATTACAAACAACCCCAAACTCGGATTATGAAACCGTAAATTGCATTGGAAAGATCAAGATACCAATTATTCAGATATGGTATTTTCTATGGATTTAGAAAGCGTTTAAAAGCCATAAAATTGAATCAATCATGTAAGGGAATTAAAAAATGAGGAGACAAGATCCTACTTGGTTGGGCTTAGCCAGTTTCTTCGCGACGATCCGCTGGCCGAATCCGTAACCACCTTGGGAGGAGGAGGAGAAGAGCTTGAGCGGCCTTGGGGTGTTCCTTCCACCAGGGGTTTCAAAGGAGAAGGGAAGGGGGAGGGTTTGTTTAAATAGATAATTAAATTAATAAAAATTTAACTAATTTAATCCTTAATTTTAACCCACATCCGAAACTCTCGACGGGGTCAAGGTTAAGCCTCCCATAGGGTAAACACCACCTCCTGAGAACAAAGGTGGTCTCAGAATTTTAATCTGACACCATGTTCAATAGTTATTAAACTTAGCGCCTGAAGCTTCCAACTTACGAAAATGCCCCTGGTGGCATTTTCCACAGAAGGCCCGCACCCGCGAAACCTACACCCTTTCTAGGGTAAACGGAACATTATAGACTCAACGGTGACCTCAGTTTTCCAATCGGAGCAACTATTTAAGAGATACTTGAGTTTACCCATTAAATTAATAAATTAATTATTTTATTTATCCGTTTAACGTTCCGAAAGCGAGCGAGGGGTCCAAACGCCCCACGCCGACATGATTTATGTCTTTACTGGGGTAAAAATCCCATTTTGGAACCATCCGTGCACTCAGATCTTTGATCTGAAACTACTTTTAGGAGTTATCCCATTTATTTGGCATTCCCAGTGTGAATGCACTGAAAATTTAATTTCGGCCGCACCAGGGCTCGGAATCACACGTCGTCTGAAGGAACATCTCTGGAATAACATAAAGAATATTCCAATGTTTTTTATAGCCAAAAAATGGGTTCTTACATATTATTCTTTCTATTTTCACTTCCAAAACTTTTTATTAAATAAATAATATATTTACATAGAATTAAAATAGTTCTATATTGTTTTTGATAAATTTTAAACCCTAAAAGAAATTCAATTCTCCCGTCAAACACATTTTAAATTCTTTTTGAATTAGTTTTGAAAAATCATTACAAATATTTTGATTTATTGAACCAAAAATAACATCATCAATATAAATTCATAATAATAAAATATTAGAACCAATAGTTTTCTTAAAAAGTGTTGGATCAATTAATCCAATAGTAAATCCATATTTCAAATGAAAAGAACATATTATTTCATACCAAACTCTGTGTTCTTGTTTAAGGACATAGGGATCTTTAGTATGTTTAAAAAGAAAATTTGGATTATGAGGTTTTTTAAAATATGGAGGTTGTTCAACATAAACTTCCTCCATTAAATATCCATTTAAAAATGAATATTTAACATCTGTATGATATATTTTAAAATTCCTATGAGATTCATAAGCTAAAATGATTATAATAGATTATAATATAGCTATATGTGAAAAGGGTTCATCGTAATATATTCCTTCTTCCTGATTATATCATTTTTCAACTAATCTAGCTTTATTTCAGGTTATTATCCATAGCTCCTCTTGATTATTTCTAAAGAACCACTATGTTCCTATTACTACATTGTTGGTTGGTATATCTAGTACTTCCCAAACATTATTTCTTTTAAAATGGTTTAGCTCTTCTTGCATTTCTAACATCCAACACTCATCTTCTAAGGCTTCTTCAATAAACTTATGTTCTAACTGAGATAAAAAGGTAAAAAATTCATCTTAATTTACTACATTTCCTCATGTTCTAATTTATATGTATAGGTATCCTATATCAGTTTTTAGAGGATGGTTATTTATGGTTCTAGACTATGTAGGAATAACACTTTTAGGTTCTTCAGTTTCATGTTCTTCTAAACTGAACCAAATTTTATTAATATAATTTTCAAAATAATATGTAGGGGATTCAAGTCTAATGTTGTCAAATGATTTAGTAACATCATTTGTTTGATATTTCTCTTTAAGAAAATGGTTGGTTTCATCAAACATCACTTGAACTAATTCTTCCACAATCCTTGACTTTTTATTAAACCCTATATGATTTATAGGTAGCATAATATTCTAAAAATATTCCTTCATCTACTTTTGGATCGAACTTACCAGGGTAGTCCTTATTATTTAACTTATATAACTTTAAAAAAAAATCCTTTAAGTGATTTACTTTATGTTTTCTATTATTCCAATGTATATAGGATGTCCTTTTAAAAATAAGACTTATTAGAACTTTATTCATGATATGGTAGGCTATTCTTGAAGCTTCTTCCAAACGATATGTAGGAATAATGTGCCCATTTAGTATAGTCATTTCTATTTCATGAGTAGTTACATTTCTTCATTCCACAATTCAAATTTGTTGAGGAGTTCTTGTTGTTGAGAAGGTGTGTTTAATACCCATATTTGAGAAAAAATATTTAAATTCTTGATTCTCAAATTCATCACCATGATCACTTCTCAATAAAGTTATTTTTAAAACATTTTCATTTTGAATAATCCTGAAAAAACAATCAAAAAATATGAATACTTAACTTTTAAATCCTCAAAAATAAGCTGAAGTAAATCAATAATAATCATCTACAAAAACATAGACATATAATTTACCAGGCAAACTTTCTACTCAAGATGGTCTAAAAAAATCCATGTTGATAAGTTCTAAAGGTTTATATGTAGAATTTTTTGTAATATATTTGAAATAATATTTTTTCCAATTTGGAATGCTTCACAAAAGATATCATTATCAAATTTGAGGGTAGGAAAATCAGAAGCAAACAGTTTCATATATAATTTATGTAAATCATATATATTGTAGTGTTTAAGTCTTTTATTTTAAATCCATTACTCATTTTTCTTAG
Source organism: Viscum album (assembly GCA_963277665.1). NCBI lineage: Eukaryota > Viridiplantae > Streptophyta > Magnoliopsida > Santalales > Viscaceae > Viscum > Viscum album. The sequence continues at coordinate 732,635,903 of OY728136.1, read as the reverse complement.
TTGTTAAACAATTCACTATGTATTAACACAAGGAATTTATATTCAAAGTATAATAATTTTGAGTTCTAATTACTCTAAATTTAATAAAATAATCTTTAAATAAAGAGAATGAATTATTAGAAAATCAACAAAGAGGCCATCATCACAAAGTTGAGAAATACTTATCATATTGTGATTTAATCCTTACACATACAGTACTTTGTTGATTACGATAGTCTTTAGATCTCCAATGGTTCTAACTCCAAAAAAATTTCCTTTAGAATTTTCACCAAAAGTGACTAGTCCTCCAATCATTTGAGTTAGTGTATAAAAATTTCATGATTCTTCACTCATGTGTATGGAATAACAACTTTCTGTATACTATATATCATTTTTGTTCATGTGGACTTTTACCTATTCTTCTTCATCCATGAATCACATGTTGGATTTGAGATTTTATTTCTCCTTCTCTGAATAAAAATTTGATGAACTGTTGGAGTATTTAGATACACTCTAACTAGCTTTCACTACAATTTTTTCTTTTATGCTCATTATTAGTATTCTTCTAATATTTATTTTCTAAAATTTTTCTTTCATCATTCAATTGAAGGAAATCATGTCTATTGTGACCCAATTTTTGGAATTCACATCCTCAACCATCTCTAGTTTCTTTCTCATCCTTCTTGAAGGATTTTTAGAAGCATCTTTTCATCTTTTAAAATTTGATGGATTTCATAGCTCGCTCAGCCAGTTCCATTTCAGAGTATGAGGAATTAGAGTTTTTTTTAGTTTTTTCTTCTTGTTTTTTATGCTATTCTTAGAAGATGTTACTTTCAAGGAAGTATTTTCCCTTTTCACTTAAATAATATGATCTTCAACTTTAGATTTAATTTTTTATTCATACTTCATCATTATTCCAATTTGTTCCTTTATTGTCAAATTATTGATAGGTGATGATTGAAGACTAACAACATATATTTCATTGCATTTATAGAGGTTTACTCTAAGTACATTTAGTGCTCGATAAGATTGAATTATAGGATATCCCAAGGAAGTAGTGGTGTTTACAATCATAGTTAACCTTCCAATCATCTATGTAATGCTTTCACCATCAAACATTCTAAAAGTTTCAAATTTTAAATTGGGAGTAGTATATCTCATTTGGTTAATATTTTATATTCTTTCATAAGAAACTCAAATAGTTTTCTTCAATTCATAGGCAGTGGGACAATGTGATAAATGATTAAATTCATAAGGACCAAGTCTATAGATAACGTCACTAATTTCCTTTAAATTGATGTTTTATTCAGCTTCTGTTTCGGCACTCCAAGTCTCTCTTTTTTAGGAATCACATAATGAGTAATGATATTTTAATTGCCTTTGAATCCATTATTATACATATAGATAATCATTATATATTTCCAGTATATATAATTTTCTCCATTAAAGTATAGATATTGAACAATGGACATTCCTTTGTTGGGATCAGCCATTTATGTCTTTTTTGTATAGTACTTGTACTTTTCATCTTATTATGCATTATCTCAAAACCTCACCTATGTTACAAATTTTTATGACAAAATAATACAAAGTAACATAAGAGGGGTGAATTGTATATTTTTGATAATCTTCACTAATTCTGAATTTTGAATTCTTTTGTAATTTCTATAGATTTGTAGCATTTTCTATTGTAATAAGTATCAGCAATGGATAAACATTATTAAATAACAAAAAAAAAATTATAATGGTTTGGGGAAAAAAGACCCCACAATCCACTCCACCAATAATCTCTTTGTGATCTTAGTGAATTTCACCAGAAATGTCATCTTATCACAAGACCACAAATCCACAACTGAGTGCAGGAAGTTGACACCTTTACAAAAAATAATAAATAGAGCCTTCTTTTTATTTAACTGGGAACCAATTATCCACATCTTAGTAAATGCATTTTACACTTCACTGCAACTCAGTACGAGTAGTTAATACTCTAATAAATCATTAAAGTTTTATTTTTTGATGGTTTGGGTTGATCTTTATAGTTGTAGCAGCAGCAAATGAATGTAGATGGATATTCTTCTTCATAAATGAAATTCTTTTAGAAACAATAGTTACTAACTATTCTTGGAATAAAATTATCTTCTATAATAACATAAAAAATAACAGTAGTAATCTTACAGAAGCATGAGGATTTAATATGTATGTCACCAAAGTGTAGCCTCAGATTCAATCATTTTTAGCAGCAACACTATAAAATATATTCACAAGAATATAGTCATATGTGTGAATAAAAATTGTATCACACATATCACATATATTACACACACCACCACTCTGATTCAAAAATACATCGGTCATATAAACAGATTTCTTTCGGTTCAATAGATCCAATAAAATCTCCTGATTAAACTAGAAAATTCAAAATCTTATTGACCAGGGGAGTCATAACTTCCCTTAAGAACATGAGTGATTTTCTCAGATGAATATGGTTCTTTGAATCAATCATAATGATATTTTTTTCATTTCTAAAGAATTGATCCATTAGCATGTAATTCTTTCAATATCGTTGCATGAAACTCAGATTAAATCATGAATTTAAAACACTATTTGTTGAGTAAAAAAGAATAGGGTTTACCAACGTAGCGTATGGTTCATTTGTGTTGCATAGGGTTCTTACCAATGTATTCTTCCTTAACCATAATTTTATCTGCACATAATATGGGGATCAAAGGTATTGTAGGAATGATGATCCATATGTTCATTCTTTTCATCATAAGATTCCAAATGTATCATTTATTAACCATAAATTCAATTTTCCTTACATAGGGTTTGAATAGTTTCTCCAGATTCCAACATAGGGTTGATATTCCATACGTTTTTTGATTCCCAAACATTGGGTTTTTCATCCATATACTTAATATCCAGTGTAGGTTTGTTGCTCCATATGAAAACTATTTAGCATAGCATAAGAATGATGAACCATACGATCATTCACCAAACATAGGGTTTCAACAGTGTTTCAATAAAAAATCCCATATAATTACATTCCATAAAAAATATAAATAAAATCATGATATTAATTCCTAAAACATAATTAACACGACTTCATTAGGAAATAAACAAGGGTATTTTTAAGCATCAGAATTAACATTTAACATAGAGTATTGTTGAGACAATACATTCCCAACATATTCTCCTAATAAAATAGTGATGTCATTAACATCATATCTATTAGTGATCCATATTCCATTATTAAATAATGATTGACTCTACTTTAGTATTACTCTCATCACATTATGATTTAAGTAGACCATCATTTCAATTATATCATATATAACTCTTGGATATATATATGGATAGTTAATTCTTATGATTCATATGATGAACTATCCAATCTATAGTAATAATCATACCTAACTATTATGTTTCACTTTTCTAGTGAAACACAAATCTCACAATGAGATATTTTACCATGTTTTTTATTCCCTTTCATGTTATTTTCAAAGAATTATTATTTTATTATACACTACTTAAACATGATGATTCATGGGAACTCAACATTAACACAAACCACCATTTTATATGATTGATCAAATCCTGATTTCTTTTTTTGGAAATATTCCAATTCCATTTAATTGGTTCAGTGGTTTTAAATTCCATCTTATTAATTTTGAGATGTGTTAGATACATGTCACATCTCTTGAATTCACCATACATATTTATTATCTTACCGATTATATTTATGGGTCTTATACACAATCAACCAAATTAAATATAACAATTATGCTATTAATTATTTGTACTATGTGTCAGCATTAAAATATTTAAATTGAAATTTTCAATGGAATTGTAAATTATTAAATCATAAGAAACTAATTTCATACTCAATATCTCTTATGATGTAAAATATAATTAACCCTCAATTTTATAGATATATCCTAAACTACCAAACCTATGATAATTCTAACTCAACTACTTATTATCCACAGATCATTATTTAATAGTGATATAAGGATTAAACAATTATTTTAATTCCAAATAAGTTATAATATAAGATAAATTTATAATTTAAATTTATAAAAAACAAACCACAAAACATTAATTAAATTAAATCTTATATAGTAACTAGCATGAACCTACTTAAATGTCGAGTATTTTATTTATTGAAATATTTTAATCATTTTGAACAATGTATAAAATAATCAAAATATAAATATTTTAATATTTATGAATATTATAAATAGGGTGATAATTAAATTAAAAAAAATTCAAAATTTAAGAATGGAACCTACAAAAACATCATTACTTACGTATAAAATATTTTATTATTTCATATATGCATGAATATAAACTTCTTATAAATAAAAATATTAAAATCTATGGACTTTATATATATATTTGTAAATATGAACAATTCATATCTAAAAATATAGGAGTATTTCAAGATTAAAAATTAAATGGTAAAAGTGGATAGATTATATTTATTAAATGATATAATATTTGTGAAATATAATACCATTATATCATGTGTCTCAATTTAAATGAACCTTCCATATCACATAATGTGGCAATATTTTTGAGTCGTTATTCTTAATGATATCTTTTGAATCCTTTATGTTGATAAATTAATATAAACTAAATTAATTTTAATAGTGGTCACTTTAAATTTATTTAAATATTTAGTATTACATGAAGAAAATTTATTATTCGGATTTCCCACACTTGGGACTTTAATTCTACCAAACTATCAACATATCAAAATGGCTACTTCAAAAACTATAAAGCTATAAAAAATTAGAACAAATTGAAGGATCATTTTAATAGAAAACTAATTTATCAGAGAGTCATCAATGAACCAAAAATATATTTTGAGAAATATTGAATTCTATCTAGCATCATATATTTACAAAGATGTAGTTTCGATGATCATATTTCTCTTTCCATTAAATATATGTAAAATATCAAGATAAAAATAATTTTTTAATTATTGATCATTGTCTCTATGATTAGATGAGAGATGATGTTGCTTTGACATTATGTTCTTTTATTTTTCTCCTCTTCTTTCATTGTAAATGTACCAAACATTTCTTTAGTAATATTTTTCTTTTTATCAATCTGGTTGATCGAAGAAGTCTCATGGTAAGAACATGGTTGTTGTTCATCATTCTAATAAAAGAAGGTTTTAGGATAGATTCTTCTTTTTTCCAATAATTCATTAAAGATTTTATTTATTAGAACCTAAAATATTTAGATCATGGCTTTGATCCTCCTGTATCCTTTGAAAAAAATAAAATAAATTCCAAGTATAGTAATATGGAAATACTTGTTAATTTAATTTCTGGAATGTACATATTGTTTATCGAAAACCATGTGAATTATTATTTACAAATTCAATTATGAATTTTCTATATATCCTTATATATATACTTTTATATTTTGTATTGATTTTATATTCTGAATTACATTATATTTTAATTACATTATAATAGTTTAGAACTATTATATGTTGATCTATGTAAAATATATTAAAATAATGGGTATTAAAATTCAATAATTTTTAATCCTTTAATTCACCCCCTCATAATTTTCAATACTTGCATAATATTTAGTATTAGATAAATTCAATATATTTAAATTATATATTTAATGAAAAAGAAATTTATTACAGTAGATAATCATTTAATATGAACTATTGATGGTCTTCATCAAAATTGGACACCAATTTTTGATAGTTTTGATTATAAATATTAGTATAGTGGAATGAAAACATATATTATCAATAAAAAATTTTATAAAAATATAATTATAATCTGTGAATAAAAGATAATAGATAACGTTTTTATTGCTTTTACTATTGAGGATAAGGATGAGATTTAATAAAACTTCAATGTTTGGAATTATTTATTATTTGAAATTGATTGGAATATATATATTCATATTTAAATTTAAAAGATGGATAATGGAATATGGAAGAAGTTATATATTTATCATTTTTGAAAATCTTATGTTTTGGAAATCAATATATAAAGGCATAGAGAAAAATATAATTGGTTTTATTTTCTTCTGAAATATCTATTTTATCAGATGTATAAAGATTTATAAATATTATTAATATTTTATAATCATTGGGATAAATGAAAATTATGGATAAGATGATGTCTAAGAAAATTATTGATATTATTTAATGAGAATGGGAATTAAAGGGAACAAGATTGGAGCATACTAATCATATTAAAAATATTATGTTTGATATTATTATTGGAATATGAATATAATATGAGTTTCATTTAATATTATGTGAGTCGAATAAAAATAATGGGAATAAGAGAGCTTCATTGATTACCAAAACTAAAAAAGGTGTATATAAAACTTATTGTCAACTTAATGAAGATTAATTTTCTCAAATAAATAAATATATGGAAAAATTGAGGGGAGAACCTCTAAACTATAATAATAAAATGTAAAGTAAAAAGATATATGTGATTGAGGAGATAAATCCATTCACCCTTAAGTGGTCTCTCATTCATTGAAATATATATATTTTATTCACCATCCATCACAAAATTAAATTATAATTATCCTTGTATTTCTTTCTTCATTGGCTATTGGTGCTTATCCCCTTCACCTTTAGTGTGGTTACCTTCCTATTGGGTTTTCATTTTCTTCACTGTTTCAAATGATTATTCTCTATCATTAACATTTAGTTTCACTTTGTTTGTTTCCTCTACTTTTGGATTAATTTTCACCTATATTTCCTCTGGATTCAGTGTTTATTGATGGATTTTATACTACTTTTGGGCCTTTGACCCTCTATTTTTCTCTTTCTTTATCACTATATGGTTCATTGGAAGTTTTCATAGTGACTCATTGTTTATTGATGGATTTTATACCTTGGGGTCGATTTTGTAAGAGAGCGTGGGGAAGGTTTCATTATCATGTATGATGGTGAGGGGTATTCCTTAAAAGAGGTAGATGGTTAGGGAGTGGTGGAATATTTTTTTTAGTTTATACTACTTGAAATTTTCCCATTATTCTTAACATATATATTGCACGTGATACCATTTTCATCTTGGTATGATTCCCTAAATCATTTCTCATATTTAATTTTCCTCCCCTATATTCAATCCCTTTAACCCTCTTAATTAGGGAATGGTTCTACAATGATTGTTTATTAATATTTCTTTCAATACATCGATGTAATTAAGTGGTGAAACTCTAATTAATGGAGTTTTTTATACTTAATTGTAGTGGAGAAGGTGTTGTTGGGATTAATTCATACATGGAAATTTTTGTGATAGTGGTGGAAAAGGTTTTATTTGATAGAGGTTATAAGAAGGTAGTTTCATTTGGAGATGATTCACCACGGCAGAACTCCCAAATCATTAAATGCAGTGATGGATTCTGGTTTTGATGGAATTATCCTTTTTTATGATTGGTTTTATAACGTCCCGTAACTGGGTGTCACAAAATGGGTTCCCCAAACCCGCTTGGTCACATGACCTCAAGAGCATTTCCCTAAATGCCAGAGGATACCGATTAGCAGCAAGGGCCTAGGACTGATAGTGGGGAAACTATATCCTCATTTGTCAGAGTGTAGTGTAGTGAAAATAAATATAAACATACAAAAGCAGAAGCAGTAAAAAATATAGGCCTAAAATGGACATCGGAACTGAAGTAAAATATAACCAACAGTCATATATATGATGATGTAATATGTCTCCAATTCTAAGAAAGCATCCAAAACAGGATACATTACAATTTGATACAATACAGCACATGGTACAAAGTATAGAAAAACAAATCTAAAGCAGTGCAATAGGAACTTAGTAGCATCACAATCCTATGCTCAATCCCATTCTCTCCTACTCCTCTACAACAATCATGTACATGTATAGGTACCCTTTCCCTTATCGACACCTGCAACAATATAATCTTTTTGGGACCAAGACATGACCCAAACAGGGTGTGAGAAATATATCCCAATAGGAAACCACCAAATTCATTTGCCCAACTATTAGTGAAAATATGCAATAATAGTGTGCAACAATGAAATGTAGTAAACTACAAAGTACTAAAAAGTAACCATTCCAACTAGTTACATTACCATTTAAATAATTATTTAACAATTCAATATAATTGAATTATGAGTTTCCCGAGACTCTGCATCGACTGAAAATCTCCTATATAGTGCCATAGCAGAAACCTCAACATGCTATATAACGAGTAAAAGATAATAATAATACCAATAATGTGCTTTATATTGGAAGGTACAACATAATAAATCACCATAGTGAATATTCAAAGTAAACATTGTCCTCAGACATGCAAATCCTTACCCTCATCCAAATAGAAATGAAACCCTCAGGTGACTGCCCTTAGGAATTACGAATATTTCCATCATGCATATGAGATATCTCCCTCTGGCACAGAATCTACTACCCTCAGGCATAAGAAAATTTTCCCTTAGGCTAAACAAAACATTTCCCTCGGGCTAAACAGAACCCTTCCCTTAGCCAAAACAGAACCTTGCCCACGGGCTAAATAGAAAACTGCCCTTAGGCATTCCATCAGAAAAGAAAGTAACTGGGCCGAGCCCAATGTATAATCAATAAATTTATATATGTTTCCTCCCACAGAAACTCAAAACATTCTATAATCACGGCATACCCACATGTATCCTGGCCAAACGACTAAACAAGGGAAACACACCCGCGGGGTTTCCCTAGATCAAGAAACGATCTCAAACAGTAGTTTATACTTATTCATTAGATTACCTATGCAATTTCTAGGAATCTAAATAGTCAATGCCTCAACCATATGACACCACAAACTTGGGCTCATGGAAAAACAGGACAAAAAATCAACTCGAAAGTTGAAATTAAACACAGGACCACTTACCACGATCTCCTCTGATCGATATACGTGAAAGGAGCCTCCCGAAATGACCAAGAACGACATAGATCTGAGATGAAAGATTACCCACTAAAACCTAAATAACTTCCCTTAGGGAAATAATTGGAAGGAGAGAATCAAGGAGAGGGGATACCTTACACGCACGGTTCAAACGAAATTGATGATGGAAGAATCAGAGTCTCGGTGAGCGATTGGGAGCACCTCAATGTCTTAGCTTTCTCTCCCGCAGCTCCTGGTGAGTCCTCCGCCTCCTCTGCCGAATGAGGAGGATATTTCATCTTTTTAATAAAAAATCATAACTACACGGTGTTTACTCTCAAGTGAACGACATGTACTTTCCTTTTAAATTGTTCCTCTGGCGGCTACTTTCCACCGCCTCACTATTCATCTGCCGACTTGATTACACAACGTGTATTAATATGTACACAGTGTGTACCATCATTCCTCTGCTGAATACTTCCACCGCCTTACTGTTCATCTACCGACTGATCACATGACGTGTAGTAATTTTTACACCCTTAATCACCGACAAGCCTACTCGCCTTGTATTCTCTTCCTGCACGGCCAAGGTACATGGCATGTGTACAAAAGTACATTGCATGTACCCATAAATTTGAGATTTTTCCCCACATTTCCCTTTTTTTCTTCAAAAACACTCAAGGAAAAATGGAAAATAAGAAACCCATACCTCAAGAATAAGAACTGGGTTCTTACAAACTTCTCCCCTTAAATCAATTCATCCTTGAATTTACCTTCCAAGGGTGGTGAAGATATATCTACGAAAAATTTTGGCCACTAAGCATGTATGGCGATCTCTCGCTCCCAGGTTTCGTCCTACACTTGGCCATGCAGCCAAAACACCCGTACGAGAGGAAATAACCGGCCTTGGAGAATATTTATGCTCCTATCAACAATACGAATAGAATTCTCCTCAAAGGATGCATCAACCTAAAGTCAAACCTCTATAGACTTAAAAACATGAGACGTGTCTGAGTGATAATAGCGCAGCTGAGATATGTGGATGATGTCGTGCATGTCCAGCTACCTCTGTGGTTACTGCAACAGATAGGCAACCGACTCGACTCTCTCTAGAATCTCAAACGACCCTACATACCTCGGTGAATATTTACCCTGTCTCATGATCCGCCTGTGTCCCAACCTCGGTGAAATGCTCAAGAAAACCTGATCCCTAACCACGAACTTCAAGGGTCATATGCGGTGATCAGTATAAGATTTATTATGAGATTGTGCATCAGCCATTTACTTCTGAATCAACTGGACCTGCTTTGAAGTCTCCTATATGAGACGTGGTCCCAAAAAATTTGTATCACCTGCCTCCAACCAGCACAATGGTGATCGGTATGGTCTACCATATAAAGCCTTGTAAGGTGCCATCACAATAGTTTCCTGAAAAATATTATTCTAGAAAAACTTGACCAAGGGTATGTGCTTCTCCTAAGTGCCCCCAAAATCCAGGACATATGAAAGAAGCATGTCCTCTAGCTCCTGTATTGTACGCTCTGATTGGCCATCGGCCTAGGGGTGGTAATATGTGCTTAGAAGCTCCTGTATACCCAGTTTCCTCTGAAAACTCTACCATAAATGAGATATAAAAGATGTGTCCCTATCTGAAATGATAGAAAAAGGGACCCCATGAAGACGTACTATATCTCGGATATACAGCTTCCTGAGCTCGTCAACACCAAAGGTCTCCTTGATCGGCAAAAAGTGAGCTACCTTCATAAGTCTATCCACAACAACCCATACGACATCATGGCCTCGAGGTTACCTCAACAACCCAGTCACGAAGTCCATCACGAAATCATCCCATTTCCACTCTAGAATGGGTAACTGTTGTAACATCTTGGATGGCCTATGATTCCCCACCTTCACCTGCTGACAGGTGGAACATCTTGTAATAAAACCAGCTACCTCTCTTTTCATACCTGGCCACCAATACTGACGTCTCAAGTCACTGTACATTTTGGTAACTCCAGGATGAACTTCCAAAGAATAACCATGATATTCCTGCATTAACACCTCACCTATATCCCCCGTAACACACACTCATTAATGGATACACAATACCTCATCATCACCTATCGTCCAACCAGGAGGAGGGTCCTCACTTTCCACCAAATCCTGCAAAACTAGGCCTTCCAAATCTGATAGATGTCTCATCCTCACTCTATCTAGGAGGGTAGAATTCACATATAAGGATGAAATATAGGTTCCCCTCTGACTATCGTGCACCTCCAAATCCATCTCAGAGAACAAATCCATAAGTTACCACTCACCACTGGTCTCCTGCACTGCCTGTATTTGAGTCTTCCTACTTAGTGCATCAGCTACTGCATTACCCTTAGCAGGTGTATAGGCAACCTCAAAGTCGAAGTAATGAAGGTATTAAACCCATATTCGTTGTCTCAAATTCATTTCACACTGGGTAGAGATGTATCTAAGACTTTTGTGGTCTGTAAACACCCTAAAATGTTCTCCCAAGAGATAATGTATCCAACAACGTAACACATGAACAGCTGCAGCCAACTCAAGATATTGCATTGGGTTATTCCACTCATGTGGCCTCAACTTGTGAGACCCGTACGCAACTACTTGATCACCTGACAAAAACAGTTCTCTCATCCCAATACTTGATGCATCACAGTAAACTATACAGCTCTTCCCTTTCTCTGGAAGTATCAGGAATCGTGCTGATGTCATCCTTCACTTCATCTCCCGAAAGGTTTTCTCACAAGATTCTGACCAAATGACCTTCATACCCTTTATAGTCAATCCTTTCAATGGCACTGCTAAGTGGGAGAAGTCCTATATAAAGTATCAGTAGAAACCAACCAGCCCCAAGAAACTGCATATTTCAAACACGTTCTCAAGATACTCCCAAAAAAATACTGCTCTCACTTTCTCTAGGTCTATTGAAACTCCTTCCTCTGTGACAATATGACCCATGAAGTGAATCTGGTCCATCAAAAAGTGTCAATTTTAAAGCTTAGCATATAACTGATGCTCTCTCAGTTTAATCAGTGAGATCCCAAGATGAGTCGCATGGTCGTGTCGAGTGTGAGAGTACACCAAGATATCGTCCACAAAGACTACCCCAAAAGAATCAAGATATGGGTGGAACACACGATTCATCAAATCCATGAAAACTTATAGCATGTTAGTGAGTCCAAACGGCATAACCAAGTACTCGTATAGACCATATCTGTTCTAAAAGTCTGTAAGTGGTATGTATGATGGTCTAACATTCAACTAATGATATCCGGATCTCAATTCAATATTCAAGAACACTCATGCTCCTCGAAGTTGATAAAAATGATCATAAATCCTTGGTAAAGGATATCAGTTTCTTAACTGTCAACTGGTTCAACTTATGATAATACACACAACGTTTGAGGGTGTCATCCACCTTCTTCACAAACAGGATAGGTGAACCCCAAGGACATGTACTGGGTCAGATGAAACCCTTTTCTTGTAAGTACTCTAACTGACTCTTGAGCTCCTGTAATTATTTTTTAGCCTTATTATATGGAGTAATGGAAACTGTTGTTGCTCCCAGCACAAGATCAATAAAGAAATACACCACTCGCTATGGAGGTAGAACAGAAAAGTCATCCGGGAAGACATCCCTAAAACGATTTACCACTAGAGGGGAATCCTTTTGAAAAGTTCCCTGGTCATCCATATATAAACTCACAATCTTGGCTGTCTCTCCACCTCGCCAATGATGCTCAGGTCCAACTCGGCTCGCCTGGACATCCCATTCACCCTTGTGTAGAAACTCTCCACCCTCTAGTGACGTGAAACTCACCTTGTGATGTTAGAAATCTACAAAGGCTCGAAAGGGTACCAACCAGTCCATCCTGAGAATGATTCCATAGCTCTTCATCTCTAAGACATAGAGGTACCATAGAAAGTGACACCCACCAACCTCTAGGGGGAACCCCTTGCACTGACCCACACCTTCCATTCTAATTCCCAACAGATTGTTTAGCGTCATGATATCAGAAGAAGAAGAAACACAGAGCTCAAGGATCTCCATAATGGGAATTGATATAAAGCTATGTGTAGCATGAGTATCGAAAAGTATAGAAGATAAAATAGAAGAAACTACAATAGTACTTCTGACAGTGGAAGGTCTGGGATCCTACTCTTGTTGGGTCTGTTGCACTGTATATGTCTGCCTAGTGTCGTGGCCCTACGATATAGCCTAGCTACTCTGAGCTGAACCTCCCTACCGTCTATGAGATCCTAGTGCTTCCTACCATGGCCACGACCACCTCCTCATCTTGAACGTCCTAATGTATTCCAATTACCTGACTGTTAGGATTTTTTTGGCCCTACTCCTGCACGTGGAGTCTTCAAAGAACCCCTCTCACTAGTCACTGGTGGAAATGCCCTTCAAAAATGCTAAAGATGACCTATCATGCTGCAAGATTAGCACTCCACTAGGTCACGTGGACACTAAGGTCTCTTGTTCCCCTCTTTACCACACTAGTAACACCTTACTGGGCCACCTGAAGAATTATTATGTCTATTACTACCATGGTGAGAGAAATGCATCTGCATCTTCCTATTGCCGGTAGAAATAGTACCAGACACCGATGCCAAATTGCCCTGGTCTACACCACTATCTTCCCATAGGTTCTTATTAGTAATCAATGTCTGGTTTAAAATAGAATGCATTGTAGGAAACCTGAAAATATTCACCAATGCTTGGATTTCATATTGAATACCAACATTAATGTGTCTATCCCTCAACATCTCATCACCCACCAAAACAGGTGCAAAACATTGTAGCTCGGTGAAGCAGGAAGAATAGTCCATCACTGACCTGATGCCCTGCTACAAATTCATGAACTCTCAAGCTCGATCATCCCTCAGCATCTCTGGAAAGAAAGAGTCATATAAGACTTCCTGAAAATATTCCCACGCCATGTATAAGTGATGCTTAGTCTGGGTGATAACATCCCACCATCTCTTGGCGAAATCACGCAGCATGTAAGTAGTCAGCTTGACCCTCCTCCCAGGAGGCATCTCCAAATGTTCGAAGATCGTCTATATAGAATCCATCCAATACTCCGCAGTTTGTGGTCCGCCATCCTCTAAAAACATAGGCGGATGCTGCTATTGGAATAAATGTGTCAGCTCTACCATAGATTTGGAAATCGAAAGTACTCCCTAGAAGGCTTTCATGAACCGTATGAAGCCTTCATGGAACTGTGCATCAACACCTATGTCTGATATAACATCTAGAGCCACATCTGGCACTGCTGGATGATCCATCAATAGTCCATGGCCTACCATCTCTAGATTATAATAGTCGCGACTCTCTTAGCGAGCAACTCGAGGTCGTCTAGGCAACATGACTCTACAAGGTCAAACACACGCATTAGATTAAGATCATCAATGGCTAAGAACTGGAAACTTAAGAAGGGAACCAGATAATGAAAAAATTTATGTTTTACAAAACAAGACTACATGGCGTGGTCCCTTAAGTCTTTCACATGGGTCTGTACTGCTGCCAGAACTGGTCTTCTGACACCCCAAACACATGGTGTGTTGTCCTTACACATGGTGTGTACTTGAATTTTCTTCCCCTCCCTGAGTCCTTCTACATGGCTAAGCCACACAGATCCCCTTAGAACAAGTTTACACAGTGTGTTACACCCACACACGACATGTATACCAACCTATTTCCCCATCCACGCGGCCAAGTCCACACGGTCTCTCACTGGTCAAGACTAAATGGCGTGTCCCACAGGTACACAGCGTGTACTAGATGAGCTTTACCGACCTGCGTTGTTCGAGACATGATCAGATACACGGCTCACACTACAAGGCGTGTTCCAGAAGGACACGGTGTGTACTTTGAAAAGATAACATTGACCCGTGTTGTTAGCTACATGAACGGATCCCAAGATTACACTACACGGTGTGTTCATAATTGACACGAAGTGTATAAGATAATATTTCTATGTCCGTGTTTTTAGTCACACGGGCAAACACAGGGTCAAAACAACAGGGTGTGTACAACCGGTACACAGCGTGTTCTCGGTAAAATCTAGAAAATCCATGTTCCCCCCACATGGTGGGTCACACGACATTATACTACACGACATGTACATATAAGTACATGGTGTGTACTTAAAAATATTTTTCTTTCATTTCATCTTGAACGGAAGAGCACACTGTGTGTAGTCAAAATTGCATGGCGTGTATTCTTGGTTTTTCCAGACAGTAAGCCTCAAAAACTACTCCCAATCCCCTTTTCTTTAGAATCAAGTGTCGGTATGCCATATTCAGATCTGTGGGGGCCAATACTCCCCGTGAACCCATGTTCAGCATCTGAACATTCACATTATAGTAAAAAACACAATAAAAGGCTGGATCATGATCCACTAAATTCCAGTCCACGAGAGCCCATACTTCTTGAGAACCAAAGTTTAGCATCCATAAACCCAACCGTAACATGTACCAACACCATATCAACAGTAGGTGTGTCTATCAAAGTACCTATCACTACAACATTCATTTTCTAGCACAACAACAACCACAACAACATGCAATTTCTAATGCTCCTACATGGCCTAGAAACTATGCATGGCATGTGATTCTAACATGTGCCTAAATAATGCATGAGATGGCATACCCTCATCTCATTGAGTTGCAACTAAATAGATCCAATTATATAAATATAAATAGAACACCACAAGTGCATCACCCTACGGTGAAATCAAATCAACTGTAAAATTGAAAAACTATATAAATTTTAACACAAGGTAAATTGGATTTTCCATGTACACAGGTTAGTTACTCTCGGGTAAAGCTTATTACCAAGTACCAATTCCATCCTATCCCTGTCTATAGGCTACAAATAGTATGTCAACAAAATGAAACCATTGATACAACTTTTTAACGTCCCAGATCCGGGTGCCACACAATGCGTACCCCGATCCTAGTTGGTCACGTGACCTCAAGCACATTTTCCCAAACACTAGAGGCTGGTGACTAGCAGTGAGGGCCTATGACTGCTAGTTGGGAAACTATGTCCTCATTTGTCAAAGTGTAGCGAAGCAGAAGTAAATATAAAAATACAAAAGAAGAAGCAGTAAACAATATAGACCTGAAATGTACAACGGAACTGAAGTAAAAGATAACCAACAACCATATATATGATGATGCAATATGTATCTAATTCTAATAAAGTAGACAAAACAGGATACCCTGCAACTTGATACAATATAGAACAAGGTACAAAGTACAAAAAAACAAAACAAAAGTAGTGTAATTGGAACTCAACAGCATCAAAAGCCTAAGCTTAGTCTCATGCTCTCCTACTCCTCTACATCAATCATATACCTATGTAGGGACCCTTTCCCTTATCGACACCTGCATCAATATAATCTGTTTGGGCCCAAGACATGACCCAAATAGGGTGTGAGAAAAATAAATCCCAGTAGGCAACCACCAAAGGCCCGCACCCAACTGTCAGTGAATGTGTGCAACAGCAGTGTGAAATAATGAAATGTAGTAAAATAGGAAGTACTCAAAATTAACCATTCCTACCAGTTATATTACTATTTTAATTAATATTTAATAATTCAATATAATTGAATTATGAGTTTCCCAAGACTCAGCCTCGACTGAAAATATCCAATACCATGCCACAGATGAAACCACAATAGGATATCTAACAAGTAAAAGATAATAATAGTACCCATCCTGTGCTTTATCTTGGAATATACAACACAAGAAATCCCCATAGTGAATATTCAAAGTAAACATCAACCTCAGACATGAAAATCCTTACCCTCAGGCAAATAGAAACGAAACCCTTAGGGGACTTCCCTCAGGCATAACGAATATTGCCCTCATGAATATGAGATATCGTCCTCAGGCACAGAAGCTACTACCATCAGGCATAAGAAATATTTCCCTCAGGATAAAGAAAACCTTGCCCTCAGGCTAAACAAAACCCTGCTCTCAGGCTAAATAGAACCTTTCCCTCAAGATAAAAAGGACACTACCCTCTGGCATTCCCTCAGAAAATAAAGTAACTGGGCCAATCCCAATGTATAAGTAATAATTTTATATATGTTTCCTCTCACGAAAACTCAAAACATGGAATAATCACGGCATACCCACGGGTATCCTGGCCAAATGGCTAAATAAGGAAAATGCACCCATGGGGTGGTCCTAGATCAAGCAACGATCTCAACCAGTAGTTTGTACATATTAATTAGATTACCTATGAAATTCTATGTATCTCAATAGTCAAAGCCTCAGCCATACGACACCACGAACATGGTCGTGTGGCAGAATAGTATACAAATTCAACTCGACAGTTGTAATTAAACACAAGACCACCTACCTTGATCTCCTCAGATCGATATACGTAAAAGGCGCCTCCCGAAATGACCAATAATAACATAGAAATGAGATGAATGATTACCCATTCAAAACTAAATAACTTTCCGTAGGGAAAGAGTTTGAAGGAGAGACTCATGGAGAGGGAAGATCTTTCTTGCGAAGTTCAAATGAGATTAACTGCAGAAGAATCAGAGTCTCGGTGAGCGATCGGGAGCTCCTCCAAGTCCTGGCCTCCTATCCCACAGCTCCTGGTGAGTCATTTACCTCATCTACCAAATTAGGAGGCTACTGCCTATTTTTAACGAAAAAACATAACTACACGGCATGTACTCTCTAGTACACGGCGTGTACTTTCCTTTTAAATTGTTCCTTTGGCGTCTACTTTCTACCGCCTCACTATTCATTTGTCGACTTGATTACACGTCATGTATTACTAAGTACATGGTGTGTACTATCATTCCTCTGGTGGCTACTTCCACCACCTTACTATTCACCTAACGACTGATCACACAGCTTGTATTACTAAGTACATGACGTGTAGACAGTTTTTACACCCTTAATCACCGACAAGCCTACACGCCTTGAATTCTTATCCCACATGACCAATGTACATGGTGCATGTACCAAAGTACATGGAGTATACCCATAAATTTGAAATTTTTTTACCACGTTTCCCTAGTTTTCTCAAAAACACTCAAGGAAAAAGGAAAAGAAGAAACACATACCTCAGGAATAAGAACCGGGTTCTTACAGGTTATGGATTTTCAACTTTATTTTTGTTTTGGTATTTCTCCTTCTTAGTAGTGACTCCTTATAAAACACTAAAATCACTCATATTCCTTTCCCCCCAAAACCAATGATGAATGGTCCTTTTTACTCATCATTCTATAATATCATTTGAAGCTAACTTTTAATCTGGTTTTACATTTTCTACACAAAAAGTGGTGTGGTTACAATGTGTGCATGCTATATGGTAGAGTTTACATTTTATGATGCGATGGATAATACAGGTTTGGATCATGAAATATTTGAGTGTCTATAATTGGTGTTCAGTATATAAGAATTTTATACCATTGGAGTTTGACTTTTAAAGTGTGAATGTTTTTTGTGATAGTGATGTAGGTTTTTATTGATATTTGGTTAATATGAAGTATTCTATTCAATTAAAGTGTTTTTTGTGTGAAATTGATTGATTTCGATTTTATTATCATTAGGTGGCATGCGACATCCTCATCCAATGCATCACAAGGTCATAAGGCCGACAGAGATTGAGCCTTGTTTGCATTTTTATCTCATTAATACGCATTCTCTTCAGTGATGTATCTTTCCATAGATCCTTATATCTCTCCTCACCTTGGTTACTTCATTCAGCTTTTAAAGAATGTGTTTTTTGTACTTTTTTGGGGGTTGTATGATTGTATTGATTTCGGATGAATTTCTCCAAACTCAATTTTTTATCTTCATATTGTTGTTCTAGATTCCACTAAACCTAAAAGTATCTTTCAAAAAAAATTATAAATTTTATTAAAGAGAGGATAGATATTAAATTTATAGAATAATTTAGGATATAAAAGAGTCAAATGATATTACATGTTATGAATGTAAAAAACTGGGGCATATTAAGAAAGAATATACTAGAATGAAGAATATAGAAAAGTATTATAGAAAAAAAATAAATATAAATGAATAAAACATCAAAATGAAACTATTATATGGAGTTCCTTTGAAGATTATTCTTTGGAAAGTAGTTTATGTAGTGATGGTAGTTAGAAGATTTTTTGATATACAAACACTACTTCTCCAAAAGATGAAATGTGTGTTATGGATAATATTAATCATTCATTTACAACTAAGTAGTTAAATTATTTTTATTCTTCAAATGAGTAATAATATGATTCTCTTTTAATGGATGAAATAAAATAATATATAGAGAAATTATAATGTTCCAATAAAATGTTATGTATTAAATATAAATGTTCCAAAGAATGTATTTCTAAGGATAATGAAAGTATTTTTAACATAAACACCAAAATGAATATTACTATTACTATTACTATGTCTAATAAAAATCATGGTGAAATTATAAAACAAAAGTTTGAAATATAATTTCTAAATAAGGTTCTACACAACTTCACACCAGGAAGGAAAATTCTAAAAAAAATAAGACTTTAGAAACATCTAAATATTATATCTAAAGTGTGATTTTATTCATTAAAAATAACATATTTTAAATCAAATTATTTAGTTATAGATAATTCACCTTTTCATTTATTATCAAACTTAAATAAAATGGATAAAATATTCTCTTTGAGAAAGATACAATCATTTAGTATAGAAAATGATTACATATTGAGGAAAATTTTTATTCTTAAAATAGATTTCAGATGGTTTCAGTACCTAAAGTTTTATTTTGTAATTGTCTATATCTAGTGAAGTTTGGGTACCAAAATATGTAGCTGTAAAATTTTGAGGATAAAATATCGAGTAGAAATAGTAAAATTATTTGGTATATGGATATTAGTTTCACCAGATATATTATTGTCCAAAAGTAGGACATAAGAATCATAAATAAATTTAAATAAATACATATTATTTTTATGAAAATGTGGTATGGTGTGGTTTATATTACATATTCATAAATAGTGAATCCTTTTTTTTGAATGTTATTTTAAATTTCATACTTAATCACAACCTCATTTCAAAAATGAAATTGTGTGACTAGGGTTACTCTGTGAACTTTGGAAATGATATCATAAATTTAATATAACTATTTTATAAATAGCTCACACATTATCTTCATATTGATATGATATTTTTTATATCAAATATTGAGAGAATGAGGACAACAGAAGTTTTCATTTCCTAGTGAAATAGAGGATAATTCTTAGGTTTAGTATAGAATATTAAGATACTATAATGTTTTGACCTTAACTAAACTGACTAAGAAATAAATTTCAAAGGATATTCTAAAACATAATTTTAATTATTTAAAATTCTATGATACTTGATAATACAGAAAGAAATATAAATTTAGATTTAAATTAACAGGTTATGTATCAATAAACTTTCTTTATATGGGTTTTCATTCCCCCACATTAGTAAAATAGTAATAAATCTATTTAAAAAGATTTATTTTCTAGTCCAATTTGAGAAAGACCTTCCTATAATCACAATCCAAACTGATCATTGGGGATATTTTCATAATCTAGAGTTTGACACATTTTATAGTGAAAAATTTAATAAACACAACTTTATATATCAAGGAACACCATAACATAATAGATTTGTTGAAATAATAGAGAAAAACCACCCAATGATATCTCAGTATATATTATTTAAATTTCATGTTTTTAAATATTTTTGGGATGAAACTCTGATTATTGGGTATTATAATATAAATCACATTTTTCATTGTCTATTTTTAAAGTATACTACCTAATATTTATAAAATTAAAGGGAATTGAAAGTTGGAAACTTCAGATTTTTTGGATTTAATATATTTATAATTATATGCTATTCATAAAATGATCACATATTGTTAAAGAAAAGGTGCATGTGACTTTTAATTAAATTGATCAATTTATCTAATATATTTAAAATCATATCAAATATAGATGTTATTTAGAGGTTATTTTTAAAACCTCCTTAATCATATAAAATTTCGTTTTTGAAACAGAAATATCATATATCACAAAATCAAAATTAAATATTTTGGAATTCAATAATTTCATAGAAGTGGGAAAATCGTCATATTTTACTAAATAAATAATATATTATTAAACGATTATCTTATTAAAATTGTTATTTTTAATGTTAATAAACTATTCGAAAATATAAGTTCATTATCGAATGAGTGTGAACATCTTTCATTATTATCATAAATTTAACTAAGAGTGGAAGATAAATTCATAGGTTATAAAACCTAGATAATGGATATGATAAAAGAACATAATCATTTTGAATAGAATAAGGTTTATCCTTTGTTTAAATTTCTTGATAATCTCCTTGTTATGGGTACTCAATGGGTTTTCTAAAATAAATGTGATGAAAATGGACTATAGTTCAGAATAAGTATAGACTTATTTCAAATTTTTATAATCAATTAGTGGTGATAAATTTTAAAGAAACATTCTCTCTAATATAAATACTTGAGTCTATCCAAATCTAACAAGCCTTTGCAGCTCATCTAAATTCCATTTTATTTCAAATGGATATATATAAAAACTTATTAAATTTTTATTTTCAAGAGAAAGTTTATGTAAAAATATATATTATCTTTAAAAATTCACTATTTATGTATCATGTTTAAAAATTTACTAGAGTGATTTATAGGAAGGAACAATATTTTAGAGTCTGGTATAATCATTTATCTAGATTTACAATTCAAAATAATTTCATAAAAGGAATTATTAATTCTATACTTTTAAACAATAATGTTTTTAATGAATTTTTTTCATATATTTATATATTTATGATATTATTTTTATGTCCATCCAAAAATTACTTGTAGAGTGTTTTAAAAAACTCATGTGTTGAGAATTTAAGATATGTATAATTGATGAACTTACTTTCTTTTCAGGTTTCCAATTTTAAAATAAATTTTAAGTAATTATTTTATCCCAATATAGGTACATCAAACACTTTCTAAATATAATTTGTTTTGAAAATGAAACTAGTATTAATAAACTGTAATTTACTTCTTTCAAGATATATCTTGATGAATATTGAAAACTATTTGATCAAATTTTTTAAAGATATATGATGTGAAGCTTACATTACTTAACTGTATGTTGGGAGGATATTATTTCATGTTCATGTCTTATTGATATATTTCAATTCAATCCAAAATTAATCCAATTTTGAATTTTTTTTAAAAGTATTTTTCAAGTATTTAAATGGAACTTTTGATGTTGGGATTTTTTATCCTTTCCGATATTATTTTTCACTTAAGAAATATTCATGTGTAGGAATTGGGGATATATGATGGATGGAAAAATTACATATGTAAAATTTCATTTCATAGCATCATTATTTTTTTCATGGATCAGTAAGAAGATACATTTAGATTCAATTTCCATTATTTAAGTGGAATATATAGTTATTAAAAGTGTTTGTGGAATGTTATTGTGGATGAAGTAAAAATTGACTGATTTCACAGCCAATTATGATCACATAATAATTGTTTGTAATAATAAAAATTAGGTTTTACTTTCAAATAAAATATTACATCACTCATGATCTGAACACATGGATATAAATAATAGCATTCTTGAGATCACGCCTAAAAGGGATATATATGTATTGAAAATTTTAAAACTAAAAAAAACACTTTAATGTTATTTTCACTAAATATCATTTTTATAAATGAATTGAGTAATTTTAAATGAAAAATGGTAATGGTTGAGAAAAATTTATCATATTCCATTTATTTCTGTATACTAAATATAATGTAGAACTACTTGATAATGGGGGAGTATGCAATAAAAATTGGTATTAACTTTTTTATGTTAGATAAATGAAATCATATTTTTGAATGCATTGAAGATACCTTTGAGATATTATAGATTGAAGAGACCACATAAAGTAAATTGACAAAGGATATTTGTGTGTTTCACAATTGAGACATGGTCAATAAGGATTATATCTCACACTAAGGAAATGATTTATATCACAAACATCATTAAATTATATTATGGGGTGTTTAAAGGAACTTTATATTAGTGAAATTTTATATCTTGGCTCTTGAGGCAATTAATTCATGAGTTTGAGTTTGTTTCATGTTTTAGTCATTTGAAACAAACCCATGTATAGGTTGGAATCTCTGTAAATTTAATTAGAGATAAACAAGAATTAAAGGAGTCAATTTATTTAATAGAAGACAAAAATGTGGAATGAATAATATGATCTCATCACAACATGATTGAATTAATATCCTATAATAAGTGAGTGAACTATACTTGTGAATATAGTGTATTGAATTTGTATTCTAAATAAATTAATTAATTTTATGTGAGAAATAATCATACTACAACTACTTTGACCTCATCATTACGACACTAATATATAAATGAGTTAATATTATTTTAGAATATTATATCATAGAGTAAATCTAATGTGATAAAATAATTGATCTAACATGAGAAACATCATGATGAAACTGAATGGTTTTCATCATGATTAATCACCTATGAAATTATGAGGTGTAGATTGTGGTGTAAAGATCATCCAAGGAGATTTGATTGATTTTTGGTTTGGGAATCAAATTC
Source organism: Viscum album (assembly GCA_963277665.1). Classification (NCBI taxonomy): domain Eukaryota; kingdom Viridiplantae; phylum Streptophyta; class Magnoliopsida; order Santalales; family Viscaceae; genus Viscum; species Viscum album. The sequence goes on along the minus strand of OY728136.1, from coordinate 732,612,357 downwards.
TTCCATAAGGTAAGATAGTGTTTCACACTAAAATGTGTGGTGAAGGTAATAATTCCTTTATGCAGTATAACAAACCATTATGTTATAACCTAGGAAAAAAAAATTTATTGTTTTACGATTCCATAGGTTTGTGGAATACCAAGTTGTAATCTAATTTCAATGTCACAAAATTATTCAATGCTATTACAAGATACTATGAGATCTTTTGGTTCTAGTCTTATATATCTTTTGTGTTTGAGGATCATGTCATATCCATAATAAACACATCAAAATGTAGGTTAAATCTATAAATATGTTTTAACCCACCAAGAGATATGAATGTGTGATGAAAAGTAGAGACTTTTAGAGAATTGGTTAGCATGCCAAGAAGGATTTGTCAATCTATTATGGAGAAGAACAAGGGTGAACACAAATAGGATGTAAACATTGTTCAAATTATTTATTCTATTTATTCATATTTTAATATTATTTTATGACAATCCCAATGATTATTTACTTATTCTATTAATTTTAAATTATAATTTGGGCAGTAAGATTAAAACTACTGTACACTAAAGAGTATCCACCTAAAAATAAGGGAGAGTGATCCTTTTAAAAACCCATGTGTATGTGTGCACACATTCTTACAAAAATATCACATCATTATTATCATGATACACTACTTGAAATTCAGGATTTCCCAACGGTTTAGAACCATTGGTAAAGGTTGTAGAACCATTGGTATATGTTATACCAATAGTTCTGCAACCCGTAGGGAAGTAAGACATTGGGAAAAGTTTTTCCCAATAGTTTACAGTGAACCGTTGGGATAGGGTTCTGAAAAATTACCCTATCCCAATGGTTGTTGAAAACCATTGGGAAATATTTTTCCCAACGATGTATAACCATTGGGAAATAGTGCACAAATTTATCATGTTTTTCCCAACGGTTTACCAAACCGTTGGGAAAAACCAAACATATCCTTTTCCCAACTATTATCCCAACCGTTGGGAAATCTTTTTCCCAACGGTTTGGGTAACCATTGGGAAAACCCCTATATATTCTATTTCGCAATGGTTTAGAACCGTTGGGAAAAGTGTTTTACCAACGATTCCTAGAGCCGTTGGTAAAACAAGGCCTACACATTCTATGCCAATGGTTCAAAACCGTTGGCATAGCCTCTACTGGGGAAATTGCACAGTAGCTCTGCAATTTACCCAGCAGACTGCAATTTACCTAGTAGATATCCAATTTTCCCACTAGGTCTCATTTTTTGGGTTCTCTCTCATTTTCAATCCAATTATTTTACCTGCAATAAACTAACACATACATATACAATTATTGTACATGCAATAACCAACTAACAATTACATATAGAGAACAAATTCATACACATTTAACATATAATGGTGGAACTATACACATCCATAATTAAATTAGAATTCATAACGTAATTATAATTTAGATGACAAATATTTGTGGAATCCGGAAGTCAATTCGTAATTTGATCAGTTTTTTGTATACCATATATTTTTACTTGAAATAATGTCCATTTTAAACATAATACATACACCTGGAGAGCTACCAGCCACACCGCGCCTCAGATTAAGGCGGGGTTGACTTGTACATGTCACATATGACCCATGGATCGTTGTGCAAATGTATCGACACAATCTGAATGCGTTTGGTAGTTTTTCAGTATGTCAGTTGATGTTTTTTAAATAAAATGACGTACTTTTGAAACAAAAGGCAGAAAATTTGAGTAGTGTCAGCCACACTGTGCCTCGGATTGAGGCGGCGTTGACTTTTACACATCACATATGACCCATGGATCGTTATCCTAAAGTTTCAATGGAAACCGAATGCGTTTGGTCGGTTTTCCATATGTACTTAAATTGTTGTCCATTTTAAGCAAAAGACAGACACTTTGAGTGGTGGCAGCCACACCGTGCCTCGGATTGAGGTGAGGTTGACTCGTACACATCACATATGACCCATGGATCGTTTTTCTAAAGTATCGACACAATCGGAATGCATTTGGTCGGTTTTCCGTATGCCAGTTGATGTTTTTCACTTCAAATGACGTCCTTTTGAAACGAAAGACATACACTTTGAGTGGTGGCGGCCACACCACACCTCGTATTGAGGCGGGGTTGACTCGTACACGTCACATATGGCCCACGGATCATTGTTCTAATGTATCAACACAATCCGAATGCGTTTGGTCGGTTTTCTGTATTCCAGTTGATGTTTTTCAATTAAAATGACGTACTTTTGAAACAAAAGGCAGACACTTTGAGTGGTGATGGCCACACCGCGCCTCGGATTGAGGCGGGGATGACTCGTACACATCACATATGACCCGTGGATCGTTGTGCTAAAGTATCAACACAATCTGAATACATTTGGTTGGTTTTCTGTATGTACTTAAATTGTTGTCCATTTTAAGCAAAAGACAGACACTTTGAGTGATGGAAGCCACACTGTGCCTCGGATTGAAACGGGTTTGACTCATACACGTCACATATGACCCATGGATAGTTGTTCTAAATTATTGACACAATCCGAATGCGTTTGGTTGGTTTTTCTTATGCCAGTTGATGTATTTCACTTCAAATGATGTCCTTTTGAAACTGAAGACAGACTCATTGAGTGGTGGCGGCCACACCGAGCCACGGATTGAGGCGGGGTTGACTCGTACACGTCACATATGACCCATGGATTGTTCTCCTAAAGTATCAATGGAAAACGAATTCCTTTGGTCGGCTTTCCGTATCAACTTAAATTGTTGTCCATTTTAAGAAAAAAACAGACACTTTGAGTGGTGGCGGCCACACCGTGCCTCGGATTGAGGCGGAGTTGACTCGTACATGTCACATATGACCCATGTATCGTTGTGCTAAAGTATCGACACAATCCGAATGCGTTTGGTCGGTTTTCCGTATGCCAGTTGATGTATTTCACTTCAAATGACGTCCTTTTGAAACAGAAGACAGACACTTTGAGTGGTGGCGGCCACACCGCGCCTCGTATTGAGGCGGGGTTGACTTGTACACGTCACATATGACCTTTGGATCGTTGGGCTAATGTATCGACACAATCCGAATGCATTTGGTAGGTTTTTCGTATGCCAGTTGATGTTTTTCAATTAAAATGACGTACTTTTGAAATAAAAGGCAGACACTTTGAGTGGTGCCGGCCACACCACACCTCGGATTTAGGAGGCGTTGACTCGTACACGTCACATATGACCCATGGATCGTTCTCGTAAAGTTTTAATGGAAACCGAATGTGTTTGGTTGGTTTTCCGTATGTACTTAAATTGTTGTCCATTTTAAGCAAAAGACAGACACTTTGAGTGGTGGCGGCCACACCGTGCCTCTGATTGAGACGGGGTTGACTTTTACACATCACATATGACCCATGGATCATTGTGCTAAAGTATCGACACAATCCGAATGTGTTTGGTTGGTTTTCCGTATGCCAGTTGATGTATTTCACTTCAAATGACGTCCTTTTGCAACAGAAGACAGACACTTTGAGTGGTGGCAGCCACACTGCACCTCATATTGAGGCAGGGTTGACTTTTACACATCACAAATGACCCATGGATAGTTGTGCTAATGTATCAACACAATCTGAATGCGTTTGGTAGGTTTTCCGTATGTCAGTTGATGTTTTTCAATTAAAATGACGTACTTTTGAAACAAAAGGAAGACACTTTGAGTGGTGCCGGCCACACCGCGCCTCGGATTGAGGCGGCGTTGACTCGTACACATCACATATAACCCATGGACCGTTCTCCTAAAGTTTCAATGGAAACCGAATGTGTTTGGACGGTTTTCCATATGTACTTAAATTGTTGTCCATTTTAAGAAAAAGACATACACTTTGAGTGGTGGCGGCCAAACCGCGCCTCAGATTGAGGCGGGTTTGACTCTTACACATCCCACATGACCTATGGATCGTTGTGATAAAGTATCGACACAATCCGAATGTGTTTGGTCAGTTTTCCGTAGGCCAGTTGATGTTTTTCACTTCAAATGACGTCCTTTTGAAACAAAATACATACACTTTGAGTGGTGGCGGCCACACCGCGCCTCGGATTGAGGCGGGGATGACTCTTACACGTCACATATGACTCATGGATCATTGTGCTAATGTATCGACACAATCCGAATGCGTTTGGTCGGTTTTCCGTATGTCAGTTGATGTTTTTCAATGAAAATGACGTACTTTTGAAACAAAAGGCAGACACTTTGAGTGGTTCCGGCCACACCGCGCCTCAGATTGAGGCAGGGTTGACTCGTACATGTCACATATGACCCATGGATCGTTGTGCTAAAGTATCGACACAATCCAAATGTGTTTGGTCGGTTTTCCATATATACTTAAATTGTTGTCCATTTTAAGCAAAAGACAGACACTTTGAATGGTGGCGGCCACACCGCGCCTCGGATTGAGGCGGGGTTGACTCGTACACATCACATATGACCCATGGATCATTTTCCTAAAGTATCGATACAATTCGAATGCATTTGGTCAGTTTTCCGTATGCCAGTTGATGTATTTCACTTCAAATGACATCCTTTTGAAACAGAAGACAGACACATTAAGTGGTGGCGGCCACACCACACCTCAGATTGAGGCGACGTTGACTCGTACATGTCACATATGACCCATGGATCGTTCTCCTAAAGTTTCAATGGAAACCGAATGCGTTTGGTCAGTTTTCCGTATGTACTTAAATTGTTGTCCATTTTAAGCAAAAGACAGACACTTTGAGTGGTGGCGGCCACACCGCGCCTCAGATTAAGGTGGGGTTCACTCGTACACATCACATATGACCCATGGATCGTTGTGCTAAAGTATAGACACAATCCGAACGCGTTTGGTCAGTTTTCTATATGCCAGTTGATGTTTTTCACTTCAAATGACGTCCTTTTGAAACATAAGACAGACACTTTGAGTGGTGGCGGCCCCACCGCGCCTCGGATTGAGGCGGGGTTGACTCGTACACGTCACATATGACCCATGGATCGTTGTGCTAATGTATCGACACAATCCGAATGCGTTTGGTCAGTTTTCCGTATGCCAGTTGATGTTTTTCAATTAAAATGACGTACTTTTGAAACAAAAGGCAGACACTTTGGGTGGTGCCGGCCACATCGTGCCTCGGGGTTCTGTCTGGGGGGCTGTTTGGGGGGTTGTCCGGGGTCCAGGGAGGAGGGTGGGAGGGCTGTCCGGGGGGCTGTCTTGGGGGCTGTCCGGCGGGGCTGTCCGGGGTCCAGGGAGGAGGGTGGGGGGTTTTCCAGGGTCCAGGAAGGATGGGGGTTCCCAAACACACAACCACTAAAATACAACAACATCCATAAAAACAGATAATATATAAAAATAACTCAACTCCAATACTATACTACGAGTCTAGATAAAACCAACAACTAGAATAGATTAAATATCAAATCTCAGTAATATCTGTCAAAAATGTAATGGATCAACTTGTCCCACATCACCATCACCATCATCACCATCATCATCATCACCCTCGTCCTCGTCCCCATCATCGTCCTCGCCCTCGCCCTCCTCCTCCTCCTCGCCCTCCTCCTTGCCCTCGCCACCCGCCTCGCCCTCCTCCTCTCCCTCCTCTTCCGCGTCAGACTCCTCGCCATCATCATCGTCAAGCTGTACATCATCCTAAACACCACTAGAACTTCCACCTGGTGCACCGTATATAGAACGTATCGACGACATATACTCCTCAAAAGCTGGGCTGGCCTCTGCTGGAAGTGTAGGACGTAGAACTTCAATAAATTTTATAAACACATTGTTTTCCCTAGGAGACTGTTCTTCCGTCTTTGTGGCCCTTTTCTCAGCCTGTTCTGCATGTGCCCTAACTTCATGTAGCTCGGTGGCACCAAGCTCGTACCTGAGGAGGGCCAATATCTCGTCGGGGCTATCCGAGGTCGGTAGCGTACTCTGCCAAAATTCTCCTCTCCCAACACTTGATGTAAGTGATCTGTTGGCCCAAAATTGACTGGTTCATGGGCATTGAGGGCCTCTAAAGCAGCCTGTTACAAATATAAATATATCATTAAGTTACAAAATAGATATTAAAAAAAAAAATTCAACAGATTAAAACTTACAATTTGCTGGTAAGTCGCTTCGTTGATGGCACTTCCATCCTTTTTTCGTCTACTCGAGCAAAATAGTTTTGCTCGAGGCATGCATCCTTCAATATTTTGTATTTGCCTCTACAATGACATTGAAAACTAAAGTTATATGAAAACTTTAGCAAACTATTATATAATTTAAGAAACAAAAGAAAGTGTAAGTTGTAAAGAAAACTTATAAACAATTGTTATACCTACTTCCTCTCATGATCAGGCATCGTAATGCGTCCCAGTGTGTGGAGGAATTTTTTTCATCAATGTTCTTTTTATTTTTTCCAGATGATTCCTAAATAAAATTTGAAAATGCAACAGATAGTATTAATGAAAAACATGAAAGTTATTATTTAAATACCTAAAATGTTATTAATACCTTAAACTGGGTACTCGTCTAATGAGTAATCATCTAATGATACTGCTCTATAGGACAATCATCCACAACTGGTACCGCCTCTAACTCAATGCCAACTCTAGCATGAAAGCCCATATACAACTCATGATTGTAGGCTCTCCAAAGCTCGCCTAAATCCTTTAGACGTTCCGATCGTGCACCCTCACCATCGGGAAAATTAAATCGAAGGTGAAATCAAAATATTAATTCATATAAATACAAAAATAATTAATGGCATTAAATAGAACAGATTTTTTTACCCATATATCTTCCCAAGCTCTATCCTTGACCTAATGTGGAAAATGTCTCCACGATAGCAGGCTGATGGGAATGATGTCGGAGTATTTGGAAAGCGTCGCCAAAAAACTCCGACATTGCTGCCCTATTTTTTCAACCATTTGGTTGTCTTCATTATAATCCACCATAACCTATGTGCGGCGGTTCCACACCAAATGCATGCATATATGCCCCCACCCACGCCTCTTGTTAGTAGATGTATCTGTCATAAAAGAAAAACAATTATTTTATCAGAACATGTTATAATGAAAATAAATATTTCTATAAAAATTTGTTAGGGTTCTATAAATATACCTGTTATGGTCTGATCACTGAGTACCGCTGGATCCACAGAAACTGATTGAACACCCTGTGGTGGAACAGGAGTCGAAGACGATGGAATATAGAAGCTCAGAGATACAGAAGTAGAAGGAAAAGAAGATGGGACAGCTGTCTGACCGGATGCTGACTGAGGAGTGGGAATCATCATGGGATGTGAAAATGATGGGCCAGAAGATGCAGAAGGTAGAGAAAACATGGGAGGCCTAAATATCCCGTGTGTCTCTAACGACACACCAGTATCATAATGTGGGAAGGATGACATGTCAGTGGGAGGGGTAGGGTCTAGTCGGGTACGCGCAGCTGCTCGTCCACCTCTGGTACGAACCCTCCTCATACCACCAGCCTGAGTACTAGGACTAGTACTAGGCTCCTCATCGAATAACTGTCGACGTATAGGTAGATCATACCAAAATGTTTAGAAAAAAATTAATCACATGACATTATATATTCTTTAAATATATCAATTTGAAATAAACTACTCACTGTATGCACTAATGGTGAAATGCCCATCTCCATCATTCGACAATTGTTCTCCATCATTTTTTTCCTTCATCTCTCTTCAATTGGATTCATTTCCTGCTTTTGAAAACAAATATGTAATTAATTATAAAAATAAAACTAATCTGTAACCCAAAAAATGCAATTCAAATAAAATTGCAACCAATAAACATTGAAAATTCACATAATGGTAAATTAAGCTATCAATTGTTTTAGAAGAGCTTGAATGGATTTAATAAATCATACAAGTTGTAATGTTCACCAAGATAGAAATATTGTTTGACTATGTTTGAATACAGTTCAATTAAAAATTAGAAAATGCAATTCAAATAAAACTGCAACCAATAAACATTGAAAATTCACATAACTGTCAAGTCAGCTATCAATTGTTTTAGAAGAGCTTGAATGGATTTAATAATTCATACAAGTTGTAATGTTCACCAAGTTAGAAATATGTTTGATTATGTTTGAATACAGTTCAATTCTAAATTAGAAAATGCAATTCAAATAAAACTGCAACCAATAAACATTGAAAATTCACATAACGGTCAAGTCAGCTAAAACATATTTGTGATCAATACTAAATCAATTTGAATATTACCATCCTTAATAACCAAACTCGAGGTAAACCAAAATAATTGAGAACATGGATGAATGATTATATATATTTTCAACCACAACTTCAGGTTCACAATCAACTCTGACAATTGAGCTATTTGAGTCATCAAAAGAAATAAATGGATTAGTTCCAATGGCACTAGGGAGAGTTTCAATTCCATCATCACCATCATAAAAAATATGTCTTGGAATTACTTCAACTATGACACCAAATTCAGGTCGAAGTTGGTCTTTGACATAAAAAACTTATTTAGCCATTGATGCCAACACATATGGTTCTTTGGTAGCAAGAGTGTGAGTCATATTAATTACTCGAAATCCATAATCATCAATAAATGTGCCATGTCTCTTCATCGAATCAAACCAATGGAATTTCATCATTGTGACTCGTCCATGAGAGTAATAATACAATATTATTATTTTCTCAACAACACCATAATAACCCACATTTTCAAATCACGGTCTACTATCTGATGCACTGACATAACAATCTGTTGTGGCAGTAACCATAACACCATCATGTTGTGTTCTCATGTTTTTTGCTCGTTCAGTGACAATAAATTTGTACCCATTGATAATAATTGATTTACAGTCACGAACCACGGTATTAGGACCAAAATCCATAGATCTTATTTCCTCAGAGACAGATTCAGAAAAAAAACTCAATACCTGCAATATAAATGACTATTAATGTTAATTAAATATTGATATAAGTATTTTAAACAGTAATTTTTTTATACCTTCAATTTTAACCAAGAAGAAAACTCTTTTCTATGCAAAGTCTCTCTACTTATCAAAGATAAAGAACGATGCTTCCTATTTATCATTGTTTTATGTTCCCTGTAGATAAAAAATATTAATAGTTTAACAGATATATATGTAAGATATACATAATCAATTTAGTTACCTGATATAGTCATCGAACAAATCACAGTTGAACAAAACTGTGCGATGTGCCATCTCTCGCTCTTCATGGCTTAATGTCTTCAATGTATATGATCCAGGAATTCTTCCTGTTTGAGGAAGTGATGGAAAACTGGGTTCAATTTTCTCATACTGTTCTTCTTCATTTCCAATTGGTCTGTTCAATCTTTTAGTAAGATCAGACAAATACATCGAGCATAAATCCATACATTCTTGATCCAAGTAACCATTCACAATAGAACCTTCGGGATGATTTCTATTTCAGACATAAGACATTAATGTGAACATATTTCTTTTAGTTGCATACATCCAATGAAAAGAAACAGGTCCTCCGAGAAGTATTTCAGTGGGAATATGGATAGTCAGATGCAATATGCATGTGAAAAATGATGGAGGAAATATTTTCTCCAACTCACACAAAATTAATGGGGCATCTGTCAACATTTTTTGCAAGAAAGGCTTGGAAAACTTTTTAGCACAAAGATCTCTAAAAAAATGGCACAACTGAATAACAACCACCCTTACATTATTGGACAAAAGATGATGGATTGCTATTGGAAGAAACTCATGCAGTAGAATGTGATAATCATGAGTCTTCAAAGATTTTAGCTTCAACTCTCTTCTGTTGACCCGTTTAGATATGTTTCTTGAATAGCCATCAGGAACTATAATAGTCTATAATACTTCCAGAAATTGTTTTTTTCCGCAGGTGTCATCACATAAGAAGCACATGGAAGTTGCCATTTATTTTCACTGATACGTACAGGATGCAATTTTGGTCTGATGCCCCAATCCACCAAGTCACACCGAGATCGTAAATCATATTTTGTTTTCCCCTTTACATTTAGAAGAACCGAAAGCAACATTTCGCATATATTCTATTAAATATGCATTAAGTCTAAGCAATGACGTAACAAATTGGTTGACCAATAAGTAAAATCAAAAAGATACTCTTCTTCCTCCAATTGTAACAGGTTTCAGTGGAAACATTCTTTCTCTTTCCATATTTCATTTGACCCTTCCCGAATGAAAAACTGAAATCTTTCAATTCATTAAGCACTTCAGTTCCAGACATAGGCTGAGGTGGATCATCGGTCTCTATGGTATTACCAAATATTCGATGATTAATTCTATATGGATGATCCTTTGGAAAGAATTGTCGATGTCCCATAAAACTGAAACTACAGCAATGTTTCAGTCTTCTAGATCATTTATTCTTCATACAAACTGGACATGAAAGTTTTCCCTTCATGCTACATCCAGACATCATTTCATAAGCTGGAAAATCATTGATCATCCACATAAGTGCAACATGCATCGGAAATATTTCTTTCAAACATGCATCGTATGTGCGCACACCCACATCCCAAATAAGTTTCAACTCTTTTATTAAAGGTTGCATGTATACATCAATATCAATGTCGGGATCAGAAGGACCCGATATGAGTATACTCATAAAAGTGAAAGGTTTTTTCATACACAACCATGGGGGAAGATTATAAATGTGTATAAAAACTGGCCATGTGTTGTGCGAAGTAAGCATCTGCCCAAATGGATTAAAACCATTGCATGAAAGACCCAGCCTCACATTACGCACGTCAGTTACAAAATCAGGATGTCGAGCATCAAATCTCTGCCATGCAAATCCATCTGCAGGATGAACCAACTCATCATTAGTCTTCTTTCTCTCGGTATCATGCTATCTCATTTTTATTGATATGTCATCAGACATAAAAAGATTCTGAAGTCTGGGGATCAATGGAAAGTGCCACATTACTTTTTTTGGAACGCAGGATGGTGTTCCATCAGATTTTTTCTTCCAGCGGGATGTGCCAAATTTTATACAATCATTTCGTTCAGCGGTTTCCTCCCAGAATAAACTGCAATCTTTCAGGCAAGCATGGATTTTTTTTCTTGAAAATCCAAGTTCCTCAACTAACTTCCATGCCATATAGTGGTTTGAGGGAATATCTGCATCATCAAGAAGTAAATCCTTCAAGAAGGTAAGAATGCAATCGATTGCTGTATTAGAAATTCCATACATAGTTTTCCCATGAAACAATCGGATTAAAAATTCCAGCTTTTTCTTTTTATCGCATTGTCGATATACTAGAGTCGTGGCAACATCATTCAATTTTTTCACCCTATCAATATCATCATTTTCACTAGATGCTTCAGTTGTCCTCATATTGATGTCTTCTTGAGTTGAAATCCTTTCTTTTTCATGATGATGAATAAACGAAAACCGAACATCTAAAAAATTCTCCATTCCAGTCCTTTCATTTCGATTATCACCAATTTGAGATTTCATTTTCTCCCGATTGTGATACCACACAAAGTAGTTTTCTTGAAAACCATTTTTGGTTATGTGGTAGCTGACTTTTGCATGACTCAACCAAGGTCTACCAACACAATTGGAACATGGGCAGTGTATGCGACCACTATATAAAGCATTGTGAAATGAAAAATCTATAAAGCTCTCCAAATTGTTTTGAAAATCGCTTGAGATCTGATCGGTTTCATACATCCAACTTCTATCCATTCTGTAAAAAGAATTTATATAAGTCATTTTTTCATAAACAATTCAATTGGATTGAACTTTAATAGAAAATACATTTAAGTAAACGATAAAGGAAGAAAATAGTCAAGGTATCAACTACACATGTGAAAAAAACATACAAATGTGTTATTGAAAAAATGTAAAACCAACAAGAAATTAATGTGTTATATCACATCACAGCATGCCTCATCCCATAACCATATTAGTGGGGTATCATGAACATGAATAACATTAACCTTGTGCCATCCTCCTACCCTACATGACCCCAACCACATGCCACATCTTATTATAGCCTTATCACATCACACCTCACCGGAAAACACTAGGGAAATCATAGTACATCTCACCTGAAGACACATGGACAATCACATCGCATCTTGCCTAAAAACACATGGTCAATCACTTTTGAAGGAAGAGTAGGGAAGACATGGTAGCTATCCAATGATATAACCACCATCCTAGATATTAGAAAAAATACCCATAACTCAAAACCTCTGATCGTTGGTAAGTTTATCCAACTCTGGTTGGGAATGTGTAGAAATAACATAAAAATACATGATATATAGATAACACAAAATACTCAACCTATGGGTTCACATTATCTACATAATCACACACTTCATTACTACCATAAAACACATAAACCACACCACCACCGCACAAGACGCATAACATTTCTCACTTTCATTTATAAGCCACTTCATTCACACTTACATTGTCCATTCATTTAATGTCAAATTAATTAAATCCATTTACCACACATCCATTTCTATTCTATCTCATTTATTTAATATTTTGTTTTTTGGTTTTAAAAACATAATTTATTCCATAGATAACCAGGAAACTAATAAAACCACCACACAATAACTCACCATCTCACAATAACCATCAACGCCATGTTACATCGACCAACCATCTCACCAAAACAACCACATATCACAACAAAAAAAATTGCACATCACAAACCACCGCACAACCAAAACCACTGCACAACCAAAACTATGAATCGTCAAAATTAGAACACAATAAAGAGACATAGTGCCCTTATAAATGTAAATGTGTAATGAAAACATTAATTGGACATACACCGATATAGGGATTTGACTACACAATTCGTGGAACAATCATAAATTTTTACAGAATCCCTAAAATTTGGAAATTAGGAAATCATTCATAGAAGTATATTCTTTATAACATGTGGAACTAAAATATAGGAATCTAACCTGGTGGCTGGTCATCCGATGGAAGAAGTGGGGATTGGGAAGTGATTCTGCCGAGGAATCGCTTCTGGAGAGCTTCTGGAGACGAGCAGAAGGCTCTGGATCCGCTTCTGAATCACGGGGAGGCCGCTGCTAACATTGGGGTATTTGGGGGTTTCTTCCCAATAGTTCATAAAAACCATTTTAAAAAACCTGTCTTTCCCAATGGTTTCATAAAACCGTTGGGAAAAATAAGTTTTCCCACCTTTTTCCAACGGTTTTATGAAACCATTGGGAAAGACTGATTTTTCTCCACTTTTCCCAACCGTTTCATAAAACCGTTGGGAAAAGTCTCTTCTAAAAGGTATTTCCCAACGGTTTATATAAACCGTTGGAAAAGACAGAATATACCAACGGTTTCTTTGAACAGTTGGTAAACAACTGTTGGGAAAACTCCCATTTCCAGTAGTGATATTTTCAAAATAACTAGTGATAGTAATCATCAATTTGATAATATTTTACTAATGTTTCTTGAAAATATTTTCAAGACTAAATTTTGGAGACATACATGTTTCAATATACAATTATGTATTCTTTCTACTACTAAGAAGTTCTTTAAATGTTGTTATATCGTCTGAACATTTTCTACAGAAACTCATAGTTTCTCTAGATGTACTATACTAGGAAAAATTTCTTTTATTCCTCTAAATATATCTTCTTTTTTCAGTTATGGAGGAAACTCTGATCTGAACTAGAATTCAACAATTTACATATATTTATTGTTTTAAATGGTCATCTTCTCTTGTTAAAATGTGTTTGTTAGGTACCATATAAAAGAGCCTAATGTCTTTTTAATTTTCTTATTATATGGTTTCAACTACCTAAACTAATTTTTTGAGGTCCCTGGATAAAAGTAATTATTTTGTAAAAATTGCCATACTTTTACAGAGAGTGTCTGTGGACTGGACTTTGGGATCTTTATACACTGAATCACAACAAAAATAATTTCATTTTATCTTTAGTTTTCTTCCACATAATATATTTGATGAAAAGTGTATTTAATTACTTCTCAAACCATATAGAGTTATTAATTTTAGTTTATCCAAGTGTTTTTAAAAGTAAAATCCCCCACTTTGTCTTTATATTATTTTTAACTAACAATTAGTTTCAGAAGATTATTTTTAAAGAACCATTCTAAGATCTAAGATACATGAGATAAATTTATTTATAAAGAGTGATATTTATAGTTGATCTCAAAGAATTTATGTCTATGATAAGAGCCTCATATTTCAATGGAGCGTGTTACGGATACTATAAAGCTTGTATGATCATCTATTTGAAGAATCGTAGTTTCAATGTTTAAATAAAGGTAGTTAAGCCATTTCAAATTCCCATAGAAGATTCATAAAAGTGAGATATTAAAAAAGAGGATAAATATTATGTAAATTATAGATCCATGAATTCAGTAAATTGTGGAATTGGTCTTAGTGAGTTCAATAATGTATCTCAGTGTACTATAGTATATGATATTTGGCATAAAATTGTTTTCTCCTATGAAGGAACTGACAATATATGATAGTTGAGATACAATACTAAAAAATTAATATTTGATACATTCATGATGTATGAAGATAAAAAAATTAATTTAATTAATTAAATTTTTTCTGAGATATTCGATGGTGTTTCTTCCCTAGGAACTCCAATTCCATAACAAGATTTTGTGTTAATTTATTTAACGTTTTACCCTCTAAGTGAAATGGAGTCTCTCCTACTATCCAAAAATATGTACCAATTATAAATTTTATTTTGATCTAATTGATTGTAACATTAATGATTTACAAATATAAAATGGAAGATAAGGAATAATATCACATAATGATCGAAATAGAGAATAATTCTCTCAAAGTTACTATTCCAAGATAATAAAATAAGTTAAAGGGGGATTCTATATCCTAAAATAATATACGTTTTTCAAACTCTAGAGAAATATCGGATCACCTATATTGAATAATTGATAATTTCTATAATAAGAATAATTTCTTGAATAATTCTTTCAATGATTCCAAGAAAAATGGTCCTGGAATAAAATAGGTTAGGTGTTATGAATGAAAATAGAGGAGGCATATCAGAACTGATTTCCAACAACTTATGTGATGATTACTATGCACGTAGTAGAAGCTGGTGGGATATGAATTTAAAATAAATTCATCATTGGAATGTTGATACTTTTTTTCTTCAGTGATCTGATCCTCGGTACGGTCTGATGGTATCATGTAAATTAAACTGAGCACAATAATTAAAACAAACTCGTACCATTTTTTTAAAACAAAGTGCACATGACTATAGTTAGTCATTAGAGACCATTTCCTGAATGATGTAAATAAAAAACTCTCTATATCATCCACACATTCTCAAATAATCCTTGCGTACACCGTTCATCTAATTCTGTGAGCTAGCACATAGCTCTAAAGAATCCTTGGGCATCTTGTTGATCACCTTGATCCCCTGCCTTCGATCCGTCAAAGGAATTTTTGGATCAGCACTCGGAGATAGAATTTATCTCTTTATAAGATGGTAGGAGTGATAAGATCTCATTATGTTGGAATTAATAGTGCCAACATGATCTTATCTTCTCCAAATTATATAGTGGGTTGATCAAAATTCCCAAAAGGGTTCCCCAACCCCTGGAAAATCAACGCCCACTAAATAATTAATAAATAATTATGAAGAAAAGAACTATGTTATATATATTATTTATATTTTATCACATAATAATAATAATAATATATTAAATATATATTACATGATTAAACTAAGTTACCTTACACAACTCATAATTCCCGCTAATATTCAACAATCATAGAATATTAAAATAATATTTGTTCATATAAAATTTTTCCAATATTCACTAAAAACATCATGAATAAATTTAATAAATAAATTAAAACCAATTATTATTTACATTAATAATAATTAATTT
This sequence comes from Viscum album, assembly GCA_963277665.1. Lineage (NCBI taxonomy): Eukaryota > Viridiplantae > Streptophyta > Magnoliopsida > Santalales > Viscaceae > Viscum > Viscum album. The sequence continues at coordinate 732,596,423 of OY728136.1, read as the reverse complement.
ATTTATTCTTCAGTGATTGATTACTTGGACAACACTTGGACCTCATGGTGGGGCCTACCATTTCCAACATACCTATTCAACTAAAGACAGTAGTTTCTTGAATGTTTTATTGCATGTGACCCTCTAGGACATTTTCTCAATATTAGTAAATATTTTTTGTAATGGCCCGGACCTCTCCGGTCCATTACTTTGTGAAATGTTGGTGTTGGAGGTGTTCTGGGAGGTCAAGAGGACTTATCCCCAACACTTTGCAAATTTTCCAGTTCTGTGAACAGTGTTTCCAGTTTTATGAACAGTAACAGATCGGTCTCACCGATCAGTTTAACAGATCAGTGTGACAGATCGGTTTCACAGATCGGTGTCACAGATCGGTTTCACAGATCGGTGTGACAGATCGGTTTCACAGATCGGTCTGACAGATCGGTTTCACAGATCGGTGTCACAGATCGGTTTCACAGATCGGTGTGACAGATCGGTTTCACAGATCGGTCTGACAGATCGGTTTCACAGATCGGTGTGACAGATCGGTTTCACAGATCGGTGTCACAGATCGGTTTCAAAGATCGGTGTGACAGATCGGTTTCACAGATCGGTTTCGTGTACAGTAACAGTGGGTGAACATTGTTTCCAGACTCCTACAGTTTTGCCCCTTTTGACGTTTCTTTTGACATAAAATACATTTAAAGCCTTATTTTACAGGCTCTTAAGGCTGTTTCTAATGCCATAAATCCTATATTAATTATTCCCAAGACTTGGAATGTTTTACTTGGTCAAACCGTGTGGGTTAATGCGATCCATTTTTAATAGAGAATTAACCAGATCTTAAACCGTCACCCCATTAAATCTTAGAAAGGGATGAGATATCATTCTCCCTTTATCTTTCCATTTGTTCTCAGCTAAGAGACACTAGAACCTTTCAATCCTTCCCATAGGAGTTTCACAGTCAATCTTTACTCCTTGGATTGGTTCTGCTCTATTTTGGATGCAACCGAACTGTGTCGGTCAATCTTCCCAATAAGGTATGTTGTATCGTCGTTATTTTGGGGTTTATCTTCTCCTATCCTCCTTTCCATAATTATACCATGTAATTTCCAAGATTCTAATGGGTTTTCTTGGGGTTGGTTGGTACTATCATACCGCAGCATCCTCCGGTGGATGCAGTTGTCGCGAGGGGAGGATCATGACCTGTTGTGTGGATAAAGAACGTGAGGAACTGTTTGAGGTAGGGGATTCATGGCTTCTCTAATTGTATATGTGCAATCGTAGTATTATCATGATTTATCCCTTTGGATCACAATGAAATTGACCTAAATAAATACTTGAACCGGATTAAAAAATTGGATGATCGCATGTTGTTTCTTTATACCGTGATAACGGTTTGCCTCATGTTTTCCCAGATATAGTGATATCTATGTTTTCTTTAATTAGTTGCTCGTTCATGATGGAAATTGATAAAGAACGTAAAGCCAAAATTATTTGTTAAATAATTGGCTAAAGATAAAGAGGCATGTTAATGAATCTGTTAATTCAAGATGGATTAAAGAACTATTAGTTCGATAATTTCAAAGGGGTTCTGAGTTACCCGCTTGCTTGTAAGGCTGAATGCCTTGTGGTTTGGAGCTATGAGAGCTCATTTTGTATGAAGGATGAATGCCTTGTTAAAGGGCCGAGAACCCATTTTGTGATCTTTGATTTCCTGCTGCTTGTGATTTGATGTGATCCTGGATGGCTGTTGTGATATGTGGAGGCATGGGGACTTGTGGTTGTGGCAGCGGATGACGCTTAGTGTGGCGAGATGCATCGGTTTATGCATATGGGTGTCGGGGAGGACACCAAGGGTGATGGTATGAGATGAATGTGATGGTTTGATGTTGGTGGTTTGGTTTGGTTGTTTATCTTCTTTACTTTTCCCCACTTCTCAAGGAAGCTGGTCTTTCTTACCCTCTTTCCGAAGGAGGAGAAGACACGCGGGGTATGCCACGTGCTTTCCGTGTTTAGCCTCTCGATGGAGGATGGGTCTATGCTCTTTCTATAGGCGGAAAAGACTTGACGGGTAGTATATCTACTCACCGTGTTGAGCCTCCTTTATGTTTAGAAGCATAGGATGCTTTTCTAGAATGCCTGGAAATGTGGAAAAGTAATTCTGTAAGGAATGTTTGATTAAATGGTGAAAAATCCACGGGGATGGAGATGCTGGAATTTAAAGGTGATGTGAATCTTAAAAAGGAGCAGTTGTTTTTTAAAGTGATGCCATTTTAGTTTAATGTGGAATTTTTCATTCTTAATTAATGTTTAAATAATTAATTAATGTACAGTGGAACTGATAAATGAGAATGGAGTAATCTAATAAAGCTCTTCAATTGGTTGTGTGCTTATAGGATACCTAGTCTTTGAAGTAGCAGCCTGGAGTCTGAGAGACGTTAGCTGCAATTGTATCTAAGACTAGGTAATTCCCATAGTGTGGATGTGATATATATATATATATATATATATATATATATATATATTCTGTACTTTTTGTGTTTCTATACGCTACTCCACCCTATCAGTAAGGGAAACTGACACCCCTGGGATTCTAAGCCCTGGGGGTGTTTTCCTCAACATTCTGATGGGAGGTTGAATGGCTGACTACCCCCTTTGGCCCCGCTCTCTTCTCTTGGTAGATCATTGTGCTGGTAGGCACAGTGGTTAGTTTTACCCATATATGTGTGTAGAGGGATGTAATGGCTTGTGGTTATTTCACACACATATATTCTGGATATAGTATCCTATGGAATACTATAGGTGTAACATGTATAGGCTGTGATGGCTTGAGGATCCTTACTCGGCGTATGGGATGTGATGGCTTGAGGTATAATACTCGACGTATGATACACGTTATACGAGATATGGTGGCTCCCGGAAACTACCTTGTTACTTTGGTTGTGAGGATGGTGTGGTGCTTAGCCCAGGTGTCTGCGGGCAAGCCTTTGTGGTGCATGAGGTGCAGATTGTGGAGCTTAGCCCAGGTGTCTGCGGGCAAGCCTTTGGAGAGAGATGCACAGGACGTATGTCGTTGGGGAAAAGCGGCAAACCAGTGGGGAAGTAGTAGCGGGGTACCCTTGATATTCTTTACTATATTCCATATTCTTGTATGCGTTACTTGGTTAGAGTATCCATGGTGAGGTTGGGAACATAGTATACCTGTTTAGGTGACGAGTTAGTTTCACTTGTTGTTCACTGGGCTTTAGCATGCTTTCTTTACCTTTGCACGAGAGGCTTGGGGAGGATCCTACTGAGTATCCTGTTATACTCACCCTATGTACATATAAACTGTTTTTCAGGTCACTTGGAGCAAGTTGGAGATCAAGAGGGTTATTACTAGCTTGTGGTTGGAGGAGGAGCTGTTCGGGCTCGTGGTCGCTGCCGTTTTTCTTTCTTTTGGGTACTTTTAGTTTTCCCTTTCAGTTGTAGTAATTTTGAATGACATTTCATATATGTACATGGGTTTCTTTTATATTTCAGTTATGAGTTGGAGTTGGTTGGAGTCTATTCTATCTCTCTCTGTTGCATGTGTTCTCTTAGAGGGTAATGCCTCCCATTTGTATGTTATTATACCCTCAGTGCTAGTCGCCAACCCGGGGCCTACTGGAGGCGGGACTCAGGGGTCATTATCTCCCTTTTCACATTATCGGCCCAGGAGGGGTACACTTTGTGGGGAGGGGGTCGTGTCAGAGTGGTATCAAAGGTCTGGTTGAGGGATAGGATGGAGTTTGGAGTTAGGCACAGGTGAGGATGCATGGGATGGTAGGGAAACGGTGTCATTCATGTTTAGCAAGTAGGGTAAACACTGGAGACCGGCAGAGACATAGGCGTTTAGGGCCCCCTATGATCTGTTGCACGGACCTTTAAGTTTACTATGGCTACTAAACAAAGTGATACTAGTTGCAGGGTAGAGACCTAGGAAAGGATCATGCATCATTATTCTTTGCGCCTGTGTTTGAATGGGTAGACCTTGGGATAGGTAACCTAAAATTAATAAAATGAAATAATTAATTAATTAATGTTGAGTCTTCCATATTCCATGCTTCGGAGCTCTAACGGTTGTTATTTTACAGGTATGGCTCCAGGTCGACGTTCTCGTCAGGTTTGCGTAGAAGGTGCCCAATAGGCTATTCCAGCAGATCGCCGTCGGGTAGAGGTTGACGACGATGACACTTAGAGGAAGACACTCCGAGAGTTCCAGCGCCAGAGACTACAGAAGTACGAGGGCTCCGTTCCAGATGCAGTCACAGAAGACTGGTTGGAGGAGGTCGAGATAGGCTTCAGTTCGATTCGTGATCAGAAGGAACACTGGGTGTCCTTGGTTGTGACGATGTTGCGTGGAGCAGCGAGACAGTGGTGGTTCTTGTTCCTCAGGGATCGTGAGGAGTCAGTGATCTCATGGGAGGAGTTTCGAGACAGGTTTAGAGTCGAGTTTCTTTCGTCAACTGCGAAGGCGTCCAGTCGCCAGGAGCTACTCGCCCTTCGACAGGGGAGCTCCATTGTTCGAGAGTTTGGAATCCGTTTCAGGAACCTTCTACGATATGCTTCAGACCTGTTACCAGATGATGAGGCCAGGGAGAGGCATTTCGAGGAGGCTTTGCGTCCAGAGATCCAGCGCCAGGTCACCCCATTTATGCTGAAGACATATCTTGAGGTGCTGGCGATGGAAGAGGTGGTTGAGAGGACTTTGACCAGGACCGGATCGTCACGAGAGGGGAATCGTCATGATTCCTCACGAAGCAGAGCTGTGTTCTGGGGTTCCCGGTTTTCAGGACAGAAGAGTTTCCGTTCACCTAGGGGTAGGTCCCAGCCCTTCCCATCTCGTTTCTCCGGAGGCAGCAACTCTCAGGCCTATGCTAAGGGATCAGGCGCTTGTTTTTCTTGTGGTGGTCGTGGTCATCAGCAGTGGGAGTGCCCGACTTTTCAGAGCAGTCATCGTGCACCAGGCGCTCCACTCCAGGTTCCTCTATTGAGGCAGTTCCAGCCGAGGCAGCAGCAGCAGGTTGCACCAGCTTTAGATCACCAGAGGGTAGACAGAGCAGGCAGAGGACAGTCCCATGACGCTCCCCGTCCTCATAGAGCAGATCGCGGCCGTGGTGGTGGTCGTCATCAGGGTCAGAGAGGCCGTGGAGGTGGTCTTGGTCAGCTTCATGCTCTAGTGTTGCCAGCCCCAGGCGAGCCAGACGTCGTCCGAGGTACCCTTTGCTTGTTTTCTACCTTGGTGTATGCCTTGTTTGATTCAGGAGCGACACACTCCTTTATATCCCCTACCCTTGTCCACGCTTTGGGACTTGAGGTAGAGAGGATTTCAGTTCCCTTGGCGTTGACTACGCCGGTTGGAGGTCGAGCTAGCTTGTTTGAAGTATGTAGAGACTGTGAGCTAGTGTTGGGGCAGCACCGCTCCTGGGGAGATTTCCTATGTTTACGAATACAACCATATGATGTCATCCTCGGCATGGATTGGTTGTATTCGGTGCAGGCTATTGTGGATTGATACAGGAATAAGGTCGTTTTCTTTGATGAAGATGGAGAGGAAGTAGTGTTTTTTGGTGAGAGAGATCCTCGGATGAGTCATAGACGAGTTTCATCCTTATCATCCATGATGGCTGGGATGATGCTGAGTTCTTCGGTGGTTCAACAGTTGGCGTTTCCTAGGGTCGTAGAGGAGTACCTGACGTCTTTCCAGAAGAGGTTGTATCCTTAACCCCTCGATGAGAGATCGAGTTTGGGATCGAGCTACAGCCGGGAGTGTCTCCTATCTCTATGTCTCCGTATAGGATGGCCCCTTCTGAGTTACGAGTGCTACGTATACAGCTCGATGGTCTGTTGCAGTGTGGTTCGGTTCGGCCAAGTGTTTCACCGTGGGGTGCACCAGTTTTGTTTGTGAAAAAGGTCGACGACAGTTTGCGGTTGTGCGTCGATTATCGTTGATTAAACAAAGTGACAATAAAGAATAGTTATCCTCTTCCATGGATTGATGACCTATTCGATCAACTGAAGGGTGCAAGTTGGTTCTCAAAGATCGACTTGCAGTCAGGATATCATCAGATGCGTGTAAAGGATGAGGATATCCCGAAGACTGCTTTCCGTTTTCATCATGGGAATTATGAGTTTGTTGTATTTCCATTCGGCGTGAAGAATTCTCCAGCTGTTTTGATGGGGTTGATGAATGCTGTGTTCCGTGAATTCCTGGACAAGTTTATTGTGGTCTTCATCGATGACATCCTTGTGTACTCCACATCTGAAGAAGAGCATGCAGAGCATCTACGATCCATTTTGGGAGTTCTTCGCCAACATCAGTTGTTTGGGAAGTTGTCCAAGTGCGATTTCTGGGCTCGAGAAGTTCGTTTATTAGGGCATGTTGTGTCCCAACAGGGAGTAGCTGTGGATCCTTCAAAGATAGAAGCAGTAGTGTCTTGGGAAGCCCCCAAGACTGTGTCAGAGGTACGAAGTTTCCTTGGTCTCGCAGGCTATTATAGGAGGTTTGTAGCCAATTTCTCCCGAGTTGCGACTCCTCTGACAGCTTTGACCAAGAAGGATCAAGCGTTCATATGGACTGATCTGTGTCAGGCAGCTTTCGAATATCTAAAGGAGAAGTTGGTAAGTGCTCCAGTCCTTTGTCTTCCAGCAGAGGGAGTCCAGTTTGATGTTTTCTGTGATGCTTCACATCTGGGGCTAGGCTGTGTTCTCATGCAGCAGAGGTCAGTTGTTTCTAATGGGTCTCGGCAGTTGCGTCCCCATGAACACAACTATGCCACCCATGATCTTGAGTTGGAAGCCGTGGTGTTTTCTCTGAAGTTGTGGAGACATTACCTCATTGGTGAGCACTTTGTGGTTTTCACCGATCATAAGAGTTTGAGGTATGTTTTCTCCCAATGTGACTTGAACTTGAGGCAGCGTCAGTGGATGGAGTTCTTGCAGGAATACGACTTTGAAATATCGTATACACCTGGAAAAGGGAATGTTGTTGCTGATGCACTGAGCCGAAAGTCACGTAATGATGTTGTGCGTGAATCTGGTGATTCCTGGAGAGTGATGGAAGAGCTATCATCTTTGCATCTTGATATGGGAGAAGTTGGGGGAAGAGGTTGTCTTTTTCAGATGACGGTGCAGTCATCCCTGATGCTGAAGGTGGAAGAGTCTATGTTGGGTGATCTAGAGGTAGATGTTTGGAGAGACAGAGTTTTTTGTGGGGAGGCCCCTGATGGTTGGTCGGAGGATGAACAACACCGAGTGTTATATCATGGAAGGATTTTTGTTCCCTTGGAGATGCGCGAGACGATTCTCTGAGAGTTCCATAGTTCACCCTTGGCGGTACATCCTGGTGTGACGAAGATGTACCGATCCTTGAGGAGTCAGTTTTGGTGGCCTGGGCTGAAGCGTACAGTTGCAAAATGTGTGTCTCGGTGTTTAGTCTGCCAGAAGGTGAAGGCCGAACACCGTGTTCCTGGTGGTCTTCTCCAACACATAGAGATTACTCAGTGGAAGTGGGAGGACATCTCAATGGACATTGTTACAGGTTTACCTCGAGCTCCGGGAGGACATGATTCTATATGGGTGGTAGTGGATCGTTTAACTAAATCGGCCCACTTCATAGCAATCAAGGAGTCGAGCTCAGTGGAGGTTTTGTCGAGGCAGTATCTGGAGGAGGTGGTGGGGCTTCACGGAGTACCTAGGACGATCATTTCTGATCGAGATCCTCATTTTACCTCTAGGGTGTGGAGAGGTCTCCAACATGCTTTTGGCTCTCAACTGTGCCTTAGCACTGCTTTTCATCCTCAAACGGATGGTCAGACAGAGCGAACAATCCAAACTCTTGAAGACATGTTGTGCTCTTGGGTTCTTGATTTTGGAGGTTCATGGGTGAAGCACTTACCCTTGGTAGAGTTCGCTTACAATAATAGTTTTCACTCTTCCATCGGTATGGCGCCGTTTGAAGCCTTGTATGGCCGGCCATGCCGTTCTCCGTTGTGTTGGACTGGGGTCAGAGAGTCAGAAATTCTCGGACTAGAACTAGTGAAGAATACAACAGAGATGGTTCAGGTGATTCGTGAGAGGATGAAGACAGCACAGGATCGTCAGAAATCATATTCTGATCAAAGAAGGAGACCGTTAGAGTTTAATGTTGGGGATCATGTGTTTCTAAAGGTGACTCCCCGTCGTGGGCAGCGAAGGTTTGGTCGTGGAAGTAAGCTTTCTCCCCGGTTTGTTGGGCCTTTCGAGGTGTTATCTCATGTTGGAGCTGTGGCATATCGAGTAGCACTTCCCCCTCATATGAGTCGGATACATGATTTTTTCCATGTATCACAGCTCCGTCGTTATCTTCATGATGAATCTCATTTTATCGATTGGGGAGAGATCGATATTGACGATGATGAAAACTTCGAGGAGCGACCTGTGGAGATCCAAGACCGCAAGGAGAAAGTGTTGTGTGGGGGTTTTATCCCCTTAGTTCGTGTCTTGTGGCGACACGGTGGCATGGAGGAGAGTACCTGGGAGCGTGAGTCACAGATACGTGCTCAGTGCCCAGAGTTGTTTAATGTTTAACTCCTTTCATGTAATGATGTTTCCTCTCTGGTTAGACCTTTCATGTTTTATTTATGTACCTTTGATGTGATGTTGTGAATGAATTGTTTGGGTATGGATTGTTTGTTCCCGGATGTCAGAGTTTTGTTCCATCTTTCGAAGAACTCATGGTGGTTTTTCCCTGAGAGGTATCTTATGGGGTGGTTGTTCGGACCCCTCTTCTCTTCTGGGTTGGTTTTTAATTCTCGAGGACGAGAATTTTTTGAGAGGTATCTAATGTAATGGCTCGGACCTCTCCGGTCCATTACTTTGTGAAATGTTGGTGTTGGAGGTGTTCTTGGAGGTCAAGAGGACTTATCCCCAACACTTTTCCAATTTTCCAGTTCTGTGAACAATGTTTCCAATTTTATGAACAGTAAAAGATCAGTCTGACAGATCGGTCTCACTGATCAGTTTTACATATTGGTGTGACAGATCAGTGTCACAGATCGGTTTCACAGATCGGTGTGACAGATCGGTTTCACAGATCGGTCTGACAGATCGGTTTCACAGATCGGTGTCACCGATCGGTTTCACAGATCGGTGTGACAGATCGGTGTCACAGATCGGTGTGACAGATCGGTCTCACAGATCGGTCTGACAGATCAGTTTCACAGATTGGTGTCACAGATCGGTTTCACAGATTGGTGTGACAGATCGGTTTCACAGATCGGTGTCACAGATCGGTTTCACAGATCGGTGTGACAGATCGGTTTCAGAGATCGGTTTCACAGATCGGTTTTGTGTACAGTAACAGTGGGTGAACAGTGTTTCCAGAATCCTACAATTTTGCCCCTTTTGACGTTTCTTTTGACGTAAAATACATTTAAAGCCTTATTTTAAGGGCTCTTAAGGCCGTTTCAAATGCCATAAATCCTATATTAATTATTCCCAATGCTTGGAATGTTTTACTTGGTCAAACTGCATGGGTTAATGCGATCCGTTTTTAATAAAGAATAAACCGGATCTTAAACCGTCACCCCATTAAATCTTAGAAAGGGATGAGATATCATTATCCCTTGTTCTTTCCATTTGTTCTTAGCTAAGAGACACTAGAACCTTTCAATCCTTCCCGTAGGAGTTGCACAATCAATCTTTACTCCTAGGATTGGTTCTGCTCTGTTTTGGATGCAACCGAACTGTGTCGGTCAATCTTCCCAATAAGGTATGTTGTATCGTCGTTCTTTTGGGGTTTATCTTCTCCTATCCTCCTTTCCATAATTATACCATGTAATTTCCAAGATTCTAATGGGTTTTCTTGGGGTTGGTTGGTACTGTCATACCGCAGCATCCTCCGGTGGATGCAGTTGTCGCGAGGGGAGGATCGTGACCTGTTGTGTGGATAAAGAACGTGAGGAACTGTTTGAGGTAGGGGATTCATGGCTTCTCTAATTGTATATGTGAAATCGTAGGATTATCATGATTTATCCCTTTGGATCACAATGAAATTGACCTAATTAAATACTTGAACCGGAATAAAAGAATTGGTTGATCGCATGTTGTTTCTTTATACCGTGATAACGGTCTGCCTCATGTTTTCCTAGATATAGTGATATCTATGTTTTCTTTAATTAGTTTCTCGTTCATGATGGAAATTGATAAAGAATGTAAAGCCGGAATTATTTGTTAATTAATTGGCTAAAGATAAAGGGGCATGTTAATGAATCTGTTAATTCAAGATGGATTAAAGAACTATTAGTTCGATAATTTCAAAGGGGTTCTGATTTACCCGCTTTCTTGTAAGGCTGAATGCCTTATGGTTTGGAGCTCTGAGCGCTCATTTTGTATGAAGGCTGAATGCCTTGTTAAAGGGCCGAGAACCCATTTTGTGATCTTTGATTTCCTGCTGCTTGTGATTTGATGTGATCCTGGATGGCTGTTGTGATAAGTGGAGGCATGGGGACTTGTGGTTGTGGCAGCGGATGACGCTTAGTGTGGCGAGATGCATCGGTTTATGCATATGGGTGTCGGGGAGGACACCAAGGGTGATGGTATGAGATGAATGTGATGGTTTGATGTTGGTGGTTTGGTTTGGTTGTTTATCTGCTTTAATTTTCCCCACTGCTCAAGGCAGCTGGTCTTGCTTACCCTCTTTCCGAAGGAGGCAAAGACACGTGGGGTATGCCACATGCTTTCCGTGTTTAGCCTCTCGATGTAGGATGGGTATATGATCATTCTATAGGCGGCAAAGACTTGATAGGTAGTATATCTACTCACCGTGTTGAGCCTCCTTTGTGTTTAGAAGCATAGGATGCTTTTCTAGAATGTCTGGGAATGTGGAAAAGTAATTCTGTAAGGAATGTTTGATTAAATGGTGAAAAATCCACGGGGATGGAGATGCTGGAATTTAAAGGTGATGTGAATCTTAAAAAAGAGCAGTTGTTTTTGAAAGTGATGCCATTTTAGTTTAATGTGGAATTGTTCATTCTTAATTAATGTTTAAAAAATTAATTAATGTACAGTGGAACTGATAAATGAGAATGGAGTAATCTAATAAAGCTCTTCAATTGGTTGTGTGCTTATAGGATACCTAGTCTTTGAAGTAGTAGCCTGGAGTCTGAGAGACGTTAGCTGCAGTTGTATCTAAGACTAGGTAGTGCCCATAGTGTGGATGTGAGATATATATATATATTCTGTACTTTTTGTCTTTCTATACGCTACTCCACCCTGTCGGTAAGGGCAACTGACACCCCTGGGATTCTGAGCCCTGGGGGGTGTTTTCCCCAACATTCTGATGGGAGGTTGAATGGCTGACTACCCCCTTTGGCCCCGCTCTCTTCTCTTGGTAGATCTTTGTGCTGGTAGGCATAGTGGTTAGTTTTACCCATATACGTGTGTAGAGGGTTGTAATGGCTTGTGGTTATTTCACACACATATATTCTGGATATAGTATCCTATGGAATACTATAGGTGTAACGTGTATAGGCTGTGATGGCTTGAGGATCCTTACTCGGCGTATGGGCTGTGATGGCTTGAGGTATAATACTCGACGTATGATACACGTTATACGAGCTATGGTGGCTCCCGGAAACTACCTGGTTACTTTGGTTGTGAGGATGGTGTGGTGCTTAGCCCAGGTGTCTGCGGGCAACCCTTTGTGGTTCACGAGGTGCAGATTGTGGAGCTTAGCCCAGGTGTCTGCGGGCAAGCCTTTGGAGAGAGATGCACAGGACGTATGTCGTTGGGGCAAAGTGGCAAACCAGTGGGGAAGTAGTAGCGGGGTACCCTTGATATTCTTTACTATATTCCATATTCTTGTATGCGTTACTTGGTGAGAGTATCCATGGTGAGGTTGGGAACATAGTATACCTGTTTAGGTGACGAGTTAGTTTCACTTGTTGTTCACTGGGCTTTAGCATGCTTTCTTTACCTTTGCACGAGAGGCTTGGGGAGGATCCTACTGAGTATACTGTTATACTCACCCTATGTACATATAAACTGTTTTTAGGTCACTTGGAGAAATTTGAAGATCAAGCGGGTTACTACTAGATTGTGGTTGGAGGAGGAGCTGTTCGGGCTCGTGGTCGCTGCCGTTTTTCTTTCTTTTGGGTACTTTTAGTTTTACCTTTCAGTTTTAGTACTTTTGCATGACATTTCATATATGTACTTGGGTTTCTTTTATATTTCAGTTATGAGTTGGAGTTGGTTGGAGTCTATTCTATCTCTCTCTTTTGCATGTGTTCTCTTAGAGGGTAATGCCTCCCATTTGTATGTTATTATACCCTCGGTGCTAGTCGCCAACCCGGGGCCTACTGGAGGCGGGACTCGGGGGTCATTATCTCCCTTTTCACATTGCCGTCCCAAGAGGGGTACACTTTGTGGGGAGGGGGCGTGTCATTATTCATAGACCATGAGTGGATTCTAACAACCCATAAATGTATATAAAGAGTTAAGGAAATTCATTGAAATGAAAACTATCCTACGAACACGTATTTTGTAATATAATCATTTTTCCTCTAGAAATATCATAAAGCATGATGAAAACTTGTGTCATTTTCCTTTCTTGCTTTATTTTTTGTTGATATAATAGGATGTATTTACCCTATGAATAACTTTTCTAATGATTTATTAAGGAACTACCATCTTGATCAATCAGTTTGGATATGTATTACTTCCTCAACTTGCAAAGAACAAATTTTATCATGATCATTTAACCAATTTCATACCACATGTGACATGCCCAACACATGTTACTTCACCATAATTTCATTATCATGGTTTTTTATTTGCATAAATTTATGTGATCATATGGAACAAATTAATATTTATTTCATGTTAGGAGACCAATATACATGTTCTTAGTTAGGAACAACCAATGACAACTGAAACATGTTTTGTTTCTATTAACGGATCTGTCCTCATGATCTCACCTACCGAAGATAAAAAATTATAAACTTCATGAGAATAAGCATCACTGATTATGAGATCCCATAACCTGATACTCATACATCTACAATGTCTAGTGAGTATGATGTATCTATACCATATGAAATATCTTTAATATTGATGTCATATTATCTGGAGGTTCTTGTTATAGCATGGGATCTGCTATAACATTTTGATACAACAATTAATCTATGTAAATTTACATTTAACAGTGCACGTGTAAATTTCGACACTAAAATGGTAAGTAAAAATGATTCATATCTCATTTGTATACATGAAATGGAAATCATAAGTACTATATAGTTTCATCTAGGGAGCCCAATAGTACAAAAATATCACTTACAATGTATCAAAATTGCTAACTATACATGTTAGATTTCACATGATTAAGATCATGTTTCTATTAAGTCAAAGATTTAGTTGTTGGGACTACTATGTCTCTACATCTTGGAAATTTTGTTTAGTAGTTTCCCTTCTCCTTGATTAAAAAATCTCTAGAGTTATTATCCTTGAGTATATCCATTTTATCCACTGTCATAACTTGATATCATGGGTAGTACTAGTAAAATATTTATCAACATGATAACACATTAATTACTAGGTGTGATTTAAATAACTTGAACAAATCCTTCCATATTTTACACTGCTTCTTTATATAACTTATAAGATGAAACAGACTCATTATTTGTAGGTATGGATACCACTAGCTTTCATAATATTGTCTTTCTCATTACCTTAGCATTATTGTGATTATAGATCACATAGATCTAAGAATACTAGTTTGTGTCCAATAAGAACTAGTATCATTTCTTCTCCACTTACCAGGTACATATAATCTGTACATTCTATAGTACTATTGGATAGTTCTAACTACTTCCCTTTCAGTTATCCTGGATATAACTGATATTTCCCCACTATAAAGTATATGTTGGAAATATCATTTCTTTTACATGACATGGCATACTCGATTGATCTATCACTAAAGAGTATGGTACTCAACTAACCACCTAATCTCCTCCTATTCCATTACATATATTCTTATATAGATTTATTCCATGTGACATTGGTAACAATTCTCTCTCTAATTGTTCCAACTTTTATTTTTCAAAACCATGTCAGTATATGTATGATTGACTAGTTCGAAGAAACTGTAAGATTTACCTTATTAGATCTTGTTCCATTGAAATATGGTTGATACATTAATTAAATCACTGGATAGATACATTTATTCTAGTTCTAACTAGCTATAATACCAATAGATTTTTCCATAAGTTTCCAAACATATTTCACTTGGAAAATTATAGTAATCCAACTAACCTATGGTAGATTAATGGCATCAATTCATTCCAAATGAATATTCTTTGATTTTATTACATTAATACTATATTGAATATTATAAAAATTTAACTTTTACTCTAATTATAGTATGAAACCATCCCTTTTTGTTGAATTATATATACACCTTCCATGATTAGTGGTCTTGGCATTTAATAATCAATAAAATGATCATAGAAATTAGCCATTATATGTAAAATTCTAAGAGACTTAGGAATAATTACTTGGTGTTTCCAATCGAGAATTATTGGTACCACATTTTTACCATACCTATATCATCTCACTTAAATAACCAACAGAGTATTCAAAATAATAATCCCATTATACTTTGGTATGTGGAATCCATTATTGAATTTTATATGATCTTGTCAATATTAGTTAATTTCAATATATTGTTTACTTGTAGGAATTATTATTCTGAATGAATAATGACTCATTGTCCATAGTGAATATAAAACCATCCCCATGGTTTTGTCCTTCCCATTCAATATATTTCTATAGAAAATTCTCTTTCACACCACTTGTGGAACCTGTTCTTATGACAACTGTTTGTACATCTCTAGAATGTACTAAAACGAACTCAATATAGCTCCCACTATCTAAAATATATATTTACACCCTTTAATATAAATATATTGTATCAGTTGAATATAAATTTTCTATCATAGGTATCTCTATAATTTTTAAGAAATATTTATGATAATTACATTAGATTAACTTTCTATTTTACTTGATTAAAGTTTGTTTATAACCTTAACAAAATCTTTTCATCTAAATACATATTATTATGAAATAAAGAATTTCCATCGTACTCTAACTCATATGATATCTATTTTTAATGATAGTTGGCATATGGTTGTGTGATAATTCTATTATTTGAGAATCATCTCATGAAACATAATGGAATTTTATGCAATGATTATTAGTCACAACATTGTTACTCCTTTCACTAACATAATGACTCTAATGTGAACAAGTAAATATTTTTTAGTAATTAATCGAAACTAACTTTTATTGATCAATTTTAACATGTAATAATTGTCATTGATCCTCCTTATTAACTCCATAGTCCTGACATTGATAAGGTAATGCGAGTTTGGGAATTACTTCATGATAAATTATATTGATCGATGAATGTTTGGACAATATATTCTTTGGAATTTCATCCCAAAGAAACTCTTATCATCTGACCATAGATATACCATAAATCCTTATCACATTCTATAATACACTTAATGGAATTTAATGAAGCATACATCCCGCTAGATTACACATATAATAGTTCTCTCTTCCTATCTAAACTAGTTATGTATGATTTGTTGTGTACCATTATTTTTAATGGTTTCCTTTTTCAAAACTATGTAAGTATATAGTGGAAAATACCTTAGTTATTTAGCTCTATTGGTTAAAAAAATATTGGGTATATCCTTAAATTTTAATTTTTTTACCTAACAAATAATTATCTTTCTCTATCTGGGTATATAATTCTTACATTATATTCATTAAGTGTTTCATGTGATTCATACATCACGAAACTATAACTTGATTATTTTACACCATAGACAACATTCTTTTGAAAACTATAATAATGTCTCTTTATGTCAAAAAGACACATGAGGTAAATATTTTCATATACTCATTTGAAGTCCTACTTGAATCATTTACTATTAAATTTAATGTTATGTGATTCTCGCTAATGACATTAGAATCACCCTTTATCAGTAGCTTGGAAAATACTCCTTAATTATTGTGATGTTTCTATACTTAAAAGGTTAATATATTTTGATACATATATGTGATAAATAAATTTTATTTAACACATATGAATTTTTTCAGAAACAATACATATAACTGATGAATACACTTTAATAACAGATTACTTGCTTCTTTAATTAATTTGATTATGTTTAAACTTCCATAAAAATTATTTTGTGATATGAGAAACAAAAAACCCCTTGTTTAATATCCAGCCTCTTTATTTGAAAGATTTTATAAATGTGCCTTTGGTTTTTATCTTTCCATTAGTCTTATCACCATGTATTTCAACTTGTTCTCTAAAATAACTAAAGATCAATCTTTCATTAATTCTCTTATTTACCTGAATAACCATACCTAAAAGGTAATGAAGCCTTTACTCCATAATTTTCATTTTATAATATTAAAAAAGAGTAAATGGGTGATAATGATATGAGATAGGGATCCATTGAAATGTTTTGATCCATATTTAAATTTACCAATATCTAGTGTAATAATTACCCATTCATATCTCACATTTCTTTATCCTCATAAAAATCTCAGATATGATTCTTCACATGAAACCATATGTGTCTCGATGTTGTATCTACAACTCACATCATAAGTTGATGAAAGCATTATAAAAAACATCATATTCCTAATACATGAGTCTCGTATAAGTATTTTTCAACCCTCACTTCATGTGGTATCATAACAGGTTTTGGAGATACCTTCACCCTAAATTTATGATATCGTAGTTTTGCATATAAGCGCATGTACTACACTTTGAAATTCATGCTAGTTTGGATAGTTACTTTTTCCATGTTTATCACAACATATTATAAGGCATTACTTTCCCTTTTCTTCGAAAATAAAATCTAGAAGATTTTAATTTTATCTTTATTACTTATTGATACATTATTTATTAATTAATTAAATTTTCAAAAGTCTCCCATTGTTTTATCGAATTCTAGGAACTTTTTTTACTAGAATTAGAATGCTTTTCCCCATGAGTATTTTAGTGGAAATGATCCTTGAACTTCCCCTCACAGTCTATAATCTATGGCTACACATCTACTCAGAGAGCTCATGGAAGGAATTTGATTGGCCAACCACATTAACTAACAGCTCCTTGATTTGTTGAGTGATGTCCCAACTTCTAAAATCATAAACTAAATTTTCTCGATGATTTCCTATAAAGATGTAGAAAGATGACTTTGGATAATTTTTTGTTTCCAAGATCATTTATGTTAACCCATCACTCTCATAGGAACTCCCCAATAGTAAGAAGAACCCTCAAATTATTCCTGGACAGCACCCTGAACACCATGTTTTGATCAAATTCGAATGACGGAAGGTCTTCTGAGATTTAATATTTATTCGAGGATTTTTATATTTTCCACAATAAATGTAATTTATTTATATTAATCTTATTCAATCTAGGTATTCTCACACACACAAAAAACATTAATAGAAAAAAAATTCTTAGATTCATTATAAATTTTTTCTTGTTTATTATTTTATCTGTTTCTCATTGCCATATAAATTCATAAAATAATATAATATACATAAAGGAAATTAATACCATGCTAGTCTTTGGAATATAATATTTTTTGATCTATTTAAATATAATAGATCTGCCACGACCTAAGGAAATCATACCTCAGTCATGTCATGACTCATGATGCAGCTGGACACCCATCCAGTGTGTCTATAGCTTCTCTAGATTAGCACCTCATCTTGGAGGGGTATAGATTTCATCTAGAGTAACACCTCATCTTGGAGGGGTCTGTGCCATACATTTTTTATATCAAATTACAATTTCTCTTGCTTGCGGGGGGGGGGGGGGGCTTGGCGTGAAATATTGAACAAATACATTAGAATACACAGACCCTTATATATATTGATCAAAAAATTACAATGACTATACTATTTTAATTATTTACAATTTGTGCATGCACTTATAAATAATTCACAAAACACACCAAACATATAGAGGTTTTTCAATTTCACCATACCAGTAAGTAGGTAATATAAATGTATGATAAAAAATATAATGAAAAAAATTAATGTAACATGTTATTTAATATAATTTAATTAATTAATTAATTTCAAATAATTTAATTATATTTTTCCATGTAATAAATTTAATTTTAATTCCGAAAATTAATTTTATTAATTTAATTTAATAAAAAAATTATATTAATTTTACTAATCTATAAAAAAATAATATTTTAAACAAAAATTAATATATAATTTAATTTAATTTAATTCTAAAATTAAATTTATTAATTAAATTAATTTTGATTAACTCGGGCCCCAAAAGCCCCACGCAGAGCCTGTGCGGGTCAAGAAGAACCCACGCATGCCCATACAAGGGCATGAAAAATTCGTGGAAGGATAATCTATGCCTAGAATATCTGGTCTAGTGGAATCCTGGTAGGGTACCTCATAGGAACCAAAAGGTAGGTTGATGGCTAGAACTTCCATCGAGGTGCGGTGCGGTGGCTGCACAGCCTCAATCTGATCATTCTCCTAAATCTGGTCAGTGTGTTTCCAAGTGGGATAGTGGTCCCAGGAATGCTAGATCTACCTAAAATAGGATTTGATGCTAGTGTAAGTGTCTAGAAGGGATGTACATCCTAATATGGGGCATCCGATTGGGGCTCACTATGGTCTATAGCTGGATCCAATGATGAGGGTTGGTCCATGGGCATCTCTATGAAACTGTGCAGTTTTTGTTGAGGGGGGAGGTACAAGCTCTTGTAGCTGGTTAGATTCAAGGGAGGGGAGGTCACGGTCCCTTGCAACTAGCTGACCAGATTGGAGGCATAGCGGTGGTGTCTCGACCTGTAAAGGAAAAAGGTAGTGGTCAGGTGTCAAGAATGAGGTGGTCCATTGGGTTCTTTGTGTGCAGCCTTCCAGGGCTGATACAGAAATAACATATCATGGTTATTCAACATGGTGTGGGAGACAGATATAGAGAGGGTTGCACAGATGTTGGTTGGCTGGGGTAGCTCGCAGAAGGAGACCCGCTGCTAGGAAGGGAGGAGACCCATTTGACTGAAAATTACTTTTTTTATTATCCAAACACTTTTGAGAAAAAGTGAGAAACCGTCAAACACTTTTAATGGAAAAGTGGGAAACCATACATTACTTCATGACATACGACCTTCAAACATCAGTAAACAAAACCTACTGACTTAATCCACTCAAACATTCAAACCATGGACCAGGGTGCACAACATTAGAAAAGCATGAACAAACCTCATAAATGGACTCCTTGAACTCCAACGGTGCGACCATCGACACCGGCTCCAAATCCAACAACCCAATGGCGAACTCCGGTCCGATTCCACCCAAACCATCCAGCGACGTGAGATGGTCCAAGAACACATCCACTAAAGGCAACAGAGAATCCAGATCAAGGTAGTACAGGCCATGCTGACGCCGCAACCTGCTCCACAGATTCTCACCTACTTTCACTAACAGCACATCGAACATCAAAACAAACTCAAACCCGCTCCACAGATTCTCACCTCCTTTCACCAACATCACATCCATCATCAAAAAAAACTCAAAACCAGAATCAATAGGAATAAACTAATCCAAATAAACAAACCAAGCCAAACCAACCATGCTATAACACAAGCCCCCCCCCCCCCTCCGAAACCCTGGATCTGACCTCGGACACACCAGGTCCCACGCCGACGAGGAGCCCGAGTGAATCCAGGCAAAGGGCCCCGCACCGAGTGGCCGTCGTGGCAGACACTGCGAGCACCAGAGCCGCCACCATGAGAAGCCGCAACAGACCACGACAACCCTCGCAGTCGACGGTGAGTACATCTCAAATCGAAGATAGGATTCTGAAGCCATGGAGAGATCTCAAGGCCGTAGGCACCCCTCTACCAACACCAAGAAAGCCGCAGACAACTCGGAGCACCCAAAGCCGCAAAAAGAACCTGAATCCAGGAGGAGAGAAGTCGACTCCGATCCAAAACCCCGAAGCCCGAAACACCAAGGTCATCTCACACCATAGACATTCTGAGATCCCGAGGCAAGAAAACCAGAACGGTCTACAAACATACCGAATTCAAGGCAGGAACCTGAAGCTACAGGGCACGATGAAGCCACCGACGAGCCAAAACTGAAGAAGGGCCATCAAGATCCAACACCTTCCAATATCGACATGAGGCGAGACAGAAGTCAATGAAGCTGGTCCACACTGGAGGAAGGGAGGGGGAGATCTGATGGAGAAACCCTAGATGCGCGAGATGGGGAAGCCGGCACCGCTCATTTGAAAAGGCCTTCCTTTTTTAATTAATTTGAAGCCTAATTTATGCATTTTTTCCAAACTTTTGTTTCTTTTTCATAAAATTCAACATCTATTGCCCACTTTTTTCCATTTCATCAAACTTTCCCCCCCTTTAAATTATTTTTTAGAACCACTTTGCATCATAGTAACAAACCTTTAGAATTATAGTGAAAAAATTTATCTTCTTTGTTTTATTTTTGTTCACAAAGAAAATCTCATTATAATAATTAAAATTATAATAACATTATATATATATATATATATATTAATTTCAATAAATTGTGGGGAAATTAGTCCTTAGATGTTAAAGTTTGGGTGGGTTCTAGAAAACCAGAAGACACATATTCCATAAGATTTTAGTAATGATAACATACAAAACACACACACACACACAAATATATATATATTATTAAATTTTAGTACACAAAAACTAAAAAACGATCCATATAAAGAAGTATATATGTCCATATCAAGTCCTTATAATATCATATTGAGTCGTGGTTTTTTTAGTGGTGCTGATATAATACTTTCTACAAAATTTCAATGTAACTTAATATTTTCTTCACTCAGATAAGTTATGCGATAACTATAATACCAATTGATGGTATTGGGGAACAAAGTGGAAACCATCCATTGGGGAATTTAAATAAAATAATTTCTGAGATGAAGAAAATTTTCATCTTCGGCAATCCCAGCCTCGGTATGGTTTGAGGAACCCACATAAATTAAACTGATCATGGTAATTAAAATGAACACATACCATTGTTCAAAACTGAAGTTTGCATGAATATAAATTTTCATATATGACTATTTCTTGAAGGATATGAATCCAAACCCCTCTATATCATCCACACACACTATAATAATATGTTTATTTTCTATTCATTTGGTTACGGGTTCTAGCATGGAGCTCCGATGAATCTTCCATTGTCACGCTAATCACCTTGATTCCCTAACTTTGATCCATCCAAGGCATCCTTTGATTGGATCTTGGTGGGAGAATTTTTCTCTAGAAGGAAATAGGAGAGATAATCTTCTATTCTATTGGAATGAATAAATCCACCATGAATTTCTCTTCTCTTACTTATATAGTTGACTGAGGAAAATACCTAAATGGGTTTCCCAAACACTAGAAAATATACTCCCGTAAAATAAGAAATAAATAATTTTGACAAAATAATTTTCATCATTAATATTATTTATATTTTATCACATACCTATAATATATATTAAATATATTTTACACTATAACAAAATTATATAACTTGACATGTAATTCCTACGAATATTAAATGAACTTGGATTATTATAAAAATATTTGTTCGTATAATATTTTTCTTATATTCAAAAAATAATTCATGAATAATTTTGATATATAATTTAAACCAAATTATAATTTACTTTATTAATAATGACCTTATTTATTCTTCATTTATTAATAACTTGGACAACACCCAAACCTCATGGTGGAGCCCATCATGTCCAACATACCTATTCAACTGAATATGATAGATTCTTGAATGTTCTATTTTTTATGACCCTCTAAGCCCTTATATCAATTGCTTTAAATATTATTCATAGACTATGAGTGGATCCAAGAAACCCATAAAGGCCTCTAGAGAGATAAAGAAAAGTTACAGTAATGAAAACCAACCTATGAACACATACTGTATAACATAATCTCTTTGTCTTTATAAATATCATAAAGAAAGTCACACAGTTGGGTCACCATCCTTTATTATTGTATTGTTTGTTGATCTAAGTATATGGATTTACCCTCCGACTACCTTTTCCATGAATTTATGAAGGAAAAACCATCCTGATCAACAAAGCGTGAGATATATTACTTCCTCAAATCAGATGTTAAAAATTCTATCTTGATTGTTTAACCATTTCCAAAGTACCAATGATAGACCCAACATGTTCTACCTCTCCACAATTTCATTATGTTGATTTTTTTCTAGAATCAAAGTATGTGATCAAATAGCACACATTGATATTGATCTCATGTTTGGTGACCAACATTGATTACCATATATAGAAATAACCAATGACACCTAAAACATGTGGTGTTACTATGGGAGGTTATGTACTCATGATCTCACCTACCAAAGATCACCAAGTGAGGGATTCATAAGAAGAGTTCTAAATTATTATAATCCACTAACACTTGATAGACATACAAATATTGTGTTCAGTTAGTCATATGTATTTAGACTATGGTACATAACTATAATATTAATTTCATAGAATCTCTTGGTACTCATTACAGCTTGGTATCTATTATACGTTATTGATACAACAATTAATCTATGGACATTAACATTTAATAGTGGATGCAGAAATATATACACTAAAATGGTATATAAATAGACTACATATCTCACTATATACATGAAATGGTAATCAAATGTATTGTATAGTTGGGTCTAGGGCCCCCACTATTACAACATGATGGAGATAAGAAAAATATATAAGAAACTCCAAAATAATGATGAGTATAAATGTTGATGAAAGAGTGATATGAAGGTTATGTGGAGGGTTTTTAAGACTCCAACATCGCTCCATGTTTTTATTTATAATTGGAGAAATTGAATCATAAATCCAACAATTTATTTATGGCTATGGAATATAAGTAAAAATATTAAAACTATTCTACTTTTTATTTTTGAAATCGTGTCATATGGTAAATTAGATGAACATCATACTATGATTGAAGTGAAATATGAATCTTTGATGAAAATTCAAGAATCGTTAAATAATATTCATAATTATTCTATTAGTGAAGAAGACGTCTCGCTAAAATAATATCTTAAAATTATGGAAATTTGATTCCAGATGTTCTTTGCATGAAAATAATATTAAAGAGTTTTTCGTTATAGTATATTTCAATAAAATTCCTACTAGAATATTTAAAAAGGGAAAAAAATATTTAAGAAATATTATTTGAAAGATTGTTCATAGAAAATAATGATATGGTATTAGAAGTAATATTGAAAAGAAAAAGTTGTATTGAAATTATTTTTTCCCTAGGTCAAATAAGAAATATTTGCCTAGAGTCATTGCTTTTTATGTCATCATTAAATTCCATCATGATAATAATTATATCCAAAAAATCATCAAATAATTAGTATTAAAAAGGAATTTGTTTCAAAAGATTTATCTTATATTGATTATCACAAGGTTAAATAGATATGGTTTCTCAAATATTTACTCACTAACATTGTATGACCCAAGTGCATTTGGGTACCAAAATAAGATTCTATTTGATATTTTTATAGGTAAAAATCCACAAGGATAAAATTTCCATATGGTATATGTATATTATAATTTTTTTTTGAGAAAAGTGATGACATGAACTAGTTTCCTAGTTCATGCCATCAAAGGAATTTATTAAAATAAAACAGGTTCAATACAAAACACGAGGAGTTATGAGCTTACTCCAGCGGGGAAATAAGGGTTACAATGATACTCAAACTAGAACAAAGCCAACAGCCAAAATGAGCACCTTCAAAATGCAGAGGGATCTTCCATCCACAGTCAGCCATCAAAGATCTTCCCATCAAGAAATAAATAGATGCTCCATCAAAGGCATATATCAGAATCTTGTTGTGTGCAAGATGGAGAATCTGCTCGGGTGCTCGATGCATCTTCCCTATTGTCGTTTCCTTCCCTATCGCCAATTGATCCCCTGTTATCATTTTAATATTTACTCCAAGATTCAAAGCCCTCCTTATTGTCTCGGCACTGTCATGTCTGGGTGGGTCAAAAGGAGGTAGAAGTCCAATGAATTGCCATGGGCCTCCTGCACTCTCTTTCCTTCCATCTGGAACTACATGGGTAGCAGCAAGCCTCTGATTTTCAGTTGCAAGACTCTCAATGTCCACATGTTGAGCAGCAAGCTTCTGTCCCATAACTTCTGAAGGCGGTGGCATGTCAAATGAATGAAATGCACCAGGCGGTCCACCTCCAGTAAGAGGTCCATGGCCCTGAGAAGCACCATAATTATCTTCGTAAGAATTTTGGCCAGAAAGATGATGCCCAGGAGCTTCATTATCATTGTAACCTACGGAATTAACATAAGATCCACCAGATCTTCTTTCAACACTAGGAGAATTAGTCAACTCTGCTCGAAGTTTTTCCACCTCCCTTGCCATAGTAATGTAATTCTTCTCCAGCACTTGAAGTGATTCAAGATGATCATTGTATAATTTTTTCTCATAATCATAAGTAGCCTTGCAGTGCTGATATTCCTGCCGAAGGCTATCAAGTTCTGCCATTAGAGCAGGTATCTGCTGAACATCAGAATGGGCCCTCTTCAAATCCTGAGACATCTGTTGAACCTTAACTATAAGTTCCTGCCTTGCTCCAACCAAAGTTTGAGCATCTTTTCGTGCCTGCTGTAGCTGCAACTGAATGGATTCTGAAGCCTGCAGCTCACCTTCCATCTTAGCAATCTTATCCTTCAAAGCTCCCATCTGTTGTTCTCTCTCAGACTTCGTTGCAGCTATTTTAGCTTGCAACATCTGTAGCTCATGTTGTGCACCAGCCAGCTCGAGAAAAAGAATGTCCAAGCAGCAAGTGCAAACCAGCCGAGCCAAACCATATTGTAAAAGTCACTAATCAATCTGCAACAGAATCCAGAAAATAGCCCCACCTTGAAGCAATCATCAGCAAGCAGCAACAACCGCATCAAGGATAGAAAATCAGCTTTAGAGGAACACAGATCAGCTAGAACAGCAGGAATTTTTGACCAGTAAACCAGAAACAAATACCACACAGAAAGTCTACAAACAAACATCAAGAAAGTGGTGCTTTCAACTTCAATCTCTCAAAGTAAATGAATTTCATAGCATTCTCGAATTGATCCTCATTGATAATCCCTTTTTGTCTCTCCTGTTTCAAAAAATCTTGTTGCTTACTCGTATGAGCAAGCCACCCTTGCTTTTCCTCTTCCGTGAATTGAAATGAGAAGTAATATAAAACAACGCTGGATTTCTCACAAATTAATTCTCTTTGCTCTTTTCCGGGGTAAACCATTTTATTAGCTTCAGTCAACCTAGTGTTGATGGTTCTTTCCACTTGTGAATAATCCTTACGTCTTCTAGTCTTTTTTGGGGTTTTTAAGTAGGTGGTCTGAAGTAAATCATGATAAAAAAATTCCCTATGTTCATGGGTTGAAGAAACATATGATAAAAATATCTACATTGTGATGATTTAGATTCTATTTATTTTTTTTCAATTTGTTTTCTATATTTAATGATAAATAAATTATGTTTATAAAACCAATAATTGAAGAAAAAAATTATACTTTGGACCTTAGTTCCTTGTGTGATTATAATGTATATTTTTTAACAGTTGAAACAAGTGAATAAATGGAATGGAAGATGATACTTGAACATTGAAATTTATTTTCCCTATATATATTATATAATAAAAATTTATTTTTTAAACTGCTCAGTATTAAGTTCAATGAGAATAGACATTATGATTTACGTGACATTGGAAATCAGTATAAATCATCATTCAAATCTATTAAAATGGTTTCTACATCTAAATCTTTATAACTTATCCACATGGTTTTTTTGAATCTTCTATAGTATCAATATTAGTTGAAAGAATATATTTTTTTGTGTTTATTAATGATTTTTGGAGATTTACCTAAGTTAATTTCATAAAGTTTAAGATTAATTATTTTTATTTTTTTAGAGTTTCTGTAAGATTTTTGAAAATCAAAAAAGTTCTCAAAATAATCTAATTATGTAGTGATCACAGAGGAGAGTTTGAGAATTATGAATTTAATTATTTCTATCAAATTATGGTATCAAACGTACTTTTTGTATAATAATACTTGAACAAAATGAAATTTTGGAAAGATGAAATATACTATTCATAAGATGGAGTGAACTATATTTAATGAATATATTTTACCTACCTATTTTTGCGAAGAAGATATTTATAAAACTTTTCATATCATGAATAGAGTTTTGATTTGGAATTTTCTAAAAAATACACCTTATGAGTTATAGAATAACAGAAAACCTAAATTTGGATACATTAATATTTTGGGATGCAATATGTATATCTTGAACATGGAGGAAAACCTTAATAAGTTTGATCAAATTCTGAATGAAGGAATATTTATTGGATATTATAATACTAGCCAAGATTATAATGTGTTTAATAAAAATTAAAGGATAGTTGAATAATTTTTAATGTGAAGTTTGGTAAAATTGATCCTTTTATAATAACAAAATCTAGATAGATAAACTCACTGATTCTTTAAATAACTTGACCCTTGATTCTTCTAAGTATATATTTTAAAGTAAATTGCAAAATGACATGAATAAATCCATTTCTAAATAACATGAAACATTGTAACCTAAAAGTTACATTCCTAGACATCCTAATGTTTTAATGTACCACCCATTATAGACTATTATGGGGAACCAAGATTAAGGAGTTAATTCTATAAGAAATGTATGGAACCGATTTGGTTTCTCAGGATTTCTATCTTTTAAACTAAGAGTATAGAATAAGACTTAGATGATGAGATTTGGAAGATATCATATAGGGTGAACTAAACTAGATTAAGAGTAATAAACACTGATATTTAGTTGATAAGTAATCAATTCATCAATTTATAAGAACAAAATAGGTCTTTTGGAATTATAAAGGTGGTAAAAGTATAATTACAACGAATAAGGGTAGGCTATTTTTTAATTATTACTACTAGAAGGAAAGAATAGACTCTAAGGAAACCTTTGAACTATTATCTAGGCATGAACCAATGGGAATCCTTTTAGCCTATGCATCTTATATGAAATTGAGATTATACCCAATGGAATTCAAAAAAATTTAAACTTTTTTTAGTAGAGGAAGTTTGTGTTTAGAAACCTCCATATATTGAAAACACTCATCTAAAAAATTATATATTTAAACATACTAAATATATTTATAGAAATAAATAAGAACCAAAGGATTTCTATGAAATAATGAGATTATTATTTTAAAAAAATATAATAGGATTACAAAATCCTACTATTTTTATGAAAAAACATCGTATGGTATTTTATTAGTTAAAATCTGTATAGATAATGTTATTTTTTGGTCAACTAATCAAAAATAATTGTAAGGACGTCTCAAAAATTATTTAAAAGGAATTTTAAATGAGTATGACGGGATAGTTGAATTTATTTCTTGGATTTAAAATTTAGCAAAAGGATTTTGTAACTTTTTTAATAAAAATAAACATATTATTGATTTATTGAAACCCATATAGGCCTAAAAAGTTTAATTATTATTAAAGTACAATATTTACTAATAGAAAACATTATTTTAATGAATCTAGAAAACCAGTTCACAATGAGTTATATAGAGGTATGATAGGTTGTTTTTTATATATAATAGCTCATAGACCATAAATCATGTTTGCCTTTTGCCTTTATGAAAGATTTTAATGGAATCCAAAAGAATCCCATCTAACCATTGTTAAAAAAATTATTAGTTATTTAAAAGGTGTTGTTTTTCTTTATCAACTTCATCCAAAAACATCTACCTTCAATTTAATTTCTAATTTCTAATGATTAGTTTGGAGGTTGCAGATTAGATAGTTAAAGTGAATCATTAACTTTTCACTTCTTAAAAAATTACTTAGTTTCATTGTCTAGTAAAAATTAACATTTAGTGGAATTATCAACTTCTTAGGTAGAATATATATCTTCAAGTAGTTATTGTGCATAGCTATTGTGGATAAAAGACACACTTCTAGACATTAGAATTGAATTCAATCATATTCTTATTTTATGTGAAAATACTAGTGATATTAATAATTAAATGAATCATATGATTCATTATTGGGCTAATAATAATTATATAGGACCTCATTTTCTAAGATATCATTTTCATAAAGGGGATATATCATTAGAATTTATTATTTTTGAGTATCAACTTACTGATATTTTCACTAAATCACTTATCACTATTAGTTTTGATTTTATTAAGGATAAGTAAGATTTATTTAATTTTAATTAATTATTATAAATTTCTTTATAATCTCTATTTTAGTTTAAGAATTCTTTTATTTTTTTTTATTTTTATTTATTTTGGTTGATTATTCGATAATTAAATCTACTTCACTTGAATTTTATTTGAAAATTTTATTTTATAAAATTGTTTTTGATTTTAAAACCCTGAATGATTACACTATAAAGTGGAACGAAGATACTAAACCCTCACATGAAACCATAAAACTAAAACTTATATATATATCTCTTACCGAGGAACTTGTACCCTTTTAGTCTCACGATCTCAAAATCTCTAAAACCCAAACTATTCTAAATCTTTAATCATTAGAATATTTTGATGGAAAATACAAGAAGAACAAATAAATCTTTTCTAAGAGGAATAATGATGTATGGATCTTCTAGTTCAAAAATAAAATTGTTATATTAATAATTTATATATTTAAAAGAGTTATTTTAAAATAATTTTATACTGAATCTCGCTCTGAGATTTCAAATTTTGGAGTAATTGTTTGGTGGAGGTAAATCAAAGTACATCTAGGAAATAGAAATAAAATAATATTATAATAATTCTCAATTTATTTTCAGTGATATTAAATATGTTGTTTCATTTATGTTAAAAAATTAGTAATTTTTATTTCAACATTTGACATCGATCAAATATTTTTATGTTCTCATGAAAGATATTTTCACTTAAATATTTTATCAATTAGAGACCATTATTATAAATATTTGGACTTAATGAATTTGAAATTTTAAATAGTCTAGATCAAGAATATATTAGTGAATTATTTTGAGGCAGATCATAATGTTCTATTAAAAAAATCAGACTCTTGTTTTGTTGAGGATAGTTGAGTTGGAGAAAATTTTGTTTGAAGAAATATAATTCATGTTTTTTATTAATGAGGATATAAAGGTCATCATTATTAAATACATGATTTGGTATATATATCATTTTTAACAAAAGGACTCTAGTATTTCCTTTTACCCTAGTAAAATATTATTTTTTTTATTATATATAAGAGGGGGATGATTAGTGATATATTAATAGGGTCTCCAAGTCATCCCAAAAATATATTGTCTGTTATAACCCTGAGAAAATTAGAATATTTTTAGAGCATAACCAAAGGAAAAATAATTTCAGTTCATGTTGATGATGAAGAATCGTCTGTTTCACATGTTGAGGGGGATCACATGAGCTTAAAATCAACTGTTATTTCAATACATAGTATAGATGAAGATGCAGAATAACATATAGAAATAAGTTATGGTTAACCACGAGAGGATGGAGGTTAAGAAAACCCTTATTTTAATGCTACCAACATTTCTTTCAGTTCCCAAAAGAGTAAAGTGGTGGATTAAAATATCCCTTTTAGGATATGGGCAGTTATTTAATTACCTATAACCTTTCAAGAGACTTTTACTAGAACTAAAAAAGGGGTTCTACTTGTTTAAAGGCCAAGAGAAAGGGAAGATCTTATTCTAGTGGAATAGGTAGTTTTTTATGTATTTGGAGAAGTAAATAAACCTATTAATACTGACTAAATATTCTAATAGGTTGTTTTTTGTTGTTTATAATGAAGAAATAATTTATGTGTAAATAATATATATAGATAAGCAAGATTCCTGTGATGAGGAACATGCTTTTGAGGAAAGTCATTCTGAAGATAATGTGAGTACCCATGTAGCTGGAACAACTAAAATGATTGAGGACTAGTTAAATTAATTTACTAAAAGGTCCTTGAATGGATAGTTAATGATTTTTTGAAGGAATAACACTTTGTGGTGAGGTTTCTTCTCACTCTGGTGAAGACATGGAAGTTTAGTCACATCAGTTGGTTGAAGTTATAGTGCCTTTAATGCAACATGAAAAATCATTATCTATATCGGATGATTATTTATTTGACAAGACAACTCATAATTTTATATTTTTTATGTTTTAAAAAATAATGATCTGAAGTATAATGTTGTAAAACTACAATGAGAACATGAGGGTTCTCGGAAGATAATTAATGATTTAAGGAATTATTATGTTTTCAAAACTAAATTTGAATATCACCATTATTAGTATTAGAGTTTAATGGAAATCTCAATTTAAAATATATATTTTTTTTTATTTTAAAAGGGATATGGTTAATAAAGTAGAACATATCTAATGTTAAGTTGTTTCTAAATCATATTTTCATGATTTTAAATGATTTTATCTAATTAGTTTGAAATTGTAAGAACAAGTTTCAATCAAGGAAGATATTATACTTCTAGTGAAGTATGATTTGAATATATAATGAGTGTAATATATCTATTGTCGTAATATGATTCAACCATGGATGAAATATTTTAGATCTTATTGTGTGATAGTGTTCCCCTTCACACTTTGTTGGTGAATTAGAAAGATCAACTTGAGAAGTTAACTTGTTCTGATGAAGAAGTTGGTTTTTTGGCCAACTAATGGGGTGAAATAATAAGGAAATATGTTCACTCGGATTAGGCTGTTGATAATTGTATCAAATTTAATTTGGTTGAAGTGATTTAGATGTTATAGGTGTTATGGTTTTCAATGAAGGAATGGGATGATCAAATAGAAAAAAAATTAGGGAGTTCATTGAAGATATAAAGGTTGTGCATCAAACTTTTATGGATTACCTAACCATAAAATGTTCCTTTAATGATGCTAAACCTAAACCCTAACCTATTTCCCCTTGAGAAAAAATACATTATATATTGTTCTATTTAATAAAATAATATCTTTTGATAATTTTATAATATCTTTATTTTTTGTTTACTATGACTTTTATGCCTCTATTTATATTCCTTTTTTTAGTATGTGTTAATTTTTAATAATATAATATTAATTAATATTTTTTTCACCATTGAAAGTGTTAAAATCCATTTTTATTATTTAATTTTAATTTAAAAAATGGATAAACTTGGGTAAACATAATGTTATATTTGATTTAATTAATCTTTAGTTTAAAATATATATTTTTTAATATTTACATGGTTTTGTGATCATAAAAAAACGATATTTCTGGGAATACATATACTGATCTAGAAATTTAAATAATTTATCACTGATATTGATTCTCACAAACACCCTAATTTTTTATTCTGGTAAAGTTTATTTAAGTGGATTTCCAGATTATATTTATTTGAATATTTATTCTATTTCTCCAAGATTTCTGGAATCTCCTTTGTTTTAATTTAACTGAATTTGGTTTAAATTATTCGAGTCATTTTGAAGAATTCTATAATCACTATTGGAAAAACCGATGTTTAAAGAGAATTTTAGATTAGGAAAACTAAATTTTGATAAGGAATGTTACTTTTGGAACCCTATGTTTAAATTAAATGTTGGGTTTGGGATCTTGATATTTTTTATGAACCCTAAATTTGAGTGTTTGAAATTTGATTAGTTAACCTAAAATTTGGAATCAACCATACCTTATGAACCATACTTTTGATATTATCCTTATGAAATGAAATAGAACATTTAAGCATTCATCTGTCATATTTGAATTCTTTATATTTACTAGGATTTATGCAGTGGTTTTTCTATATTAAATAAGTATTTATAATCTATTAAAAACCCATTTTGTAGGCTCTTAAAAATGGATTAAATCATTTTTTTATAATGTAATTTATTATTTTTAGTTCTTCATTAATTTACAATTTCAAACATGAAGAATTTTTTATAAATCCTAATTTATATGGTCATATTTTCAGATCATCTTAACAATGTTTAAATCAAGGTTTCTATTTATTTTAAAATGAATTATCTTTTTTTATAGAGATCGACATCTATGAGAACTATTTATATCTCTAAAGGTTTATAAGCTACATCTATTTATCATTTTCATTTGAAACTTCTGATATTAATATTTATATTTTTGGTGGTGTATCGTTCTGTTAATATGTTTTTTCTTTTCTACTATTCTATCTTTAATATTATAATTTGGATATATACATGTTAAAATCTATTTTTGTCTATACATCCTATTTTTAAGAATTTTTTTTGATTTTGTTGAATCATATAAACATTTTCGATAACAATAAAGACTTACATTAAAAGGATTGTGTTGAGAATTATTTCTTTTATTCCTCTGAATATATCTTCTTTTGTCAGTTGAGGAGGAAACTATGCCCTGATCCATTATTCAATAATCAACATCTATTATTTCTTATTGTGTTTTAGATTATTTTTCTATGATGTGTTAGTGATATTACTTGTAAAATTACCCAAATGCTATGTAAAATCCTTATTATAGGGTGTCAACTACATTCACTCAATTGTTGGGGTCATTGGATTAAAGGGCATGTTTGGGGAAAATCACCAAGATCATGAAGAGAGTGTTGGTGGAGTGGACTATGGGATCTTTATTAACTTAACCACTATAATATTTATTGTTTTATTTTCTTTAGTTATATAGGACAATATCTATTTATTGAAAGGTGAGTCACATTCATTCCCAAATCAGAGATAAGTATTAAGTTTAATGTATCCAAGTGTTTTTATAAGGACACAATTACCCCCACCCTTTTTCTTTATATTATTCTACCCAAACAGGATATATAACTTCTAGAGATGATATATTACTCGATGTGTGAACATTTTAATACAAAAATATTGGTAGAAATATATAAAATGATATTAATTTTATCAATGGGTTGAGGAATAATATTCATAGTGTTTCTCAACTTTTTGATAATGTAAATTTGTTCATATTTTTAAATAGTGATTTTTTCATAGAGAATAATGATTTTTTCATAATGATTTTAAAGGAATTCATAATTACATTGAATTTTTAGTGAAAAAAGTCCAACCTATTATAAATTATTGGTGCTCAAAATTCAATTTCCATATGAATAAAAAAGTAAATAATATGTGGTATAAAATACTTGTCTATTTTGGGTAGAATATTAAGGATAAAATTATCAAGAATGAAACTACTATAAACATAATTAATCTATAAAATTAAAGAATCAATTCATTCAATATATTTCATATGATAAGGATAGTGAATAAGAGTCATAAGCCAGTGGAAAACAAAACAATGATACATCATGAGTTAGTGAACTCGGATGTGTGTGAACCAATGAGATTAATTTCAACCAATGGATATTATTATTTCATGAATTTTATAGATTGTTCTAATCTTATGACTTATGTTTATTTTATATTGATTAAATAAAAATCTATTGAGAAACCTAAACCCTTTTTGAGCATCTAAATAGAAACTATTTTAAGAATAATGTGATAAGACATGAATATAGTGATCCTTACACGCCCTAACAAAATAGAGTTGTTGAGAGGAATAAATAAAGTATGGCGAAATTTGGAAGAATAATGTTATCGTATCTTGACACCTCATAATAATTTTTGAGCCGAACCACAATTTTGGTTTTCTATATTCTGGACTGGTTCCTATTCAAACACAATTCATTCAATGCATTTTATAAGTTTGGGTTGATAATAATTCATGATTGATGATATGGATGGGGATTGATGGTATAGGATTTATAAAGATTAAAATCAAACATTTGGAAAATTATAATAAGATATTCGAATTTATTTCTTAGATATACACCAATTGGAAGATGTTACCAGTGCTATAATAAGAAACTAAGAAAGATTGTTGATATCTTTGATGTGATTGTGTTGTAAAATAAGACTCCTATATAAAAATCATTATAGATGATAATAACCCTAAATGAGAAATATCATGATAGAAAGAGTGTATTCTAGATTAATTATAATATTTTCATAACCCTCATATTTATTATAAAAGTTCTATAAATGGGAAGGTATTGAGTAAGGAGGTTATCGGTTCAAAAGACATAGAAAACATGTGGAGCTAGAGTATATTCTTTATAATAACAGGAAGGGATTATAAACATAATGAATCATGGGGATTTAAAATTACATCATATTTCTCTCATAGTATAAACCTAAGAGTGTTGTTAAGTCCTTATAACATGAGCATTGGGTTTCAAAGATGGAAGAATATATAAACTAGATTGATAATAAAGACAATTGAGAATTGGTTTCATGTCCTAGAATCAATAATGTGATCAAGAAAAGGTAAGTGTTTCATAAAAATATCGATGATAAAGTTGAATAATAATGGAATAAATCTTTCCTTTTTTTGTAAAGGGTAAACTGAAAGGGATGTTATTTATTTTTATAGGACATTTTCTTCAGTTATAAGTATTTAAATGATCTTAATTTTTCATAAGTTTTCATCCCAATGAAACTACACAGTTTTAACAATATATTTGAAGTCATTTTTCCATAATGGAGAACACAAGAAATTAGTCTACATTGAAAAACCACTACCACAAAACTGGGCAAGCCCAGCACCAGCCTTTATCAGCGCTAACGAAAAATCACTGATAAAGGGGGGTACTTTTATCAGTGCTAAAAAAAGCGCTGATAAAGGGAACCTTTATCTGCACTAAGAAACGATGATAAAAGTACCACTTTATCAGTGCTTTTTTTAGCACTGATAAAAGTATCCCCTTTAACATCACTTTTTTAGCACTATTAAAGGGTGCCCCTTTATGGGTTCTTTTCTAGTAGCGCTGATAAAGGGGGGGTCTTTATCAACACTTTTTTTAAAAGCGCTGATAAAGGGTCTACATCCAAATAAATTCATTTAAAAAAATATAATAATATTTAAATATATAGATATAGTTATACTAATATAAATATAATATATAATTTTTAAATATATTTAAGATAAGTATAAATATACATTTACACTTAATATACTTAATATATAAAATATTTAGTGAAAATGGCTTATAAAAAAATTAAAAAAATATTTTTAATTAATAATTTGATAATAATTATGGAGTAATAATCATTTAATAATAATTTGAAGAATAAAAAAATTAAAAAAATATTAAAAAAGATCCAAAATATGTTGAAAACGCAACTCAAACTTCAAACGACCATAACTTTTGATATGGGTGTCCGTTTGAGCTCTACAACATATCAAATCGAAGCCTGCAATGAGATCTACGTGCAATTAAATAAGGAAGACCCTCTGTCACATTTTTAAAGACCAAAAAAGGCTTACAATCAATACAATACTGAGTTTTTAGTCTGGATACCCCAATTTTTTAACATTTTATTGATTTTCAGCCTCATTTAAGGGGGTATTATTGGCTTTTTTGGTGGGGAATGAATTTATTCAAAGGTATTACATTCATATTGATATTATGACTTTTAAATTTTAGCATTTTTTATAATTAACTGCTATTTATAATTAAATATATAACAATATATGCATATTTTTTATATATTCACACTGAAAAATATAATTATAAATATAAATAATAAAATATATTTACATATAAAATATATTAGCTTTATCAAAATAATATCTAATATCCATTTTATTTAAAATAAAAATATAGGAATATTTATATAAATATATATTAATCTAACTATATATATGTATATTTATTAATATAACTACATATATATATTCATATAACTATAAATATATATATTAATATCACTATAAATATATATATTAATATAACTATATATATATATTAATATAACTATATATATATATATTAATATAAATAAGTACTACTATACGAATAAATATAACTATATATATATATATATAAATAGAGATATCATGAAATGGAAAACAAATCAAAATAGTGGAGTGGTAAGGGATTAGGCACGCAAGGGGGAGGTCTCAAGTTCAAAACCTGGTGGAGGTAGGGGCGCGGGCATGGGGCTGGACTGGGGGGGGATATCACTGATAAAGGGTGGAGGGGGTACGTGTGGGTGCTAGAGTGGCTGGAAAGCATTGTAAAAGGGGGGATCAAGCGCTATAAAAGCCCCCTGATTGGAAGGAATTTTTTTTAATTGTTTTTAATTTTTATTAATTTTTTTTACTTTTATCAGTGCTAAAAAAAAGCACTGATAAAATGGGTCTTTTATCAGTGCTAAAAAGAAAGTGCTGATAAAGGACCATTTTATCAGTGCTTCTTCTTAGTGCTTATAGAAGACCCCTTTTATCAGCACTTTTTTAGCGGTGATAAAGGGCACTCCCCTTGTTCTTCGCCAGATTTAACTGTGCTTTTCTAGCGCTATTAAAGGCCATTTTTAGTGCTGATAAAAGCATTATTTGTAGTAGTGAACATGACGATTTTGTACTCAACATTGATTCTTCTTAAGTTTGAAATATGAATAAGGGGCTATATGGGATCAAAAAATCACTATGAGAATGTTATTTAATGCTATATAATTGTTGAAAGAGAATGAAATTCAATAATGAAAAATTATATTCAAATATTAATTTTATGGGAGGTAAAAAATCACTCATTTAAATTTTTATTGTTGATTATATAATTTTTTCCAAGAAAAAATGGAACTTTTGAGTAATTTCCTTTCCTAAATATGGATAATTTTTTAAATGTAAATTATTGCTGAAATGAATTTAAAATTTGGTTCGAAAGTAACTAATACAGAAGATGTTAGAATTATATAACAATCAAATTTTTCTATTTAGTTACATAAAATTTATAGAATAGAGGAATTAAGAGATAATTCCACTCCTAAAGCACTTGGGACTAAGTTATCCTTAGATAAAGAATGAAGTGTAAATAAAATTGGGTTCAAAAGTCTCATTTTCAGTTTACTCTACTTTATGGTTTCAAGACCATGCATTGGTTTTGAATTTACACTTTGTGTAAGATTTTAAATAAACCCAAAGTATTTGAATCCAATAAGAGAAAAATAAATATTACACTATATAAAAATAAATATCAATTTTTTCCCTAAGATGTCAAAAAATTAAATCATTATAGACTGATGTATATATAAATGCAAATTGGGTATGAGATGTTTCAGATAAAAATTAAAATTATGGAGGTGTTTTCTTAATCAGAGGAAGATTTTTTTCATGGAAGTGGAAGGAGAAACAATTTATCACTATTATCTCAATACAAGCTAATAATGTTACAGCATCACAAACCACAACTGAAATTATATGGATAAATTCATATTTAGAAGAAATGTGGGTGGATTTTACATGCACATTGGTTATTAGGTGTGATAATTTGAGCATAATAAAATTTTTAGGGAATCCAATCCAATATTCATGGTCATATAATATTGATATAATGTACCACTTCATCAAATATAAGATGGATCATGGTGATATTCCATTGGAATAAGTTTGAACCAAATATCAAGTCATAAATATCTTAAAAAATACACATTTGAAGGTTGTCTTCCAGAACATTATTTAATAAAATCCTTATACTTTTTCTTGGTTATTTTCTAAAATTTCTTATTTTTACCACTTTCTATCTAGTTTAAATTAATATTTCAATTTATAAAAAAAAATTATGATCTTAAGCCATGTGTATTTAGTATAGACCCTTTCAGATCCATATTTGAAAAACATATTAAAATATATCTTTCATATAAAAAATTTAAAACTATTTAACTAATCATTTCATAAAAAATTATTATTAGTAATTATAAATAATTATTAATATAATAGTATTTTATGAAATTTTCAAAAATTATGTATAAAAATTTAATACTATAAATATTTTATCATTTTTGGAAAATTTATAAATTATGATACATTTTTTAAATTCATTATAAAAAAATATTATTTTACAGTTAAATTAATGTAATTAACATTTTTTTGGAAATAGTGTCTAAATGAGTAATATAAACCTTTTTTATTTATTTTTTCTAATGAAAGTAAACAGTTCTCAAAATAAAAAAGAAATCATACATTATTTTTTTGTTTCACATAATAAAAGTCAACACGTAATTGATTAATACTGAAAAAAATTATGTTTTTAAACATCCAAATATAAACAAGTTGAAATAATTTTTTATATTTACGAACATAACTAGGCTAATATAATAATTTTTCAATATGAATTAACTTTTTTGGCTACACAAAATCCATGTATTTTAATTAAGTTCCTTAATTTTCAATAATCACCTGTTATCTGACTCAAAAATCCATTTTCTATATACCAAAAATGGGATTTGGGCTTCTTGTGTAATAAACTAAAAATAACTATGTAAATAATTTTTTATATTCAAATACTCTTATATCTTCCATGGATACCTAATGACACATTATAAATTAAAATATATTTTATATGGTCATTTAGAATAGATTTTAATTTGTTTCAAAAATATGCATGATCTACACCATCAATTTTTAATTTCTATCATAATTTATTTGATAAAAATATTACAAAATTTACCAAAATGAAATTATTTAACTCTAGATATATTTTTTATCTCAAAATATTTAGTAAAATTAGTATTTATAAACTTTTATTTAGGTCAAAATATATCAAAAGGAAAGATTTTGAGATAATAGAAGTGTGAAAACAATTCATTGGATTTGAGTGAATATTATTTTAAC
Source organism: Viscum album (assembly GCA_963277665.1). NCBI lineage: Eukaryota > Viridiplantae > Streptophyta > Magnoliopsida > Santalales > Viscaceae > Viscum > Viscum album. Next base: position 732,557,613 of record OY728136.1, on the reverse strand, counting down.
TATCATTATTAATTTTTTTTTAACTTTAAGTTAAAATAGGTTCATATCCAAAAATATTTAAAATTTCAAATAATCTAATTTAGAAAATAATAGTTATTTATTCTTTGTTATAATTATAAATTCTTATTGCGTGGCTTATATATATATTTAATCATATTTAAAGATATTTATAAATCATCATATTCATTTTAAAATTCATTTTGAATCATTATTTTAGAATCAGATTCATGGGATTTAGAACCTAATTCATATATTATTTCTATAAATAATTTGTTATTTTTGTTCTTCTATTTATTCCTTTATATCACTATTAGATTATTTTTAATCATTTAAACTCCAAGTGGGATCTTACATGGAATTATTTTATTTATTATATTTTTTAATATTGGGTTGTATTCCAGTTCAGGATAGTCAGGTTAAGTATGTATATTCCGTTAACATTTTAATAAAACTTCATTTTTTGGGATTCCTTCAACCTGTTTTTATATTTTCTATCAAACCACATGAAGCTATTTTTTTACAAATTTTTAAAAGAGATTATATTCTAGATGATCCAATCATTCATTACAATAAAGTGATTCATTTTCCTTCCTTTTTCACAAGAAACTAAAACTTTCATGTAATTTTCTTTTATTATAGTTTGGAATTTTATTATTGTCCTATTTTAATTGTTATTTTAATCTTGGGCTACTTTGACTTCATATTTATATATAATATATTTTATAATTAAATCATCAATGTTGATTTTTTTCATCATATTTAGATTTTATCATGGAGTCAGATGCATTTTCCTTTGTATTGTCATTTTTAAACACTTTTAACACTTTCACTTTCTTTCTCACCATTTAAAAAATAAAAATAATGATGTATAAAACTCTATTAAAACTAACATACAGTTGAGAAAAAATTTCATGAGATTTTATTTTGAAATATTTTGGTTTAAGTATTTATCTGAATTTTTTGAAATTATTTTCACTCCATAAGCATCAAATATTTTATCCAATATTTCATAATAAATTAAATAATATGATAAGTTATTAAATTTATGTTCACTTAAAAAATAAATTAAATAATTCATAACATTTTTATTAGTTTTTTTTTCTAATGTCATTACAATATTGGGGATCTATCTTTGACTACTAGTTTTTTTATATTTGGAATTATGTTGGTTATACTTAAATGAATCAAATAATTCCATGGTGTTTTTATTGAAATAAATGTTCTCCTTATTAAATAATAGAGGTTTGAAGGAGAATTTATTTTCTTAAATTCTATCAATGAATGTTGACATAAGTATATTCCCTTTAGATGTTTTATGAGTATTATATATTAAGTGAAAAAACTATTATATCAATTATTGCCTTACATGGAAATCCTAAATATATGGTTAATTGATATTTTAAAATAAATTTGAATGAAAATTAATAATAAATGTATTCATATGAACTATAGTGTTTTGAGACAACATTTATTATTATGTCCACATTTATTATCTTATTTTTAGTTAAATTGTTTACTTTTTATACAATACTTTCATAATAATGTACAACACGCTGGAATTTTTTATTGCATAGAATTCAATTCTCTATGAGGTGAATGTAATGAGAACCTAATGTTTTTGAATTTATTAAAATCAAAAGAGTTATTTGTGACCTATCTATATAAATAAAAATTTTGATTGATAATTAATTCAAAAAATGTTAAATATACACTTTAAAAAGTAAAAGATTCATAGAAAAAATGATAAAATTATAATTTTTAAAGTCTTCTTCTAATAATTTATATGAAAATTTATTTTTTATTTAATATATATGATTATTATTTTTCTTATCATTTTAACATATTTAATTGTAGTGAATGAATGATATGTATGTATGTATTTATAAATGTATGTGCGTAGGTATGTATGTACGTATGTACATATATAGGTAAGTATTTATGTATGTGTGTATATATGTATGTAAGTATGTGAGTAAGTATGTATGTATGTATGTATGTAAGTAAGTAAGTATGTATGTATGTATGT